>OW119933.1:77802543-78417868 GCA_933210815.1 Meta bourneti | reverse complement strand
AACTGTTTTTGGATGAAATATAAGGATTTATATTTTTAAAAATTAGATGTTTTTACTCTTAATTATATATTAGATACTATTACACATATTATTATTACATTGAAGATTTTTAAAAAACGTTTAACAATTGAAAATATATATACTTTAAATATTATTACAAACATTTAAATGCAATTTGCTTTTTATTTTTAATTTTACAATTAAGACATTTTTTAAAAGTTTGATTCTTAAAGTGTGTTTTATGCATAGTAAAAAAAACAATACTAAAAAAACATGTAAGAGTAAAAATATTTTATACATTAATTTGAAACTTTGCAAGACCCATACCATGTTTCCTTGCACATTTGAAGTCGTGAAAAATAGTTTATTAAAACCATTTGTCCTTGAAGTTCTAAATTAAATGTCCATTTTCTTTTATGCTTTTGCAAACCACACATTTTACTAAATATGAACTTCCTTTTATTTGAAAACCTTATGCATATTGTGCAGTTTAAATTGCAGAGCAAAATTCCAATACTGTACGAAGCTATAAAGTATTTTACAAGATACTTCATATTGTTCTCTTAATTTACATCTAATTCATTACTACGTTAAAGTGGATAGCATGTGAGTTTTCTGTTTTTAAAAATAATGTGTGCACATCTGTACTGCTAAGCAAATTAACTTTTGCCTTTTCTTGATATTTAATGCATAATCTAAATATTTACGCACACCGCTGATAGTTTTACACATGAGTAAAATTAAATAATAACTGAAATTTTAAATATTAGTGTGTGAATTTTAAAATGAACAAATATTGCTGACATATTGGATTAAATCTGAATTCTATGTATTCTCAAAACAACACTGCAAGAAAAAACAGAGACACTTCTTAAACAGATTGAAGGAAGTCACATGGAAACAAAGTAAATTAGAACACTTTTTAATAGAAAAAAACATTGATTCATATATTTTACAAAACTAATACATTGTAGTAAAAAAGAACTTATTTTTACATACTTGCATTTTTTAAGAGACACATGTTTACGACGAGCCAATTATTAAATGCCATCACCTCAGCTTTGGGGCAATGCAAATTATTTTTGTGATGACCACATGATAGTTTTTGGATCTTTTTGTTGCTACTTAGTGCACATAGTACATCGAATTTGGGACACCCGTATTGTTCCAAGTTGATATTCGGAATATTCAATGCATCTAGGCGTTTCTTTTCCACACAACCCCCTTTGTAAGCAACTAGGTACTGAGTGGCACTCTTTGTCTGCTCGTACAATTCTAAAAGCTTAGAGTCTAAACTTTCTAAAGGAGACGCACTTTCCCATGCCACGGGACAGAAAGGGGGACCACATATGTAATTTTCAACATATCGAACAGTTTTTTTTTATCTTTTGCACTCAGTTTATGCTTATAAGGCGATAAGTTAAAACGAATACTTGAAGCTACTTGTGATTTTATGGCGATGTATCCGTATTCACGTACTAAGAAACCCTCTTGAGTCTGAAATCCGTCAAAATCCACAATTGCACAAATATTAAACATTGCTATTGAAATGTGCTAGCTGTTCTTGGAAAAAGAATTGTAAACTAGAGGCACGAAGAACTGGACTATATACACTTACTAATCAGTGAATAACACCATACACTTACTAATCAGTAAAGTTAAAATTTATCTTAGTCTTATCTTTTTGTGAGTAACTATGAGCGCATAAGTGAAGAATGTACTCAGAAAACATGTGCTTGTGATAATGCGCCAAGTAAAATTGTGTGTTGTAAAGCAAGAAGATTTTAACGAAAGGATATACTTAAATGTGCATGTGATTTTTCTTTTTTACTCTACCACTAGTATCTTAGACAAGTATCAGATTTTTGTTTTTTAAAAAATGACGAAGAGAAACTTTTCAACACAATCTGTACTATAATTTTACACTTAAGAGTAACAGAGCATAATATAATTTTAAGGAAAATGAGTAATCAGTACGCAAATTTGAAGCCTAAAGTTCCAAACATGTCTATGCTCAATAAACGCCTATCTACGTTTAGAGATTGGCCACGCACAGATGTTGACATTAGGGACCTGGCCGAAAATGGATTGTATTACATGGGTGTCTCGGACGGAGTTAAGTGCTATTGGTGTGGAGGAGGGCTTGAAAATTGGCAAAAGGAGGATATAGTCAGACACGAACACATAAAGTTTTATCCAAAATGTTTGGTAGCCCAACAAGGACCGATTGTTGACCCTAGATTAAAAGAAACACCCATAGATGAAATTGTACAGGTGTTGGATGAAAAAAACAATAATGCCAATGTTTTTATAAAACCTGATGTAAAACTTTACTCCTCATACAACGACAAGGACGAACGACTTTGTAAAATTTGCATGGAATCGGAAATGGATGCTACTTTACAGCCTTGCGGTCATCTGGTTACATGCATGAGATGTACGAAGAGTCTCTCAACGTGTCCTATGTGCCGAACCAATATTTTACATAAAATTAAAACGTACATTTGTTACTAAACAGTCTATTTATAAGTACATGTAGTAGATGCAATTTCAAGTGATTTACTGAACACAGTGTGGAAGAATTGTAAAAGGGTGGTTTTGAGTTGAATGTCATGAAATTAACACTTGTACTACAGCAAAAAAAGACTAATAAGGAAGTTTAAGACTTTTCTAAAAATCATAAGACTTTTATCAAGGACTTGTGGAACAAATCTTGTAGGAAAGACCTTTTTTACCCCTTATAAATATATTGACTATTTTTATTATTATTTGTTGTTTGTTCATTACATGTTAAACCTATTTACTAAAGAGGAATTTTAAAATGCCTTAAAAAAGGAGTTACTAAATGCTTTAGGAAAAATGTGTAAATGTACTTTAATGCAAGAAAAAGAACGCTTGAAATAAATATTCATCTAGCTATTATTTTTAGTACTTATCAATCATCTTGGTGTATTGTTTATTTTCTAAATTAAACCTTTCGTACTTTTAAATCTTAAAACAAAAAGAAAGGAAAAGTAACCATCTAGAATAGTAAACACCAAATTAAAAAAAAACATTTTAAAAAATATTTTCTTATAATTTTTTACCTTTGCCTTTTTTGTTGTTGAATAAACATTGTCATACAAAATTAGTATATTTGTTGTGTAGAATATTTTTTGAAAACACTGAATTGAAGAAAAAAATCATTTATTGAAAAAAGAATCAACAGTTTATATATATTTGTAACAACATATCTTACAGGTCTTTTACATACATCTCTCTAACAGTATTGAAAATATCTGTGGTATTCAAATTCTCAAAAACATTTTCCTCCATTATTATGTAATAAAAGTTTAACAGTTTATTGCTCTGTCTTACAAAATTAATAGCAAACTCTTTCCAGTTAACAACACATAAAGCAAGGGCGAAAAATTCGCAAAAGCGTTCGTCAACGCTCATCGTCATACATTTATGTACAGATTGATTGACAATTTCATTCTTACAACCTAAACAGTCAAAAAGAATATTTATATTTTTTGACACAATATCCTTTAGGCACTTGCAGAGAGAAGCTATGACTTCTCTCCAACAATCAGATTTAATGGTATCACTGCAGTAAGGTTTGTAACTTTCACCAGGAAAACATTTTTTGATTTCCAGTTTCACATAATATGGCAACAAATACGTCAAAAGCGATATCTTCAATACATCTAACACATTGCCGTAGATTTCACACAGTTTAAAATACTGATCAGAATTCATAAACACACAGTTGGGCGAGAACTTAAAAGTATAATTTCTTTTCTGAAATACACGTTGTAAAACTAAGTGCATTTCCCCCCACATCAAACACTTTAGAAAGGCAGACTTCTTTTTCTATAACTTTAACGTTGGAGGCAGTTGCAAAAGCGAAAAATGTGCTCAACTTTTGCATTAGAATGTACCATGTTTTTGGATGCAGGGAAACACAGTCCTTCGTTGGTTTCAAGACATTGTTTTCATGGAAAGCAAATTTACGTATGTGGACACGTGTGGAACCGTTGAAGTTATTGATTAGCACGAATAAATAGTCACCAAGGTGAAACACATTGTCAGGAAGTGATTGCATCGTCAAACTTAAGCTTTCCCTTGGAAACACCTGATCGTTGAAACACATTCTTTCACACACTTTGGGTCGATTTGTAAAACGCATCATTTTCAGAACTTTGAGGTACACGTTTTCAATAAAGCTTCAACTTAACCAAGAGATAAAGGCGAGTTCATTAACGTTGCTTGAAATTTCAGTTGATCGGTTTTTATTGTTATCAACTCTAGAATCATATGACGTAGAACGACTTTATCTCTGCAAAAAACTGAATCAAGTGGTGAGTTGCATTAACTTTGCTTGAAATTACGGTTTATTATCGGCTTTTATTATTATCAAATCTAGAATGAGTTATATGATTCTAGATTTGATAATAATAAAAGCCGATAATAAACCGAAATTTCAAGCAAAGTTAATGCAACTCACCACTTGATTCAGTTTTTTGCAGAGATAAAGTCGTTCTACGTCATATGATTCTAGAGTTGATAACAATAAAAACCGATCAACTGAAATTTCAAGCAACGTTAATGAACTCGCCTTTATCTCTTGGTTAAGTTGAAGCTTTATTGAAAACGTGTACCTCAAAGTTCTGAAAATGATGCGTTTTACAAATCGACCCAAAGTGTGTGAAAGAATGTTTTTCAACGATCAGGTGTTTCCAAGGGAAAGCTTAAGTTTGACGATGCAATCACTTCCTGACAATGTGTTTCACCTTGGTGACTATTTATTCGTGCTAATCAATAACTTCAACGGTTCCACACGTGTCCACATACGTAAATTTGCTTTCCATGAAAACAATGTCTTGAAACCAACGAAGGACTGTGTTTCCCTGCATCCAAAAACATGGTACATTCTAATGCAAAAGTTGAGCACATTTTTCGCTTTTGCAACTGCCTCCAACGTTAAAGTTATAGAAAAAGAAGTCTGCCTTTCTAAAGTGTTTGATGTGGGGGGAAATGCACTTAGTTTTACAACGTGTATTTCAGAAAAGAAATTATACTTTTAAGTTCTCGCCCAACTGTGTGTTTATGAATTCTGATCAGTATTTTAAACTGTGTGAAATCTACGGCAATGTGTTAGATGTATTGAAGATATCGCTTTTGACGTATTTGTTGCCATATTATGTGAAACTGGAAATCAAAAAATGTTTTCCTGGTGAAAGTTACAAACCTTACTGCAGTGATACCATTAAATCTGATTGTTGGAGAGAAGTCATAGCTTCTCTCTGCAAGTGCCTAAAGGATATTGTGTCAAAAAATATAAATATTCTTTTTGACTGTTTAGGTTGTAAGAATGAAATTGTCAATCAATCTGTACATAAATGTATGACGATGAGCGTTGACGAACGCTTTTGCGAATTTTTCGCCCTTGCTTTATGTGTTGTTAACTGGAAAGAGTTTGCTATTAATTTTGTAAGACAGAGCAATAAACTGTTAAACTTTTATTACATAATAATGGAGGAAAATGTTTTTGAGAATTTGAATACCACAGATATTTTCAATACTGTTAGAGAGATGTATGTAAAAGACCTGTAAGATATGTTGTTACAAATATATATAAACTGTTGATTCTTTTTTCAATAAATGATTTTTTTCTTCAATTCAGTGTTTTCAAAAAATATTCTACACAACAAATATACTAATTTTGTATGACAATGTTTATTCAACAACAAAAAAGGCAAAGGTAAAAAATTATAAGAAAATATTTTTTAAAATGTTTTTTTTTAATTTGGTGTTTACTATTCTAGATGGTTACTTTTCCTTTCTTTTTGTTTTAAGATTTAAAAGTACGAAAGGTTTAATTTAGAAAATAAACAATACACCAAGATGATTGATAAGTACTAAAAATAATAGCTAGATGAATATTTATTTCAAGCGTTCTTTTTCTTGCATTAAAGTACATTTACACATTTTTCCTAAAGCATTTAGTAACTCCTTTTTTAAGGCATTTTAAAATTCCTCTTTAGTAAATAGGTTTAACATGTAATGAACAAACAACAAATAATAATAAAAATAGTCAATATATTTATAAGGGGTAAAAAAGGTCTTTCCTACAAGATTTGTTCCACAAGTCCTTGATAAAAGTCTTATGATTTTTAGAAAAGTCTTAAACTTCCTTATTAGTCTTTTTTTGCTGTAGTACAAGTGTTAATTTCATGACATTCAACTCAAAACCACCCTTTTACAATTCTTCCACACTGTGTTCAGTAAATCACTTGAAATTGCATCTACTACATGTACTTATAAATAGACTGTTTAGTAACAAATGTACGTTTTAATTTTATGTAAAATATTGGTTCGGCACATAGGACACGTTGAGAGACTCTTCGTACATCTCATGCATGTAACCAGATGACCGCAAGGCTGTAAAGTAGCATCCATTTCCGATTCCATGCAAATTTTACAAAGTCGTTCGTCCTTGTCGTTGTATGAGGAGTAAAGTTTTACATCAGGTTTTATAAAAACATTGGCATTATTGTTTTTTTCATCCAACACCTGTACAATTTCATCTATGGGTGTTTCTTTTAATCTAGGGTCAACAATCGGTCCTTGTTGGGCTACCAAACATTTTGGATAAAACTTTATGTGTTCGTGTCTGACTATATCCTCCTTTTGCCAATTTTCAAGCCCTCCTCCACACCAATAGCACTTAACTCCGTCCGAGACACCCATGTAATACAATCCATTTTCGGCCAGGTCCCTAATGTCAACATCTGTGCGTGGCCAATCTCTAAACGTAGATAGGCGTTTATTGAGCATAGACATGTTTGGAACTTTAGGCTTCAAATTTGCGTACTGATTACTCATTTTCCTTAAAATTATATTATGCTCTGTTACTCTTAAGTGTAAAATTATAGTACAGATTGTGTTGAAAAGTTTCTCTTCGTCATTTTTTAAAAAACAAAAATCTGATACTTGTCTAAGATACTAGTGGTAGAGTAAAAAAGAAAAATCACATGCACATTTAAGTATATCCTTTCGTTAAAATCTTCTTGCTTTACAACACACAATTTTACTTGGCGCATTATCACAAGCACATGTTTTCTGAGTACATTCTTCACTTATGCGCTCATAGTTACTCACAAAAAGATAAGACTAAGATAAATTTTAACTTTACTGATTAGTAAGTGTATGGTGTTATTCACTGATTAGTAAGTGTATATAGTCCAGTTCTTCGTGCCTCTAGTTTACAATTCTTTTTCCAAGAACAGCTAGCACATTTCAATAGCAATGTTTAATATTTGTGCAATTGTGGATTTTGACGGATTTCAGACTCAAGAGGGTTTCTTAGTACGTGAATACGGATACATCGCCATAAAATCACAAGTAGCTTCAAGTATTCGTTTTAACTTATCGCCTTATAAGCATAAACTGAGTGCAAAAGATAAAAAAAAACTGTTCGATATGTTGAAAATTACATATGTGGTCCCCCTTTCTGTCCCGTGGCATGGGAAAGTGCGTCTCCTTTAGAAAGTTTAGACTCTAAGCTTTTAGAATTGTACGAGCAGACAAAGAGTGCCACTCAGTACCTAGTTGCTTACAAAGGGGGTTGTGTGGAAAAGAAACGCCTAGATGCATTGAATATTCCGAATATCAACTTGGAACAATACGGGTGTCCCAAATTCGATGTACTATGTGCACTAAGTAGCAACAAAAAGATCCAAAAACTATCATGTGGTCATCACAAAAATAATTTGCATTGCCCCAAAGCTGAGGTGATGGCATTTAATAATTGGCTCGTCGTAAACATGTGTCTCTTAAAAAATGCAAGTATGTAAAAATAAGTTCTTTTTTACTACAATGTATTAGTTTTGTAAAATATATGAATCAATGTTTTTTTCTATTAAAAAGTGTTCTAATTTACTTTGTTTCCATGTGACTTCCTTCAATCTGTTTAAGAAGTGTCTCTGTTTTTTCTTGCAGTGTTGTTTTGAGAATACATAGAATTCAGATTTAATCCAATATGTCAGCAATATTTGTTCATTTTAAAATTCACACACTAATATTTAAAATTTCAGTTATTATTTAATTTTACTCATGTGTAAAACTATCAGCGGTGTGCGTAAATATTTAGATTATGCATTAAATATCAAGAAAAGGCAAAAGTTAATTTGCTTAGCAGTACAGATGTGCACACATTATTTTTAAAAACAGAAAACTCACATGCTATCCACTTTAACGTAGTAATGAATTAGATGTAAATTAAGAGAACAATATGAAGTATCTTGTAAAATACTTTATAGCTTCGTACAGTATTGGAATTTTGCTCTGCAATTTAAACTGCACAATATGCATAAGGTTTTCAAATAAAAGGAAGTTCATATTTAGTAAAATGTGTGGTTTGCAAAAGCATAAAAGAAAATGGACATTTAATTTAGAACTTCAAGGACAAATGGTTTTAATAAACTATTTTTCACGACTTCAAATGTGCAAGGAAACATGGTATGGGTCTTGCAAAGTTTCAAATTAATGTATAAAATATTTTTACTCTTACATGTTTTTTTAGTATTGTTTTTTTTACTATGCATAAAACACACTTTAAGAATCAAACTTTTAAAAAATGTCTTAATTGTAAAATTAAAAATAAAAAGCAAATTGCATTTAAATGTTTGTAATAATATTTAAAGTATATATATTTTCAATTGTTAAACGTTTTTTAAAAATCTTCAATGTAATAATAATATGTGTAATAGTATCTAATATATAATTAAGAGTAAAAACATCTAATTTTTAAAAATATAAATCCTTATATTTCATCCAAAAACAGTTTGTAAATCTGTATAATAAAAATTAAATCACTAAAATTTAGGAAGATTTATTTAAAAAATATGCAAGGAAAGATTAATTAAAAAATAACAGTTGGTTTAGATTTTATAGCATAAATGATTTCAATACAATTACAACTTATTCAAAATGTGTACGTTCATGGTACGGGTCTTGTAAAGTTTTCAAAAGTTTACTCTTACTTAAGTGTGTACAATACTTAAAACAAAATTTCTGCATTTAAAATATGTGCTATAACATTTAATGTATAATTAATTTTTGAGTAAAAACATCTAACTTAAAAACATAAATCTTTATAGCAAAGAAAAATTTCATTTCAGATCTTGCATTTTAAAAACAATTTATAAAATTATGTAATAAAAAAGTCCTAAGTACAGTATATGTGGTAAGACACGCTAAAAAAATTTATTTAAAACCAACAAGATATAAGCATTTATAAAAATACTATTCAGAAAGGCAAAGATAAATTGCAACGTTGTCCAAATATCGTCTAGTGTACGACACTGAGTTCTAGTTCGGGGGGGGCACATAAGTGGTTTATCGCTGCTTTATACAAGAATTTTACGAAACGTTAAGTTTATTCTAGGCCTTAATGCATTACCACGGGGCAAGCTGTAAAACCAAAATTGGTTTGTTGGATACTTCATCACAAGCAAGCTTCCATTTTCCAGAACAATTTTTAGAGAATTGTAGTTCTTTCTAGAAAACACAAATTGCCTTTTCTGTCCAAATGAAACAGACGCTATGGGTGCATTAAGATCCTTCTCATTGTCTTTATGGGCACCTATACAGTCCTTACCATCTTTATAACGGTTCACCAACACAAAATTAAATCTTGTGCCAATTATTCGTTCCACTTCTGCCTTTATTTCCAATAGTAAAGGAGACCAAGGCTTGGCTGCAATACAAGATCCGCTAAAGGCATAGCTTATTCCTACGTCTCCGTATGCTACAAGTTGCCGAGGCACAGTACATTTTTTACCATAAATTTCAATAGTAGTTTCCTCTTTCTTTAAGTACGTTAATTCGTTTTCCAATCGACGAAAATATGCCCAACCCTCACGATCTGTAAACAGTTTACCATACTCATAACATAAAGAATCTTTACAATATTTCTGCAAACACAGTTCTTTGTCTGCACGCATTTTCTTTGCAGGTCTAATGTCCTTAGAATCCATGATTTATTTAAAAACAGTAAAAAAGGGCAGAAAAACCCCAAAACAAGATGCAAAGTAATTCAAAGACCCAAGATGCTCCAACTATGCTTTAAAAAGCCTCTTATTATCAAATAGTTTCTATCGTTATCTGTGACTCGGTGTTTAACTCCGTTCCTTCTGTTATCTTAATTAACTTACACGTGCAAAAACAATCCTTAGTCATATTCTCACAAGTTCCAGAGGCTTCTAATAATATCAATCTTATACGGTTCCTTGCCATCGCTTATAATATGTATACTATAAATCTTTGGTTAGTTACTTCTTATTTACCTAAAAATGTAATGTTTCATACACCGTTATGCCTGTGTGTCCTATTCATATCTCAAAGTCCTCCCCCTCAAATTGTAATAATAATTTTCCCTACAAAACATTCACCCTTAAACATTCACATTTTCTTCAAGCTCATGTTGTATATAAATTCATTAAAATATAAAAAAGGTTTCCGTATTATAAATTCTATCTTACATGTAGTGTTCATACGCTTAAAATCTTCGCATATATTGGTTGGCCTCAATTACTTATGTTCCGAGTTCCAACGTTAGAGTATTAAGATAATCCCTTTGTCACTATTTCATAGCTAAAACCCCTATAGAAAGTTCCAGTTCGGGCATGTCATATGTGATTCATTGGCATGATGTAGTTTCATTTGCTTTTCTCACAATCAGAAAAACAACACCATTCTCCTAAATAGCAATGCGTTTAAAAGCTTTCTCATTTACTTAAGCTTGTATCCTATCGGTGACTACGTGTTTAACTCCTTCTGTTATCTTAATTAACCTACACATAAATCCTTAGTCATATTGTCACAAGTTCCAGAGTCTTCTATATTCTGATACTTTTCCTGTCATTACATACAATTCGCATACTTTAAAATCTTGGTAATAAACTTGTTATATAGCTAAGGTTTATAAATTCAACTTTATTTGTTTTTATATTCATATTCATTCTTCATAAGGGCACTATTCTCAAGGAAAAAAAAACACATACTTTCACTCCCTTAAGCTGTAAATTCACGAGTTAGTATTCTATATGTATTATACAAAGTAGGTGATCGTGGTCGAACGGTTAAAGTGCTTGTGTAAAACGGGCGGCCGCGATTACCTTTTGCCGGGTTCAAATCTGTCTTTATAAAATTTTCTTAAAAAAAAAATTCTCCAGTCTAAAGTATCAAGCTACAAGTCTAGAGCTAGAAAATAAATCTTTTAAAACTAATTGTTACTTCTTCCACCACCAGATGGCTGTACCACAATTGTTCAAACCATTTTCTAAAAATAGCACATTCCCAGAATTAATGACAAAAATAAGAAAGTTCCTTAGATTAACTTCTTTTAAAATCACTAGATGGCATCACCAGTCCAACACACTTACAACTAATTGGAAAATAAAAAATCATCAAATAAAACCAAGTCCCATAACGCATTCCTAGTACTAAGAAAAAAAGCAAACACTACATTAATTCACCACCCAAAGCTAACTCTCTTACAGCCTAACGGCTAGCGCACTGCACTACAGATCCCATGGTCCCCAGTTCGAATCCACGAAATTCCTTTTTAATTCAAAATAATAGGGTTTCTCATTCCCCCCACCAGATGGAGCTACTTTCGATTCATTACCATGGCAACACAACAACGCCATCTTTACAACGACGTCACCACCTCAAAGCCCACTTATCAGCAATTCTCCCCAACTCCTTATCAGCAGTCAACCCCCAACTCCTTAACAGCAGTCAACTCCTTATCAAACGGCGGCCATCTTGGATTTGACGGTAGAGTGCCCCCCATACTACTACACTCTTTAAGTTTTCATTGAACTTAAAAATTACCTATTGGGTGACTTGTTGATATTGAAATAACGGATTGTGAGGCGGGCAGCCAACAAATCAACGGAGAGCCGTATGTGGCCCGCGGTCTGTACATCCCTGCACTAAAACAAAGAGCAAAGACATTTGATCTTGCTTTTCGAATACACAGGTGAAATAAAATATGCAGTTTTAGTAAAGATAGGTAGTTGAATTAACGTCGAAATGGAACATAACAGGCTATTGGAGACGGTCCGGGATCAAATTCTGAAGGGAAAGTTCCGAATAGCTTCAGTAAAGTATAAGTAGAATAGTAGAATTAGAGCCTTTAAAAAATCTTTAATGATTTTAAGCAAATATTAAGGCCTCTAAAAACTAAAATGAAAAATCATGCCTTAATAAGGATTTTTAAGGCTAGAGTGAATCTTGCATAAAAGTTATTGCATTTAAGCTGTCACGACCAACATTTTTAAATCTCAATTTCTACTGAAGATAAAATTATGAAAACTATGTTGTGCACATTATATTGGTAAAGAAAAATATGAGCTTATTGGAAATTTCACAGGTCAAATGAGCGATCATAGGTACGATTGTTCACCAGTGAAAGAAAAAATACTCGAGGTTTTTTCATAAGAATTGAAATATCGTCGAAATTCTATTTAGAGAACGTCTGTTTAGTGGACTGTTCTGCGGGGACGCTGAACTATGAACGAATTTCTTGATAAAAAATACTCATATTTCCAAACAGGAAGTTCATTCTGTTCACGAAGGATTTTTAATATAAACATTTACACAAGATATACATTATTTCCATTAAACTTCTGGACAAACTTTTCCATTAAAACATGAAGTTTGTAGTTGAAACTGGTTACTTGGGCGGTGCTCAATGAATTTATATAGCAGCCAATGACTACAATGCTTATTTAAAAATCGGGGTCAGTTTATTAGTCATTTTGAGCACTGATAAACCGCAGAGATGAAGATGTAAATGAAACTGAACTTAATAAGGCCTCCGTAAGAAGAAACGATTAACGCATTTGAGACAATACGACGTGGTCTTCATTTTGAAGACAATACACCGGAAGATGTGCTTTTTAAAGAAGCGAAGCATTGTGGTTAGGCAGTCTAGATTTTACTGTCATTGACCACGATTACCAGTTTCCACTAATCAATCCCCATCTTTATGATTAAGAGAAACCAACAATTTCAATCGTCATAAACATCCATACATCAAAATCGACTACTGATGTGACATCTAATTTATTTTTAACAAGCTTAAATTCTCAAACTTAGTTGTGTTTTAAGAGGATTTTCTATTATTCGGCGAAAAAATATATTTGTGTTATTCACGTAATTTTATGCGACATGTGTGCCAGGACATGGACATGTGACAAATTTCATGTCGAAATTCGCAAAATTGGTGTTATAAGCCATTAAATCTCAAGTGGTTTCCACGAGATATCTCGTCCATCATGATCTGACCAATTTTGCTAATAACCATGATAGCTGGTCATCATGATATTACCGATTTTTTTTATGACGAGATCAAGATCTGGTCTTCCAATGGCAAGACATCTCGTCCATCAGGATCTGGGCAGTTTTGCTAATGACGAGATACCTCGTCGAGACAACCACTGGGAGGGTTAACAGACGCGAGCAGGTGTAGAATTTAAACGCGTTTGTCCGTTACCACCGGGTAATGGTTTGTCTCAGAACAGCTTTTCCGCGAGTGGCTTGGCCATATCCATAAAACTATTGGATTGATCGACTTGAAATTTTTACCGTATGCCAACTCGCGGGATCCGCACTATACTGTCCGGCTCCCGCAAGAATTCAGTCGAGTCACCTGATTTTGGACGAGTCTGTTCTTTAAATAAGGAGTGATAGGTTGGAACATAAAAACAGCATTTCCACAACTGGCGTCTTTAGCGCGGCTTTGGGTTCTTAGTTTATTGTTCGGTGCCGTAAACGATAGCAGTGATGAGGCGATCGCCATTCATGCTTTTGCGTACGGCTGCCCTTCTAACGGCATTTCAGACCTAGTCAAAAACCGACTGACCAAAGACCGATTGACTCTTTTAGATGGTCATTAAAAACTTTCCTTGTGAGTGAATGTCCATTACTTGATATTGTATGTCTTGTGTCTAGAAAAGCATGGTCAAAATATGGCCCTTGCGCCGTAACAAAAATCCACCAACCAACTTAAACCTTTATTCCTAGGAAAATTACCACACCCACAATTTAGTTTAATAAAACCTCGATCTATCTAAACTTGCATAAGATTTTATCTACCTCAGTCACTAGATTAATCAAAATATGGTCCTTTTCTTTTGAAAGCAAACAACAATCGTTAACAGAGTACTACAGAGCCCAAAGGATCATTCGGTGATTGAAATCCACAGACGGACACTTGTCATTAATCCATTCTAGGATATGTCGAAGTCCGCCTGCGGCGTCAACGAATCCTGAGTTCACAATTAAAACAGGGTTCCTACTCTTCAAGCAAGACAAATTATGGCCTTTTTAAGGCCATTTTTCATTTTTTAAGGCTGCATTTCACATCAATCTCAAGATTAACCCGCGAATGCACATATGAAGAAACTTTGACGAGCGCTAAATTTGGGTCTCACGAGCCCAGTTTACAAAACATCAATTTTTAACTATTCTATAAATGTCATAGATTTTTGATGACACTTGATCTTGGACGGCATTATTGACTTGATTTTGAATATAGGTGAAATAAAATATGCAGTGTTCTTGTAAAAATTAAGGCTTTTCAAAAAGTGTTAAGAACTTTCAGCAAATATTAAGGCTTTTTCACCCTTCTGGTGGTTTATTTTAGCGTTGAAAACTGCCCGGTAGTAGCTAGTCTCCGATGCAAAAAAACTAGGGGACAGTTTGTTTTTCCAACTTGGGGTTTCCATTCGCCTGGAGTATAAAAGAACAGTTTTGTCTACACGATATCGCGTCAAGCAAAACTGATCCGATCTTCATGGACGAGATATCTCGTCGAGACCACTTGGAGGGTTAAGGGCACTAAAATCTATAATAAAAATCAGACCTTCATAAGGCTTTTTAAGGCCCGTGAGAAACCTGTAAAATGCGCCTACTTAAGTTTCAGTGCAATGATAATCTCGCACTACCTTCATTTATGTAATATAATTCTAAAACTAAGACAATCTTCAATATTCTCAGCAGAATCTACTCTAGTTTTAACAAAGAATGAATTCATATCAAGTTTGAGAACTGGATTGTTGACGTCGAAACCATTTTTAATGACCTAAAACATGGAGGATAAACAAACATGAATAAACCTTGGTCAGCATCTTAACGAATGCGAGACAGACTGGGTGTTTTCTTTTCCCCCGTTGCATGTTTCTGCCAAATGGTTTTTCTGGAACGTAAATAACCTCAGCTTAAACTAACAGCACACCTCGTAATTCTAAATCGCGGTCAGATGACGATGGATATTGAAGAAAAATTATCCATGTACAAATAGAAAACTTTCCAGATGAATTGCAGGCAGGATTGGGCACTCTTCAAAACGAAGGTACAAGTTTAAATTTTTTCAACTGTAAATAAAACTGAATTTTAACTCATTTTTACTTAGCAGATATTAACACAACACGGAACCAAGTCAATGTCAAAACAGATTTCATAAAAAAAGCAGCATCTACGTATATCGTGGAGAAGCCGAGGGAACTGTGTCAAACATACAAACTTCCATTATACTTTGGATAGTAAGTTGGATTTAAGGCGCAAAGGCTATATTTGGCCAAGCCGCGCCAAACACGTCAAGTAAATGGACATACATACACACTAGGAAAGTTTTACTGGCACAGAAGAGAGAACTACACCAATGGCAAGTTACAAGAATCGAACCTGCTCCGCATACAACAGCCTTTGGACAGAGCACAGATCAAGATTCCCAGTAACTACGCAGATATCGATGAATGCTTCATACGCCATGAAAAACTCGTATCAGTCATGGATGGTTTTGGGTTTTATGGCGCAAGGGCCATATTTTGGCATAGCTGCGCCAAACACAAGACAGACAATATCGAGTAATTGTGAAAACGATGGAGAAAAGAAAGTAGAGAAAGATCGCTTGGACATCCTGGGGGCCAATCCCGATGTTTACCAGAGGCAGTAAACCCCATGGAAAAAGAATAGATCACTAGGGTACCTCGGGTCTGTGAAGCCCGTACACGCCTAAAGAAGATGTGTCCCGAAGGGCGTATCAGTCATCAAAAGACTCATAAACAGCCTTCTACCCAGATGGAATTAGATCCTACATACAGTCACTCATCTTACTCCTCTCCAACTGTGATTGAAAAACTCGTAAATTGTAACTTTAAATAAAAATTAATTGACAAACTGTGGATAGCAAAAGATGTTTTCAATTGCAATCATTTTTGAGGATTTACATATACAACATAAAACAGTAAGCCAACAACAAAAACGCGTTTTTTTATGATTGAGAATTTGTGATTTTCTTCTGATTTCAAAATGTTTCCTGCGCATTCGGTTTTAATTAATTTCCTTGAAATTTTTGTTTTTCGATAATCCTTGGAATCTGTTGTAGATATTAAGTACAAATGAGAAATACATCATGCTTCCAAATTTTGAGATCTTTGTTTAAACTTGCTTAAACCATTGTTGTGCAAAATTTTAGATGTTTTAGTACAAAAATTTTTTGCTTTACAATTGAGTGACAAACTTACCAAATAGAGTTAATTTGATTTACATGTATACAAACTATTATGTGACTTAAAATTTTGACAAAACATGAAAAATTAGTGCGCATGAAACCTACCAATATTTGCTAATTTATCAAAAAAAAAATTGACCACGTTTTATGTAATAACTTCAGCACAACTTAATATTTTTGGCTTAAACTTTATATATAGGCTTATTACTTGTAAACAGTCTGCAAATTTTCTAACAATCGGATGATAATCGCAAAACTTTGTTTTGGAAGTCTACTGTCCCTTTAAGACTTATAAATACGTTTTCAAAAGATTGCGTATTCAGCGAGCGTTTGAATCAAAGCTCAATGCAGAGTAGGGGACGATAGATTTCGATAGCATCTGACGCTTGAAAACAAAACAAAATTAGCTGAACTTATTCGCATGAAAACGAGGAACGAATAGGGCGGAATCAGAAACCAGTAATAAATTTAAGGATTAGAATAAGAAATTAATGTATGTACATTAACTATAATTCAAGCTTAGTGGAGACGTACGTGTTTCTGAGAACTTGATCCACAGTTTTTTGTTCATAACCTTCAGTAAAAATCTTCTTTTGTGAATACTGGTTTTATCTCTTCCTATTTTTGCGATTTTATTTAAAATTGTCATCTTTAAAAATAAAGTACACGGAAAAACAACGTACAATAGTATATAAAAACAAAAACCCGTTATCTTAAAGTAAAAAAGAAAAACTAAAATTACTGAAGAATGTAAATAAAGAGCTAGACATATTAAAAGAAAATTAACACACGGGATAAATGCCTTTTCTCAAAGCTATGATTTTGAATAGATATGTGTATACACGTTTGCAGGGGAGCTGTTGAAACCTACAACCCTGACCTTCCAACTCATTCGTTTTCTTCAAAAATTCTATTTAAATGGATTGGTTGGGTTTTATGACACATTTCCTTATTTGGGCAAGCTGCGCCAAACACAAGGTAGGCAACATCAAGTGGACATGCACACATAGTTGGTTGTTGGGTTTTTAGCATTGGTAACACAATTTGTTAAAAATAGTAGCAGTCTCCTTTTAAACCTTATTTTAGTAGCTCAGATACAAAATGATTGGATTGGATGTTGAGGTTTTATGGCGCAAGGTCCAGAAAAAAAATGAATTGGCTAAAGCATAAAATATAATAATTAAGTATGAAACAGACGTTAATAGAAAATTAAATTTTAAATTAAAAAACTAAATATTTTCTTAATAAGGTTTTCCCATGACAATCCCTCTTCTTTTTCCCTTTCACGACATTTTACAACCAGATTCTGATGTTTCTCTTTCATGGTAGCCACGACGTGGCGCCAAAACTTCGAAATTAGCGTCGCAGGAAAAATTTCCTCCCTTAAGAAAAATCATATTTTTTTTCCCGTCCGCTATTAGTTAAAAAAGGGACTAGATTTTCGTTGACCTTTGGTTAATTTTCAAAAAAAGTCGCAAAAATTATTAAAATAGGAGTTTAAGGCGATTTTGCGCCTAGTCACCAAGTTTAAGAAATAGTAACAAAAAGTCGCCAAGGTTGAAAAATAGTAATAAAAGTCGCCAAGGTTGGAAAATAGTAGCAAAAAGTCGCCTTTTAGTCGCTTATGGCAGCTCTGTAGAAAACGGAGCGGCCGTAATAAAAAGCGGGGCCCTGGGAGTGCTTATGCGTTAACACGGTACTTAATTCAAGTGAACCTATTATAAACCTGTTATTACGATAGTACTTAAAACAAATAAATTATTCCCGAAACGAAGATACAATTTTTTGGTGCTTTATTTATTGAGTGGCACTACATGAAAATCTGCTTGCGCAAATTTCAACGTAGATATTTGCGAAATAACAGTGTCTGGTCTTCGAACCGGATAAAAATTAAGGATCGTATCTGAAATGCGGGCCGGGAAAACTTATTCTTAGGATCGTATCTGGTCTGCGGGTCGATTAAACCTATTCGGAAGGCTGTCTGTGAGCCCGTTAAACCTGTCCGGAGGGTCGTATCTAGTCTTTGGACGTGATAAAAAGAGGGCCGTATAAGGTGTTATCGCGACTAAAAGAAATTACTACACCTTTTAAAATCACAACGGCCAATTTCAACAAACTGCAAAAATCAACTTTATTCATTAGCTCCTGACTCAACTGATAATGCATAACAATAGCAATTAACAACTGTTACCGCAAATTAGCAATAGCCGTTCACACTGCTATCGGAAAATAACAGTTAGACCCATCACCAAAGTCAGAATCGTGACCAGACTTCCCAGGGAATAACAAGCAACAGAGGTTACGTCATCGATATTCTGCTTTCACCCTCTCGACTGCAAATCACGTCCTTTCCTCAGCGAAAGCTGTTTCTGAAATCATGCCTGCCTCCTTTGCACCAACGCTGTGAGGTGAATAGGAAAGACCTGAAACCGCTACGTAGCGCTTCACTGAGTATTGTTACATAACTGAAACCTCTCGCTAAAGTTTAACAGAATGATAGAGCCGAGTACAGAGGACTCGAATGAAAAGTGAGCTCCGAACCACAAGACAATTAGAGAGGCGGTATTCAAACAGGTTTCCGCGGAATACCGGATCGTGTGGCAAAAAATGACCACAGAGCGAGCAACCAAAAACCAACATTCGCTGTTCCAGTGTTGATTGTTGGTTGTTTTGGCGTTTTATGGGGCAAGGACCATATTTGGCCAAGCTGCGCCAAAACAAGACAAAATCAAGTAAAAAATGCCGGGAAGATGGAAAAAAGAGGGATTGGGGAACATAGTGTGGTGAAAGCAGAAGATAGCTTGGGTATCACGGGAGCGTGACCCCCGTGCTTACTAAAGACAGTAAACCACATGTGAAAAGACTTGAGTACCTCGATTTCATGAAGCCCGTACAAACCTAAAGTAAATGTGCCCCTGAGGGCGGCAACGGTCCGGGATCAATCCCGAAGGGAAAGATCCAAGAACAACCCCTCGTAATTTTGAATCACGGTCAGAACAAGGTCAACACCTGAGCTGGCGCCCCACTCTTCAAACTTCCACACCACACCAACGTGACAGCAACTTGAGGCCACGACAGATATAACGTGCACCAGCCCCCAAGTAGATGACTATGTTGATTGGATCGAGTTTCGAACTCGTAACCCTCCGATTGCAAATCCGCGACACTACCAATCAGGCTACCCGCAAATTGACAGGAAAACATTGTTTGGCGTAGCATGGTCAGATCAGGCCCTTTGCGATATAAAAAAAAACCAGAAAAATTAAAAAAACATGTGATAGGCAATAAACAATTTAAAAGAAAATCAAAAAGCGATACCAACACCTCCGAAAAAGAGTGGGAACATTTGAAAAATAAAAGTAGAAAAGCTGTTGGTTCGTATCGGCAGATTTAAGTTGGTATTCTATTAGCATCTCTGAGCGTAATTTCTATTGTCTATCGCAAAGTTATTTGAAATCTGAACAAATGAGAATCAAAATTTAACAATACACGAATATCGGAAAACAAAACCGACTGATTTACAAAAACGATTAACACGCCTATTTAATAGTTTTGCATAATTCAGGTGAACTTTCCCAGGACCGCATGAACTTTCCACCACTGAATCGTACAATAAAACAAAATCCAAACTCAGCCAACTCGATAACAAAAGCAAAATTCTTACAAACCGAAAAAAGTTTTATATCAAACTAGCTGAATTACCCGGCGTTGCTCTCGAGTTGAATTGTTTGTAATTCATCGTAATATTACTCAATGTTATTCCTATGGAGATTTCGAATTGTTTTTAGCCCCCTCTACAAAGGATAAATAGAGCGGGGGTTAATATGTAGCCTGTTTCCCGCAGGATTCTAAAGAATGAGTGTACTAAACTTGATGTGAATTGGTCAAACTGTGGTGGTAAGGATACTCAATGTTATTCTTATGGGGATATCGAATTGTTTTAACCCCTCTGCAGACCCAGGATAAATTGAATGGGAGTTACCCGCAGTAGTCCAAAGAATGATTGTACGAATTTTGTTGCGAGTTGGTCAAACTGATAGTAAGGATACTCAAAAGTTATTGCTATTTGGATTTCGAATTGTTTTTAGTCTCCCTCTGCAGACCCAGGACAAATCAAACAGGTTATACGATATATAGCTTGATACGATATATAGCTTGTTTCCCGCGGGATTCTAAAGAACGAATGTACCAAATTTGGTTTGAATTGGTCTAACAGTGATCGTAAAAATACTAGATGTTATTCCTATTGGGATTTCGAATTATTTTTACCCCCTCTACAAAGGACAAATAGAGCGGGCGTTAATATGTAGCCTGTTTCCCGCAGGATTCTAAAGAATGAGTGTACTAAACTTGATGTGAATTGGTCAAACTGTGGTGGTAAGGATACTCAATGTTATTCTTATGGAGATATCGAATTGTTTTTACCCCCTCTGCAGACCCAGGATAAATTGAACGGGAATTAATATCTAGCCTGCGTTACCTGCAGTAGTCAACGAATTTTGTTGCGAGTTGGTCAAACTGATAGTAAGGGTACTTCAAATTGTTTTTTGTCGCCTCTGCAGACCAAGGACAAATCAAACAGGTTATACGATATATAGCTTGTTTCCCGAGGGATTCTAAAGAACGAATGGTACTAAATTTGGTTTGAATTGGTCTAACAGTGATCGTAAAAATACTCAATGTTATTCCTATTGGGATTTCGAATTGTTTTTAGCCCCTCTGCAGACCCACGGTAAGTAGAAAAAGGATCATATGTAGTCTACATTACCCGCTGTGTTCTAGAGGTAATTGTACCAAATTTGGTGTGGATTTGTCAAACGATGTGGATTTGTCAAACGATGTAGATTTGTAGAGAACAGAAAGACCAACTCTGTTTTATATATATAACTAGCTGAATTACCCGGCGTTGCTCGGGTTGAATTGTTTGTAATTCATCTAATATTACTCACTGTTATCCCTATGGGGGTTTCAAATTGTTTTTAGCCTTCTCTACAGAACCACGAAAAATAGAACGGGGTTAATATCTAGATTGTTTCCCGCAGGATTCTAAAGAATGAATGCACCAAATTTGATGTTAATTGGTCTGAGTGATCGTAAAAGTGTTACGCTTATGGGGATTTCGAATTGTTTGTAGCCGCCTCCGCAGACTCAGGTCAAGTCCCCCGAACGGGAGTTAATATCTAACCTGCGTTACCAGCAGTCGTCTAAAGAATGAATGTTCCAAATTTGGTGTTAATTGGTCTAATAGGGATCCTAGAAATACTCAATGTTAGTCCTGTGGATATTTCGAATTGTTTTTAGTCCCCCTGCTGACTCAGGAACGGGCTTAATATATAGCCTGTGTGTCTCGAAAATTCTAAAGAATGAATTTACCAAATTTAGTGTGAATTGGTCTGACATTGATCGTATAAATACGCAATGTTATTCCTATGGAGATTTCGAAGAGTTTTAAGCCCCCTCTGCACAGCCAAGACATAGTACGGGGATTAATATATAGCCTACGTTACCCGCAGGGTTCCAAAGAATAAGTACTAAATTTGGTGTGGATTGGTCAAAAGATGTAGATTTGTAGAGGACAGAGAGAGACGCCAACTCTGCTTTATATATAGATATTCCAAAAAACAAAAAAATGCACAATTATATAAACAAACAAAAAAACTCATCACGAAGTTTGGAGAAAGAAATTTCATTCATTTATGTAAAATATAATATCGGAACAAAAGAAAAAAACAAAGAAAATTCGATCTCACATGGAGATTTATTTTCCATTATATGCCGAAACATCAACATACCGAAAACATCGACATAAATAGCTTTATTTCTCTATACGAAATGTTGTTCTATACAAAAGCCGCAAGTTTTTTCTCAACACTTTTTATATCAATAAGAAAACATAATTAGAGGAAGTTGAAGCCGGGAAGGTTCACTGCCTCTTCTAAAATAAGAAAATATATCAAGACTTGAATCCATCTAACCTATCCATCCTTTTCTACCTCTTATGTATAGCTTAAGTTGTTATTTCTTTCGAAGCGCCATTTTCACAACAAAAAGAACAAAAACACAAGGGTCGACGACCGAGTTTTTGCTTAAATCTAACTTAAGGAAATGATAAAAAGTGTTAACAATATAAATTACCATGAAACGGTATCCATTAAGAACAGGTTTTAAAAAATTAAACCAAACAGTTGAGACATTCGAAAGCAGTAAAAAATGTGTGTCGTTTACCTTTCCTAACACCGAATTTTTATGATGAATCTAGAAATACGGCCCATTTTGGAATACTTCAAAAACATGAAGAATCTTTGAAGTTCAGTAGCCATCCATATTTGAAGAGCTTTGGGTACATAAGTCACTTCAAATTTAGTTTAAAAAAATTCCAAAATTGGTAATGGTTTGTTTATCCACTATTCAAGAGATCATATTATCTAAACTTTCAAGTATAACGCAATCATTCAAATAATAAATTATTTTGATCTTGAATATTTCGTTTTTAATTTTGTTCAATCAGGAAGACATTTTTGTGGCATATCATTATGTTGCCCAGTTGGTTGTGGGCTTTATGGCGCAAAAGTCATACTTGGCCATGATGCGCGAGACACAAGACATACAATATCAAGTAATGGACATATACAAACACAAGGTAGGTATTTTAATTAATGTCACACTGGAGCAATACAACAGGCTATTGGCGACGGTCCGAAATCCATTCCGAAAGACAACACCTCGTAATTTTCAACAATGGTCGGATGACGAGGCCATACCTGAACTGGCACTCCACGCTCCAAACTTCTACGCCACGCGAACGTGAGGTCATTGAGGCCACGACAGATTTAATTTTACAGCCCCTTTGTACACAACGGTCTTCGGTTAGATTCGAACTCGCAATCCTCCGGTTGCTAATCCGTTACTCTTCCAACCGGGCTACCGCGGTCCACAAACAAGGAAAGTTTTTCTGACACAGAAGAGAGAAATACGCCCAGGTTGGGAATCGAAAATGCGCAACCTTCAATTCGCAGGTTGCCAGCGCAGAGGGCGAACCCACTGAGCCACGATGACCCCCTAAGTCGCTCGGAGCCCTTTATTTAAACTCGAGATAAGATTTGGTTGGTTGGGTTTTTATGGCGTAAAGTCCGTATTGGTTGGTTTTCGGGTTTTATGGCGGCATATTTGGCCATACTGCGCCAGACAATATCAAGTAATGGCATACACACAAAGAAAGTTTTACTGACACAGAAGGGAGAAACACACGCAGGGAGGAATCGAACATGGGCAACCTACAATTCGCAGGTTGCAAAATCTAACAGGTGAGGGTTACAACAGTTGTAAACAGTGGGCAAACCCAATGAGCCACTTGCATCACTGGGAATTTCTAGTAAAATCAAATGGAATGAAAAATGAAATGTAATACATAGTGAGACAAAGTGATAAATGGACTGAGTGAAATTGGTTAAAACAGTTGTGAACTCGGAACAAATATTAAGTTATACGCTAAATTGAAATTCATTTATTGTGCTTTCTTAATAAGGTATTCAATTTTATGACGATTTACATTGATAAGAAATGAAAAGAAAAACTATACTTTCATCTCAAAATGAAAACCGCGCTCACGGTCACCTTTCTCTTCAAAATTCCTGATACAGGGCGTCTTCAAAGTCACTAGACCATTTTAAAATATAACTTTCTTGCTACTAATTTTTTCAGATTATTTATAGGTAATCCTTGGAAAATAGTTATGGAGAAATTCACGAGAGCAACGAGTAAAAATAATCCAATTTTATCTACAAAATCAACGGTTAATTGTGCTAACCCAAAGAGCTTACATTCGTCAGTTGAGAACACACCAGAGGTATGGTGGAAGCAAGATGGGACTTCTCCCCATACGTCCGACGATGGAGATCGTAAGGCACATTTTTGGACGGTGGATAATTTCGCGAAACTCTGAATTCAATTGGCCTCTACGCTCACCTGACCTTACGGCTCCAGACTTTTTCTTGTGGGGATATCTAAAAGAAAGAGTATACCGTAAGAAACCTAGGACCATCCAGCAATTGAAGACCTACATCCGTGAAGAAATTGAAGGAAAAAGCCAAGAAACATTACGAGGTGATGGAGCACACTTTTGAAAGAGCCCGCCACTGTCAAGAACAAAATGGTGGCCATTTGAAGGGCAAAATCTACAAAACTAATTAAAAATAATTTCCAAGTATATTTATGTTTATAAAAGAATAAATGTGAATTTTTAATACATAAAAGAGATATTCTATTTTTAAATGGTCTAGTGACTTTTGGGGCCACCCTGTACTTACTTTGTTTAGTTAGTCGTGGTTATAAGATTTTTTAGCCATATTATGATAGTTTATAATAAATACAAAGTAAAAATGAATTGATCGTTGCAAAAATTCATTACTCTTGTTTTCAAAATTTTCCAGGAAACAATAAAAATTGTAAACCGAGACGAAACTGAAATAAAAATAAATACATTTTACCAACCACATTTAGTAAAAAACATTTAGGAACGTTTTCAAAATCTACAAGTTCCAAGTTCATTGCCTTATGACTTTTTCAGGGTCGCCTAGTCACAAGGTTGGGTATGGGGCAAGGGCCATTTTTGGACCTAACAACGTCACGTAAATGGACATGCACATACAATGAAATATTTGCTGACGCAGAAGAGAAATACACCCAGGAAGGAATCGAAACTGTGCCGCTAACTCGCAGAATGCTAGAGCAGTGGGCAACCCCATTGAGACATGGCGACCCCGCCTAATTTAAGGAAAAGGCTCGTTCAAAGCCAACGAATGCCAACTCGAAGTAGGTAGGTAATTGGAAGGTAGTTGAATTTAGGTCACACTGGAGCAACACACGGGCTATTGGCGACAGGTTCGGGATCGATTCCGAAAAGAAGAATCCGAGGACACGATCTCGTAATTTTGAATCACTGTCAGATGACGAGGTGAACACCTGAGCTGATACCTCACTCTCAAAACTTCCGCACCAAGACAACGTGAGGACATTTGAGGCCAAGACAGATTTAACTTGCACCAACCCCCACGTACATGACGATCTTTGGTTGGATCTAGTTTCGAACTCGAAACTCTACCATCTGGGCTACCGCGGCCCAGCAGTCGAACTATATACGTGAAGCATGTCAGGCTCTCCTTAGTCCCTCAAATAATTCCTCCTAGATGGCAGCACAGATGCTTTTGCAAAAAAAGATGGTTGGTTGAGCATCATGGCGCAAGGGCCTTATTTGGCCAAGCAACGTCAAGTAAATGAACATACACAAAGAGTTTTACTGATGCAGAAGAGAGAAATACACCCAAGGAGGAATCGAACCTAAGCCGCATACAACTCGCAAGTTGCTAGCGCAGCGGGACAAACCCATTGTAAAATCAAATTGGGCAAACCCTAAAAAATCCCGCCAGAACAAAATTAGAAATAATTGTCAAAAAAACTATTGCCCAAAAAATACAAGTCTCACGTGTTTCGTAAAATAATAGGGGGGGGGGTATTTCAATTAACGTCACACTGGAGCTACACAATGGGCTATTGGTGACGGTCCGGGATCAATCCCAAAGGGAAAGATCCGAGGACAACACCACGTAATTTTGAACCACGGTCAGATGACGAGGCAACACCTGAGCTATAAAATAATAGGAAAATATTTTATAGAAATCAGAAACTTTCGTTAAGAGGAGTAATTTTCGACACCTGAATCCACTCCTCTTATGTACCATCCACATGTCTAGTTCAGCATTTCCTCATAAAAGTTTTGATTTGTTCATCTGGAATGACGTTCTGGACTTTTTATAGTAACAAACTTTCTGTTTAATGGTACTTTATCAGAAGCGTCGTTTTATAGCAACAAAGCATTACCGGTGGAAAGCGAACACGAAAGCCTGTCCTTTTATTTCAGTAATACAGTTGGGAACTGCTGGGTGGGCAACATCTCGTTACCGTATGTGGAATATCACGCGCAATACGGTTTAAACCTCCAAGTGTTTTTCGACGAGATATCTCGTCCATCAAGATCTGCTCCAGTTTGTCAATGAAGAGATATCTTGTTCATCAAGATCTGGTTCAGTTTGTCAACGACGAGATATCTCGTCCATAGAGATCTAGTCAGGTTTATCAACGAGATATCTTGTCCATAGAGATCTAGTCAGGTTTGTCAACGAGATATCTCGTTCATCGAGATCTGGTCAAGCTTGTCAATGACGAGATATCTCGTAAACCAAGATCTGGTTCAGTTCGTTAACGACGAGATATCTCGTCCATCGAGATATGGTCCAGTTTGTGAATGACGATACTTCATCCATCGAGATCTGGTCCAGGTTGCCAACGACGAGATATCTCGACCATCGAGATCTAGTCCAGTTTGTGAATTACGAGATACTTCATCCATCGGCATCTGGTCCAGTTTGTCGACGACGAGATATCTCGTCCATACAGACCTGGTCCAGTTTGTCAGACAAGATATCTCGCCCATCGAGATCTGGTTCAATTTGTCAACGAAGTGATATCTCGTCCATGGAGACCTGGTTCAGTTTGTCAACGACGAGATACATCGTCGAAAGGGGAACAAAGATCTAAATAGGAAAAGTTTTACATAGGTAAGTTTTGTATCATAGGCTGGCCATTACAAGGCAGTTTCCGACTTAACCACCAGGAGGTTAAAGACGTACGGTACCCCACCTAACTTTTACAGATGTTGAAAATGATCTCCTTGAACATCAATGCACCTCTGTACACGTCGCAGCATATTTTGAGACACTGACATCAATGTTCTGTATACTAACCAAAATGTTTCCCTACATTTCGTGTTTTGTCTTGGGATTGTTGACATACACTTTCTCTTTGAAATTTTCCCACGCGTAAAAAAGCCCTCAGGGGCACATCTTTAGGTGTGTACGGGCATCACAACCCCGAGGTTCCAGAGTGCACTGTCCTCCCTTCTGTTTTACCTCGCCTACCATTCTGTTTTTTGTTTTGTTTCCTCCCTCGTTGTATTGTGTTTGGCTCTGCTTGGCCAAATATGGCCCTTGCGCCATGAAACCCAAAACCAACCAACCCACAGGTAAAAATCACACGTCGAAATGGACAAATACTGGTCATGTGCACAATGCTCAACCCTCCAGGTGATTGTTTCGACGAGGTATCTCGTCATTAGCAAAACTGACGAGATCTTGATGGATGAAATATCTCGTCAGAAGAAAACAGTCTAGATCTTGTTCCCGTCATCAAAAATCGGCAATATCTTGATGGCGAGATATCTCGTCATTAGCAAAATTGGTCAATGTTGATGGACGAGATATCTCTTGGAAATCATTTGAGGGGTAAGTTTATCTAGAATATCAATTCCAATCTCATCGTTGATTTTTTCCAGATATTTAAATATTGGTAGGTAATTAATTAACGTCACACTGGAGCAACACAACGGGCTATTGGCGACGGTCCGGGATCAATCCCGAGAAGGGAAAGATCCGATAACAGCACCACGTAATTGTGAATCACTTTTAATATTGGAGGGTGCTACGGCTGTCAGCAAGTGTTCTTGTTATAATTATTTGTATAATTCAGGCCGT
The DNA here is from genome assembly GCA_933210815.1 of Meta bourneti. Classification (NCBI taxonomy): domain Eukaryota; kingdom Metazoa; phylum Arthropoda; class Arachnida; order Araneae; family Tetragnathidae; genus Meta; species Meta bourneti. Next base: position 78,389,710 of record OW119933.1, on the reverse strand, counting down.
ACATTTTGTATAATTCAGTCCTTCGTCGATAACCGTAAGCTCAGATCAGTCTTCACTGCATGACTTTTAACCAATTTTGACCTTCTTCACCAATAGAATCTTTCCAAAACATTATATTCTAAGGAAAGGAGCAATTAGAATAGAATCCTCTGGAAAGATTTAAGGAAAGAAGCAATAGAATCTTCCCAACGGATACTAATCGAAGGAAAGGACCAATAGAACCTTTCCAAATGATTCTATTCTAAGAAAAGGAACAATGGAATCTTTTCAAAGGATTCTACCCCAAAGAAAGTGTCCAAAGAATCTTTCTGGAGGCTGAAAGAATCCATGGATTGTTGAAATCTATAGATGTGGTTATTCAGGCATTATGTGTGTTGTGGAGTAAAAGCAATATCATACTCGGAAACCTCTTAACTCTCAGAGGGTTAAAAAGAATAACACTCCCCGTATTAAGAAATTTAGGAGAAAAGCATTTTTAAGAGTCACGAATGTTTCCATTTATTCACGTTAGTGAAAAGAAAATATCTAAATGTAGACAAGATTTACAAAACTAACCACAAATACCGTTACACAGCTTTCTAGAGTTAACAAAGAAAGGAAAATTGAAAAGGGAAGAGAATACAGTACGCCAAAGTAAAGAAAGCTCATCCTGCATTCCGATTATATTCCTCACAAAACCACATCAAGAAGTAAAAAACAAGCATGAGGAAATAGTTCCGAGACATCTTACGTAACAAAGAAATATGAGGGCAAGTTCGTAATCACGGCCTTCTTAGATATGGTATGGTACGTGAGATATATGCGTACAGAAAATTAAAATGAGCTTTGGTTGGTGTTATTTTGGGGTTTATTGCGCAAGGGCCGTATTTGGCCAAGCTGCGCCAAACACAAGAAAAGGTCAAGTAAAAAATGTCGTAAAAGGGGATAAAAGAGGGATTGGGGAAGAGTTGCCGGATGAAAGCAGAAAAAAATCGCTTGGATATCCCGGGTTGGTTGGTTTGGGGTTTTATGGTGCAAGGGCCATATTTGGCCATGCTGCGCCAAACACAAGACACAACTTCGAGTAAAAAAATCTTGTGAAAGGGGAAAAAATATGAATTGGGAAATAGAATAATGGCGTGAAAACATCGCTTGGATCACTCGACCAAGTGTTTACTGAAGACATGAGTAAGAGCCCCATCAGAAAAGAAAAGATCACTAAAGCATCTCGGGCCCGTACACATCGAAAGATGTGCCCCTGAGGGCAAAATGAGCTTTGGAGTCTACAGCAGCGGTTCCCAAACTTTTCAGTCCACCGGACCCCTTTGAAAATTAAAGATACAATTAAATAAGAGTCGTATGTAGACCTGTAAAGAATCAGTGATCCTTATTTTTCCCTTAACCCTCTAAGTGCCACGATATATCTCCTAGTAGTATAGACCCTCAGGGCACATCTTTAGGTGTGTAAGGCTTCACGAACCCTAGTGATCTTTTCTTTTCCCATGCGGATGCAATAACATGGGGTTAATGTTATATGATGATAAACATGGGGGTTGCCAGACCGTCGCCAATAGTCCGTTGTGTTGCTCCAGTGTGCCGTTAATTAAATACCTACCTGGAAAATCACGCTAGAACTATTTTCTTACTTTACCCGATATTCTTAGTGCGATTGTCGATGGTTGGCAGGATTTTATGGCGTAAGGGCCATATTTGGCCAAGCTGAGCCAAATACAACGTCTAGTGGACATACACAAATAAAACTTTACTGACAGAGAAATACACCCAGCATAAGTTACTACGGAGCCGGACTATAGTCAGTTCTTTTCAAGTTTGAGAAACCGATTGTATTTATGAGAACTATAGCTCAAGGTGGTCACAAAAATATACTATACTTGCTTCCGAAATGTGTTATTGGTCACAAGAATTATAGTTGAGATCGCCAATCGGACCTTGACAGCGCAATATCTAGATTTCATTGGGAAGAGAAAAACGGGCTCCACTTTCCAAGTATCGTATTCAAAAAATAATTTGAAGACAATAACCCAAGCGAGAGCAAGATTTCTAGTTTATTTAATATTCTCTGCAAAGCATAACTTCAGTGATCGTTCCTTTAACTGCGTCTGACTGGAGACCTTTAAAAAGGCAATAAGTTTCTATAAAATCCTAAGTCCCAGTAAAAATTTATCTGAAATTGAGACGAAGGTAATATTGATTAACTCCTCCACAAGGCAGACTTTAATTTGCTTCGGGTAGTCTAGTAGGCAGTAAAAGTCTGATAACGGAATCAACTTACGACCCATGTCGGATTTTATATTTCCTACCACAACCCAGCTACAGTAGAGACAGCTGTTCGCCTTATCGTTTTTCTAGCCGAATAAATTATCTTTTTTCGTTTATCGCGAAACAGGTGATGTGAACAAACTTTCATGAGCAGCACGGATTTCATTTTACGAAATGGATTGCGAATCTTACCTTCTGTGGCGCCAACTAGGTGAAGTTCTTGGAGGACACTAGTAACCCCTTTGCTCCGTGTGTTTTCGAAATTACATTCTTTATACAGGTCATTACCAATATAATCGGTATATTTGCAAGGTTGGATAGGGACCCAGCCTCAATCATCGAAATATTGGAACCCAAGGTATTCGGGCTCCTAAGACTGGGTGGCCCTCGTTTCTTGATTATAGTAGTCAAACGACTTAACCCTCCTGTGGTTGTCTCGACGAGGTATCTGGTCATTCGCAAATTTGACCAGATCTTGATGGACGAGATATATCGTCCATGAAGGTCCCGTCGTCTCTCGTCATTAGAAAATTGACCGGATCTTGATCTCGTCATCATAAAAAAATCGGCAACATCTTTGATGACGAGATATCTCATCATTAGCAAAATTGATCAGATCTTGATGGACGAGATATCTCGTAGAAATCACTTGGAGAGTTAATAAATAAGGTCGGGCCACCCTACAAATTTGATTACCCACATTATCTGTATAGTTGTCCTTCATATTTGGGGGATCGGGCCCAAACATAAAGATATCGTAGTTCAAGCGGGTCAGGCTCCCTTGACCTGACGCCCACAGTGGGTTTGCCCACTCCCCTAGCAACTTGCAAGTTGTAGGCGGCGCAGGTTGGATTCCTCTTTGGATCTATTTCTCTTTTGTGTCAGCAAAACTTTCCTAGTATGCAATATCCATTTACTTTTTCCCTGCAGTTTTAACCTCACCTTATGTGCTTTTTTCCTTTTTCTTCCCTCTTTGTATTTAAACATTTTTAAGTTGATTTAGTTCATCCTTGGCGCAACTTGGCCCCTGAGTCATTAAAATGCAACCTTCCTCTGTGATTTTTATTGAATGTTATTGCCTTGTCCATTTTTGGATCTAGCGCCATAAAACCCAAATCAATTAACCCTTCAATAATTGATTTGATTTGATCGCTGTAAGTTATTTTTGTTTGCTACACAAGGGCTACTTTTAAATGAAATGTTGTGTATGTCCATTACTTGAAGTTGTATGTCTTGTGTTCGGAGCAGCATGGCCAAACATGGCTCTTGCGCCATGAAACCCAACCAACTTAATTTCTTTTCGCATACAGTTTAATCGGACACCATTCTCACTACTGACACAAACAAGCATTCGAGTTCAGATCTTCATTTTTAGCGTTGCGCAATTTTTAAAGGTCAATTACTTTACAGCATCCGTAAAGCAAGTTATCAGACCGAAATTTGGCTGCAATTAGTGAAGGAAACAAAGCTTAAACAATGCATAAAGAATGAATCTGGAAGCGTGATCTCAATTTCGGAGATGAGTAACGAAGACAAGTCAGTTATTCCATTGTTAAAATCCAAATCTCGCTAGCAACAAAAAAACGACCTTTCACAGTTCTTCGCACAAACAAAAGTAAATGTTGGAAAGAAAAGTAGGTTACGTTTTAAAGGGTGAGCATTATATGCAAACTAGGACTTTCTCAACCTGAGAAGTTGAGACACAATAAGGCATCGTTTTTAACGGCATTCATCAAAACTAATATTCATGCAAATTCGAGGTGTTTCAAAAACACATTAACAAAGCCAAACCAGTCAATAGGTAGGTAGGTGTTTAATTAACGTCGCACTGCAGCAACACAACGGGCTATTGGCGACGGTCCGGGATCAATCCCAAAGGGAAAGATCAGAGGACACGTAATTTTGAACCACGGTCAGATGACGAGGCAAAACCTGAACTGTGTGGAACCCCTCTCCAACCACGCCAACGTGAGGACATTTGAGGCCACGACAAATTTAACGTGCACCAGCCCCCCATGTATACGACGGCCTTTGGTTGGATTCGAACTCAAGACCCTCCGGTTGCTGATCCGTTACTCTTCCAACCGGGCTACTACGGCCCTACAAAATAAGCGAAAAGATTGAACAGGAAACTGAAAATATGCAGAACGTGTGAATTTGAAAGATTAAGTACTGAACAAATTCATCACAATGAAAATTCCAGGTCTAAAAAAGTAGCTTTGTTGACATACATTATGTTAAATAACAAAGCTAGCTTTCAATCATCTCATCGAAATAAGACAACACACACAAGTCTATCACACATTTTTATACATTGTTTAATATCGTTTGGAATAATAGAACCACGGCAAATGGGGCGAGTTGCTAAATTTTGTAAGAAATGTAACCTTTATTTGAGGTATCTGACAACGTTCGAAGTTCTTTCTTTTTTTAATGTTCAATTAAAACTATTTTTTTTCTTTTTAAGGTAAACTTATAAAAACACATTAAAGAACAAAAAAGCACTACAAATTATTATAATTTATTCAAAAATTGGAAAATTTAGATATAAAAATGACGTTAACGAAAAACATTACAACAGAAAAACTTGAGTACGTTTGCCTAAAATTTTTCAGTCTCCTAAATATATAAACTAGGGCTTGAACTAAAAGCTCGCTGTAAATATTCATTTCCACTCATGAGATATTGAGAATACAGAAAACATGAATTTTTGAAATTTTTCCTTGCGCTACAACACTGAAATCTCTAAAAAGTTTTCCTTTCAAGATAATCCAAGTTCAGGCCCTCCAAAACAAATATAAAAATCAGTACACCAAATTTTATTACAAAATATATAGTACATTTTTAGCTATCGCGTTTCTCGTGAAAATTTTGCTCAAAATCACAATCAAAGAAAAATGCAGATTTGAAAACGAATTAAAAAACAGCTGTCAAAATCTATTCATATTACAATATCTCTGCTTCTATTCGCCGTACAAACAAAATAAAAAGATTCGTAAAGTCTATAATATTAAGAATATTGAATAAAATGAAATATGAAATTTTGTCAAATATCGATTTTTCAACGTCTGCGCCAAGCTAATGGAGATTGGATCATCCGGCATATTTGGCTTCTCGCATTATCAGAATATCCGTAACAATTATCTCTCATGTTTCCGGGTCCTTTCCTTGGAATACAATTATTTGGAAAGATTCTAATGGCTCATTCTGTACAATAGAATCCTTTGGAAAGATTCCATCGGTGTCCTTTCCTTAGATTACAATCCTTTTGAAAGATTCTAATAATCTTTCCTTAGTATAGAATCCTATGGAAAGATTTTATTGTTCCTTTCTTTAGAATAGAATAGAATATTGGAAAGATTCAATTGTTCCTTTCCTTGAAATAGAATACTTTGGAAATATTATATTGCTCCTTTCCTTAGAATAGAAAATCCTTGAGAAAGATTCCATTGCTCAAGAAAATCAAAATTGGTTGGAAATAATGCAGGGGGTTTGGGTAATTGAATAAACGTCGCACTGGAGTAACACAAAGGGCTATTGGCGACGATCCGGGATCAGTCCCGAAGGGAAAGATCCAAGGACAACATCTCGTAATTTTGAACCACGGTCAGATGAAGAGGTCAACACCTGAGCTGTGTGTGGCACTCTTCTCTCCAAACCACCACACCACGCTAACGTGAGGACATCTGAGGTCACGACAGATTTAACGTGCACCAGCCCCCCCACACACACACACGACGCTCCTTGGTTGGATCAAGTTTAGAACTCGCAACCCTCCGATTGCTAATCCGCTACTCTTTCAACCGGGATACCACGGCCCCAAGTCATGCAGGGAAGACTGCAGGTTACAATGCCGAATTATGCGTGTGAACCCCTCATAGGGTAAAAAACTTGTACGTTTAAAAAGTTGTAATAAGTCTCAATGCGCGTAAAGCAACCAGAACCGATATCCTAGAGTTGAATGCGGAGAAATAAGTAGGTTTATACGAATTAAATATCAATTGCAACCCACCAAATATTCTCAAATGTTAATAGTTATATTTGATCAATATAAATAGAAGGTTGATGTTAGGAAAGTTTTAGACCTGGACAACAGGTGATCGAACGAAAATAAATATTCTACCCAGAATCGTCCTTCCTTATTCATCCATGCGAGCAGGTGGAGACATGGAATGCAGCTGGTTAAACAGTGGCGGGTTTTTGAATTTCGGAAGTGTCATGTAATTCAAGTAGCATTATCAGCAAAAAAAAAAGAACATTTCCAAGTCAACTTTTATTTTACACTAGCAGAATTACCCGACCTTACTCGGATTGAGTTGGTTAACTAGATTGAAAGTGACCACACACAGAATAATCACTTCTCTTTCATCGATCAATGCCAAATCATTTAAGTGAGTAAAGTAATTTTTTAACATTCGACAATCTTATGGAGAAAAACGTTGTTCTGGCTATATTAATTCGTGATTCTTTTTTATCTCCACAGCTTACAACTAAAAATTGGACAAAATTTAGAAATACGTAATTCCGAGCTTAAAAAATCAGAAAATATCAATGCGCGTGGTCAATGAACACAAGTTTCCGTTCGTTATAAAATATCGTGTCCCAAAATTGCTTTTTCACCGGTACTGGTAGAACAATCCAAGAAATCGCAATGCTCAATATACATTCCAGCTTCTCCAAAACTATCAAATTATGGTTGATTTAAGTAGTTACTCTCGGATGTTTTAGTATAACTTAACTAAATATATAAATAGAGACAATTTAAATAATATATTCATGAAAGTAATGTGATGTATAAAATAGTAGACATTATATTAAAATATATGGAATAAAATCTGTGATACATGTAGACACAAAATAGACATAAAACGGGAAGATGGAGACAGACTAAAGCAACCAAGTTCAGTCACTAAATGAATGCAAGTACTCACAGTATGCAAAGTTTCATGAAAATATATCTAACCGTTTGGACGTTATTCCGGCAGACATACAGACAGACACATGAACAGACAGATACCAAACGCACAAGACACGAATTTGCATCAGAAAGGCCCAAAACGGATAAATAACTTAAAATGGGTCGAAAATATTCGATGTACAAACACTCCATTTTTATTTATATAGATTCGGTTTAAAGCAGGGATGCGCAAACTTGTTAATACATATTGATACAAAGAGACTTGCGTATTTTAATGCATTATCTAGCAAACGAAGTTTCAACCTAAATTACATATCGTGTGACTTGTTAAAATCAAAATAACATGGTGAGACGGGCCGCCAGCAAATCAACGGAGGTCTGCGGTCTGTGCATCCCTGGTTTAAAGCAGTAACAATCAAGAGCATTTCTACATGACTAAGCAAATTTCATTTTTCTTCTTGGTATTAGTTTCCCAATTCTTCCTGTCCTGCCAAAAGCGGATATAAATAAAAGTAATTAGATATAATATCCTGAAAACCTATTGGAGGAAAGGTGAAATTTTAGTCATGCAAAAAGTTCCTAAACCTATTTTTATCAAAATATATCTCAAGGTTCGCTAACATATTTTATATTTTCGCAAACATATATGCTAAACATACTTTTTCGAATACAAATATCATAATGCATACTAAAATTATTTTCTAAAGACACATTCCGCTGATTTTGTCCGATTGGTTGTTTTGGGTTTTATGGCGCAAGGGCCAAATTTGGCCATGCCGCGCCAGACACGAGACATACAATATCAAGTAATAGACATACACACGCATGAAGGTTTTTACTGACACAGAAGAGAGAAATACACCCAGGGAGGAATGCACTTGACAGGAATCGAACCTGCGGCACCTACAACTCGGAGGTTGCTAGCGCAGTGGACATACCCAATGAGCCACTACGGCCCCTTGATTTTATACGAGTTCTCTTCAATAGAAACGTAATAGAGATAAGAGTAATAGGCTTATTTCGGAAGATATAAGTCTGGAGAACAAATTAGCATAAGGAAACGAAACTTTGCATACTAATAATCAAGAAATGGTTGGACAGACTTGTAACTTAATATTGAAAGTTAAATTTTGATATAAATTAGAAATTGGAGGGAATGTGAAAAGTTATGAAGTTTCTGCGCGCAGCTTCTTGTGTAAAGTTTATGCATATGAATTTATAGAAGACGTTATTCCCTGTATTCGATAGTTATCTTTGATTTTTACTCCTAACTCGAATAGAAGGAAGACACTCGAATAAGCTTGTGCATGGTTCGATATGAAGACAGCTTCATGTGTAAATTTTATGCATATAAATTTATAGGAGTTATTCCCTATATTGGGGGAATAGTTATCTTTGATTTTACTCCACACTTGAATAGAGGGAAAATACTAGAATAAGTTTGTGAGCGATTCGATATAAAGGCGGCTTGTGTATATTTTATACATATGAAAAGTTTAGTTGATGTTTTTTATTTGTTTTTCATAAACCTCTTTTAATAATCTGTCTTGTATAGCTGCTTGGGTTTTAGGGTGTAAGGACCATATCTGCGACAAACAAAAGACAAAGCCAATGAACATACACACAAAAGTTTCATTGGCACAGAAGAGAAAAGATAGGAAATTGAATTTAAGTCGCACAGGCGCAACACAACGGGCTGTTGGCAACGGTTCGGGATGCAGAAGAAATACACCCAGGGTAAGTTACAGGAATCGAACCTACGCCACCTACAACTCGAAGGTCAAGATAGAATGTTTTTAAAATTTTGTAATTTTTAACGTCCATTTTGGATTTTTAGGGCATTTTGTAGGTTTTTAAGAGTCATAAATGCATTTTTATTGAGCATTTTCTAGCAATTTTGTGTCATAAAAATCCCAATAATCGTAGCCTTAATCATACTATGAAAGGCATTTTCTATCAAGCTAAATGTAGGTGGCGGTAATTTTTCTGTGTTCCTTGGCGATGTGTTCCTTGTACGAGACTTCACTTAACCTGTTTTCCGAATAAGATTTCAGCACTTCGCCAATACAAATTCCAAAGAATAAATTCCGTATCGATGTATGACAGTTGATTGGTCAACACCAATCAGATTAAATGCGAAACGTTGCCCAAACTGCGATAAATTGCATTTATCAAGCGAGAACACTTTGACTAGATATAATTTTACGTCTTCGAAGACGGGAGTGGTAGTTGAATTAACGTCGCACTGGAGCAACACAACGTGCTATTGGCAACGGTCCGGGATTGATCCCGAAGGGACAATATCTCGTAATTTTGAACTACGGTCAGATGAAGAGACCAACACCTGAGCTGTGTGTGGCACCCCACTCTCCAAACGTCCACACCACGCCAACGTGAGGACATTTGAGGCCACGACAGATTTAACGTACACGACGGACTTTGGTTGGATCGAGTTTCGAACTCGCAACCCTCCGTTTGCTAATAAGCTACACTTAAAACCGGGCTACCACGGCCCATACATAAACAAGGAAACGAATTAAAAGGGGAATATGCAAATAAGTAAAAAGCACTTACCGAATACGGGTTTCTTCTACGGATCTCAACTCTCGATCCCTTTTGAGCACACTTGAGATTTTTTCATACTCAGTCTGTGAGAGGTGGCTCCAATCAGCCATGGTTTACCTCCGACTTCTTCAAAGATCGACGATTTTATAACAATTTGGCAACTTGGTGTAAACAATAAGCAAATCTAGCACTCATCATGAAAAATATTTATTCAGGAGCATTAACAAGTGTAAAGTATTCATTGGATGAATTTGGCACAAATATTATGTTATTCTTGATTCCTGTAAATAGAAATTAATACTATGTCAATATGCGGTATAATTCTACAAATAAAATTACACTTTTAAATAATTTAATTTACTAATTGGTATAAAGTTAAAATTAAATGCAGCAGCGACGTCAGCTTGAGAAATTATTAGTTGATTATTCACACACACGGTCAGTTTAAACAATTTGTTGATTGGGTTTTATGGTGCAAGTGGCCATATTTCGCCAAACAATGTCAAGTGAATAGACATACACACAAGGAAAGCTTCACTGATAAAGAAATACCCGGGGAATTCGAACCTGTGCCGCCAACTCGCAGACTGTTAGCGCAGTGAGTAAATCTATGGAGCCATGGCAACCGTTTATTAATTATAGGTACATTTGGATAATTTATCACTCATGTTTGGGGTAGGTATTTTAATTAACGTCGCACTGAAGCAACACATCGGGCTATTGGCGACGGTCCGGGATCAATCCCAAAGGGGAAGAACCTAGGACACCACGTAATTTTGAACCGAGGTCAGATGACGAGATCACACCTGAGCTGGCACCCCACTCTCCACACTACGCCAACGTGAGGACATGAGGCCACGACTGATTTAACTTGCACCAGCCCCCGTGTATACGACGGTCTTTGGCTGGACTGAGTTTCAAACTCGCAACCCTACAGTTGCTTTTCCAAACGGGCTACAGCGGCCCCAAAGGAATTGAACTTACGCTGGCTACAACTAGCAGGTTATTTAGCAGTGAGCAAAACCCAGTCACTGAAAACATCGGGAGGAAAGTGCTGTAAGCCCCTAGGAATAGGTTTAGAGGTGCTACTACCCCGTATCTTTCTGTGACGATGTCCTTCATGTTTGGAGTCTGCAGTGATCGGGAAAGAGGATAAAGATTATCGATTATTTTGTCAAATCCACATGTTTCCTTTAAGATTATCACATTAGTGGAACTTCTAGAGCAGAGATGTAGACTTGTTATGATCAAAGGCCACATAGATCATTGGAGGACCGCCAAAACACATGAAAATCATCTATCATATATTTGTTTTATTTATATTTATCATATATTGTTACAAAGATAATAAAAAGTAATAAAAGAAAAAAAGAACTTAATTTGATGCTTGATATTGCATTGATTAAATAATTATTTTGATATTTGGTTCAATTTTTGCAGTAATCAAGCGCAATATATATATATATATATATATATATATATATATATATATATATATATATATATATATATATATATATATATATATATATAAAGCAGAGTTGGCGTCTGTTCTCTACAAATCTACACCGTTTGACCAATCCACACCAAATTTGGTACACTTATTCTTCAGAACCCTGCGGGTAACGTAGGCTACATATTAACCCCGTTCTATTTGTATTGGGTGTGCAGAGGGGGCTAAAAGCAATTCGAAATCCCCATGGGAATAACATTGAGTAATATTACGATGAATTACGAACAATTCAACCCGAGCAACACCGGTTAATTCAGCTAATTGATTATAAATTTTCATTAGTCAAGCGGTTCCTAATTTTGGATTTGATAATATTCATGACTGAAAAAGTTTGTTCAGATATATGTTGACCCAAAGAGGCTTGCGTATTTTAATGTATTAATCTAATGGTTTACAATTATTTTTATCGGCTCAACGATAGAAATTTAATAAATTGTCTTCACTAAATTTATATCGCAGGTTTTCATCGTTTTGCTTGTTGGTGAGTTTAAGCTGTACAGATTCGGGAGCATTTCCAGGCAAAATTGTAGCTAAATAAACGGTTTTATTTTTTGAAAATCAGAAAAACGATCTTTGAAGGCTGATATTAAATTATCAATCTTTTCAACCTATAGTCTTCAAGTTTCCATTGAACTTAAAAATTACCTATCGGGGGACGTGTCAATTTAAAATAATATATGGTGAGGCGGGCCAACAGCAATCCACAGAGGGTCGCGTGTGGCCCGCGGGCCGTGCATTCCTGTTCTAGAGTCACTAAATTCTGGAATATATTGAATAGCACAATAGTTTTGGAATAGCCCAACCTTCAGGATCGCATTTGGAGACGATTCAGACTTAACACTAATGTATGAAAAGAATTTAAGTCACGAATGTCGGATATAAGAAATTGAGGTTTGACATTTACTTCGAAATGGTTAGTTGGTTGTTCTAAGGTTCAATGGCCATATTTGGCCAAGCTGCGCCAAACACAAGACAACATCGAGTAAAAAAATGTCGTGAAGGGGGAAAGAGGGATTGGGAGAGAGTAGTGGAATGAAGTAGAAAAAGATCGCTTGAGTTTCACGGGAGCGCGAACCCCTGTGTTTACTACAGACAGTAAACTCCATTTGAAAAGATAAGATTACTAGAGTACATCGGGTCTGTGAAGCACACCTAAAGGAGATGTGCCCCAGAGGTCTACATCGAAATAAATTCCTGACAATTTAAGTATAAAGTAAATGCCACAAACACTTCAATAAATAAAAAAATAAATACAAACAAAATTCTCCAAATTTATTATAAAATCATTCATCAAATATAAAATAAATTTATTCCTGTAGCTTCTGTTGAGCAGAGTTGGGCGTAATCAAGTAATATTTTCAATCGATTGATTAGTTAATTAAAATATCAATCATGACTAAAGTAAATCATGATTGAAAAATTAGTCATTAATCATTAATTTTAGTCATGAATACGTTAACTAAATTCCTATAGTAAATGTACATAAAATTACTTTAGCTATATTTTATGCTCTCAATTTGCATGATTTAGTACTCGAATCGATTGAAGAATTTCATTACTATAAAACAGCATAATTTAGCCAACTATTTTATCCTATTTTTGATTCATTTTTGTAACTTAATTTTTTTGTCGCGTTACGTGAATTTTGTCACGCTTGTAAACTTGAAATCAATAAATAATTTCATCTTTTTCATTTTATTGAAATTTTCTTCTTCAACATGTGGGTAGGTAGGTATTTTGTTGCAAAATTTCAGAGACACTATTTTTACTGGATTGGGAATGTTTAATGGAGGCATAGTTTCAATCATAATTTTTAGTCATGATTAATTTTCAATCATTCATCAGATTTAAACTCCCCAATACTGTTTTTAAAACATTCCTATATAATCTTTGAAATACAGCTTGAGTAAGATATTTACATGAACAAGTTTAGTAAATCAGTCATAATATCGTTGGCTTATAGCAGAAACTCCTTAACTGACTACAGAAAAATTGTTACTGTACAGGTGTTTAAAGATCAACTCTTTATTTTTAGGGGGGGGTATTTCAATTAACGTCACACTGGAGCAACACAGTGGGCTATTGGTGACGGTCCGGGATCAATCCCAAAGGGAAAGATCCGAGGACAACACCACGTAATTTTGAACCATGGTCAGATGACGAGGCAACACCTGAGCTGGCACCCCACTCTCCAAACTTCCACACCACGCCAACGTGAGGACATTTGAGGCCACGACAGATTTAACGTGCACCAGCCCCCTTTGTACACGACGGTGTTTGGCTGGATTCGAACTCGCAACCCTTCGGTTGCAAGTCCGTTACTCTTCCAACCGGGCCACCGCGGCCCCCTTTATTTTTAGGTAAAAGAATAAGAATTGTAAGCATTTCGATAGCCCCGCACATCTTTTAAATATATTACAATTTGATAATATATTTCTCATTCGTGAAAACAATCATATAATGTCGAAAAAATGTCAGTTAATGAGTTTCTGCTCTAGGCTGATAACTTTCCAAACTACAAAATACATATATTCCCACATAAAGCATGTACATTTACGTCACATTTTTAATCTTGAAAATCGAAAATATTCTTTGACTTCATACTGGAAGTCAAATATATCCTTAGGAATTCAATACCTTGAAAAGATTAAGACTCCAATTTTTGGTACAAAATATAGAGCAATACCTTTTTATTAGGTTGGTTTGAGGGTTTTATGGCACAACAGCCATATTTGCCCATGCTGCGCCAGACACAAGACATACAACATCAAGTAATAGACACACAACAATAAAAGTTTTACTGACACAGAAGAGAGAAATACACCCAGGGAGGAATGCAACCTAACAGGAATCGAACCTGCGCCGCCTACAACTCAAAGGTTGCTAGCGCAGTGGACATACCCACTGAGCCACAACGGCCCCACCTTTTTACTAGGATTCGTTAATATACAGGTAAACCTAAATGCTCTTAATTTTATCATAGGTTTCTCCAATTTATAATACAATTCATCTCTAAATAAATACAACCTCAAATAACCACAATCAAACCAATAGCTCTTTTATGACTTAAATAAACTATTACGACTCTTCTGTCACTTAAAGGAAATAAAGCGTCGCTTGAATCAATAAAACCTGAAGTATCTTCATTTACCTGCGGTACGAATTCAACTTAAAGCGAAAAGCAACCGGCATAGAAAAATCCCACATACATAACACCACTAATAGCAACAAAAGATAAAATCGTCGCAAAACGCCCGTATAATTCTCATCCGCTACATTAATATCGGGAACAAAAGGATAAAATCTAATTACAGGAATTCATAAGAAATTATGTCTGTTATTGGAGCCAGATTAGGAATAGGGGCCAAGTATGACTTGGGTGACCAACTTTCCAGATTTAGACGCGACAAACTGCACATTTTTAGCGGCGTCACTCCAACAAATGATCATGGATGGTAGGTAGTTGAATTTACGTAGCATGGAGCAACACATCGGATTAGATTCTACTAGCCTACAGAAGACACTAGCATGTAGTGATTCTCTTCACTACATGCTAGACTGTAGACCAACTGTCTACTACAATCTACGACTGTCACTCCAACAGATGATCATGGATGGTAGGTAGTTAAATTTAAGTCGCATTGGAGCAACACATCAGACTAAATTCTACTAGCCCACTTGCATGTAGTGATTCTCTTCACTACATGCTAGATTGTAGACTTGAATTCATAAGAGATTGAGCCCACACAGCCCAGTGGCATTAAGCATCACCCGAAGTCTCTCCGAGTGATAAGCAGCTTGGGTAAATTTGTGGCAAACTCCAAGCCCACCTCCAAGGGTTCGGAGAATGGTTCAGGTGTCAGAACCATGATAAGATGTATAGATTCACGTAAGTCGGATTTTAGACGGTCACTGAAATAAGACATAGATGCCTATGTGGAAATGTCACCCTAAGTCCTGCAAGATTAAGCCCGAGCCTCGCTATAAATGGTAGGACGAATAATTCTACGGATAAGTCTCTATAAGTACCCCACTTTAAAGACACCGATTAGGGTTCATGTAAGGTAAACCTGAAGGGCACCTATCTCCGGTCACTTATGAACACGAGACTTGCCAGCATGCTATCGGCGAGCGATGTCTAATTTTCGGTTTCACACCCCTGTCAAAAACGATTCTCGTAATAATTTTGTCGAGATCTCTGCCACATTTCCTCGTAGGCCTACCCTATATCCGTAGTGACTTCAGCTAGTCGGAGCTCTCAACTAAGAACACAACGTGCTATTGCCGACGGTCAGGGATCAATTCCGGAGGGAATGATCCGAGGACAACGCCTCCTAATTTCGAACCACGGTCGGATGACGAGGTTAACACCTAAGCTGGCACCCCATTGTCCAAACTTCCACACCACGCCAACGCGAGGACATTTGAGGCCACGTCAGATTTAACGTGAACCAGTTCCCACGTACAAGACTGTCTTTGGTTGGATCGAGTTTCGAACTCGCACCCCTCTGGTTGCTAATCCGCAACTCTGCCATCCGGGCTACCGCAGCCCCTTAACACGGACAGTCAGAAATTCAAGTCAAACTTTTGCTATTATCTTCTTTTGCTTTTATCTTCTTCATTTTGATTAACAAAATAGATTTTCGGTCAGGCACAGAAACTAAATTAAAACATCTCAGGATTTTTTCTTATAATGCTTTTCAGGCAATAAACTTTTAGTTTGGCACAGAATCTGGAAGTATTAAGTTGCACTTCTTTAGTGTGTCTTGTTTTATATAGTTTAGAAATAAAGAATTACAGTTCACACAGGCAACAGTCGACAGATGAAGTTAGAAATTTTAGATTTTCGTTCTGTTCCATGCACTTTTAAAATTAGCCGGGTCTCTTTCAGAGACCGTCGACAATAGCCCATTGTGTTGCTCTAGTGAGACGTTAATTAAATACCTCCCTCACTCAGTGACATCTCCCAAAAACTAAAGCATAAAAAAAGCGTTCGGTACATGGTGACGTTAGGAAAGAAAATATGGGTTGGTTGGTTTTGGGGTTTTATGGCGCAAGGGCCATATTTGGTCATGCTGCGCCAAAGGAAAATATGGGATCCAGCTATTTTATATAAAAATAGATATAGGGAATCTAATGACGTAAAAAGAGTGTCTCTCAAACTTCTTAAGGGCAAGATCCTAAGCCACACGATAAAACATCAAATGCTGAAAGCTAAAGATGAAATTGGAACTGCTGTTATAAGATGGCTTTTTCAGCTACTGCTTACGTAGTATAAAAAAATTGTAAAACGCTGATTCGCGCAAAATAACATACAAACACTTATGCGGCCAGAAATCACCAGCTCTTATCGTATAAAACGCACGAGGATGCTATATACAAGTTCATAAAACTGACTATTTTCCATGACAGTACTCAGAGACATCGCATCTAGAGGGAATAGAATAAATTAAAATTTAAGTTTTAGATGAGTGTCCATTGAAACCCCAAAACCGGCATCCCCTAATAAAAAAAATTAAAATTCGGTGGCAAAAAAATAATAAAAATCGATAAACCTGAAGCAAAAACGATATTTTTAACGTCAATTTGAGCAAGACATCACTTGCTATTTTATCGTCATTAGACATTAATTTTTTAGTCATTAATTTTCAATCCTTAGTCAGATTAAACTTTGCCCAACATTAACTCGCCGCAAGAAGCCAACTAGGACTGTTGATGTCCAATACTGTCAACCTCAAATGGTTTCTAACTACGATTGATTAATGTACTTTGTCATGCGCAATAGGAACCTGTAGCAGACTATTCTTCCCCTACTGATGTGAGCGCGTGCAAGCGTTCCCTGAATTTTATTGCGCGTACATAGAGGAAATATAAAAGTAGAGTGAGCAATGGTAACCTTTTTATGTGCCCAGGATCATGTGACCAAAATTAGTAGTAACGTGACCCTTAGAATATTTTCATCAGCCGGGTGGAAATGAACATTCATCCGATTGGTCCACGGGACGGGAGCAGATGCCCATCCATTGATTCGTCATCTGATTGATCCACGCAGCATAGTAAAAGACTGGCGATTTCATCATTTTTGTCACCTCTATAGAAATAGCATTCACACATAGACCCTATAAACGTTATATCGCCAAACGAGGCGATAAGATGCCAAATAGGTCAACCAAGTCAATTTTTCAGAGCAGTCAAGTGACTACTAGTCAACATTGTTGGTCACATTTTTTGAAGCTTATATCAATAGCAATGCAGTCCAGTTATATTTCACGTCTTTGGTGCAACTGCGACTAACGTATTTGTAATCGTTATTGTGTCTTGATATATTTATTAAGCACGAGTAAACTAGTATTAGTAAATTTATTTTTAATTATGCTAGTGTCAACTGCAACCATGATATAGAATGTGATACAAAAATTGATTTAGAATTAAGAATTGGAGACAGGAAAAATGTTGATACGCGTTCTTCGTAGTTTTTCTATCGTCTAAATTCTTCTAACAAGCGTTCGATTACATGTGTGCAACCGAAAAGCTTGTCTACAACATTTTAATTCAATCTTCCTGATACTCTGATCACCCGAAAATGGATCAGAGAGAATCTTCATCTCCAAGTGAATTAGGTTAGTTGTTTTGACATTTTATGTCGCAAGGGCCATATTTGGCCAAGCTGCGCCAAACACAAGAGACAACGTCATGGAAGGGTAAAAAAGAGGGTATTAAACTGTCGTGGAAGGGTAAAAAAGAGGGATTGGGAACAGTGGTGGATGAAAGCAGAAAAAGATCGCTTGGGTACCCCGGGAGTTCGACACCCGTGTTTACTTGACAGTAAACCCCGAAGGAAAAGAAAAGATCACAAAAGAACCTCGGGTCTGTGAAGCCCGGAAAAAACCTAAAGGTGGGTTGTTTTCGAGTTTTATGGCGCAAGGGCCATATTTGGCCAAACTGCGCCACACACAAGACAGACATCGCAATGAGAGAGGAAGGAAAAGCAGAAGGGTAGGCGAGGGTAAAAATGAAAGGGAGGAAAGATCACTCGGGAACCTCGGGGTTGTGATGTGCCCCTGAGGGCAGAAAGACCTAAAGATGTGCCCCTGAAAGCAAGAGTGAATTAGGAACCGACTTGGATCACCACGCTATCCCCGATATTTACTATTCTCCTCTCTCCTCCTCTATTCCATACTTCCTACTGAGGCCAGTATCCAATTCAGATAATATAAGCAATGAGCCCTTGTGCATAGTTACTATCATTTTCTCCCAGTTCATAGAGGTTTTATCATTCTTTCTCTGTTCTCTCATTTTCCTACCTTTGTAAAAGAGCCTCGAGCTTGGATCATCCACACAGACGTTGTCTTGTGTTTGGAGCAGCTCAGCCAAATATGGCCCTTGCGCCATAAAACCTAAAAACAACCAATCAATCTATACCGCAAACCTTCATAAAGAATTCACCTTTCTGAGCGACCTAATCGAAAGGTGGTGTTTTAAAGGTTATTTGGGTCGGGGTATCATCATCGTTCTTACAAGAGATTTTAAAAAGTATCGTTATACTTAAAATAATAAACTTAATAATCCCAAATGAAACATTTTGTCCATCAAAATTTTTACTAAATTTTGTTTAGGCGAAGTTCAGACACAAATAGTGATAATTTTTATTTCCACTAATACTAGAGGGACACAGCGGGCTATTGGCGGCGTGATCAATCCTGAAGGGAAAAGATCCAAGGACAACATCTCGTCATTTTGAACCACGGTTAGATGACGAGAATTTGTTTAGAGATCCCTCTTAAACTTAAACGTGGCTTTTTTCTTTTACCGTTCATAACTAACTAGATTTTGTCAGTTTCTTTAGTGTTGCACTATTATAATTATTCAAATTGACGAAGTGTTATAGACATCATGAATTTAATTCTCTACCTCGGAGGTATAGGACACTGTCCATTTTTTACCGAAATAGGATAGCTACACACCCATGTATTTTTTTTACTTTATCCAGAGGTATGAACGTTATGTCCTACATCAATAATTGGGGAAGTTACATGCTTTTAAAAGAACACCAAGTCTACTTTTATTTCAAGGAATACAACACGTTCAAGCTGCTCTCATGCAAAATTTGGTAAAAATGAGTGTCTTATACCTCCGAGGTACAGAATTTTAAACCCTATTTCTGGTAATGAGACCTTTGTTCGAAAAACTATGAAACTAAATGTGTGTAAACGTTTATTTAAGGTTAATGATACATTATTTTACAAGGATGTTGACACCCATAGTAGCAGATCACACACCACATAGGTCAGGTAACAATACAGACGAAGTTCATAGCACTATATTGGAAGTGAAACAAATAAAACATTTGAAACCCCCGACGTTCTATCAGAATGAAACGTATCCTGTGTGATATGCATGAAGAAATAAAGAAATGATCAATGACAAATCTTTCGCTCTTTTTGTAGAATTACATCAGAAAAGGTCATAAATAGAATTCTTATGTTTTTCTGTGGCAAATCATGCCAAGCATTCTGCAGCTGCTGCTTCAGATCCCTTGTATTCGAGGGCAGTGCCTAGTATATCCCAGACATGCTCAATAGGAAACAGATTCTGAGATCTCGCTGACCAAGAAGGGTTTCAACACCAGACACTCCTGCGAGAGGCGAGCCATGTGTGGTTGGGCAATATCGTGCAAGTAAATAGGGACTAGAGGGAACTGTCTGTCATACAAGATGGCTCACCACACCCCCCATTACACTAGAAGTTACAGCGGTGTCACTCAACAGTAAACTGAGAATGATAGCACAGGTTGTGTCTACACCACATGCCATTTCTATCTCTTATTCAAGTACATTCAAATGCTCCAGTTAAAAATGGCTCCCAGAATCATACGTTGTTCTCTTTATTTCTCAGAGCAAATATAAAAATACAGAATTTAACAAGACAACATGGAACAGATTTGTCAAAAATGCCTGTTATTTTGTAATGACAAAGAAAAGTAGATAGTTAAAGAGAAATTATTTTGGTGAAAACAGTTGGTTTGGGTTTTATGGTGCAAGTTCGAAAGATGGACAAGCTGCGTCAAATGTGAGATAACGCAAACCAGTAAAAAGAAATAGAAGGTTAAAATAGTCTAATCAACAATAAAAGTACATTTAAAATCAATTATTGTCCAGATGATATGATATAATTTAGATGATACAAAAGGTGTAGGATAAAATATGAAATGTATAAATGCAAGTAGGTGATTCTTGCAAAATCAAATTATGAAGGCTAAATAATATAACTGGACAAAATTGTGATCTGATGGGGTTCCCCATTTTAGTCAACTATTAAAATTCTAATATGAAATGTAATTAAAAAATGATTAATTATAACAATGGTATATATAAAATGCTGCAGCCATGTACAAAGGCAAAGAACGATGCATGTGGAGGTTGGCCCAACAAGTCTAATACAAGAGGTAATAAGGTTTTAAAAAATTGTCAATATAAATGTCTAAGGCACATACAAATTAAAATATGGTAGTAATAATTAATTAAAATATAAGGAGATATTGGCAATGTTGGTACAATGGAGTTGTTTCACCAACCAATGCCTGAGTGACTCCACGAAAACTTGAGAATTTATTGTATGTTGAACAGTTTTTCTTATGGAATTAGGTATACTGTTCAACATACCATATGCCTAGTATTAATTTGAATAACATACTTTCAATATTTTGACTCGTATACACTTGACTTAATGAAACAAGAATAACAACAATAAAACTTTTAAACATTAACTTCCATTTCCAAAAGGTAGGTAAGTAGTTCAATAAACATCGCACTGGAAAAACACAGCTGGCTATTGGCAACAGTCTGGGATCAGTTGCAAAGGGAAAGATCTAAGGACATCTTGTAACTTTGAACCACGAACACATGACAAGGTCACACATGAGCTGGCATCCCTCTTGTGGGAAATTCATATGAATCAATTTGTGCTACGCTAAGGGTGGCAAACCTAAAGTATTTCGACAAGCAAGACATCCTGGGGGTCTGGGCAAGATGTCCAAATATTTTGGACAGTCGCTTGACATGTGGGAATTTTTCATGGCTGTATTCAAATTGAAATTTTCGAGAAGTGCTCGGTAGGGCAGCATGGTGAGTTAATAAAGATATAATGGAATTCTACAAACAAGAAGTAAAATATTGTAAAAGATTTTCAATTTTCTTGATATTCTTGCGAAATTTACTTTTTTAAAATTAACACTTTTATTGAGATGTACAGTGTGATGAATATGTGATACATCTATGAAGTAATTAGGGAGTTACGTGAACCCATAATATACTCAAGTCAGTGGTACTGCAAACAGGTTGGATGGTTTTGGGTTTTATGGGGCAAGGGCCATATTTCACCAAGCTGCGCCAAACAAGAGAATGTCAAGTAAAAAGTGTCTAGAAAGGGATAAAAGAGGTAATTGGGGAATAGAGAAGAGAGATGAGACCAGGAAAAGATTGTGTGGATATCCCGGGAGTGTGAATCCCATGTTTACTGAAGACAAGTAAACACCATGGGAAAAAAAAGATCACTAGAGTACCTCGGGTCTGTACAAACCTAAAGGAGATGTGTCCCTGAGGGCGTACTACACACAGAATTCTTTAGCTTAATACTCAATCAAATGACGCAAAGAACAAATACTTAAGGAATAGTTAATCAAATTGTTATAAACTAATATACAAAGTGCAGTAAATATAGTATAGTAATTGTACAATAAAAAGTAGTTTAAATTAATTTTTCTTGCTTGATAATACTTAAAAGTTTCTAATACTTGATCAAAAATTACAATTTCACAAACAGTTCTTTTAATACTAAACACAGCTAAAGAACGTAGTTGCTTTTCTCCATGGCAAATTGTAATAGCTTAATTTCTATTCAGCTAAAAGATTTTTCTGCATTAATAGTAGTAGCCTGCAGTGTCAAAAATTATTTACAATACAAGAATGTTAGGAATAGCAATCATTCAAGTTATTAAAAACAATAAACAAATGGGCAATGTTTGATTTTGAATGGTTTTTGCAAAAACTATGAAATTTCATTTATTTAGGGATTTTTTTTGGAATTGTTAACAGGATCATAAAATAGGAATTTATTTGCTGAAGTTGGTTTTCACCTTTAATATTTACGGGATCTAGAGATTGAAATAAATCCTTTGGAAAAATCACAAAACTTGCATCAAAAGTCATGATTGTATTATTACTTCAAAAAAAGTAATTGCTTTAATAAAGCTTTTGCCATGAATGTGTTAATTTTAATCTCTCCTAATGAAAGTGATTTTCTTACATTTCCTAGTACTTTTAAGTGTAGAATCTTTGTTACAATATTCTACAATTAGTTTCACTTCTATTTCATATTTGACAAACACTTCATGGTTTCATAACTTACTTTTTTTTCATTAATATTGGTCATTCTATTGGTATTTACTTGTAAATTAGGATTTGTTTTTGCAGATCTTGTGATAGATCATTCAATTTCAAAAAATATCTTCCCTAGTAATTACATAAGAGCAACAACCAGCAATTTGCCTTTGTTACCAGAATAAATGTGCTATTATCTTGGATTATCTTTTTATCCAAATTTTCTATTTTAAATTATTTTTGTCACAACTCAAAATTCTAAAGTGTTAATAATTCTTAAAGAAAAGTCAATCAGCAAAAATTAAACAGGTGAGTGAATTTAACCACCTTAGTTATATTTAATTTATTATTTTGGCGTTCTTGACATGAATCAAAAAACGAATATGAAGTTTAAAAGTAATTTTTAAGTCATTGAAGGATCAATGAAAACTGAAAAAATCCCTATATTGCAAAAATTTTAAATTATATAAGTTTAAATATTTTGATGTTATCAAGCTTGTTGCAATTTGTGCATACAAAAATTAATATTCACATAAAAAGAACACCCCAAAGACAAATAAAAATAATTTCTCATATTAAAATTAATTATTGTAATTCAAGACAAGACTTGTTTGACAATTTAAAATAAATTTTTATCACTGAAATATTAATTACTATTGAAACTAATGAAATTTCTTTCTACATTCAACAGGTAGAACTATTTTCTGAGCATTTATCTTCATCTTTTAGTCATACATCAATCAATACTAATTTTAAAGACAAAAAATTGAAAATTTATTCAAACATAAAAATTAATTTAGTGAATCAATAACTATTCACCTACTGTTTCACTATGATGACATGGAAAGATAACTTGAGCTAACGGTTGAAGAACAGTAGACATCACTTAAGCTCTTTGATAAAAAGTTCACCGGGTCGCATTGAGCATGTATGTTTGTAATTCTTTACATAAGAAAAAGAAAACTGGCATGTTGTCGTGCGTCAGGAAAATATGCTTTGAGCAAATCAAGAAATAGAAAGTTTACTGAGCATCAAAAATTTATTCTAAAAAAGCACACTTATCGAACTGTTGATATTTATTATTGAGAACTCATTTTTGACGCATTCTGCCAAGGCGGAACGTTGGACGTTGTTGCTAGCAAAACAAAACTAAGAACACCGGCTGCAAAAATCAGTAAAACTTGCGTGCGACTTTGCACATAAGAGAATCAAAACACACAAGCGCCAAGTTCGATTTATCGTATTTATCGATATAAATCGTTTAATAATTTTATTTTTCTGAACCCATACCCCAATAAAAACACCCAATTAATGTTTACATTTTAAAAAAAATCTTGCTTTTACGATAATCCGCAGATCAAGTTTGGTTGTTAGTACAGGTTTAAATGTCTCTTCAAGAAGAGAAAGATCATTGATAGACACCCACACTTACAAAACCGAATATCAAGGGTCGCGGTAGTCCATTTGGTAGATTCGCGGATTAGCAACCGGAGGATTGCGAGTTCGAAACTCGATCCAACCAAAGACCGTCTTGTACGAGGGGACTGGTGCATGTTAAATCTGACGTGGCCACAAATGTCTTCTCATTGGCGTGGTGTGGAAGTTTGGAGAGTGGGCGCCAGCTCAGGTGTTGACCTTGTCATTTGGGTATTTGGGTATTTCAATTAACGTCACACTGGAGCAACACAATGGGCTATTGGTGACGGTCCGGGATCAATCCCAAAGGGAAAGATCCGAGGACAACACCACGTAATTTTGAACCACGGTCAGATGACGAGGCAACACCTGAGCTGGCACCCCACTCTCCAAACTTCCACACCACGCCAACGTGAGGACATTTGAGGCCACGACAGATTTAACGTGCACCAGCCCCCTTTGTACACGACGGTGTTTGGCTGGATTCGAACTCGCAACCCTTCGGTTGCTAGTTCGTTACTCTTCCAACCGGGCCACCGCGGCCCTCCTTGTCATTTGACCGTGACACAAAATTACGAAGTGTTGTCGTCTATCTTTCCCTTCGGCATTAATCACTGACAGTCGTCAATAGCCCGTTGTGCTGCTCCAGTGTGACGTAAATTCAACCAACAACCTGCCGTACAAAATTGGATATCATAATACTGGGGCCTGTGCCTTAATGTGATCAGAGTGGATCTGTAAATGGTTTCGGTTTCACTTCAAAACGTTTCTCTAGATCCCTTTTGGACTGAACTTGATTCTCTGCTCTACATTCCTCATGGTCATCCATGAACTCTAATCGTTGAGGGGGCCGCGGTGGCCCGGTTGGAAGAGTAACGGACTAGCAACCGAAGGGTTGCGAGTTCGAATCCAGCCAAACACCGTCGTGTACAAAGGGGGCTGGTGCACGTTAAATCTGTCGTGGCCTCAAATGTCCTCACGTTGGCGTGGTGTGGAAGTTTGGAGAGTGGGGTGCCAGCTCAGGTGTTGCCTCGTCATCTGACCGTGGTTCAAAATTACGTGGTGTTGTCCTCGGATCTTTCCCTTTGGGATTGATCCCGGACCGTCACCAATAGCCCATTGTGTTGCTCCAGTGTGACGTTAATTGAAATACCCTACCCTACCTAATCGTTGAGGGGGCCGCGGTGGCCCGGTTGGAAGAGTAACGGACTAGCAACCGAAGGGTTGCGAGTTCGAATCCAGCCAAACACCGTCGTGTACAAAGGGGGCTGGTGCACGTTAAATCTGTCGTGGCCTCAAATGTCCTCACGTTGGCGTGGTGTGGAAGTTTGGAGAGTGGGGTGCCAGCTCAGGTGTTGCCTCGTCATCTGACCGTGGTTCAAAATTACGTGGTGTTGTCCTCGGATCTTTCCCTCTGGGATTGATCCCGGACCGTCACCAATAGCCCATTGTGTTGCTCCAGTGTGACGCTAATTGAAAATACCAAAATACTAATCGTTGAGGCAGTGTAATGCATCTACAAACTTTTATTGCAAAATTCAAAGGTATGAGAGGCAATTTTTAGTATAAACAAACAAACCAGTTGTGAGACGGAGATTTTACTTCCGCTATCCAAATGGCTCTCACACAGTACATATCGGCGTTGCATTAAAATGTAGCTATTTTCCATTTGGGGGAAGTTTGGCGTTTAATCTAATTGACATTGATCAATTCGGAATATAATTTTTGGAATTTTTATTCACGAATTGTTGAAATCGTATTCGAAAAACGCTGAATGACTCATGTGGTCATTTTTTTAATTTATTAATATCTCAACAGGAAACTTGCATTTTTGCTGCTATTTAATATGCAAGGATATTTGATACTGTTGTCTTCCTCTTATGATCTGCATTTTCTGTCAAGTTAAATATCTGGCGCAGCATGGTTTATCCCGAACCGTCACCAATAGCCCTTCGTGTTGCTCCAGTGTGACGTTAATTAAAATACCGACCTACCAGAGCTTCGTCGTAAAAATTACAAAGAATGAATCCCGAATTGATATAAGATAATTAATTGGTCGACACCAATTAGATTAAACGCCAAGCGTGACCAAACTATCTATAAATTTCATTTTAAGGAAATCCTGATACGTATCATGCGAGAGCATTTTTTGGGGGGAGGGGGTATTTCAACTAACGTCACACTGGAGAAACACAACGGGCTATTGGTGACGGTCCGGGATCAATCCCAAAGGGAAAGATCCGAGGACAACACCACGTAATTTTGAACCACGGTCAGATGACGAGGCAACACCTGAGCTGAGCATTTTTTTGGAAACGGGAAGTAAAATCCTCGTTTTCCGTCTGGTTTGTTTTCCACTGAAAATCCCTCTCATTGCACTCAGTCCAGCCAAAGACCGTCGTGTACACGGGGGCTGGTGCACGTGAAATCTGTCGGGGCCTCAAATATCCTCACGTTGGCGTGGTGTGGAAGTTTGGAGAGTGGGGTGCCAGCTAAGGTGTTGTTCTCTTCATCTGACCATGGTCAAAATTACGTGATAATGTCCTCGGATCGTTGCCTTCGGGTTTGATTCCGGACCATAGTCAATAGCCCGTTCCAGTCAGACGTTAATTAAAATACCTACCTTCCTACCTCGGATCTTAGCCTTGGGGATTGATCCCGGACTTTCGCCAATAATCCATTATGGGATGATCCAGTGCGACTTTAAGTAACTACCTATCTACCAGGATGTAAATATGCACCAGAAAATAAAAACCTCAGTGATTTTGGCCTTATTTATTTGAAATTTTGGTTCGGTGCTTTCGAATAAGACTTCGCTTAGAATCTAGCACTTAAACTATTCTAAGCCTCACAGGCCTTTAGGTTGGGATGAATTGCCATAAAATGGGAGAAAAAAGCTGGAGGGGGAAGTGAAGTAATCATAACGTCAGAAGTTTGTGTATTTTATAATTTTTTTTAACTTTATTTTGAAACGAAAACAAAACAAACTATCTTCGAACACTTACAGCATATTTATTTGTACGCTTCATTGTAGGATGTCGGTGTTTTCATTTTCGTTCTAGTGTTGTGTATTTTCTACTAATTAAGTGTTAATTTTAATCACATGAGTATTTACGGTATGGCATACGGAAGGTGCACACTTATTTTCATCCGTAAGTTTTACTTTCTTTTTTATTCAAGTATTTTCACACAACTATTTTTCATTAAAAACGTTTCAAAACTTTTATTATTATCTATTCTTGCATTGCAGAGTTTTTATGTTTCGAAAATCTTTACTTCTGGTTATTTACGAAATTTCGGTACTTACAAGATTAATTGTGTTAAATACCGCTTTGTGTAAGAATCAGTACTGCTTTAATACTGCTGTATTAGCTTGTTTGTAATTGATTCCATTATCTTTCGAATTCCAAGTTACCAGTTTTAAATCCTATTTTTTTATCAGATCCATACTTATATCTTAAAAGTTCATATCAATTTTAAACTCCAGTGAATGCAGTCAAATAATTGGTTAATTTATGTTATGAATTCTTTAAATATTTGAATCTAGGTTAAATTCATTAAAATGTCCAAATCATAATAGACCTTTTTATAAGATCTTGTATGTTTGATGTGCATGATTGTTCTTACGAGTGTAAAATGTAAAAGTATTGACCTAAAAGCAACCTTTATCACTTCAGTTTTGATATTAAACCGAACATATTTGTATTTTTCTGAAACTAAATTTGATTTGTAAATTCTTTTCATTTGTAATTCTTCCAAGTTCTTCCAAATTCCCCATTCTTCCAATCAATCACATGAAATGAGTTATTCACTCCCAACTTTTTCTCTATAAAACAATTTGCAGTCACACCCATTATCCTAATATGTTATCTATTCCATTTAAGTCATTAGCAAAAGTCACATCTTTAATATAATTTTTGCGAATGAAGAGTGGACTGACTGTTATATCTTATGATATTGGAATAAGAGTAACTCAAAGTACTAACAAGACATTTAATAAATAAAGAGACATCGCAAGAGACAAGCATACAATGCAATAAGAACAAAAGACAGGCAACTGTTTTACTGCATATATATAAAGGTTACAACAGAAGAGTGAACTATTTATATATTTACCGGAAACAAATAATATAAACACTAGTAATATGCAACACTCCTCTCTTCCTGAAGAAGTTCAACCACTACCATAGTCTCTTAGGTGGACGTCTGGCATGTTCTGAATCTCGTAACCTTATAGTTGGTGGTGCTGTAAAATTCCCAATTTCAGTAGCTGATTGAACTTGTGTGAAGTTGATTGGGCAGAGCTAAGTTGAGTTTGTTCTCTCCCAAGTTCCACTTCCGATGTATGGGCATCACAACCCCAAAATAGCCAAGTGATCTTTCTTCCCTTCCATTTTTACCCTTGCCTACCCTTCTGCTCTTTCTTCCTCCCTCATTGTACTGTCTGTCTTGTGATTGGCACAGCTTGGCCAAATTTGGCTCTTGTGCCGTAAAACCCCAAAACAACCAACCAATTCTGATGTAGCTCTTTGTGATGGAATAGTGTCTCGTAACATCTGCGTTAAACTGTCTGTGTTAACGCAAGGAATGTCTGTATTAGGTATCACCCTTCTATGATGTAGTTGATCTTGGTGTATGGATTGACAATTTGACAATCTAGAGGAAAGTAATATACGAAATGTTAAGTTTCCTTTAACTGAGAAGATGACACTATGTATCCACTTGCCACCCCTTCCAAAATTTCTCACATAAACAAGATTGCCAACCTTGTGATGATTTTGGCTTTGATTCACAGATATATATTTGATGAGTATCAAATCCAATCATCCTCTAATCTATCTCCCAAATAGTAATTCAGCCGTAGACAGTTCAGACAAGACTAATGGTATTCTCCTGTAGTGCATAAGAATTCTTGCTAGTCTCACAGATAGTGAATCACCTTACACTTTTTTCAGTCTTTCCTTCACAAATTGAACTGCTCTCAGCTATGGGGCTGTGAGTAAATGCTGAATACCATTACGTTTCACAAATGCTTTAAATTCATTAAGTAAATGCCATTATCTGTTACCACACAGGAAGGAAGTCCAAAACAAGCAAGCAATTAATATAATTTCTCTATGGTTGCTGATGAAGTTGCTGTCTTAACTGGGAATCCACTTTGTAAACGAATCTCGAACAATAGATCCTACATAATCCATATGTATATGCCAGGGTATGAAAACAATGATTTTTTAAATCAAAAACTTCAGATTTATTTGATTTAAATCAGATTTTTTTATTTAAATTGGATTAATTCTTTGAATGTACAAGTTTAAATTTGTTGGACACGAGACACTCAAATCACTAGTTTCTAGATATAGTTTTGATTTATGTTAAACATTAATATATATGTATAACATTGCATTAGGAAATATAGCTGGGTAAATTTTTGAAAGATTAAAATTAGACATAAGAATTAGAAAAGTAAATCACATGATAAAGTAAATAGAACAGTGCCACAAATGCAAAGCATAAGCAATGTTTCTCCATCTGGTTCTCAAGTGGTTTAGGTTACTTTGAGTTTAATCCATAACCAGTGACGTGAAATTTTAGACCTTTATACGAGGTGTGGTTATAAAAAAACCGGACTGATCGTTCAGACTATCAATGAGTATGTCAAGGTCGAACGGCACACGAGCGTGTCACGTGATATCTCCTCCCTATTGTTGTTATCATCAAGGTTGACCACCGCTCAGTTGGGCTGTGGCCTTCATTCGATGTGGACCTAGCACCTGTGCTCCGTTGGAAAAATGTTAAGTGTTCAAGTAGAGCAACGCGTCAATGTGAAATTCCTTGTGAAACTCGAAAAACCAGCGCCACAGGAACTTATACTTTATTGAAAGGAATATATGGAGATGAGTGTTTATCACGCACTCAGATTTTTGGGTGGTTCAGAGGGGCGAGAAGAGATCGCAGACGACCCACTCCCAGGACACCTTGCACGTTAAAAACGGACGTAAACATGAAAAAAGTCGGTGAGTTGTTCAGAAAAAATCGTCAGTTAAGTATTCATGATGTTGCTGAATTCATAGGAATCGACAAAGAAAGTGTTCGGCAGATTTTACACGAAAGTTTTAGCATGAAGAAAGTATGTTTCGAAAATGGTACCGAAGAATTTCACACTCGAACTAAAGGAATCTCGAATGAACATTTGTGCTGACACTTTACGAAACATTCGAAGGGACCCTAAGTTCTTAGAGAGAGTGATAATTTGTGATGAATCCTGGTTTTTTATGTACGATCCTGAAACTAAGCGCCAATCAATGCATTGGAAGAGCCCCAGTTCACCAAGACAAAAGAAAGCTCAAATGAGCAAATCAAAATTCAAAGCAATGATGATTGGGTTTTTTTGACGTTCATGGGATTGTGTATGTTAATTGGGTACCTGAAGATCAAACTGTGAACCAGCATTACTACATTTAGGTCCTGACTACCCTTCGTGAATGAGTAAGAAGACGACAACCTGAATTGTGGAAAAACAAGTCATGGTTTCTTCATCAGGACAACGCTCCGGCCCACACTGCACTGTCTGTCAAAAGGTTTTTGGCCAAGCATGGGATCCCTGTCTTAGAACATCCACCCTATTCACCGGATCTTGACCCGTGTGACTTTTTCTATTTGGTTTATTTCCCAAGGTCATATCAGCACTGAAAGGAACCAAATTTGAGACAGTAGAAGCTGTGAAAGAAAAAGCGACGGAGACCATGAACATGCTTTCAGAAAATGATTTACAGCACTGCTTTGACCAATGGAAAATTCTCATGGAGCGGTGGAGGGGAGTATATTGAGGGGGATAATTTTAAAATTATGAAAGGGAAAATCAATAAAAGATATTATAGTACTAATCCAGTTTTTTAATAGCCACACCTCGTAAATAAGGTTGTGGGATCCCACCGACACCATATTATAAATTTTTGTATAGTTATTCAATCATACAAATTTCAGAACTTTTTTGCATTATATATTTATCATACATGAATAAAATGTATAGAATTTCTTTAATTATTTTGATACAAAATAATTAATTGGTTGAAGACTTGCCTTCGAGAAAAAAACATGTCACCAATAGAAAATAAAAGGAACTTGCATCATGAAAACATTCCTACTTCTCATTAATATTTAGCTTGCAAAAATAACTCATTTGTGAAAAAATTGTTATTTGTAAGTAAACAGTAAAAAATGAGACAATATGAAAATACATAAACTTGAAATAAAATATACCTATTTTTTTCAAATCCTCTGAGCATTGACTAGTATTTCTTGGGAATATTCCAAGCAAACAAAAAGGGTTTATACATAACGTACAAGAAAATGAAGCTTTTCTCTATGAAAGCATAAAACAAGTGTAATACTATCCCCAGAATAGGTTAATTCAGTGGAATTTTGAGCTTGCAATAAAAAAATCATTGCAATCATCATAATTATTCAAATAGCTTTCTGCTGCAATCCATAATCTATTTTCTCAACATATTCAATTATCAGATGAGTGAATTAACTTTTACTGTCCAAATTTCAATTTCATAAATACAGAATAATTATGCTTGCTGTGTAACGAATTCCAAGGAATCAATGCATAAAATTTCCCAATAAAATTAAAATGAAAATTTACCACCATAAAACAAAACGAACTGAAAATTTATGCGTAAAATGGGAATGCTTTTGTGATACTGCAAAAAAACCTTTTTGTTGTGTGTAACTGTCGTATAAGTATTCTTTTCAACAGCACACAATACTAAATAAATAACTAGAACATCTTAATAAAGAATGCAAGTTGCCATGATTTTAATAATTTGAGTGAGTATATTTTGAGCATCTCCGCTCATCAGATGGAGAAGAATGGTTCAAAATAGGCCATGTGCAATTTATAGTCACATGGAATGTTTAAAACAAAATCCACACTGATGAACAGGCTTGTGAGTGACACCTGTGGGTCAACGGCCCAAGAGGGAAATACACAATTGTCTGGTAATTATGATCCCTATCAAAAAAGTTTATTTAGTATCTTCAAGGGAAGGATGATTCTTAACTATTTGAATAAAATAACATGCATCTTGTTCATAGTTATTTCATTTTTAATATTACTAAAGATAATGCAGAAAGGAAAATGAAATTTCAAATTTTTATTTAAATCAATGATTTTTTAAAAATAAAAATCACTTGATTTAATTCCCTCGGCATTAAAGACCTGACAAAGAAATGTGAACTTGTTACAGAAAATTCACTTTTCCTCTTTAAGCCTCAGACCTGCTTCATGTAAACGTTTAAGCACTTCCATAAGCCTTGCTATGTGTTCGTCTCTAGTTTTTCCAGTGATGATGAAGATATCCAATGACACGGCTACTCCTTTAATGCCTTGCAACATCTTCATCTGCCTTTCAAAAATTGCTAGAGCTGACGATATTCCAAAGGGTAATCTTATGTACTCTGGTAGTCCTCTGTGAGTTGTTATTGCTGTCAATTCCCTGGAATCTTCATCCAACTCAAGTTGATTATATGCATACCATAGATCTAACTTGGAGAGTTGCTGGCCACCTGCCAGTGTAGCAAAAATATCATCCACCTTTGGCAGTGGGTACTTATCTGTGCCAATAGCCGTGTTGGCTGTTAATATAAAATCACCAGATTCTCACCGATGTTTTATCAGACTTCAAAACAGGAACAATCAGTGTGGCCCATCTTGGAAAATCGAATAGTCTGTACCACACCAATGCGTTTCTATCTATCAAGTTCACTCACTTTTTTTGCACGGCAAAGGGCAATAGGCGAGCCTTACAGAATTTTGGCTGTATATTTTCTTTCTTGATTAGGTCCACTTTAGCGTCTTTAAAATGTCTTAAGTCACTGCCCAAAACATCCTTGTATTTTTTTGGCAATTGTACTTTCACATCATCCACCTTGACCACATGTGTATGAAATTCTAAAATTTTTAAGGAGTCAATCCAATTGCAACCACATAAATTCGGTTTGTTGCTGTCTGCAACCAACAAAGGTAACTTTTGCAATTGGTTGTGTAATGGAGCCCAACACACAGATAGGTTGACCAGTAAAAGTTGCAAGAGCTGTTTTATCTGGCTATAAGGCTGGCAATTTCAAATTCTTATAAGTTCTCTTATTAAGAAGTGAAATCGCAGCACCAGTATCTCTCCATAATTACCTGCTGTTGATTTCCATAGTCAGAACAATGGCTCTAGGCACACAATTGTACTGATTTGTAGTCGGGAATATGTTGTAGGAATCTGAAGATGAAACATAATTAGAAGATGCATGTGTAGGAGTTTGAACTGTATACATCTGGTTTACAGTCTTACCTTTACTTTTAAATCTACTTTTCCTATTCTTTGTTTTCAAGCACTTTTTAAATGATCCTTAGCAAGACATGTAATATGTAAAAATTTGCAATTTAAGGGCATATGGTCGTTTCTACCACACCGGACACACTTCCTGAAGTTTGAACAGTTTTTGACAAATGACCTAAAATTAGAATTTTAGTAATTTCACACCCTTTTGGTGATTGAAGCTTGTGCACATGCATTTCCTTTAGAGTTTGTAAATCCAAAACATCTCGAACTGCCTTTTCCGTTGAAATTTCGAAATATCTTATCGCTCTCTGTAATGTAAGCTGTGGTACCGATAATAGCCGGCGCTGCATTGCGTTGTCTTGTATTCGCACACCAGTCGGTCCCGCAGCATAGTACTCAATGTATACCTTCTATAAACCTTGGTATTCAATGTATCCCCGAAATTGTAGAACTCTGAAAGCCGCCGAAGTTCCGACATAAACCGTTCTTTTCCGGTTTACACAATCGTATATTAAATTAAATCTCCACAATTTCTGCTTCTAAATAAAGCTCATTTTTTTGTTTCCCTAATTAGGAAAGTATAAAAATTAAATAGACTATCCCTTACGAAATGATTAGAGAAACTAAATTTCGTTTCTATATAGAAAAAAATTCTAGAGAAAACGAACTCTGATTCTGTAGAAATGTAATTGTATAGAGAAGTTCTACAGAAAAGTAATATCGTGAAACAAGAAATGATCTACAGAATTCTAGAGGTTTCTACAGATGTTACTTTATAGAGCCTTATAGAAAACCGTATTTCTATAGGATTCTTTTGACCACATTCTATAGAAATTTCAGATAGTTTTCGTAAACGTAGGGCCGCGGTATCCCGGTTGGTAGAGCAGCGGATTGGCAACGGGAGGGGTTGCGAGTTCGAAACTCGATCCAACCAAAGCCCGTCTTGTTACTTTGGGGCTGGTGCACTTTAAATCTGTCATGACCTCAAATGTCCTCACGTTGGCGTTGTGTGG
This sequence comes from Meta bourneti, assembly GCA_933210815.1. Taxonomy (NCBI): domain Eukaryota; kingdom Metazoa; phylum Arthropoda; class Arachnida; order Araneae; family Tetragnathidae; genus Meta; species Meta bourneti. The sequence goes on along the minus strand of OW119933.1, from coordinate 78,355,310 downwards.
AAGTTTGGAGAATGGGGGCCATCTCAAGTGTCGTTCTCGTTATCTGATCGTGCCTCAAAATTACAAGATGTCCTCGTATCTCTCCCTTTGGGATTGATCCCGGACCGTCGCCAATAGTTGTGTTGCTCCAGTGCGACGTTAATTCAATTATCCATCTACTTAGTGCAGAGTAAATAAATTGTGAATGGTAGAAATATTCTTAAATTTGCTGAGGGCTGGGTTATGTAGTATAAAAATATATAGTTCTGCATTTTTCTTATAAATTTGTATAATTTTATACAAATACAGGGAAATCTTGATTATATTGTATTCATGAGACCAGAACCAAAAGTGTAGGAAGTTGGAAAATCGTGAAAGCACAAACGTTAAATCAAGTCAAGCAGCAATGTTTAAAGTTTTATTTTTCAAAATGGATACCTCTATTGGTTTCTTTAGGGCTATAGCCCTCAGGGTAACAACTTTAGGTTTGTACGGGCATCATAACCCCGAGATACCCGAGTGATCTTAACCCCCTTTCATTCTTACCCTCGCCTACCCTTCTGCTTTTCTCCTCCCCCATTGTGTTGTATGTCTTGTGTTTGACGCAGCTTGGCCAAATATGGCCGTTGTGCCATAAAACCCGAAAACAACCAATCTTTAGGGCTTATATACCTTAAGGCAGCGGTTCCCAACCTGGGGTACGTGGCGGTCCGGTTGGGGGTACGCGAAAATAATATTAGTAATGGCGGAAAACACATAAAGAAAAAGGAAGTAATAGGCGTAAACCTATTGATTGATCATTGCCCCGCCCGCCACCAATTATATCATGAGATTACGCATGTGCCCTCCCCTCTCTTGTTTCTTTCGTTTCTAGTAATTCTTTAGAAAAATATCGAATCTTAGAGCTTCCGGCATCGATATTTTTATTTAAAACGCGATTGAAATCAGGCCATCATTTTAGTGTTCGATTGGGCGCCAATTGAGAATGTGAAACAATAAGCCTAGCTTCGTTCTTTTTTATGAGAATTTGAAGTGTTTAGCTATTGCTTTAATGTTTTAAATGACTTTCTCTTGATACTGTTTTGTGTCTCAAAATGGATATGTGGTTGAAAACCGGTACTATTAAGAGAGCTGCAAATAGCATTGAAATTCAACCCGCTGAATCGGAACTTCAAGTACTTTACAAGCGCAAGGGAGCAACAAGCAAGGGAACCACAACAAAAGTGCTCGTCGAAAAAAGAGAAAACATTGTGATGAATACTTGTCATATGGATTTTCAGTAACGGGAGATGAAGACTGTCCAAAACCATTGCCTAGTTTGTGGAGAAATTTTGTCGAACGGTGCTATGAAATCATCTTTATGTGTGCCATTTAGAGACAAAGCATCCAATTTATAAACAAAGACGTTAGTTTTTTCGGCGACTATCAAACGGTCCTAATCTAGCTTCTTTTGTGTTATCTGCAAACAAAGTTCATGAGAATGCGGTTGAAGCATCGAACAGAATAAGTTGTATTTCTAAAAGGGCGGTAAAATCACACAATCGCTGAAAATTTGATATCTCCTTGTATCAAAGATGCTGTTCGTTGTATGTTCGTTGAAGACCATATCCGAAAAATTAACAATATTCCTTTCTCAAATAATAATTTCTCGAAGAATTAACGACATGTCTGACGACATTGAATCTACGGTTATTGAAAGAATAAAACACAGTCCCTTTTCAATACAGGTGGATAAAAGCACTGATATTTTCAACCTGGCAATTTTGCTTGTTATTTCAAGATATTTACATGACAACGTGCTTGAAGAAAATCTTTACTGTGTGTGCTATCCTCTCACTGAAAGATGCACAGACGAGATTATATTTAATGCAATTCAGGGTTATATCTGAAAAAGGTATAGATTGGACCAATTGCTGTGGTGTTTGCATGGATGGTGGAAAATCTGTCTGGCTGTTATACAGGCTTACGCGGTCGCATCGAAGAAGTCGCCCCCCATGTAGCTTGGAGCCATTGCTGTATTCACAGACAAAGCCTAGCGTCCAAACCCCTGACACATTCATTGAAGGAAGTACTCAATCAATCTGAAAGTTGTTAATTTATTAAGGCCAATTCAACAAACTCCAGACTATTCAAATCTTTGTGTGAAGAGATGGACAGCCTCCACATAACATTACTTTTGCACGAGGAAAAGTACTCATAAGATTGTTTGAATTGAAACATGAAGTTAAACTTTTTTGAAGACCACCTTTTTCAGTTGAGCTCTAAGTTTCATGAAAGCTAGTGTCTTCAACAGCTTGCATACTTATCTGATAATTTTTTAGAAATAAGTAAACTCAACTTAGGATTACAGAACTGTTCTATAACCGTCTTTAAGGTGTGATAAAATCGAGTCTGATCAAGAAATTGGATTTTTGGGAATCTTATCGAAAAAGACCAGTGTGTTTTTGAGACACTTCACAGTTTCTTTTATGAAAACGAGCTGAAATTGTCAAAAGAAGTAAAAAGTAGTATAATAGCTCACTTAAAAGGTCTTAAGGTGTCCTTCAGACAGTTTTTCTCATTGAAATCTTGAAGGCCACATTTGAAAACTTGCCTATCAAGTTGAAAAATTCTTGTGAACTTTCATCATAAGTTTATGTGATTGAAAATTACTATAATGCTATTTGTTTTGACGTTAGTCTGCTATTTTAAAAAATTGTAAAATCAAAAATAAAAGCCTATAAGTGTCATCAATTTGAGTCGTTTGATTAATTTGCTAGCTAACCTAAAAACATTACTACCTAACAAAAACAAACTTTTTTTGCGTAGAGTGTAGAGGGATGGGTGAAAAGGGTTATGAGAGAAGGGGTACTCAAATGAAAAGTTTTATCAAGGGGTACGGAAGACTAAAAAGGTTGGAGCACACTGCCTTAAGGGATGGCTGGATCAATGGATTGAAGTCAATCCATCCGTATCAGAAAAGTCCTGATTTGCAGTTTGAACTAGTCAACCATATACTTAAAATGGTTCCTAATTCATTATATAGCAATTTTTTAATCGTTGCTGCTTATCAGCCAGATTTAGAAATTAAGAGTAAAAAGTCTTGTGTCAATGATTATCATTTTCTCTCAATTGCCAAAATGGTTTAGTTGGATGCATTTAAAATGTATTTTGTTTTTGGATGTATTTGTGTTTAACCTTCTAAGGGGTTCGCACGCATATTTCCTTTCAGCAAATTGCAGTCTTCCCTGCAGGACCTCGCCCTCAGGGGCATACCTTCTATAGGTTTGTACGGGCTTCACAACCCCGGGGTACCTGAATGATCTGTTCTCCCTTTCATTTTTCTCCTCCTTTGACCTTCTGCTTTTTGCTTTTTCTTCCTCCCTCGCTGTAGTTGCCTCTTCGGAGGTGAGGGCTCCCCTTGAGAAGCTTTTTGCCACTGTTGCTTTCAGCTCGTCTTGGGGATTATATCACCCACGCGTCTGCCGTGTGTGGAGTCCCGTGTCCCTGGAAGTTCGTTTACTTGCATATTTTTAGACTTTTTAAGATTATTTTATTGTTCTGGTTTCTATTGAATATTATTTTATCTTGCGTTTGGTCGTCATTTGACCGTGGTTCAAAATTACGTGGTGTCCTCGGATCTTTCCCTTTGGGATTAATACCGGGCCGTCATCCGTAGTCCGTTGTGTTGCTTCAGTGTGACGTTAATTAAAATACCTACCTCTTGCGTTTGGCGCAGCTTGTCCGCTGTCGGACCTTGCGCCATAAACCCAAATCAATCAATCAACCCTGCATGACTTCTAACTAGTTTTGACCAATAGAAACTTTTATAGGATTCTTTCATTCAATAGATGTGGCTAATTTTTTGAGTGTTGTGGACAGGGTATGCTGATTTAAATTAAGTGATTTTTATTAAAAATATCATTGATTTAAATCAAAATTTTAAATTTCATTTTTCTTTCTGTTATGTTTAATAATATTGGGAATGAAATACTCAACGAGATGCGTGTTATTTTATTCAAATAAGTTAAGAACTTCGCTCGTTCTGAGTTCACCCCAAAATTATGTTGAAAATCATCCTCCCTTTGAAGACACTAAATAATTGCTGATTGGGATCATAATTACCAGACAAGTATTTTCATCTTGGGCCATTGACCAATAGGTGTCACTCACAAGCCTGTCATCAGTGTTGGTTTCGTTTTAAACATTCCATGTAACTATTAATATATAGTTACATAGCGCATAGCCAATTTTAAACCATTCACCATGTGTTGAGTGAAGATGCTCGAAATATATTTAATCAAATTATTAAAATTGTGGTAACTTGCTTTCTTTTTAAGATGTTCTAGTTATTTATTTAGTATTGTAGTCTGTTCATAAAACATAAAGACAACGGAAAGATTTTCTCCAGTATCACAAAAGCATTCCAATTTTGCATATAAATCTTTATAATTGGCAATTTTAATAGTTTCATTTCGTTTTGTGTAATATATTGATTAATTTTTATTTTCAATTTATTGGGAAATTTTATGCATTGATCCCTTTGGATTATTTACCCTCCCAGAATAACTATTCAATATTTATGGAATTGAAATTTGGAATGTAAAAGTTAATTCACTCATCTGATAATTGAGTGAGTATGTTGAGAAAAGATTATGGGTTGAAGCAGGTTATTGGAATTGATAATTTTTTTTCTTCTAAACTCAAAATTCCACTGAATTGGCATTATCTGTGGGATATTATACTTGTTCTATTCTGCTCATAGAGAAAAGCTTCATTGTTTTGTTTTATATATAGACCCTTTTTGTGCTTTGATTATACCTATGAAATACTTGTCAATGCTCTAAGAATTTGGAAATTAGACATTTGATTTCAAATTTCTGTATTTTCATGTTGTCTAATTTTTTTACTGAACTTACAAAAAAATAACAGTTTTTTCACCAATAAGTTATTTTTGCAAGATAAAAATTAATGAGAAGTAGGAATTTTTTCTAGATGCAAGTTCAATTTTGTTTTATTTTCTATTGATGACATGATTTTTTCTCAAAAGCAAGTCTTGAACCAATTAATTATTTTATATCAAAATAATTGAAGTAATTCAAGACACAATTTATTCATATATAATAAATATATAATGCCAAAAATAATTCTGAAATTTGTATGATTGAAAAAATTCATAATATGGTGTATGTGGGATCTGGCAACCTTATTTATCTGGGTCCAAAAAATTCATGTCACTGGTTATGGGTTAAACTCAAAGTAATCTAAACCACTTGAGAACCAGATGGAAAAACATTGCTCATCTTGGCATTTGGGGTCTTTACTCTATCATGTGATTTACTTTGCTAATTCCTATGTCGCGTTTTAATCTTTCAAAAATTTACCTGGCTATATTTCTTAATACATTAATGTTTTACATAAAATATTAATATTTAAATAAATCAAAATTATCTAGAAACTACACTGTAATTTGCGTGTCTCATGTCCAACAAATTTAAACTCGTACGGGCAAGGAATTAATTAAAATCATGAGAATCCGATTTAAATAAAAAAAAGTCTGATTTAAATCAAATAAATCCGATGTGTTTGATTTAAAAAAAGCATGATTATTTTTCATATCCTGGTGGTGGAATAAGCAACACTACACTACTTGGAAATCTCGCGACGCTCAGAGTTATATGCAGTGTAATGACCATGGCCTGGATGTTGAACATTGATGTGGCTACGTAAGCTTTAGCTAAGATAAGAGTAGAGATTGTTAAAGAGGGAAGAATAAATAAATGGTTAATCAGTCGAAATTTAGATGAAATCTTGTTTTGAAGAATAGACGAAAATACAAAGCATGTGCCTGATGTCATTTTCCGGTACAGATTTTGATATAAACACTTTTTGTGGCAACGCTTTTGGCTTGCTTTTTATGTCGCCAAGGAAGAATTTCTTAGATAAAACACCGTTTCGAGGCTTAGCGAAAAATAATTTAAAAAATAAACGAAAAGAATTTTTAAATTAGAAAAAATCCACACTACTGATTATCCTTTTTAAAGTTTTTCGACTATCTTAAACACCTCCCTGGTAAAATAAAAAAGGTAACGATTTACAAAAATTAATAAGGAATTCAATAAAAGGAAGAAACTGTGCAACTGATGCGACCGCACTGTTAAGTGTTTAAAATCCAAACCGGAAGTTTTAATTCTTCAAATTTACAGCAAACGGAAACGAATTGGGAAAAAAATTCAACAGGAATGAAGTACGTAATAACAGGAATTTTTTTTAAAGGACCAATGAAATCTTAGGACAACAAAAAGGAAAGGAAAAGAACTTTCCAAAATATTCAAATACGAAAAAGGGTTGGAAATGAAAATTTTAACTCTACGAGATTGCCATAATCCTAATAAAGTGGGGTTGCCTTTGCCTGCCTCAACTCGCTACAAAAGAACGCCAAAAGCGTTGCCACGAAAAAGTCTTTATATCAAAGCTGACCCATTTTCCTTACGTTTTTCTAAAAAGGAATATGAGAAGAGAAGAATGAAACACATGTTCCTGAGGGCATACCAAATAGAGCCATTCTGTGTGGTTGTGACAATGAAATTGATAAATGGTTGATAGTTGAATAATGCTATTGATAAATGGTTGGTAGTTGAATGAAGTTGATAATGGAATAATGAAATTGATGAAGTTAAGGTAAAAATGACTGGTTTGGGGGAACTTCATTAGACAGAAGGTAAGAAGCTTATATATCTGCAAAATATACATTGAAAAATCATTTGGTGCCAAAATTTTAAAAACTTGTGAAGCTAGATCTTTGTATAAATATATATGGGAAAAGGCATATTGAAGTGGGAGGATTATCTAGGCTTTAGAAAAGGACATTTGTGTGAAATGGGAAAAATGTAAAATCTGTTTACCTGTATGTGTAGATTTTAGCATTTATACCTACCTATTTTTCTTTCTATTCTTTTAGGTTTGTTCTTCCTTCATTAGATATTCATCCACTGATGGAAATTGCACTCAGAGAAGCAAAGAAGGAAATACCTGTTTTAGCTCTTGAAAGACAGATCTTCAAACACTTTTTTCATCATCATCATCATCATTTTATTTGATACTAACCTTCGTTCACAACATTTTAGTGGAATTAGTTTTGAAGTGTTTAGTTTAATCGCAAAATTATGATTCATTTCATAGCTTATCGCTGTTATGTTAAAGTTCAAATTTAAAATGTTGCTGAAGAATTTTTTTGATTTGGAAATTGTTCAATTTTTCACAAAACTAAAAGCAAGATGAGAAGTCACCGAAAAGCAAAATTGTAAGTATACAGATCAAAATCAATGTTTCTGTTTCAAAAATGTTATTAATTTTCGTTACTTATAGCAGTTCACCTAAAAAATTTCTTAATTTACACTAATCTTTTTAATTTCATTCCAAGCACATTTTCGCGCAGCTTGTCCAAATACGGCCCTTGCGTCATAAAACCTAAAAACAACTAACCAACCAAGCACATTTGAAATATTAATTTGAGATGCTTCTCTTCAAGATGATTTTATATGAATTATTTGTCATTTAATTCTTTCCAAAATATTAATTTGTTTCAAATATCTTCCCACTCTAAAAATCTGAAATATTTCTAGAAAAGATTTTTGGAGGAGGGTTACAAGAAAAATAATTTAAAGTTTTCTTGTGAATAAACATTCGGCATTTAAAAATAAATCAGAGGAAGAATATACAAAACTTTTATTTTAGGTTAAACTCTTGAAAAATCTATCAGAAAAGGGTAGATTTAAAAACATTAAAAAGCAGTACTTTTGGAAACTGGGGGACCTGAGTCCCTTGTAGGAACTTTTTGTAACGGGAAAAGTTTGGATATAGGGACCGTTTGAAAAGTAGTATTTTATGTATTTCAGACAAATGTGTTTCTGATTTAAAACTGTTGCAAGATAAATTTTTATTTTTGAAATATTTTTGCAATTGGAAGCACATACCTTCAAAGAATGGTCTGAGGAAATAAAGATGGGATAAGGACTTTCCTGAACCTCTTGTATAAATACTGAAGTCCATCTTTGATACTGAATCTTTCATTGTAATTTTACTTCAAATATATATTGATTCATATATTATTCAATGATTATTCAAGAATATATATTGAACATAAAACAGGGTTTATACGCTTGGAAATCCTTGAAAACTGAAAATGGATTATTTTTCAAGGGCTCTGAAAAACGTAGCATTTCTCAAGACTTCTGGATAACTGTAATGTACTATTGGAAAATGTTTTATTTCATGTTGGAAAATAATTTTAAAAATTTCCAAATTGATTCCAGAAAAACCGAACTGAGACGAAAAAGGAAAACTAGTTTAAAATAGACATCATAGATGGCGCCCCTAAAAGTATTTTTCATAAATACACTGCTGGCCACCCAAATTGCAACACCAAGAAAGACAAGAGATATCACAACAAAATTTATTTTGTAGATAACATGTTGACCAAGTATCAAATGATTAAATTTATAGACTTCTGTGAAATGTGGTTCCTGCCAAAATCAGTAGCCAGAGTAGCCGCCATTGTTGGAGATCACCGCTGCCACACGCCTCGGCATTGATTCAAAGAGACTTTGGATGTGTTCTTGGGGTACAGCAGACCAAGCAGCTTCCACACGTTGCCAAAGTTGATCTGGTGTGGCAGCTGGGGATGTATTCTGGGTCAATCGTTGAGCAACCATGGACCACATGTTTTCTATCGGCGAAAGATCCGGAGAGCGAGCTGACCAGGGAAGCAATTCAATCTGGCGATTGACGAAGAACCCTTGGACAATGCGTGCCACGTGTGGTCGCGCATTATCCTGTTGAAATATGGCTGTGGGCAAGCCCTGAAGGTAAGGAAGGACAACTGGCTCCAACACCTCGGAGATGTAGCGCTGGCTGTTTAAAGTACCGGCAATACGTACTAGAGGAGTGCGAGAGTGATATCCAATACCGCCCCATACCATAATACCCGGTGCAGGACCAGTGTGGCGGTGCATAACGCAGCTGTTCAGCATCCTCTCTCCACGGTGTCTCCAGACTCGAATCCGACCATCGTGGTGTTGCAGACAGAAGCGTGACTCGTCAGTAAAGACAATTTCATTCCATTCTGCCGTCCACATCCTTCTTTCATCGCACCATTGGCGGCGGAAACGTCTGTGGTTCTGCGTCAAGGGTAGACGAAGCAATGGACGTCTTGCGGACAGACCACTCTGCTGTAAACGGCGTCGAATGGTATGCGCAGACACTGGATGATGCGGTACAGACTGAATGTGCTGTGCTATGGTTCGTTATGTGGCTGAGCGATCCGTCACTGCCATACGCACAATATGCCTGTCATCACGTGAAGTGGTGCACTGAGGTGGATGCGATCGAACACGTCGGTCCGTCGTACCCTCCTGCATCCAACGATCACATATCCGCATTACAGTTGTTTGGTTTCGTCCAACACGACTACCGATTTCCCTGAAAGATAATCCACAATCTCGGTAGGCCACTATCCTTCCTCTGTCGAACTCGGATACTTGATCAAAAGATGATCGCTGTTTTCTACGAGGCATAATTGATCGTTTTTTTGAAAAAACCACAAGAAAAACACAATTGCCGTACTTGAAATCGTCGAAATCTCCAAGCCTTAAATAGCGCTTTGAAGTGGCGCCACAGGCGCGCGTGATGTGCGTCTGCGCTGAAATTCTAATCATTTGCATATCTCACCTCCGCTAATGCATGTTGTAAATTTCATATTATTTGCATGCTTCCTTCAGGGTGTTGCATTTACGGTGGCCAGCAGTGTATTAGCTTGGCTGGGATATACAATGAATATTAGCGACAAACAAAATCTGCCTTCGACCGTGAACAGGAAGGACATTGACTCATTGTTCGTCAGTCCAGTTGACGAGTTCACGACACCATCGATACATGTGCTTTGTGTGATTGCGTCATTGGTTTACGGACATACAAACCAACATGATTCAATAACCTGGACAATGTCTGGCGCGATATTGTGGTTCCTATGCTTGCCTAAAGCTCTCGTGCTAACCTTTCATCAGTTATGCGGCGACACATTTTGCTGTTACTGTCATAACGGTCTTCAGCTGTGGTATTTTTTGGGTGGTCGACCACTGCTCTACCATCTGGCAGCAACTCAACTTTCGGAAAATTGTTTCCACAGCCTTGCGACTACACTTTGGCCCACTCTGAACTCATTGGCTACATCTCGCGTTGAACGTCCTTCCACTTTCCTTACAACTCTTCCACGGGTAAAATCATCGAGATGTATTCTTAGTCATATTGTGTCACTTGCTATAATAACTAACATAGACAGTTAAACATGAAAAAATCATTCAGTTACCAGACACCGTCTTCAGCTTTTATCACATTTTAGCAATTTTGTGCTGTCACGTGACTCCAAATATGTTGATTATAATTAACTAATTGGTCTTGCTATTCACTATGTTGCTACCGTCAGTGATTTTCGCCACTAAAGATCAACATCCACATCCGTAAATTTGCATATTGCATCTGACCCTCAATTTATTGGCATCAGTGTAATAGCGGACGGAAAAAATATTTTTGGGAGCTTTCTTTAGAGAAAATTTTTCAAGGGAAGACAATTTTGAGGTTTTGGCGCCAAGCCCTGGCAATCATGAAAGTAAAACATCAGAATCGGTGGTTGCTAGATTGCCATGAAAACATTAATAAAATATTTAGTTTTTTAATTTAAAAATTTAAATGTTTTGGCGAGATTTTCAACGTCTGTTTCATACTTGATTAACACATTTTGTGTTTTAGTCGATTCGTTTTGTATCTGAGCGATTAAAATTGGGTTCAAGAGGAGACTTTTTGCTACTATTTTTAGGAATTTATGCTACTAATGCTATATCTCACGAGTGTTGTGGCGGCCCTGGACAGTAAAAAAGAAACAAAATATCTGTATTCACCAATACAATTGAAATAAAGGCCAATAAAATATTTTGTTTGTTTTGTTTTTCTACATCCCTTTGCTATCTCAAAATCAAATAAATTAAGTGGGTCACCTTACCCCTTCGATGGGGCAAATTTGTCTAGTGATTTGGTGTCATGTTTAGCTCTATATCTAATCGCCTATTTTACATTTTCAAATTCGTGATTCCGTGTGCTTAAATGATGCTATAGGGGAAAGTGTAAAACTTAACATGTTGAATTCAACTTTTAAAAAGTGTTAACCCTCTAAGTGGTTTCGGCGACGTATTTCGTTCAAGATATGGCCAATTTTGCTAATGACTCGTCGCTAATCTCGTCATCAAGATATATATTGCTTATTTTTCGAGATCAAGATCTGGTATTTCTAATGACGAGAAATCTCGACCATAACGATCTGGTCGCTTTTGCTAATGGCCGAAATACCTCGTCGAAAGAATTACCAGGAGGGTTTAAAGAATAAAGATGTGCCAAAGTGACCCCGTCTACCCCACAAAATCTTTCAGTGAATTGGGAGGGTTTGGTTCATTGCTGATGTCCGATTGAAGTAGCCGGTTTAATGCAATAAGAAATTCAGAAGATGAACAGTAATACAATAGTTTTGAATAGATTACAGTAAGTAATTCAGAAGAATTTCCTGTCGTTTCAAGCCCTTTTAAAATGCCTATGGAAATACGCATTTTTTTATTTTTAGCACTCGTGCCCCGGAGGTAAAATATTTCCGAATTCCACCTACATTTAAGAGTTGGTTGTTTTGGGGTTTTATGGCGCAAGGGCCACACTTGTCTAAGCTACGCCAAACACAAAACAACGTCAAGCACAAAATGTGAAAGGTAAAGGGGATTGGGGAATAGAGTATGAGAATAAAGAGAAAAATATCGCTTGAGTTTCCCGGTAGCGCAACCCCCGTGTTTACTAAAGACAGTAAACCCCATGGGTAAAGAAAAGATCACTAGAGTTCTTCGGGACCGTGAAGCCCGCACACACTAAAGATGTGCCCCTGAGCTCCAACATTTAAGAGACTTCTAAGAAACGGATGACAATTTAATTTAATATTCATGATTACTTTGAAAGCAAGCACTTTTTCTCCTAGAAGTGGCATTCCATGTTGATGTTAAAGCTGACGTGACCTCAAATCTCCTCACGTTGGCGTGGTGTGGAAGTTTGGAGAGGGGTGCCACCTCAGGTGTGGACTTCGTCCTCTGACCGTGGTTCAAAATTATGAGATGGCCTTTGATCTTTCTCTTCAGCATTGATCCCGGACCGTCGCCAATAGCCCTTGCGTTGCTCCAGTGCGACGCTAATTCAACTACCCACCTACCAAGGTTGCTGTAAAGTTTGCTAATATTACTTATGAATAACCAAATAACTTGTTTCTTCGAAACTCCCGTAAACATTTATATGTATTGGGGTCTTACTTGACCCCAATAATTTCCCCAGTTGGTACCAATGCTTAGACCATTCACTTCACACGGTTTTCGTGAGTTGTAGGCGGCACAGGTTCGATTCCTGTAACTTAACTCGGGTGTATATCTCCTTGTGTCAGTAAAACTTTCCTTATGTATGTCCATTGCTTGGCGTTGTTTGTCTTACGTTTGGCTAAGTATGGCCTATGTGCCTTTAAACCCCATCAACCACCGTTTTCATACTCTCGCCGCACATCGCAATTTGAAATTTCGGTGCAGTCGCATGTTTGGAAAATAGATTTTTGCACACGGGGGGGGGGGAGTTTCAAGTTCTGTAGTAATCTATTTTCTTTAAACTGCGAGGGTTGTAAGTGAAGTACTGACAACAATGCTGTGTATTTGAATAAATATATCTACTTTAAAATAACTTGTCTTAAATATGATCGCTGGTTATATTCTGTACCTTTTATTTGCCACGTGGAAGCTATTGGATGCCTTCGGCTGAGCGTTTCTGTTGAGAGTAAAACTATTTGCACTCTGAAATTGCTTTCCTTCATTTAGGGGACTAAATTGCAGTCTCAAAAACTCATCCAGTGAACATGGATGATGTTTCAATGCCATATTGCACCCCGGCTGCCATACCGCCGTAACTCAAAAAATGAATTTCCAGTTTTAAGTGTAGAAAGACTAGATACTTCTACAGTTGGGCAGGCCTGCAGCTTACAAAAGCATGTATTTAGTCTTTCTACTGTGAAATTAAATATGGAACACGCATCGTTAAATAATTATAGCAACCTTCATGTTTTCACGCCAATTTCTAAACTACACATATGCTAGAAATTCGCTTTTTTTAGTTATGGCGTTATGCACCCCGACTGCAGTGTTAGAATGGTAATAGATATATAAAAATGGAATAGAATATAGGATAATGGAATAGAATATAAGTTGTAGAATAGAATATAGTATGATATAGGACATAGAATGTGTGAAATAAAAATACAGGATGTAGAATGGAACAGAATATAGAATGAAATAGAATTTTTTAAATTTATGGTGATATTCACCCCGACTGGCAGTCAGAATGGTATTAGATATATAAAAATGGAATAATATTTAGGAGAATGGAATAAAATCTAAGTTGTAGAATAGAATATAGAATGAAATAGAAATAAAAAACGGGATATAGAATGGAATAGGATATAGAATAAAATTGAATGTGTGATATAGAATGAAATAGAATACAAAATATAGAATGCGATAGGATATACAATGGAATTAGAATACGAGAAATGGTAATAGACATTAAAAATGGTTTTATGTCTAACACCATTTTTACTGTTTCCGTACTAAGTGTAGAGCCGCCTTTTTATTTAAAAAAGCTTTAATGGAATTTCTTGAATCAAACACCGGAATTGTGAATGGTATTTTTATCGCTTTAGAGTGTTTCCTAACCTGGGGTTCATTCCAGGATGTTCATAGATACACGAAAAAAATTGAGTAATACTGTTAAAAGGGGATCGTCTAAGCTTAACTATAAAAGTACCATGGTAAGTTGAATAAAGATACAGTTGTAAGTTAAATGCTGAATGCAACAGTTCAAGTGGTATCAGATGCAAAGTGAATCTTCTAATCGAAACATTCAGTATAACGCTGGAAAAGTTCCTTGTTGCTCTTCGAAATCGTTCTGCATGCCATTCGTGATAGTGTTTATCTTAAGTAAATTATAGCGAACCTTAATCATTTAGGCAAAGTTCTGTTGACCGGAGTTAAAGTGAAGTTAGAAATCAATCAGCAAATGAGAGATTACTGAAAACCTTAAATATATAAAACTATTTAGAAGTGAAAGAAAAGTGGTATGGTAAATGACTTATTGGCAAAAAATCTGAGTCTAGATTTTTCGTACGAGATTGTTTTGAACAATGCAAGATTCTTGTTCTCTTCCAGGAACTCTAGATAGAATTACAAATTTCAACTTGATACAAATCTATTCATTTTTCTACTTTTATTTCTTTTCAAAGCTCGTAACCAGTAAAATTTTATATCTTAAATACCCTTTTAGTATTGTAGCTACTCTTAAACCTCATGTGTCGTGGCTCAGTGTGTATGCCTATTGAGCTAACAACATGCGAGTTACGGCGCAGGTTCGATTCCACCTGGGTGTATTTCTTCTGTGTCGTAAAAATTTTCTTGCGTCCATTACCTTGACATTTTCTGTCTACTCTCTGGCGCAGCATGGCCAAATATTACCCTTGTGCCATAAAAACCCAACCTACCTAAACTTCATGCTGATTGGGTAGGGCAAATGAATTAATATATTCTTATTAGCTTACTATTCTATGAAGCAAAAAATTGAATTTTAATTATTAATTTACAAGGCATGGTACAAACATGGTACATACAGTAATGTGACTCATTTTTAGTTTTTTATTCCTGTAACTAATGAAACTGGTTATTCCTTTTTGCTTTTGGATTTGAAACTTGCTAAAAGAAATAAAGCGCAGAAAGATTATCTAGATGTCTTATCTAACAATCAGTCAGAACTTGTAGAAATGTTATAAGTCCTTATCTAAACCCTGGTTTGTACCATAGCTGGAGTCTGTTCTCATCTAGTTGAGTTTCTCTCTCACTGACAGTTGTCTCTCATTTGTACGTTTATTCATTTTTAACTTTTTATGCATGTTATTCGTTACATACATGTAGGTGTTTGAGCAATTAAACTTTTACATCAAAATGTACACTAAGAAAAATTGTTTATCTGTTTATTATATTTTATACCGGCAATTAGCAGTAAAAATCAACTGCTAAGAAATTCTGTTGAATCATGTTAAATTTAAAGCATGTAGATGTTAGCACTAAATTCAAGTTAAGAAAAATTATTTAACAAGATTTATTAAACACGAAGGGTTAACTTTTAAGAAACGAAAAAAATTTAGGTAAGCAGTTTTAATTAATTACATTAATTGAATTTTTTTAAAATCTATTAACACTTATTTTCTTAAATACTACTACTTTGAATGTATGTTATTAAAAATGAATGGAGATTGTAAGTATTAATTAAAATTAGTACTCCCCTGGTGGTCAGTAATTTGGTTAATTATGGAGCTTAAGTTAGGGTTTAATTATCATTTACAGTTTTTATTTTAAGTGGTATTTATTACTATAGACACTTATCTTACCCTATATTATTATGGCACAATCTTTTATGTTTGTTTTGATTGAACTTGGATGAGTTGGCACACCATTATAAATCAAAGAATATGATTTCAATATTAAAAATCAGTCTGGTGATAATTTTTGAACGCGCGCTTATATCTCTAAATTTCTATCGTAAACTTGTGATAGGCTTTTCAGAATGATGGAATATATTAGAGATGAGCTGTTTGATCGTGTCAAATGGAAAAGAACTAACTTATGAATGTTCGGAAGAGTTCGTTCACCAATATTTCAAATTAAGTGATAGGGGTGGCCTTAAATGGCCCAAGGAATTTACTGTACAACTGATTGTTTATACTTATAAGATTTTTATTAAATTAATTGATGAGCAGCATGAAGACTTTCTGTCACACAAATTTAAGAAAAGATTGTTAGTTGATCTAACTCTACTTAAAATAGGTACCTTCAATGAAGTATTTGTAGAGTGCCACCTCTGTAAAATGCCACAAAAATTTATCATCAGAAAATGTGTGCATAATTGCAAACATTTTACTTAATAATTATTGTAAAACAAAATATGACCGGCTGAAAAGAACAAAATAGAAAAACTTGCAATATTTTAAAATTCAAAACATTGTGTGGATTGTAACCCATAACTAAAGAAAAATAAAAGTTTGACTTTTAGAGGTCATAAACTGACAACGTTTTTGCTTATAATTTAAATTACTGTACTACATTATCACCAACAATTTGTATAATCATTATTTTTAAAAATACTGATTCTAGCTTAAAATTTTACTTAAATAATTGAGTTTGAGATAGTTAAAATTCCTGCTTTTTTTTTAAATTTCAATAAAGATTTTTCTTCACCTTTAGAATGTTTTACTGAAAATTGTGTGTAATTCGATTTGATACAAATTTTGTATTTATTTTCAACGATTCACATGCATTAGATATTAAAAAATTGATCAATTTTTTTTCATTTCCTTAATATTCATAAATCATAAACACTATAATAAATACAATGATTTCTTACGTAAAAACTTTTTTATATTAAACTTACTTTACGAACTTCAGAAGGGAAATTAAATAAAAGGAGATGTTAATTGTTGCGAAAGAAAATTTAAAAATTGGTTACAAAGTAAAAATAAAGTTTGTAGGTATATTTCTTTAGTTAAAATATTTTCATAGGGGGAAAAGAATTATATTTTGACAGGCTATAACCTTTGTAAACTGGAAATTCCTTAAAATCTAATTCTTGAATTTCATTCGCCTCAGACAATCAAACAAAATTTTGTTAAACGTATTCAGACTGAAAGAAATTTCAGAGCACTATTTGATTTACAGAGAAAGACCCTAGGGTTTTATAAGTGAATAGTCATCAATAATCTACTATTATAAAAGGAAGTGTTTGTGGGTCTTTCTGTGGTGTCCAGACGAATCTATAGCATTTACAGCCATGAAATTTGGCACACAGGTAGTCCTAAAGGTGACTGAATGTCCCTCGATTTTAAAATTTAATCTAGAAAATCTCTTCACTAAAAACACCCTACTCAAATTGAAATGATGGCGTAGTAGGTAAAGCCACGCACCGAATTGCGCGTTATTCCCTTGAAGAGACCTGAGTTCGAACTCGCCCGGCTGATAATTTTTATTTTTTGCCTCTATACTTTTTAAAAATAGTAAATATATGCTAATCCTTCAAAAAATGTTCTGTACTTTACTTTATCCTTTTATTTTTTTAATTCAACACAATTATTTTTAAAAATTTAATTGATTTTATGCAGCTTTTTCAATTCTGAAACTGGTTTCTATGTATTGTCACTGTTTTGTCATTTTTCGTACCACCAATGAAAAGTAAACCACTGAAGCTCCACCCCCCCTACATGTTCAACTCCAAGTGCCAAGTTCCTACCATCAAGAAATTTTCTACAACTCAAACATCTTTCTGCTTATATGTTTTATTCAACCGGAAGATAGAGGGCCTTCGGCCCATATGCTTCCCTAAAAATGTTGAAAGATTGAACGTTTTCAAAGCGCTCTTGATTAACTGTGTTAATTTTTTTCGCAAATAGTATAATGTTTGTGTTAATAAATTAC
Source organism: Meta bourneti (assembly GCA_933210815.1). NCBI lineage: Eukaryota > Metazoa > Arthropoda > Arachnida > Araneae > Tetragnathidae > Meta > Meta bourneti. Next base: position 78,337,719 of record OW119933.1, on the reverse strand, counting down.
ATTAAATGAAGTAACTGTTTATTATTGTTTAGTTTGGTTTTGATTTCGCTGACATTGTGATTCATTTAGGTTGTTTGTCGGAATCAGTAGGTGACATAACAAAACATTTTAAAAGTATAGCGTTATATTTAAAGATTCAATCACATTTTTATTTCAGTAGTGGTTATTTCATAACTTACTTTTGAATTTGTATAATTTCTGTATTTGTATAATACAAATCTATCGACACTACATGTGACACAGATGAGGCTGTGAACTACGCAACAGAGTTTTTGGAGCCATCTGGAGTACCCTCGCACATATTACAGCTAGAAATTGGGGCACCGATTATGCTTCTTAGAAATCCGCATCCACCTTCACTCTGCAATGGAACAAGACTATCAAGAAACAGATGCCGAATATTATTAAAGCCACCATCATGACTGGACATGCCGCAGGCGAAGACATTCATTTCTAGGATCCCAATCATCCCTTCGGATCTCCCATTCCAATTTAAGGGTACAGTGGACTCTCAAAATAGCTAAAATCATGATTTTTTTTATTTTGCTCTTAAAGTAACAAATAATGTAATGGCTGTCATCTATAAAAAGAATTTTTTGATATCTGCCTTTTTCCCTTAGAATCGGCAATTTTAACTCAATATCGAAGTACCACGCCCACTTGTTTACATCTCAATTGCTTTGAGTGTACAAAACTACAATTTTTGACATTTATTGTATTTCAAAATATTCCATGCGCAGCATTTTTTAAGTTAGAACTTTGAAACTGTCAGAATGTTCTTTATACTTATTGAAATTGAAATTTGCATGATTGTAATGCTTACATTCAATAATCTTTTCAATATGATAACCATTAGCACGAAACGGGCATATTTTTTTAAAAAATCCACGAAAACCTAAATGAAAATCATGTTTGTAAAAAGAAAGAGAAATTGCAACAACTTTAAACATGCAAAAGTTGATATATGTTTATAATATGCTCATAAAAAGAAAAAATAATAATTATACATTCATTTTTTGCGCATGGAACATTTTAAAGCTTTTCGTCAAATTAAAATTTATTTAAAAAAAAATCAAAAGGTTATTGACTTATTCGAACCAAATTTTTTGTACAGTGTAAAAATGTTATAAATACAGGGTAAAAGATTCAAAGTGGAAAAGTCAACTTTAAAAACATTGTCGAGAGTCCACTGTACCCTTAAACGACTTTAGTTCCCTGTTCGTTTAAGTTTCGCCATAAGCATCAACAAGGCACCAGGTCAATCGCTGAAAGTTGTAGGACTCGATCTCATTAAACCGTGTTTCTCCCATGGTCAACTGTATGTGTGTTGTTCAAGAGTTGGAAAAGACGAGAATCTTCACATCCTAACTCCAAATGGAAGAACATTCAACATAGTGTATCATGAAACTCTAAGCAAGAATCAGTGAGGTGGAAGGAATGAGGCGACATGCCCGTGTCATGTTGGTGATGGGACTCACTCTTAAAATTGTTTTTTCTTTGTAATGTTTTTAGAATCAGTGAGGGCATAACAAGAATGATGTCGCGGGCAACGCCGTGCGGGTATTGCTAGTTATCAATAAAAGTGAACAGTCAGAAATGGAAGCTTTAACTGTTGTAAAAGATTACTTACAAATCATAAGAATGGATTTATTTCATTCTTTATATAAATAGAACTAGTTTATTACTATTTTTTAAGCTGTCAAGTTATCAAAAAATTTATTTGTTTAATTACGTAATTTGTCCTAAAAATGTATTACATAAATCAAAACTATGAATACTATTAAATAAATAGAAAGGGATCGAAAATATTTTTGGCTACATTTGCTTCAATTTGAAATTTATGAGAGGAAAATATTCCCATTAGTTGTCGCATAAACATGGCCATTGAAGTCTTAAAATTGCTCCATAATTACTGAATGACTTCTTTAAAACTGCTTCTATTGATTCCAAAATTCAGCACTTATTTCTAAAGGTCAAAACTAATGTAAGACAAATATTCAATATTTTAACAAATAATATGGTACTGGGACCTCGTAACGAAAATTGCTCCGAACACTTTATGGGAGGTTAATACCGGAAGTACAAAGGAACGAATATTTTTGTGTGTGAAAATTAATCCGAAATTAACAACAAAAAGGGTAAGCTGTGTTTGTTCAAACCTTGGAAAACATGGATTGATGGATTTGCTTATATCGAGATTTTTCCATCTATTTCCGTCTGATCACGGACTCTTCGCTTGCTGACTCTTCTCTCCAATGGCCCTACTATCGTGACGTCACAGAAGCTGTACAGGCCCGTTCTCTTCACGATGGCCCGAACCTACCCATCCCAGAAGTTTAGACGCTTAGCTGAATCAACCTGAAGAAATCTCTAGAATTGTAGAGTGCTTAGGGAACTTTAAAATTATTTCTTAAGGTTTAACTTAAGTTTTATTTCCTTTTTAAATAGATCCTTTAAGAATTGCAGCTATTTTTCCGATTTGGAAGTATCACATCACATTGGTACTAACTACAGCACATCTCACAACATTGTAAGACAACTCAGCTTCTCCACAAAGTTATTAAGCAATACTGTGAATACAAAACTTGTATATAAAGTGGCCGATAAATGTTTATCTAAGCCATACATTTTGAAGGATAGAGGCTGATGTATCGGTATAATAAAATATGTTACCAGATGAGACTGACGGTATCATCTTTAGCCGCAAATCTTGGAAGTTAGTCCTATCTCAGAAACTAGGAAAGGTACAAAAATAAAGTTAATTAGAAAGTTGTTGAGTGTATCAGACCCAAATAGCGAAAGAGGTAGTTTTTCCTTCGCAAAAAGGTAGCAGTTGTCTCATACACGTCGTAGTTAGTTGATTGTTAGGTTCTATGGCCATATTTGGTCAAGCTGCGCCAAACACAAAACATCAAGTAAAATATGCCTTGAAAGTCAAAAAAGGGATTGGGGAATAGAGTAGTGGAATGAAAGCTGGAACAGATCGCTTAGGTATCCCGGGAGCGTGTAAAGGAGATGTGCCCCTGAGAGCTACACGTCGTGGTAACAGAAATCTACCAACACTTATGTCTTTATCACATCTTTTATGCCTCTTGTTGCAAACGCATCCCGTCGTCGCAAAAGAGCACCTCTAAAGACATCGTTTATGTTTTTATCTTTTGACCAAACTATTAAGATAGCAGCGGGAGCCCGGTTGGAGGAGTAACGGATTAGCAACCGGAGGGTTGCGAGTTTGAATCCAAGACCGTCGTGTACAAGAGGGGCTGGTGCACGTTCAATCTGTCGTGGCCTCAAATCTCTTCACATTGGCGTGGTGTGGAAGTTTGGAGAGGGGTTCCAGCTAAGCTGTGATCTCGTCATCTGACCCTGGTTCAAAATTACGTGGTGTTATCCTTGGATCCCGGACCGTCGCCAATAGCCCGTTGTGTCGCACCAGTGCGACGTTAATTTAAAATACCTACCTAAGATAACAGTGGTTATCTCAGCTTCTCCGCTGTTCATTAATTGATCTCTATTGTTCACTCACTGAGCTGTTCGTCTCATTCGCGATGCAAAAGCGTAAATATGATAGGGAGAAAAGGTATACCATTGACATCTGAGCGTCTGATTTGAGTACGTATGTGATATCTATCTATTATCATCAACACATCTTAAATACGGGGCTGTGTTATTTGGGGAATTAGTAGGAAATGGCATTTCATTGAATACAAAAGTTGTACTTACACTCTAACGTAAAATGAGTCCCGCAGGATGACATTCGGACGGACGACATACCGAATACGTCCGTATTCAGCATGTTATCTGTTCGAATAGCCTGTCATGCTAATTTGTAATATCACTCACTCACCAAAGTACACCACTAAACGCGATATTCGTCTTTAGTCGACAACCTTTTCCAAATTGTCTTGCATGTTTTCTGTAGGATTGTAATTGTTCCACAATAATCGCTTGCATGTAATACTCACAGCAACACCTAGAGCTTTATAATTCGCGTTATTCATTTCTGAAAAATGTAATTTCTTATTGATTCAGTGATACTTTACAACTTTCGAAGAGACATTTGTAACCGGTGAGGGCGAAGAAGTGCTTGATAGGATTTAGGTCTGGTGAACAAGCTGACTAGACGATTCGCTGGATGCCTTGATTTGCAAGACACTCGATGACTAATCGTTGTGTGGCCGGCCGTTGTCTATTAAAAGATATTACCTACTGTGGCAGCTTTATGGTCTCACTGACAGTGGACTGTCCCAATACCTCAGATCATTGAAAAACACAATACTACGAGGGTAAAACGCTTTATTTCTTCACTTTTGGAGAAAAGTAATTGAGCCACTAATATATATTTGGAGATTTACAAGAGAAACGGAAATAAGCAGTGTATTTTATCTGAAACACTTATGCAACTGTTTTTCTCTTAATTTTTAAGTTTAACTTTTAAAATTATCATATGTGCTCCTTTCGTTGCAAAAAAAATTGAAATCGTATTTTTAAAATCTACATGACTACTCAGACAGGAAGTGTTGGGTTTTGAATGATGGTTCGTAAAGTTGATTGATTACATGAGGAAATTATTGTTTAGACACCAGCATAACCAACTATCCCATATAATCAGGGTCATATGTCCAAAATTTTTTCTAGGGGCACAAATTTTTTAAAACACCTTCCCTTTACCTTGATTTTTCTTTTATTGTATTTACAAAACTATTATTTTGTATTAAAAGTATTTTTAATATATTTTATTAATATACACAAATGACTAGCAAGCATTGTGTGTGTGTCTAGAATTTATTTTTAAATGTCTCAATCTATTTTTCTCAAAAAAGCCTATTTTGGATGATTTCTCTTATGTTCTTTATATGTTTTTCATATCTGATTTTATATAGCTAAATTCACTAATAATCACAATTTAAATAAAATTAAATGGACTTGTGTAAAATTAGTTTCAGGCTTATATGACTGAGCCTCGAGCCAGTGAAACTGAATTTGCTTTCAGACTTCCTGTTTTATTCTATTAACTTTTAGCTTCTGCTGAATATATGAATTCGGAAATCTAGCATTTAATGGGTACAGCTCAGTTGATCATAATGTTTGGCATACATATACTTGCCTGCCTCTGATAAAAACCAAATGTATTTTATAGTTTAAGTACACTACGGTTTGTGAAAATTGCAACACTGAAAGAATCATCAGAAATAAATGAAATTTATTCCACGTATTACTTATAGCGGTTTAAATAAACGATCAAATTTACAGAGCAATAAAACAAAAATAATGCCGAAAATCAATATCTTGTGCAGCCTCCTCGCGCAGCGATGAGAGCCTGTACATGTCGTGGCATCGAATCATACAGATTCTGAATGTCATGCTGAGGAATGGCATTCCAGATGGCCTCTATCTGATGCCAAAGTTCAGCCGTACTCTGCCCGACGTGCAGTACGAGCGAGTCGCCGTCCGATGTAATCCCAGACATGCTCAATGGGCGACATATCCGGGGAACGTGCAGCCATGGAAGAAGCGGAACCTGTCGTGCACTGAAGAAAGCTTGTACATTCCGAGCAACATGTGTACGGGCATTGTCTTGCTGAAATACAGCTCCGGGAATGCGTTGCAGGAGGGGTAGGACCTCGGGCTTCACAACTTCCCTGATGTAGCGCCCGCTGTTCAGGGTCCCCACAATTTGGAGTAGGCGGGATCGCTCATGATATCCAATCGCGCCCCAGACCATAACGCCAGGCGTTCGTTCAGTATGACGCTGAATAAGACACTCCGGGAGAAGGCGTTCACCTCTATTGTCTGACGAGTACGCGTCCATCGTTATAGTCCAGATTGTGGTGGGACTCATCTGAGAAGACGACTTGTTGCCAATCGGCACGCCATTGGCTGTGTTGGTGAGCCCATTGTGGCCGGAGGCGTCTGTGGTTCAGCGTCAAGGGAATCCTGCGCAGGGGAATCCTTGCACGTAGCCTATGGCGCAGCAGGCTTCGACGAACTTCGGGGGCAGACCTGTACACGTGCTCCAATGTTATGCCAACGCACGAGAGGACGCTATGCGGTCCGTCACCGCCATGCGGATGAGGTTTCTGTCGTCCCTTGGTGACGTCATATTGCGTGGCCCACTGTCGGAGTTTCGACTTGTCCGGTTCTCCATAGTCCATCTCTTCCACACACGATCACTGTTAGCATTACGCCCCGTGCGAGTGGCGATTTCACGATACGAAAGTCCACCCTCACGGAGGCCGATCATGCGGCCCCGTTCGAACTCTGTTAGTTGCTCGTATGGCACTCTGCGTTTTTGGCGGGCATATTGACTTCTAATCAATCATTTACAGCAGTCAAACGACGATACACACATTTTAACGCACCTTTACAGTGCTTTTTATACACGGCTCATTTGGAAGTTTAGAGGGTGTTTCTCAGCTCACACATGCGTGATCACGTTGTAATTCTAATCATTTGCATATCCTAACCTGTTTTGCATTTCCTGCAAGTTTCATTTAATTTGCATGATTCCTTCATGGTGTTGCAATTTTCACAAACAGTAGTGTATAAATCAGTCACAGTTTAAGAATAAATTAGTTTAAGTATAAATTTTCTTATGAAGTCAAATCTTGTGAAAAATTTTTTGCCTGTAATCCTGAAAATTACTCACGTTGGCGTGGTGTGGAAATTTGGAGAGTGGGGTGCCAGCTCAGGTGTTGCCTCGTCATCTGACCGTGATTCAAAATTACTTGGTGTTGTCCTCGGACCTTTCCCTTCGGAATTGATCCCGGACCGTCGTCAATAGCCCGTTGTGTTGCTCTAGTGCGACGTTAATTAATTACCATACCACCACAAAATTACTTATTCCACCTTTTGTCAATTTTCTTCAGACTAAAAATGTATGTACAAAATAAAACAATAAACTGAATCCTTCTAGGTTCTATTTAGTGTATATTTTGTTGCTAAATGATATTGCCATCTTTTAATAACTTTGTTTTACATTTCAGTGCCAGTAATGTTTGCTGATATTAATCTGCTGCAATGCCCGTTCAAGCACCTCAGTGGACAGATTTTTTATTGTGCCTAATCTGCTATAATGAGTTTGAGTGTAGTGTTCGTCGTCCTATTAGCTTGGGGTGTGGACATACGATGTGTAAAAGCTGCTTATCGAAACTTCAAAGGAAGCAGTGCCCGTTCGATCAGACAGCTATTAACACTGACATTAACCAACTTCCAGAAAACTATGCTCTTTTACAGCTTGTTGGAGGTAGAGTGCCTGAAAAATCACCATCGGTCATACCTTTGGTATCGAAGGAAGATTATAAGCATTACATAGAGGCAAAGAAATGTGTGGAGGATTTAGCTTTGTACCTAAAATCGCCATCTCCTGGTATGTTTGGAGATTTGACTTTTTTTATTTTAAACATTTTGGTTTTTGTTACATTTTAAAAATATAAAACATTTTAATGATAATTTTTCCCTATTAAAATGTTAACTTCGAAGCTAAACAATTTGTTGCTGAATTTGTATACATTGGATATTTAACCCCTTGAGGGTTATGCATGCATTATTCCACCATGCAACATGCAGTTTTCCCTGTATTTCCCAATTGGTCGTCTTGTAACAAAGTCACTTTGCAAACAAAGGAGCAGTGCGACTAACGGAGAGTTAATGTTAGAATGCTTTGTTATAACGCTGTCATTATTAGGGTTAATATCTCGCCCAATCCAGTGAAAACATTGTGAGAAAAATAAAAGGAAACAGCTTTTTACTTAAGCTAAAAAACATTTAATTTCGCTACTTGACTATTTTAAGAGGCTTGGTTTTTATAATATTTAACATTATGTGCTTTATGGTGAGCTCCATTGTTGCCTAAAGAGCATACAAGCTCTTATTTTCTCATAAAATTTTAAGAATCCCCGTCCTACTGCTTGAAAATTTAAAGCTAAAAATATACACAATGCTGAAATGCAGCAACAGAACTTATTAGAAAACTGCAGTTGAGCTGCCACCACAGGCTGTATGTCCCAGACCGATATTTATTTGTAAAATAATGCCACATTTCTATATAGCTTTCTGTACATATATACAAATAAAATGATACTTTAAGAATCTAAAATATTCATGAAAATAATGCCAATATGTATCAATAAAATCAAAACAGGTTAAATAACATATCAATCATTTCAATCAATTTTCTTGTTCAAATCAAGTTGACTTTGAAATGAGGAAATCGTACTTTGAATTCCGAGTGCAACTTTTTATGAGGTTTTATAAGGTATTCTGACTTCTTCAACACGAAAAGGAATTTGTGGAAACTTATATTACCTATCCAATTTTACTTATAATACAGATTCTACTTATAATACAGGGAGTTCTATGAAATTTCTTGCTAAATACTTTCTACAAACCTACAGAATATCCAATTTCGATTTCTTCATGCACAAATTTTGCAATGTAAATTTTGCTGCAATGGTCTCCTTATGTATGGTTTTCAGTGTCAATGCATTCACAACATCAAAAAACTGAAGTCAATTATTTTTCAAAAGGACAAAGTTTAATTTGTAGTTTCAATTTTAAGTAAATCCAGATATTGATCTTGGAAACCCGAAGACTGGTCAAACCCTAAGAGATGGTGATCCTTATGATTGAAGTTGGCTTCTAATTATAGTTTGAATTCAAGTGTCGGGGCTCACACAAAAATTCAAAGTTTATTGGACTAATATTTATTTACATTGATTCAAATTTGTACTGATCATTGTACACAAAGAATGGTCCTGGAACGGATCGCTGGCGATATCGATTGATCGCATCAAGAGATCAGACGCAAACTGAGAAGATGGCAACGTTCTTGGCGCTCACCAAGAACATGAAAAGTTACTCCAATTAAAGAGTAGCTCCAGCAACTGTCACGGAGAAACGCTCGGCTCGAACATCCCGGCCGGCATTGAAGTATCATATTTCAAAACAGAAAAACAATTCTTAATCTTTCTGACATAGGTTACACATAACGTAAATGACAGAGTAATGATTTCTGAATTATAAACACAGTTATATATACATTTTAAAACAAATTATAAGGATACTGAAAAATACATATATATTAATGACAGTCGGAGAATCTGATGTAAATCTAAAATTTATGAACGCAAATTAATTCATTCCAATTCGCAAATTTTTTCATACATTAATCAAACATTTCATTTCATGGGTAAAATACAAATTTCAGAAATGGATCTTTTTATAATTCCATTAGGAGTTTTTAACACCACTCTCACTCTTTCATCAGAGCCTAATACAGTGCTTTCGATACGATCCATGAGCCATTTCCCAGGAGGAATGTTGTTCTCCTTTATTGAGACGAGTTCTACCTGAACATTAATTTTCTGACTGTCCATTTCGTTCTTTGCTGAAGATTAGTTAAATAGTCTCTCTGGGGGCCATCTTTTCCAAATGCTCTCAACAAATTGTGTAGTTACTTGCCACCGTGACAATTGGTTATCAGTAATTTCTAGTAATTCTGACTCAGGAATCGCAGCTATGTGACGCCCAATCAAAAAATGACCAAGTGTCAAAGCTTCATAGTAACTAACATCAGAGGACATGGAAGAGATGGATGGGTTTGGAGTTTAATATCCCTTCAATTTGGACTATCGCTGTGGCAAATTCTTCGTGGGTTAAATTTGTATTGCCTACTGTATGTCTTAAATAATACTTAAACGACTTCACAGCAGACTTCCATAATCCTCCAAAGTTAGGTGATCTTGGGGAATAAAGTTCCAGACAATTTGTTCTGAAGAAAAACAGTTAGCAATAATCTCATCAGGATTAGATACTAATTTAACAGTCTTCAATTCAGCGGCACCTCCAACGAAGTTTGTGGCGTTATCGGTATAAATCGTGTAGCTTTTTCCTCTCCTAACAGAGAAACTTTTTAGACTAGCAATAAAAGCCTCAGAAGTTAAATTGCTTACAATTTCAATATGTATTTCCTTTGTACCAAAGTAAATAAATAGCCACACAGATTTTTCTAAGTGTTCCACGTCGTTGGTTTGAAACTTTAACATGAAAAAGACAGCAAAAATCAACACCAGAAATGTTAAAAGGTGAAGTTTAACTTTATCAGCTGGTAAGCTGCTCATTAATTATTCTGAAATCTTTGGGTTTTGTTTAAAACAAGTAACACGAATGAAATACTTTTCTTGCTGCATTCCTACCGCCAAGTGATCAAAACCTTTGCCTAACAGTATGTAAAAGAGTTTGAGGTTCTGAATGTAAAGTGTAATCTTATGAAAATACTCAAATGTAATTAAAGTTAGTTTACTGTTACCAGATAAAATTATCGGATGCTTTTGATTAAAGCTTAAGTTATATTGAGAAATGCTATCTCCGACTCTTAACATAAAGTATGTATCAAGAAAGAGATTCAAAAACTTTAACTTACTATTGGAGACTGGCAAATTTTTCTTCAAACTAGATATTTCTTTAGAAAACTCTTACCTGAACTTGGGTAACAAGATAATTTTCCGCAGTCTACTTCCCTTGATGTTAACGGTCCCTCAGCCCTTGATAGGAGATTTCTGGAATTGTTAACAAATTTGCAAATGTAACCAACGATACGTTTAAGCCCAAGAAAATCATTGATGATTTTAAGGATATTGTCCATAAAAATGAGTGTTATTGGTCATAGTCAATGTCGCGAGTTCTTCCTTGAGTTCCATTAAATAGACATCATCATATGGAAGGTGTGCACTTCCACTGGATATTGAAATCTCTTTGGAGAAATTCGGGACCACATCACCACAATCGACAGTCGGAAATTTTGTCGGTATTGAGGCCTCTTGAAAGTAGATCTGCTGAGTTGTCTTATGACTTCGCATGCTGCCACTGGAAACTCTGGTTTGCTCTTGAGTTCTTGTTACTCTATTAGCAACAAAGGTTTTCAAGAAATGCGGAGATGTGCGAATTCAGTCAATACGATGGTTGAATCAGACCGCGAATTCTGGACAGCATCTCTGCAGCACATAGTTCTAAACGGGGAATAGTGATGGTCTTAATAGGTGCGACTCAGATTTGCTAATCAGGAGCTTGACTAAATGGGTTGTGATTTCAGGTAGACGACTGCACCATACGCATCCTTAGATGAATCTAGAATCCATGAAGATCTATCTGAATAACTATTGAGTAGGATACAGCGACCGATTCTAACAACTGCTCGTAATGTGTTGCAGCAAATTTTCACTCTCAAGGTACTCACCCACCAAGTTTGCTCTATGTGGACGTGCATTATCGTCCAAAAGAAATGCCGGACCAACTGCTGCAGCGTACAGTATCACAATGGGGTCAAGGACATGATCCCGATACCTTTCAGCCTTCATGGTACCTCTGGTGAAGACGTGCAGGTCTGTGCGATAGCTCAAAGAAAATCCAGCCCACACCATTATATTGACAACACTAAAGGCATGGTGTTCAATGATATTACTGGGCTTGTCCCGTGTTCCTTGTTCTCCAGATTGCCAACAAACCGCAAGTGCTGGGGTCATTCGAAATTCTTCATCTCCGGATGTGTCTTCCCTTTCAGATGGAGGATGGGAGAATTTTTTTGCTCCTGGTAAGGCTCGAGAAACCTTCTCTCCGAGTATCTGAGATTTGTGTTGGTAATGAAGTAGCGTATGTTTTTTTCTAGCAGAATGCACAGTTAAATGGCGATTTACAGCTCGCTACTTTAAGCTAGTATCCTAAGCAGTTTAGGCATAAACCTAGTTATTTCATGGTCTCGGTACCATTGCCTCAGTCTTATCGAAGAACGATTGGCACTTGAAACTGTGGTGACCTTTGCACAATATGCACGAATTATATGCAGTGTTAGAATTGTTAAATAAGATTCTCGTTTTCTGTATTGAAAATTTCGAATTCATCTGAGGTAACGAATGACTGCCTTGCAAATTTTCGAGAACTTGGCAACCTTTATTAAAAAATCAATAAACTCATTCCTATTTGTTAAGTCAGTAGAGGTTTGAAATATTTCAAATTGCTTTCTAGTTTCTCTATCTACCTTTTGCAGTATTTACTAACATTTCACTTAATGGATTAGTATCAAAACGCAAACATTTTAATGCTCTGATATGCTTCGTTAGCCTGTCTACTAAGTATCTCAGATTTTTTTGCAGATTCATTATTTATTTTTTCCAAATTGAGAATTTCCGATGAGTACCAACAATTGATCGCTTATTTTCAAATCTATTTTCTAATGCTTTAATTAACGATATAAATGAATCGTCATTTGTCTGGATTTTAAAATTTTATTTCTTCCTCTTAGGATCAGCAAATGGCGTTTTGCTAAATGGTCCATTGAGTCGGCCTATGCAAAGAAAGCTTGTTACTCTTATAAATTGTCAGCTTGTTGAAGAAGAAGGTAGAACAAGGGCAATGAGAGCTGCTAGATCCCTTGGTGAACGATCTGTTACAGAATTAATTCTGCAGCATCAAAACCCACAGCAATTATCAGCCAATCTATGGGCTGCAGTAAGAGCAAGAGGATGCCAGTTTTTGGGTCCAGGTATGAATTTTTTATTACTTTAAAAAGTTTTTAAACACCTGGAATGAAGCAAAATTTGCAATCCCTAATGTCATTCAATGTAAGCAATTAATTTAATCAACAAAATTTTAAAAGTTAAACAATATTGTCATAAAACTTAGCTGAGTTTGTGACAGATTAAATATAAGTTTGATATAAGTCTAAATCATTTTAAGGTTGTGGTAAGAGATTACTTGAATGAAAAAATGGTGATCTATGTCTCACAATAGAATGATTCACATAGTAGAACAATTTTGTGATGGAATGTCTAAGAGTATTAAACATGTGCACAAATAATGTTTATGAATTTCACCTTGTTAAAAGTGATTTGAAATTTATTTGCATAAGTTATCAAATGTCTAGAATGTACTATTCGAATAACTTAAAAAAACACCATAAGTTGCTTCAAAAGAAATACAATCAAATTTTTTGTCCAACAAAATTTTCTGGGTGAACATAGTTGCATTCAAAATTTATTAAAGAAATAAAGTTTACCTCTTTGCCAGAGAAATAATAAGAATGAAAAGATTTGTACTATTAAAAATAAACTGAAAGACAAATGACAGTGAAACTGATCTAAATTAGAAGATTCCAAAGTACTAAACTGTACTGTACTAATGGGAGACAACTTTACATTACATAACATCCACTCTTGATATGAGAGGGGAATAATTTGAGGTTTCTAGTGTTTTTCTAAGCTCAGTTGATCAACCAATGTACCTTTACTCAGTATTAAAATGGTTTAGATTGAGTTTCAAATGTATATTGTAAAGGATGACTATATATGTGTGTGCACACACACACACACACACAGTCATCTTTTACAATATATATTTTACTAATGAGTGCAATTTATACATCTGTGGGTTTGAATTACTATGGTTGTTAGTTCAGTTGGAATCTGGCTGACAGAGTAAACCAAAATGACCATATCACCCATCTTATTGATTGAAATAACTACAATCTTGTGGTACCTGCATGCCCTGTATTATTCTTACTCATCCCTGTATAGGAACCCCTATCAAGTTAGAAGAAAAATAAACCAAATATGAAGGATGATTTTATCTAGATAGTTGTGGCTTTCTCCGGATCTGTTATCTATAATGTTCATCATAGCTATAATGAAAAGAAAATAATGATACTCGACAAAAGCAACTCACTATTCTGTGAAGTCAGAAAAGAAAACAGAAAAGTATTTTTTCCTTAGAAAATAACAAGACATGATGAATATTTCTAAAATTCTGCCCCTCTAGACATTGACGCCGCCCAGGGTCGCTGTCTCTATCAGCCCCTTTAGCTACACCTCTGGTTCCTCTGAGACGACTATCACATAAATTCTCCATTGCTTACTGATTATTAAAAAATTTCACTTTACTTTTATACTATATTCCTTTCTGAGTCTGACATCTGAATTTGCATTTTTAATGTAAAATTTCAATTTCGGGTAAATCATCTCAAATCAAACTCTTGTGAATTTTTTCAGCAATGCAAGAAGAAGTACTTAAATTAGTTTTATTGGCTCTGGAAGATGGTTCGGCTCTTTCAAGAAAAGTTTTAGTCATGTTTGTTGTACAACGTCTTGCACCTCATTTTCCACAAGCATCAAAAACGAGTATTGGTCATGTTGTGCAGTTACTTTATAGAGCCTCATGTTTCAAGGTACTGTATTTTTATTAAAAAATAATGGCTCTTAGCATTTGTATTTTATTATTTTTAACAAAATTTTCTATCCTGGAGAATTTGAGTGAGCTTGTTTATGGATGTCATGACTAGAACATCAGTTCTAAAAGTGATCATAATCACAGGTGGTCTCTAAATAAAGATAACTTTCAAATCCATGTTGAAAATCTGCTTAAAAATTGTATTTAATATCAGTGGTCCAGCTCAGGTTTATAGCTGATTTGACTCTTGTATTATAAACAAAAATCCAAACCAACTCAGGCATATCGGGTTGAAACTGGCTTGAACTAAAACGAATCATTCCTTTAAAATCGGTTAAAAAACATTTTAATTTTTCATGCTTGATAAATTTGAATCCATCTTAAAAATAATTCTTAGACATGTGTTCCATTTGTTAAATGAGTTGCAAGATTAATTTTGAAAATTTTAATTGGGGACCTAATTATGTATTCCTAATTGCCTTGATTTTAAATTGCTCTAAAATTAAGCCAAATTTTAAATTGCTTTAAAATTAAAATAGACCAGGTGAGGAAATCTAATATATGATTTGTCAAAGATGAAACTTCAGTAATTAGATTCTGTGCATAAGATATACATATGCTAAGAGTTTAAAACTGAAATTACTTGAATGTGCATTGAAGAACTTGATAATGTTTAATTCAGTAGCAGATATTGCCTATTTTTTTGGAAAACATCTTCAACAATTCAAGCAATCTCAAGAAATTAAGATATAACAAATTTAGTTGTTATCCTGTATTTGATCAGTTGGGTGTGTGCATAGCACTGTACTCAAAGTTTTGCACAAATTAGGAATTCTTTATCTTGAAACTAAGGTTTTTATACTCAACAGAATGTGCTATTTCTTTCAGATTAGTTACTTGTATCAACATTGTTAATATCATCAAAACTAGTAAACTTTACAAGGACATTTGAACCCCTGAAGTTTGATTAATTGTTTTCATTACTGCCTCTAACACATGTTAGCAAAATAAATTTTCATCTATTGTTGAAGTTTAGTTTACTCAAGGATTGAAATGTCTCTTAGCACCACATCTTAAACCATGTTTAATGTAATCAGATTAAATTAATTTGGGCTTTCTTTAATACAAATGCTGTTGAAAAAGATATTTTTGCTTATTTAAACTAGAAAGTATTGAGAGAATTAAAAATTTATTGTTTTAGTGAGGTTTTAGTATTAAAAATTTAATTCCTAATTTTTAAGTGTTTATTATATTATCATTGAATACTCAAAATGATAATCTTGTTCAATGCTAATATGTATGTAATTGTATGTCTTTAAATATACACAGTGCAAAACTATAAAAATGTTTGCATGGAAAGTTATTTAAAGAATATAGAAACTTCTAATTCCTTAGAAAAAAATACTTTTTATTAAGATATGGAAAAACAATACAGTTATAACTCCTGTTTGAATAGGTTTCTAAACGGGAAGGAGATTCTTCATTAATGCAGCTGAAAGAAGAGTTTCGCACTTATGAAGCTCTGAGAAGAGAGCATGATGCTCAGATTGTGCAAATAGCAACCGAAGCTGGATTACGCATTGCACCTGAACAGTGGTCATCACTTTTGTATGGTGATACAGCTCACAAATCTCACATGCAGTCAATAATAGATAAAGTAAGATAAAGGAGTTTTATGATTACAGTAAAATATGACTTCATAATTTACGTTTGAAACTATATAATTTTCATTGAAAATCTGCTTTTGTTATAATGGATACAAAACTGATTAATCTCAATGCATTCAAGTTTTTTTATCTTGTTTTGTCTAAAATTTTTGCTGTGATTTTTATTTTGTAACATATAATAGCTTATTTTATTGCATCTGCCATTTGTTGCAATGTATATCTGAAATATTTGAATTTGTAGCTACAAACACCACAGTCATTTTCACAAAGTGTACAAGAGTTAGTAATTGCTTTGCAACGCACTGGAGACCCTGGGAATTTGTCAGTTTTAAGGCCTTATTTAGAATTATTAGCTGATATTGATCCAAGTCCAGGTATGTATACTTTTGAAACTTTGTACTTATTGTCTTAAAAAGTACCTGTTTTACTGCTCCTTACACACACACAAATTAAGGGAAAATCTTTTCATCAGAAAATGTTCTGAAAACATAATTCCAAAAATTTTCTTACTTCATTATATGTAATGCAGAATTTTTTGATGAATCTAAAACAATTGAAAGCTTTGTACCAGTTCATTAATATTTCTTACTGACATATGTAACATTTTATGAACTAGAATATTATGCGACTAACTTTTTCATTTTGATTGCACACCCTCTAACTATTCATAAACTTTTAAGTAAAATAGCATTTTAACTTAAATCTTTTATTGTCTGTCAATTTAATTTCTGAACCAATTCAAAGAATAAACTGAAATCTAATGTACACAAGTGTTTGCATATTACTATAATATTGGATTGGAGGATGAAAAATTTGTTCATTAGCTATAAACAAAAAATATTGCTCAAAGAATATTTTATTTTTAATTCCTTAATTGAGTGAAATGACGACTGGAAGCTACAATATGTATTACTGGATATGTATGATAATATGTATTACTGTTATGAAAATTATCTCGATATTTATGAGAACAACACAAATCAATAAGATGTTTTTATCTTTATTTGAAGTCTTTAAGCTTCAACAATGCTTCCTAGTATGATAAATATACCTGGAACATATTCACGAGGGAGTCTCTGGGGCTCGAGCTCTCCTGAAAGAATTCTGGTGATAAAAAAAAATCAAAAATAAATTTTACAGCTAGTTTGATAAGCATAAATTCCACGTTTCACTAATACATGTGTGATACATTACTTATGAGTGTAAAATTTAAAAAAAATTCCATGCAAATTCTCTTTTTAACGACCTTTGTATCAACATAAAACTAGGCTACTAACTCAGATTACAATTCTCTTCTTTTTCTACTTGTTCTCAACCTTTTCCAGTGATGAATTATCCAAAGTACCATTTAAGTTACCCATGGGTAAAATGTTTAATTACACTGTCTCTGTATATAAGAGCTATAGATGACCTAAGAAAAGTTATGATTTATCCAGTGATGTAAGGATAATTTATTTAGGTTTTACTGTATTTAATATTAATAGTTTTTAAAGTTGAGAGTATGGAGAAAAATATTGGTACATGTGCATAAGATCTATAACCTACATGTCTGTTGGCATTATTTTATAATCTTCCCATAACTACTCCTTGCAACATAGGAAAAACCTTTTGATGCAACTCAACA
Organism: Meta bourneti; assembly: GCA_933210815.1. Lineage (NCBI taxonomy): Eukaryota > Metazoa > Arthropoda > Arachnida > Araneae > Tetragnathidae > Meta > Meta bourneti. The sequence goes on along the minus strand of OW119933.1, from coordinate 78,320,211 downwards.
AATATAATATTATGGCCAAGTGTAAATCAATCAATTTAAGTGGACCGTCACTTTATTTAAAAATCTGAACATAGTTCCCAATTATAGAAGTCCGTTTAACAGGAGCGCGCTTCACACAGATACTGTCTTGTCATGCGGATTGTCAGTGATGCAATATAATGTAATTAATGTAATATAAAAATATATATTAATCACTTAACTTATACTTTATTAAATTAACAATTATGAGAAAGATACAACGTATATGTCTTACATCATTCAAGCATGTGTTGCTTGTCAACATGGAGTCTGTTGAGTTTTAGTTAGGGATTGTGACAGTTACAGTTAACCAAGTTCACAGTTACAGTTATCTGACATCTTCCCTTTTATGTTCATCAATACATATTGAAATTATGCACTACAAAATTACAACATTACAAAGTACAAAAATTCTTAATTTAAGATTACACAAATTAACAATAATGAATTATGAAACAACCAATATATTTACACTAAACAAAATCTCGTAAATGTGAAGTTTTCTTAATAACACGACCACTTCCTGTCTTTGTGGTATCTGATTTGTTCGAACTTTAAGCACTAGTTTTGTTTGTCATTTGGGCTTAGTGATATTTTTTTTATCACTATCCTTAGTATCATTACAATCATTAGGATCTGTTTGTTCAGTAAAAGGTGTCTTAGATTTTCTAAGATGCCTTCTGTTTCGTTTGAAAATTCTGCCTGACTTGTCTTTAACAAGATACTATCTGGGAACAAATTTTTCTTGTGATACGACCTGAGCTGGTTCCCATGTTTTATTTACATAATTTTGTATGCTCACATTATCTCCTGGATTAAGCTCTGGTAGAGGATGAGCTGTTTTATCATAATAGTTTTTCTGTTTCTCTTGCCTTAGTACTAATTTTTCTCTAGTATTATTAAAAATTTCATTCTTTAATAATTTAGTCGTTACTGGTAGTTTTGTTTTTAGTCGACGATTGAGCATCATTTGGGTAGGGGACAGATCAAGTTGTGATATAGGAGTATTCCTATATTCCATGAGTCCTACATGATAATCTTTATTTCCTCTTTTGCTTTTCTGAACAAACTCTTGGCAATTCCTACAGCTCTTTCAACCATGCTCTATTACTCTGTGAATAGTGAGGACTAATAAAAACGTAGTCAAAATCCCATTCCCTGGCAAATTGCTTATAATTATAGCTGTTAAATGGAACATTATCAGATACTACTATGTCTGGAATTCCAAATTTGGAAAAAATGCATTTAAGAGTGTCTATTATTGCATTTGCAGACTTATTATGAATTTCACAAACCTTCAACCATTTTGAATAGTAATCTACAAGGACAAGGTAATTTATGTTGCCAAACTGCGTTATATCTACTCCTACCTTTTCAAATGGTCTGTAAGGAACTGTATGGGGTTTTAAAGGTTCTTTAGAATTGGCTCATTTAAATTTCTCACAAATTTCACACTGTGATACTAGTTTTTCAATGTCTGAATTCATTTCAGGCCAATACATTATTTCTCTAGCCCTTTTCTTGCATTTTTCCATCCCAAAATGTGCTTCATGGATTAGATTTAGCATATGTTTTCGCAAAGTGCGAGGAACTACCATCTTATCATTGAGAAAAATTAAATCCTCATTGGCATGAAGGTCATTTTTAATTTTGTAGTATGCCTTTACATCATTTGAAATTGTTTTATAGGCATCAGGCCATCCCTCTAATGAATTTTAGAACCTGATCCAAACTCGAGTCAGCTTTAGTCTCCCTATTAAACTGATCTTTTCTATTTTCGCTCATTGGTAAATACTTTGTGATGCTATGTACCATGTTTAACATGTCAGGGTCATCTTTAATCTTTTCACTTTCTGAAAATGCACATGATAATGTATCAGCTAAGTACATTTGGTTACCTAGCACACCTACTATCTCAAAATCATATTTTAGAAGTTTAAGTAACATTTTTATTGACTCTGTTGGCAAAAAGTGTGTTAACATGGTAAGTCAAAAATCTTGGTGTAAAAATGTAACAGTATGTGTAAATAAGGTAACAACCGAAGTTAAATTTAAATTAGATACTGGGGCAGAAGCGAATATTTTGCCTTTAAGTATATTGAAAAGTGTGAATTCTGAATTTCATGTGAAACCGACGAATATAACTCTTATGTCTTATGGTGATTTTAAGATAAGACCTAAAGGTACTGTAATTTTACAATGCTCTACAAACAAGCATGAAAACATTCCATTAGAATTTTTGTAGTATATGTAAATTCACAACCTATCTTAGGGTTAAATGCATGCTCAGAATTAAAATTAATTGAAAGAGTTGATGAAATTAGAATTGAGAAGAAAGACATTATTTTAAATTAATAGAGATCTATTTAAGGGTACAGGAAAATTTCCAGATGAACTGTATCGAATTGTGCTAAAAGATAATGCTATACCTCTAGTTCACCCACCTAGGCGAGTTCCACAAGCTCTACAATCGAGATTAAAAGAATCGTTAAATAATTTAGAAAATGAGGGGATCATTTCTAAAGTCAATAAGCCAACTGACTGGGTACAAAGTCTTGTGGTCGTAGAAAAGCCTAATGGAAAGCTATGTTTATGTCTGGACCCCAGAGATTTAAATAAAGTAATAAAAAGGGAACATTATTTAATTCCTTCATCAGAATACATTATAAGTAGACTTGAGGGACAGAAAATATTTTCAGTGTTAGATCTGAAAGATGGATTTTGGCAAGTGCCACTGGACGAAGCGAGTTCTGAAATTTGTACTTTCAATACCCCATGTGACGCTCCAAAATTGACGTCTTCTCAAATTGTTATATGATGTGGATTCGTTAAGAATCAGCATTCGATTTACAGCCACAACATTTATTATCACAAAACAAGGACAGACATTTTACAGTTAACTTGTTACATCATCATTGCCTGATCTCTCTCAGCACAACAGCGCCAGCCAATTCTCTACACTTCAAAACTTCAGAGGCGTGCACAGCGCCCTCTTTTGCTCAGATTCTCATTGGCCATAACACCCCATTTGGTAGATACAAATTTAATAAAATGCCATTTGGCATAGCTTCAGCCCCGAGGTTTTTCAGAAGAGAAATCAAAAACTGTTTGGAGACATTCCTGGTGTTGAGATTTATTTTGACGACATCATTATTGCAGGTTCTGATGAAATAGAACATATGCAACTTTGCTTAAGGTTCTTGACAGAGCTGAAAAGTTAACCTACTCGGAAATGAAGGTGTAGAAATCTTCAATACATTTAAATTTGAATCGCCATCCAGTCAAGACAACTTTAATGATGTGCTTGAAAAGTTCGAAAAGTACTGTCTACCAAGGCAGAACGTTGTATTTGAAATATACAAATTCTTTTTGTGTGTCCAACAAGAGGGACAATCCATTGATATCTACATTACTCAACTTAAAACTTTGGCATCTACCTGCGAATTTAATGATCAAGCAGATGGCCTAATCCGTGACAATGGACTGAAAGAACGTTTACTGCGTGAACCAGTTCTAGACGTATAGAAAGCTGCCGAAATTGTCAGAGCTGCGGAAGCAAGTAAAGAACAGCTAAGATCCATGAGAGAGATAGGAGCAATGTCAAGCGAAAGTAGTGTGCATGCTATAAGGCATAAGAAAATACAAGAACTCAGTATCCTAAACAATCACCGGAATATGACTGTAAGAAATGTGGGAGACGACATAAGTCAAGAGAGTGCCCTGCATATGGAAAAGTGTGTTCCAAATGTAAACAAAAGAATTATTTTGCTGTTGGGTGTCCACAACATGCCAAGAAAGTGCACCAAATGGGCAAATGTGTGGAAGAAAGATACAACGTATATGTCTTACATCATTCAAGCACGTGTTGCTTATCAACATAGTCTGTTGAGTTCTAGTTAGGGATCGTGACAGTTACAGTTATCCAAGTTCAGTTACAGATACGCGAGCATGCTCAGTTGGGAGCATCAACAGGTCACCAAGGTGCCAACATATAATATATAACTTCACACAATAAAGATCAATGACTTTGAATAAAATATCTATTTATAATTACTGCTTGATAGGATTGGTGTAAATACTTGCTGGAGACCCTAACTCTGTACCTTTTTGTGCATCGAAAATATTCTTTCATTCTAAAAACCTTTGAGTGTTATTTTTCATAATAAAATTTTAGTACGGCTCTGTCCCTTATAAAATTTCATTGATACAATCGCTTTATATATCCTGCCAATGCACTTGTCTAATCACCCTTTTAGTTGCAGAAAAAGAGTAGCAACTAACCAAACCTAAGATGCAGCAAAATGATTTTTCATCATATTAGTCCTTAAGAGGAAATTATTCAATTTTGCTGATACCATCTGATAGTATGTATGAAAACTTAAAGCATTGTGTTGCTTTAACTGACACAGGCACACGTCAATTTTTTATGCAAATATAATTCATTAACTTTTATGGTTGGACCAATATATTCTGGGACTTATGGAATAAAATTTGAGCCTTATGCAAGATTTGATAGAATTAGAAAAATGTAATACTAAATTCATCTTTATTCTTTAACTCTGTTCTGTACTACTAATCTTATTGAAAATATTCTTAAAAGTCAAACAGCCACCTGTTAATTGATTAGACTTTAAATATTAATGTATCATGGTAATTCTTAATGACATTTTTATTTTAGATGCACCTCCACCACTTTGGGAAGATTTGAAACATGCTCAACTAGCAGCTAAGGTTGTTAGTAAAGGATTAGTTGATTTTGTTCAAAATTTTGGCAATCGCAAATTGCAAGAAGACCGATTGAATTTGAATGCCAAATACAAAACTAGCATGTGCAGGGACTTGACCCAAAGGCGAAATTGCCCTCGTGGACTTAATTGCACCTTTGCTCATTCTCAAGAAGAACTGGAAAAGTTTGTTTACATTTATTGACTAGAGTACAACAGCATTCTTATTTTGTACGATATGAAGAATAGGCATCTAAAACAACTATATTAACTTTCTAATTTCTAAGGTTTCGAGCTAAAAGTAAACACGGTGCTGGAGGTCGGACATCTGGATCAAGTACAAGGAGCCCAAATCCTGATAGTTCTTGTCATCAAAAAGATGAAGATGTATCTGCTGGTGATTCATCTCCAACTGTAATTAATATCAACAGGTACTCCTTTTTATCTCATATTTTATAATTAATATATCTTCCAGTTTGAGGTTATTTTAGCTACTTTTCAATTTTAGGATTTGGAATCTGAAGCATCTGAAATCTTTAAATTGAATGCACCAATTAAGAATTTATAAAAATCAATGCATATGCTAAGTGGAGTTTAAAATTTTTATTTCATTGGAGTCGATGCAAACATATTTTATTTAATTGCACAGACCTTACAAAGTAAAATTTTTACTTCATTTCCAAATGCTGAATAGGTGACTAAACGAATTTTTAATATGCTGAATTCAAAATTTTTGATTATATAACCGTCATGTAGTTATATTATATGATCCAATTAATGAAATATTTTCTTGGATCAATATGATTGCCATTAAAATTTTCAAAACCTGAGTAATTTGTGAAATCTATAAACTATTAGTATCTGATCTCTGAGAATGGAATAGATGTTATATAAGTATAGTGGATGCAAAACTACAAATCAAAGTGTCTGGATTGGAATTTTTGTTTTATTATTATTGCTGGTTATAAATTTTGAATCTTTCATAGTTAACTATTATTTTTCAGTCAATCAAATTCAGACACTGAGCTAACACCATCAGACTGCAGAATACCTAGCTATGTTTTTGAAGGTCCATTTATTTCAGAAAGTAAGAGTTTAAGTGCATTTTATTAACATATGTGAGTTGTGGCAGCTTTAGGAAGCAAAACGCACTTTCAAAAGGAGAATGTTTATCTGATAATTTTTTAGAGTGAAATGTTGTTTGCAATGAAGTAAAATGTGTTTTTATTCACATCAGCTTTAAAGTAAACTTCTATTTTCCTTTTGTAAAAACGTTTTGTAGCCATGAACTGCTGTGGTATGAAAATATTTGTTTGTCAAAATTTTTTGTATTCTTAATTAAGCACAATAATCTTTATATGATGAGTATCAATATGACATCTTTTTGAGCTATTCCTTAGATAAGTAATTAACATTTAGGAAAAGTCAATTATGTTAACTATCTAAGGAATTAAACTAAATAAAGGATGTGCAAGGGGATTTAAATATATAAATCAACACAATGTGAAAAATATTGATGAAATGCTAACCTGCATATTAAATATAAGCTATATATCAGTTTTGATAGTAATGTACAAAATATAAAATTTTTTTAACCATCTGAGCTTTACAAGATTTTCAAGAAAAGTACTGCAACTTTTTCTTACAACACATTTAATGACAAACTGCCTATTGTTTTGGCCCCAGGAAACTTTCAATTGGTCACAAGAAAACTTCATGTCATAGTTTTGTCTGCATATTTTAGTTAGAGTAATGAATAAGTTATGCTAATAAAGCTAAATTCTGCTACTAATTAAAAATGGTGCATTTTTCAAAGAAACTTTTCTTCAGTAGTCATAATAAATTAACTAAAAGCTTTCTGCTTCCTGTTCCATAAAATGTTTTTGGAATAATCTACTAATTTTAAGTTCTGAACAAGTCATAAATTTACCAAATTTTGATCAATGATGTGAGATGTATTGTAAACACATTTGTGGTAAAAGGTAAGTCCATTTGAATTCATATTACAATGAAAAGCAGGAAATTGTTAATTTTTGTATTGTTTAGACCTAGTTTCAAAATATGTGTAAATAAAATCTGTTTTGCACTCACACACATATACATAGGTATTTAAGATTTTATTTCCTGTAACAGTATTACAAATCAAAGCATTTCTCACACAAATTTGGATACTCTTGACAACCTGAAAAAAAATTTGAGAGCCTCAAAGTTAATGTCTCATAGCAGTGCTAGAGTTCAACTAGAAAATTTACTTATTTAGCACAAGTAACCATGTAAACAGAATTATCACGCAAGATTGTGCATGTAAAAAACAGATAATGAAATATTGTATCATCAAATGGTATACAATATCACCTACATATTTCATTTAAATCTGATGTGATGTATGATAACTTGCCTTTTAAACAGATTAATATAATGAAAATTGCAATTTATTTGTGATGCAGTTTTTTGAACACCACTATGTGCTTAACCTTTGGACTATGAACCCTGAACAGTGGATTTTGTCACATTTATTCCTCATTTTACATCATCAGGGTGAGTGCCTCATGAATGGTTCTCATGCTGACCACTGAAGGGGCTGTTCTTTTAGGTATTTTCACAGCAGCTCTAATAGTAGTCAGGGAAATGGTTGCATTGTATCTTTGAAACAGTGCTTGGGTTGAAACATTTCAATCGTTAGAGATAATTTCAGCACTCGATGTTTATAATACGACTTATCCACGTTTATTTACTATGCACTTATAGAAGTTCAGACAATAGACATATTGTTATACTTGTACTTTTACTCATAAATTTGTAATTCCAGTGTTTAATAAGTAATGTTGGTAATCACATTAAATGATATTTCAAAATTCTGCTGTAGGATTTATAATTATTTTTATTGGGAATTTTTAATGTTTCATATGAAAGTATATGTTAATGTAATGAGACAAATCTGTAAGTTATTACCTTACAACAGGGCTCAATTTATACGATGACAAGTAGAGGAAAAATATTTGCAGTCATTCTACAAATTTATTGCAATCAGTTCAGAAACATATTCTGCATGACACTGACAAAGTCAACTTGAAAATCAGTACCTTGGTAGGAAAAGGTCTATGTTCAAATCCACTAAGTTTGAGTTATGTTCACAAACCACTTCAAGGTAATGAAAGTTACAATAGTAGAAAGTGCCAATGACCTCCTTATGAAAGTATCAAAGCATTAGAAAGTATTTTTGTATGCTGTATTAAAAATAAAAATTACTAAATTCGCTCTTTCCAAAGAGATTGCAAAATGGACTTAGGTCCTTTTTCTACCAAGGTACAGAAATATAGAAACCCTTAAATTCGGATTCTACATGCAACAGAGGACTAGAAAATAAAATATGTTATTCTTTTTCATTAAACACATTAGTTCCTCTTTTACACTAAACAAGATAATGTGGTCATTTGAAAAAAAAAACTCACATTGATTAATATTAATGCAAGCATATCTTCATTTAACTTAAATTTATTTCTTACATCATTCAAACTATATTCTAGAGTTACTATTTATTATTGAAAATTCTATATTACATAGCTGTATGGTTTGAAGTATTAAGTTTACTTCAATAAGCTCTTATTTTAAATTAAAAAACTATTGTAGAGTGATGAGTGCAATTTTGAAAATTTTATTCCATTCGATTGTCAGATGAAATATTACTAATTTTACAAGATTTTTTTATATTTTAATATACAATTCATTTGTTTTTGTATATATTTTTATAATTTAATATTTTATATTGGAACCCTAGACAAAAGATCACAAATTTTGAACTTGCAATTTGATATGAACAATAGCTGGACTGAAATCATGTTGAACTGAAATCATGTAACTGCTTTCACTACAAAAACAATTACTCTCACTTGAGCAAAAAAATTGTTCTGCTTTGAAGCAAGCTCATTCTTTTGTTTAGACAAAAGTAATTTTCTATGAAAGGAAACCATTTTCTCATTTTCCCAACTGCAACAATTCATGTCCATAGTCTTTATTTTTGTTAAAGTATAAATGATTCAAAAACACTAAATCCAATTTCTATTATTAGAACTTTTATTCATAAGATAAAAACAAAGCACTAAAAAGGCAGCATAACATAAATTATTATAAACAATTAAAATAAAGTATTTAAAAATGCTTTCTGGAATATACTTCTTGGCATGAAATAGATATAGACTTTCCGTCTTTGTGAAAGCTCTTTCTGACTGACCAGCATGTGCTACCACACAAAAGGAAAAACCCTACAGTTGGACAGTCCCTGATAGCTCTTTAATTGTGATTGATGTGCCTGTTAGGAGGGGTAGCAATCTGCAGTACAGCATCTGTACAAAGCTGTAGTATAAAGGTTAAACCTTGTGGTTTCATTGTTCTGTTATCTTAAGATACTCAGATATATGATGAAAAATCAGATTTGCCTTCCAATTGGTTTTTATTGCCAATTGGCATGTGTGTTGGGAAGCAATCTAAAAGCTAAGCTGCTTTTATGCAACTATGCAATTCTGTACTACAAACGAGAATTTTTTAATATTGTTTACATGGAGAAGAGTGTAAACTTAACTCATTCATAGACATCCTAATGTTATGAATATGAGAAGCAAAACAATGCTGTTGCTTTTATTTAAACTTTTCCAAAAAGTGTGTTAATCTATTTGGATAAAAAATGAATTGTAATTTGAAATAACGTATTTAAAATTCAGAGCTTAATTGAGCTCCTTGAAAACTGAAAAATTCTGGAAAATTATTTTCTGATTATTTCAAGAATTTTAAAAGTACACTAAGAATAGAAATCTTCCTTAAAAAAATCTGAAAATCTCAAGACAGATTTTCTAGCACTTTAAAAGAAACATTTTCATCACATGATTAAATTTTCAACCTACTTTGAAAGGATTTTTTGTAAGCATATGTTCTAAAACAAAGAAATTGTGGGATAAAAATGTTTTGCCACTTTTTAACCCTTGAAAAATATTACTTTTTTTATAAATACTCCTTGAGGTTTTTGCTGAAATATTACTAATTTACTATCTCATTATTTGGAATTGTAAAAGCCTTAGGAACACCATTTCCAATGCCTGTGAAAACTCTGTTTTGCAATTTTTGTGTTAAGCTAGTAATATCTATAACATTTTAATGTATTTAATTTTTTTTTATATTTTATAGGTTCTACTTGTGAATTAGAACTTCCATCTACAGCTGAAAATCCTAATACTCATTTATGCAGTTCCCAAGTTTGTAATATATGCTCATTATCTAGTTCTGCCTTACCTTCAGATCCTCATGCTTCACTTCATACATCTCATATATTGAATCCAGAAACGCCTGCCTTTCAACCTTTAGGAACAAAGTCACCTCAGGTTATATCTATGCAAACATCTTTTCAAACAATATCATCAATTTATATATCCTGTTCAAAAATCATTACCCATCTTTTATCAACTGCAATGCTTGGTGTAACCCAGCTACTATAGTTGACTTACTAATGACAAAATTAAAGCTGAGTAGTAAATGCATTTCTCAATCAATGCAAAACTTATATGGTATTACCATATTTAATACTTAATTATACTTGAGAAAAAATGTGTTTCTTAATCATCGATGCAAAACTGATGGTCTTTCTATGTTTAATAGTTAATTTTTTAATTAATATTTTCGAAATTTGGGCCATAATTTGAATTCTTTTTATTTCAAAGTTGAATTGATCTGCATTATATGAACCAAAATATATTTTGTAGATATAACAAGTGAATAATTTTTACTATATATGAATTTATAAAAATATAAAATATTTTCTTCATTAATTGTTGCTCGTAATGATAAAGTATATTTAATTATTCGAAAGTTAATATAAATATTGACATATACCTCAAAATTATTTGTGTTATGGGAAATTTTTATTTGAATATTTGTAACTCCAAAATTGGAACATTTCATTTGATGTGCATTTATTCAAGCTTATGCAATATTTAGTTCAAGGTCTTCTAATCTAGTTTTCTACTTTAGTAATACAAAAATGTAGTTAAATTACTTGAACTACTATTCTAATTATTCAATAATTAAATCTCTTATCTGTGCTTATGTGTTACAAATAACCATAACTTACGCAATACAATCGTTCCATCATGTTGGTATTAGAGCACTATCACAAATGTGGTCATACTCTGAAACTTCTTGATTTATAGAATTTGTTATTCATGTATGTATTCCTGCTCTAATTATATTTTACAAGATATTATGTGTTATCATTTCTAGCTCAATAGTAACATTATTCCCTTGAAGTAGTCACAACAGTGTATTATGGATTAATTGTGAAATTATTAATTTTAAAATGTGCATGTGTTACTGTAATGATACTCAATTCCATTAAACAATACCTTATGACAAATATATTTGAAACGAGCCAATAATGAAAAAATCATGCACAATAGGATATAAAAAATAATATTGTAATGAACAACACATAATAAACAAACTATAATTCATATCAGCTCCAAGTTCAACTCTTTTGGCGTATTTATATTTGCTTGCTTGCTACAGAAGGTCTTTAGTTTTCAGTTTGTAATGACTAATAAGCTACAAAAACATTACCAAAACTGTTTGACTTGCAAAAGCTTTGCTTAACTAAACTTTAAGTGTGTGCACTGAACAATGAGTTACATTTTATGTAGGCTAAATTATTTGTTGCGTTAAATCTTTTTTCATATTTTGACTTTTATCATAGTTTGTAAAAGCAAATTTAGTGATCTTTTGTATATTTTTTATGCTTTCAATAATAGCCAATCAACTTGAAGTTTTTGACAGCCCCATAAAATGGATCTCAATCATTGTTTTGCCATCCCTGTGGTTTAGGTGAATTACTCTGTTAAAAGAAATTAAATAGATTTTCATCTTTTTAATTACCTCATCAGCAGATTTCATAAAATATTCCTGCGCAATAAATTTTATTTCTCTTTGTAGGTCAGTACTGTTCTTAATCTTAGTTGCTTTTTGGACCTATATTTTATGAAGTTGGGTTTCAAGTATCACAATTAACCTGTCAATATTGAACTTGACAATTGTTCTAACAAAAAAATGCAAAGACAATTTTTACAGGCACAGGTTGGCCAAATATGGCCATTGTGCCATAGAAACTCATTCCAGCCAACCAATTTTTGCAGGCATCAGTTACTTTAGGGAAGTTTATTTCAATTACCCGAAATTCATTATTAAATCGAGGCAAGCTATAATTAAGCTGTTATAAATTAGGAACATGGGCTATTTCTTTGCTCTAATATTGTATGCATCAAATAATTTAGCTTTAACTCAACTCCGAATTTTTTGGAAAAGCTCAAATAAACATAATATTGTTTGCTGAGTCTAGAAGCACCAATATATTCTATCAGATCATTTTACCATTGAGCTAGGAGCCGAATTTGGTGGGAAAGGAATTTTGCTTCAGTAGTGTACATGTGGTATCCATGCCATTACTGTTGAACTTCTTGCAATAATATACTGTAGAGGTCAAGTCAATGTACTATATGAATATGGATTTATTAGGTGCACATACAAGGTACACACATGAGTAAATCAATGAAGAATTAAATCAGTTTGCTAATTTTCTTATAAGAACATAACACTTTTACATAAAACTCATTGTTTATGAAATTAAATGCCTTTCGACTTCTACAAAACATTTGTAGTTCTTAATTTAAGACTTGTTACTAAGAACCTGATGGAAAAAAAATGCTAGACTTATAGTGCTTTAGTGTATCAGCAATAATTTATCCATACAGTGCATTACTTTAAGTTAATTGTTATTCAATTGTTGTCATGAATTATTTTGTTAATCCCATTTTATTATAATCATGTATAGATGCCATAGATCTTCAGGTTTAAATTGTGAAATATGATTTTGAATTTTTGTCTACTGTAAAATGCTAATGCAGGAAAAAGTAATTTTGCTAAATTGAAAAAAAAAAATCGTTTTTAGTTGGGAAAGGCATACGTCAGCGATGTCTTTAGATGAAAAGTAAATTTAGAATAATGCATGTTTTTTTGCTGGGAGGACAGATTATTGAGTAATGATATACGAGATGCTATGGTCATGTATAACATATGTTGGCAGGTATGGAACTAATGAAATGTAATACTTTTTGTACTAACTTTAAAATTTGAAAGTGGATTTATTGGTATACGGTTTAACACATATTCTAGTTTTAATTACCGTTTCCCACTGATTCATAAGAAGCCTAATTTTGATTGATGCTCTTTTAAACCAATTTCTAAGAGTTTTCTAAAGGTGATATTAAATTGTTTCTGTATTCTTCACTTCCAAAGTTTATTTTCCAATGCTTTCCAGTACATTAAAACAAAAGTTTTTATTTGGTACCAGATGCAACTCCAATTTTTTTTCCACAAGTCTTGCCTATTAGATTACTTATAATGTTGCAACATTGCAGTTTAAATTAATTTTTGTGAATAAAAGTAAATGAATTGTTTTAATTCTTTGCTTTAAATAGCTTCCTTTACTTGGTTAATTGCAGATTTCTTGGGACCTTTTCATGACTCATAGGAACCAAATTTAGAGATTACAAATAAAATGTACCTGATGGACTTCAGCCACCCCCTTCCACACACAACTGAATTTTCAACTGCTACAGAATTTTTTGTGATCAAACACACAATCTATTGTATTTTAAGTTATTCCTTTCTATTATTTTTCAACTGGTAATTTTTTATTTGTGGTTGAAAGCAGGTATATGGAAATCATTTCTCCTTATGGAATCAGTTTAGAAGAATAATTATAGCAAATTGCCTGTTTCTGTGGTTAATGAAAAAGGTTACTGGTTTCCATGTTCTGTAAAAGAATTTTCACATCAATTTTTTGATGAAGTTTGTGAAGTTTCACATAAACCAGTTTTAATTTTTTGCAATCCACCTATCTTTTGCTCTAAGATGGTGGAAGACTTGTATCATAAAATCAATTGTGAAGTTTAGGATGGAAAAGAGTTCTGTTCCTAAACTGATGACCACTTAGTCAATCCCTTCTAAAGAAAAATTATGGGTGCACTCAAAGCAAAATTTGTGTTATGTGGTATTTAAATACTATGATGATACAACTTTTACATAAAAAAAATCTTTTGAATGTTGAAAACAGTAGAATGCTTGAACTATTGTTGAATTGCTATTATCTTCTTGATGTTTATGCATGTTTTATTTATTTCATAAGTAAAATACACACAAATCAGAAATATTAAAAAATTATTTGTACTGCTTCATTGTTCTTTATTCTTAAAAAATGTCGATTTTATATTAAATCTATTTCTATATAAATATCGGGAACAATTTCCTTGTTTCTGCTCATTACTATTGTTGAGTGCTGTTATGTATAATTTTCTGATTATAATTTTTATATTTAGCTGTTGTATCATCGAACACTGTCAGTACTTCAAAAAAGAAAAAAACATCTATTATCTCAGCTAGATAAAGCTAAATCATGCCTTACTTCAATGGAAAATGGGATTGTATCTAATGTTGAACCATCAGTATGTATCCAATTTTTCACATTATCGCTGATTGTTGCCTGATACAGATTTCTGCAGTTTTTTCCCTCCACATCTTATATTCAAAATTATATATTCATGAAAATAATGCCTCTGGCAGTTATTTCAGTTTTAAAGATGTGTTTTTCTTTTATATTAGACCTTTATTTTTATTCATATTTTAATTTGTTCAATTCTTTAATCAAGCTATGCACAGATTTGGACTGTTGTAATATTTCTATAAACTAATTATGGAGTAATCAAATATTCTCTAATTTTTCAATTATGTTTCATGCAAAATCCATCAAGCCTTTCATGATTAAGTATTCTTCATGTGACTTGAAATGCTAAAGTAGCATTTTTATGTATTTATTTTTAAGTATGTTAAAACATTTTGGTCATTTTATTCTTTGTTAATTTGGTCACAAACTATGGTTCATTAATTTTTCCTATATTCATTACAGTATTGCATGCTGAAAACCATGGATGATGGTAATGTGGTGTCTTTCTATTCACCTTGGCATTCTGCAAGTGTATTTCCATATGGAACTTCAACACACTGTACAAACAGTGGCTATAGAACCTCCATGAATTCTGTCTGTAGTGATGCCGAAGCTTCATCTACTGCTAATATTGAGAAGGGTTTGACAGAAATGTAAATTTTTCTTTGATTTGTAGATAAGAATTATTTTAAGCTATGTGTATATATTACTTTAAATTATTAAATCGTTAACTATGATATTTCTCCTAATATTGCTTTTATTTTTTAGAAAATATATATAATTTCCTTTGGTGTGCATAGATTAATGTTTCCAAGCATTTTTGTGGTTATTGCTTATAGTTAATATTAGTAAAGATAATGTATGTGTGTTTTGTGTTTGTTTGGTTTCATATGGCCAATTGGTTACAACATATACGCAGCTTAAATTTAATGAAAATTGTTCAGATTTTTCAGAATCCAATTTCTCTTTTAAGCATAAAACTTAAAAATTATCTAAGAATGAGTAGTTTATTTATGCCTATATATTCAAAAACTCTGCTTCAGATTTTATGTGAAATTATCAAATTCATCCATTTGAATATTTAAGCCAAATAAAAATTGTAAAAAGTTATGTGTCATTAAAAATTATATTAATTTATGTTTTGAAAAGTAATTGTATCTTGGTATTTCTTGTAGACTTTTAAACAAAGTCAAGGATTTATAAATGTGGTCTAAATTCTTAAGAGTATTTGTCTGTGACATCCATTTCACAAAACATACCTGCTAACTATCATGGAATGTCAAGCCAACTACTTAACAATGATAGACTTAATTATAGATAAACATTTTCGGTTTGCTATGGTAAAAACCATTTCCTTATTCAATCTTGTTTATTCAATGAGTTGCCTCTAAAAGACATTCAAATGTGTTCCCCTGAAGCTTAAGGTATTAGTTATATTATTGCATTTATGTCCTGGTAACAGTTATTGTTATTGGGAGATGATAGGGGGCATATGAAAATTGTAAGTACACATGTTCTAGTGATCGGATGAGTTTAGATTTTAGTGATGTAATAAATGTTGTCTGCATCAGCATTTTATTTTCACATTGATAGTTGTGCATCTAAACATCACTCATTTTGAAGTTAGTTTTCAAAAATTTTGATTTTTTTTAGAACTACCTAATACTATACCAATATATACTACATTAAATTATGAATTATTTTTTGCAATGCAATTAAGTGAAGATTTATATGAATTGAAATTGAACTTAAACAGTAAAGTGGTTGATATGTCAGAAGTCTGAAAGTAAATATAACTAACTAATGAAAATGAAATTTGCATTTTGTATGCACCATGAATATATGACTAATCATTCTTGACTGCGCTTTGTAGCAAATAGTTTAGTTTTGGATATGAATTATTCTCACACAAAAATTAATATTTTGTCAGGAGGTTATTGAAGATAATACTGATGCTTCTATAGGAAATTCTGCTTGATATATCTTTGATGGGTGGGAATAACAGTACAAGTCAAAAAATTACATTTTTTAGGAGAACAAAAACTATTTAATGTTCCATATCGTGAATGAATAAAATTTATAAAATCAGTTCTGCACCTTATGTCTGACAACTTTAACTCCTTCTGGCCTAATGGGCATATACGTCCCAGAGATTAGATTTCATTCCCTATTGGGTAAATAAATCCCACTTTTGAATGGGCTTTTACGTTTTCAGTGTTCTTAAGGAATTAGGGAATAAAAATATGACTAAAGAGAAACCTGGCAACACTTTCAGATTGCAAATGGCGGACTTATGTTTTTGAGCATGCCTATTACTCAAGTTTCGATTTGTCTATTTTTTAAATTTTACAGTAAGTACAACTATATTTAAGGCATACTTTGTATGAAATAGTTCTTATTAAGTAGTAATTTAGCATTTTTAATGTCACACACAGATTTAAGAAATTTTGAATAAATTCAGTGGGTAAATATGTCCCATTAGTGATCAAATTACTACAAGATGATATATTGTGTGTGTTTATGAAACATATATGAAAATTTTCGTTGTGTATGAACTAGTGCATGTGACAGAGTTTACGTTTTGTAATATTCACATTATATATTACCGTAAATTTTAGTTTTGTTTTCTGAGAAGGGGTAAGTTTTGGTTTCAAATGTCAGTGGCGTAGCCAGGAGGTTTTCATTTCAGGTGTGGATACAAATTTTAGTTTTATTTTCTGAATAGTGGTAACATTTGGTTTCTAAATGTCAGTGCCGTAGCCAAGTGGCAGAGCCCTTGGTGGGTATATAACTGCTAGTAGTTTATTAGTATGTATCTTCTTTTTAGGCATGGCGAGGAAAAAATTTCTTACACAAGAAGAAATTCAGCAACTAATGGATGCCTCAGATGAGGACTACAGACAGTGATCCAGATTATATTGCAAGTTCTTCTGATGAAAGTGAATATGAACAACCACAGCAAGATGAGGATATCGTTTACGATTCTACAAATACAAGTGATGAGTATGAGTGTGAGCATTCTGACAGTGATGATCCTTCAGCTAACAGATAAAAGACAGATAAAGAGGACATTATTCTGTGGTACAATAAACCAAAAGATTTTGAACCAAGATTTCAAATACCAAAAACCCATCACCAGGTGTTGTTATTCACCCTAATATTCAAAGAGGTTGTTCGGAATTGGATATTTTTCTAAAACTTTTCCCAGAAACTTTACTTGTTCATATTGCACTCAACTAACAAAAGGCTGAAAATTTTTGAAAACAAGAAAAAGAAAGTTGTCACACCCACTTATATAGGTGAAATTATGATTGTCATTGGTTGTAATCTGATAATGCATTATAATAAGTTGCCAAGTACCAAATATTATTGGTCTCATGAGAAATCAATGGGAAATACTGCCATCAAAGATGCAATATGAAGTGATCAATATTGCTTGTTATCTTCAAAGTTGTATTTTGCAGATCCTGAGAAACTGCCAGATGCTAGTAAAACTTATTATGTAGATGTTCTTAGTTGCCTCAAAAATACTTTCAGAGAAATGAGAAGCGATTCTGAAGTCCAGAGCATTGATGAGTCAATGACAAAATTCAAAGGTAGATCATCACTCAAACAATATATGCCATTGAAACCTGTGAAAAGAGGAATAAAAATGTGGCAGTGTTGTGACTCTGACAGGATATGTATATGATGTAAATATATATGCAGGCAAAGAAGATGAGAAGCAAGATGGAACTCTTGGAGAAAGGGTTGTCAACAAATTAGTTGATACCATTACCCCAGGGACAAAGGTTACAGTATTTTTTGATCGTTTCTTTACATCTGTATGATTGATGGATACTATAAAATATGCTGCAATTGGTACTTGTATCAAAACCAGAAGAAATATGTCGAAATTGGATTTAAAAAAGGTTGCAAAAATCAGAATCGGTTTTTAAAGTTAACGGAAATGGTACATTGTGGGTTCAGTGGAAGGACACCAAAGATGTTATGCTTTTGTCAAACTCATTCTGATGAATTAGTGACCGTGGTTCGGAAACAAAAAGATGGTACAAAATTTGACGTTAGTTGCCCAGAAGCCATTTCCCACTACAATATGTACATGAATGGAGTTGACCGCTGTGATCAAATGGCTACTCTTTATGGTCATGGCAGAAAATCAGACAAGTGGTGGAAAAAGATTTTTTGGAAATTAGTTATGATTTCTGTTGTGAATGCATGGATTACGAAGTGTGATGTGGAACATAAAACAGAACCACTATTATCCATGGTCCCCTTAGCTGAGTAACTAATAAATGTTGGAAGGGAGAAAGCAAACACAAAAAGAATACGAAAGTACAGTCGTCCGTCAAAAAGAGCAAAAACTTTGTTGAATGTAGGAGACCATCTTCTTTTTCAACAAGCTCAGAGGAAACGATGTAGCTACTGTTCATCAAGAAAGATAGAAACAAGAATATTTACTATTTGTCAAATGTGTCAGGTTGCACTTTGTAGACTGCTTTTTTTACGCCATATCATACTTAACTTGTACTGTAAGAATACAATATTCGGTGCTTTTCATTTAATTTTATCATTTATCCACATGCAGTGTAAGGTTATCACAATATCCTAGACGATTGGGACAAATAGTCATAATTGACAATACGATTGGGACGTATTATCCCAGATTTCCAGGAAACGGGAAAAGTTAAAAACTTTAAACTCATAGTAGACTTCTTTTAGCATGTCAACATTAAATTAAACTACTTTTCATAGTTAAATTTTAATCATGCAAAAGTCGGGGCGAAAGGGTTAAAGGGGAAATTAAGAGAAACTTTGGATGTGGCCCTGTGACAAAATTAAGTTACTTGTACTGTTCGTACTAAGAAAATTGGGCACATCACAGCTGACTTGTACTGTTATTCCTGCCCATCAAAGATATATAGGTTACATATATAAATATTTTATTTTGTTTTTATGAGCAAAGTAAAATAATTTTCTGTTTCCTCAATTAGTAAAGTTGGAATTATGAAATAGATGGATTATTTTTTTAATCCTTTATACTTGTTCATAGACTAGTCATTCAAGTACATGTTCTGTTGAGTATGAATATTGGTAGACAAATATATTCAGTTGTGCAATCTTGCTTCGGAAGATCTCAACTGTTTTTTGTGAAGCTTAATCAAAACCTCATATCTCCTTGAAACCCCTAAAATGTGTTATATAATTTTATGAGTCCTACTCTGAAAATTGAGTCGTTTGTAGACATTTACCCTGTGATAAGGTTTATATGTTGAACATATTTGACTTCGATTGCTAACATCTATTTCAGTTCACTCACAGAACATGAGTCAATATTAATCCCATTGGTACAAGATTACCAGTACATACTCAATATCAATGTCTGAATAAATAAATTATTCTTTGTTGTATAAAAATATATTATTGTTTTTAGATTTTAAGGAGAAACATTTTAAGGGACATTCTATATTTAGGAATTAATGTAATTGTGTACTTTTATGAACTTTTTAATATGGCAGTTTATGTGTTTATATGTAAACTAATATAACTTTGCAGAAAAAACAATATAAAATGGTCTTTATGTAATTAACAAAACAATAATCTTTATAAAAATGTAAAGGTTAGAAAAGTGTCAAAAGATTAAGAATATCTGCATGTTTTAATTTTCCCATCATTCTTCAAGTATATTAAATTAAGGATGTTTAAGTACATAGATGTGAGTAAAAGTCCATTGTTGAATTAAACTACAAAAGATTTTTTGGTAAATTGGTTTTAGTCATATAAAGTTCATATTTTATTCTTTATATATAATGTATTACTTGGTTCATTAAATTAAAAATTTATTTTGCAATATGCAATATTTTGCAAATGTTGTGGCAGGGTAAATGGGTTGAAAGCAGTACAATATTAAACCCCTATGTAAAACTGAGGTTGCAGGTAAACACATTGTAATAGATTAATCGGGCTTGAGAAATGTTTTGAATGTCTTCATGGCATACGAAAAGGAAAAAAGTAAAATTTAGGTTTCTTTGTATAATTGACAAAATTGAAGGTTTTTATAGAAAAGTGCAATTTTTTCAATTAGGTAAATTTTTTATTGTTTGTGATTTTACAGGATTGTATTTTTGAAGAATTTGAATATCATGTGGTGAATTTCACTTTTTATGTTTTCTGGTTTCTTGAGTGAAAAATTAGTTTATTTTCATTACCAATTTTAATATGGAACCATTTCTTAAGCAATGTAAATACAGAAAGGTAGTTAAATTTTAAAGGCCAAATTCTCTATTAATGAATACTTCTTTCTAATACCACTTCAAAAAGTTCAATATGGGCCTAGGATTGAAATAGATCCTCCCTAGACAGTTCCAGACAAAGAAGGTGATTAGGACAGGCCTGCTTCATATTGCATGATCCATAGAAACAGTAATACCGAACACTCTTTGATGATGCCTAAAAGTATTAAAGATGATGCCTAAAAGTATATTTCTTGAAAGCAGTCAATGATCGAACAAGCAAAACAATTGGTGAATTATTAACATCTTACCTAGCAACACTAGTGTGCATCATTAATGCATAGTGCAAAATGAAGTTATAGTATGAGTCACATTTACGTTCATTGAATTCACAAATAATTATTTTTAGTGATATTAAATGTAAATTTAAGATGAATTTGCAGGTATCCAAATTTCGTTCTGTATTTTCTAATTGATTTTATTTCAATAATGTGTTCACAACTTCTCTATATGTAGATACTAGAGTGCTTATTATGTTACATGTCTATCTTGTAAGTTAGAGCTAATCCATGATTTGTATGTTAATTCTTGTATCTGTTACAAATAAGTTTCAAACAACAAAACTAAATTTTATTGTATTATTTACATTTTTATGTGTGTAATGAGTATTTTTATTTCAGGGACTTCTCCAACTGTAAATTATTCTGTCCATCTGAGAAAGATGAATTTATACCTTTTGATCCGCCATTAGTATCAAAATATGGCCCGATTTCTAGGTGTTCTAAAAGCCTAATACGAAGCCCTGCTCCAATTCAAGTGAATGCTGTTTCTCAAATGGGAGAAGTTACCCGCTCCACTTCAGTTGTAAGACATCCAGTGCCATCAGCCTCACTAGCACCAACATTTTATGCTACATCTCCACCAAGTTAGTTTTCATTATCTATTTGTAATTATAACTCAAAGAAATTTATCATTTTACTGTTCTACTTTTAAATTTTGTGTTCCCATTTTCTTAAAGCGAAAGTCCACAATTGTGAATTTGTGTACTTCGACGGTACTGCTTGCGCATATATTTCATTGTTTGTGTTGTCCTTGTTCTTTAAATCAAATGTCCCAGCTCATGCAGTTTAAAACTAAAAACCCTTGTCCATCTTTATGGTGGAACTTAAAAACATAATAAAGATTGCTAACGTATATAAAATAGAAAGTTTATGTTATCTTAAAATCAAAATTGAAAAATTTGTTAAGGAGGACCCTCCCAATGCTATAATTGTAAGGGGCTATATCATTCATCCAATAAATGCCACATGAAGCTCAAGTGCATAAAATGTGGCATGGAGCACTGATCCAATGAGTGCAACTCTGACCACGAAACAGCTGAGATGTTGTAACTGTTGGAAAAATCATGTTGCCTCCTGGAGAGGATGTGAAATTTTCCACAAATACAGAAGACCAGACTACTTCGAGCTAAATAAAGTCGGGGAGGGTTTCAGCAAAAGTACTTCAATAATAGGTAACAAATCTGAAAGTAATGTTAACATAAACAAACCTAGTGATTCTAATAACCATAACTCCAGAGAGTAACCCTCAAATAGCGAATGGCAACTCACAAGAGCAGACCAGGAATAGAACTGATGTCCCTCTATTGCCAGGAGATGAAATGATTACCCTCCTGGAATTGTTCCGGTTGATCAAAAAGATATTTAAAGGCCTACAAGATATTAAAGAAATTTTAATGGAAAAAGGAAAATAAAAAGCCGATAGACAAACTTTACATAACACTTGAAACCATCAGTAACAACTAATCTTTTCTAACTGAATGACTCCTCCCTCCTCATTTCCCAGTCTGCATGTGTAATATTGGAATGCAGATGGGAACTATGCCAAAATCAATGAGGCAAGATACTTTGTAGACAAATATAAACCAGATTTACTTTTAATTCAGGAAACTCACATCAAATCATACCAATCTATCAGGATCTCAACTATAAACTGAACAACATGAAATGAAAACAAAACAGAAAACCAACCAAAATATTATCCTCTGTGGCGACTGTAATGCTACCTACCCTGACTGTGGATGCAAAAAAATGTACACTACACAACTCACACAAATATTAATTTAATTGCCCCCAAAACACCCACAAGATGTGGAGAAACATCAACAAGTATACTAGATCTTACACTAATCAGATAATTTTGCTATAAATACGAAATACATGCACTAGATGAGCTTAATTCAGATCATAACCTAGTAATTCTTACATTTGACCTTAAAGTCGAGCTCCCTAAAATTCATCAAACACTTATTACTGACTTGGGAAATTCACACTAACACTAAACACAACTTGCTCCTACCATTTATACCAAATCACGAACCCTGAAGGAATTGAAACAGAAACACATAACATTACAAACTTAATTTACACTGCACACATACAAAACTCCAAATCTGCACCTGATAATAAACCAAATTACATCCCTCCAAATATCAGATAACTTATTAAAGACAGAAACAAAGCAAGATGAGATTGGCAATTCAATAGACATCCACTGGATAAAACAAAATTAAACAGACTACAAGCTAATCTAAAAAATCAAAACACAATGGAACTACCTAATTTCCCTTAACTCTGAAAATAATTTGTTTTAGAGGTTGGCTTAACATTATAAAAGAACAAAAACTAAAGACATTCAAGGCCCAAACAGCTTTGCAACTTCAAAGAAAAAGCAGAAATCATTGCAGATTGTCTAACATAATAATTCAAAATGAACATACCACACCCACCCACTGAAGATCTTGTTAATGGTTCAATTCAACAATTCTTTAACAACACATCACCTACACCCACCTCAACAGAAATTATAGAATACATACAAAACCAAAATCAAGAAACCTGGACATGATACAATCACAAACAAAATGATTAAGAACCTACCCTCCGAAAGGATCTTCAAAATCACAAACCTAATTAATGCTATCATGACCATTTGATGTTTCCCTGACAGCTGGAAAAAGGCTGTTATACCAATCCTAAAACCAGGAACCCCACTATTCCAAATTCTTACAGACCAATTTCACTCCTTCCAGTCCTAAGCAAATTAACTGAAAAGCTTATCTCCAATATACTTAATGAATACCTGTTGAACAATAATATACTTATCCCCCAGCAATATGGATTCCGACCACAGCTTTCAACCACTCACCAACTGTACAGTCCCAGTTTATATAGCATCCGGACTCGAACACAGAGAAATCACTGCTGCCCTATTCATTGACATCCATAAAGCTTTCAAGGAAGTTTGGCTATAAAACCAATATTCCTTTCTACATTATCAAAATTATTCATTCCTATGTGCTCAATAGATATTACTGCATACATGTCCAAGGAGATTTCTCATCACATGAGTGAACATATGCTGGAGTACCGCAAGGTTCCATTCTTGGACCTACACTATTTAATATCTACATTAATGACATCCCCACACAAATAAAACAATCTATATAAATAAGAATGGAGTGTTTGTACATTGAATATTTTCGACCCATTTCAAGTTTTCTATCCGTTTTGGGCTCTTCTGATGCAAAATCCATCTCTTGCACGTTTGGTGCCTGTCTGTCTCTCTGTATGTGTGTGCCTGTGCTACGTCCAAATGGTTGAATATATTTTCATGAAACTTTGTATACTGTGAGTACTTACATTCATTTAGTGACTGAACTTGGTTGCATTAATCTGTCTGTCCGTCTTCCCTTTCTATGTCTAATTTTGTGTCTGTGTGTTTCCACAAATATCACATAAAATTCATCAAACATAATTTAATGCTATGTTCTATATTTTATACATTGTATTTTAGTTTAGTAAATGTTATTTTCCATTCCTTTGCTTACATATTTAGACAAGTTTCATGCTAAAACATCTGAGTAACTACTTAAATCAACCATAATTTGGTAGTTTTGGAGTAACTGGAAGCTTTATTGAGCATTGTAATTATTTGGATTGTTTTACCAGTGCTGCTGAAAAATCAATTATTTTTCGCAAAACTATTTTTAGGGAATTTAAATTCTAATTCCTTTTTATTTATTTTGAAACTTATTTTTTCTTTACCAAATACAAAAAACTTCTGAAAATTTGGTACAGACGTTAAAGAGAATAAAACATTATAAATAAAATATACAGAGCAAGACCTTTCAAAATAGTACTGGTAGCTAATATGGCAACCTTAGAATTTTTTTAATCGTTTGCTTTTTTAAAATTTGTCTGTTATATTCCAAGAATCTATTTTGTAGTGAAAAAACAGATACATTCATTACTTTTCTTTTGAAGCTTTTTTTTCATCTGTTTTAAGATGTATTTCTGGATTTTCAATTTGATGGGTTTTGTTCAATAACTGTAATTAAGAAGTGGTTTAATTAGATTAAAAACATTTTTAATCAATGTATGATAACTTTGGGAAACGCTTTTGTTTTTAAATGACATAAAGGTATTTATATGCATAACTATTCTATGTATTTTGTTTAACATTGGCACACTCTAGAGACTTCTTTTTTACTAAAAATTTAAATTCTACAAAAATGTAAAATGTTAAACATAACATTTGTGAAATTGTGTACCTTTGTTAGAGTGTGGTAGTTGTTGCATGTTATGAACAGGAATTTCAATTTATTAACGAAAGCGGAAGTTGGTTAACCAATTCAACCCGAGTAACGCGGAGAAATCCTGCTAGTTATATCTAAGTATGTGGACGATACAGCCATAATGGCAAAAGATAGAACAAATTTTCAAGTTCACAATGCACTCTAACCACATTACACTACTGGAATCTTGGCTTAACAGCTGGAAAATTAAAATCAATGTTGATAAATCTGCTGCTATAATGTTTGAACTTAAAAGAAATATAGAAACATTAAAATCTATAACCAAGAAATTATATGAGAGTAAAATAATGTAACTTGAATTTAAACTTGATGATCATCTTACATGGAATATAGCCACATCAATTATACTATCCAAAAATTACGTGACACTAAGAAAAAACTATACCCCCTTATTGCCTGCAATTCCAAGCTTAACTTAAAAAACAGAATACTTGTCTACAAAACCTATTCACTACCAATATTTTTCTATACATGCCAAGCCTTAGGTAGTGCAGCAATAACACATGAATAAACTAGAAAGACAACAAAACTGCACCATTCAAATGATAACCAGTTCACCATGGTTCTATCGACTCTGATGTCAGGAGAAATTAAACTCAATACTATCAAAAACCATAATGCTATATCTAGCTGAGAAACTTCACAATAACCTAATCAATATTAACAATCCTACTCTTTATGATATAGAAGATTATAATCATAATAACTTGTTATCTACCAAACTACCTAAATTAAACTGCTGCACTACCCATTTACTAATCAAACAGCCCAACATAGAAGTTACAATCATACCAAAACAGTGTTGCTGAGAAGCGTTCCAGGGAAACCTAGCCCAGTTGGAAGAGCAGTGGATTAGCAACCAGAGGGTTGCGAGTTTGAAACTCGATACAACCAAAGACTCGTGCGCGTGGGAGCTGGTACACATTAACTTTGTCTTGCCTCAAATGTCCTCATGTTGGCATGGTATGGAAGTTTGGAGAGTGGGGTGCCAGCTCAGGTGTTCTGGTTATCCGACAGTGGTTCAAAATTACGAGGCATTTTCCTTGGATTTTTCACTTTGGGATTGATCCCGGACCATCACCAATAGCCCATTTTGTTGCTCCAGTGAGGCGTTTATTGACTATCTACCTACCAGGGAAAACCAGCTTGCAAATCTATTCTAATCTTTTTTCAAAATGCTTTTCCTTCTCAAGGTCAAGTGGGAGAAAAAGAGAGAACTCATTCTCCAACAGGCAGGAAGGAACAGAGAAGGAATTCTCCCTGAGCTTCTGCTTTGCCTGCCTTAGACTTCCCCACCAAGAAGAATGCTGAATAAAATAAATGTGTTTTAAATGTATTGATCTTTTATTCAAGATCAACTACTATTTATGTTTAGTGATGCCTAAACATTAAGACAAGGGATTAAAGCTCCTTCGGAGATAGGCTCCTTGAATAACCCCTTATGTTTTGTCCTTGTTCTTTTTAAATGAAGTTTGTTTGCATAATGACTGGTTTACTGGAGTTTAGGATACGTTTTTTGGTGTCAGGAGAGGAATATTGGAATCCTGATTGCTGGGTTTTGATAAATTGATAGGCAGATGTTGATGCATATGGATTGAGTGTTTTGAGAGTAGGTGTAATGAGGTAGATTTGTTTTGTTTTGGATTATTACTGAGGTTGGTGTCAGTTTCGATTTAGTTTGAAATAAAATGACAAATGTTGTAGATTTGGAAAAGTTGAAAAGTAAACGAAGTGATTTGTAGTGGTGTAACTAAATTAATTTGTAAGATATTAAGTAAAACTCAGGAATTTGATAGTTCACAGAGCAAAGAAAGTGTAGTAAATGAGTTAAAGAAATTTCATGAACAATTATTAAAGAAACTGCTTAAAGGTTTGAATGTAGAAATCGAAACTTTAATTGAGATGCCAGAGATGCAGCCAGAAGTAACAGGTTCACCAGAGTATTCAGAGAAAATTATTTGGAAACAAAGAATAAACAATCAGATTGATAAATGGGCGAATAGAATGCTTCCTGAAGACACAAAATTACCTATCATTTTGCCCAAAAGTCACCATATAATGGACTTGATTATTCGCTTTTTCTATCATCTGTGCATCCACGCAGCTATTGAACTCTGCAATAAGGGAGAAATAATGGATTCTCTGCATCCGAGCTGCTGTTCATCTAATTGTCTGGAAATATTTGGTGTGTACTTGTCATAGAAGAGAACTGTCAGTTCAAGTAATGGGTGACCTACCATTCTCGAGAAACACCCCTGAAAGAGCATTTGTGCGAACTATCAGCTATTTCGACAGTCCATTTGAAGTTAAACCGAGGAGAGTTAGAGGAGTAAAACCTATAACATGTTATATGCTTCATAACCAAAGCTATGCATCTGGAATCTGTTGGTGATCTTACTTCAGAGTCCATCATTGCGGTTGTGAAGGGGTTTGTTGCCAGAAGAGGAAAACCTCAAGAGTTACAGTGACTGTAGTACCAAATTTTGTTGGTGCAAATAATTTGCTGCATGAATGGCTTGGCTGTCTTAAGCATTTAGTTGATGATGAAATTGCATTGAAGCTAATTCCCCAGCTGCCCCACACTTCAGAGGTCTGGGAGGCAGCTGAAAAATCTATGAAGTATCACATGAGGCGAGTAATCAAAGTGCAAGTGTTAACACAAGAAGTGTTTGCCATGTTTATTGCGGAAATTAAAACAGTTTCGAATACTTGTCCTTTGGTACCAGTTTAGAGTGATCTAGACGACCTTTCCACAATTATGCCAGGGCACTTCCTAATTGGGGATATACTGAAAGGAATCTAAAAACCGAAGCTAACTAATGAAAAGTTAACTATCAGTGACCAGATGGAAATTAGTTACTCAATTGTCCCAATCGTTCTGAAAAAGGTGGTCAAAAGACGATTTTACCTATTTGCACACACGTTGTAAGTGCATAAGACGTTACCTAAATTTACATGTAAATGATCTTGTGCTTTTAAGGGAGGATGGACGAGTAACTCATGTTTATCCAGGAAATGACAACATTGTGAGGGGGTGAAGGTGAAAATTGCTTATGGTAAACTTAAATGATCCATTCATAAGCTTGTTCAATTGCCTATGGATAAATGATTCTTTTGATATTTTATTAATCTTAAATTGCATTCATATTTGCAAGTTTTGTTATGTTTATTTCAATTGTTTGTCCTTGAAATAATTAAGCAATATAAATTTTCATAATTATCTTTAAATAGGTTTTAATTAAATTCTTTGTTCTTTGATTTTCATAGAATTTCAATGTTTTTAAACGCCAGGCAGTATGTTGTGAACTTATGTGGTAAGATGGTGATGCTTGCGCATGCGTGATACAATTTCATATTCTCTATGTATTTCGTTGTTTCTATGTTGTCCTTGCTCTTTTTCAATTAAGTTTGTTTGAGTAATGGCTCTGGCTTTCTGGAGTTCAGGATACAAT
This sequence comes from Meta bourneti, assembly GCA_933210815.1. Taxonomy (NCBI): domain Eukaryota; kingdom Metazoa; phylum Arthropoda; class Arachnida; order Araneae; family Tetragnathidae; genus Meta; species Meta bourneti. The sequence continues at coordinate 78,291,589 of OW119933.1, read as the reverse complement.
TATAAAATTTTAAGTATCTCTTATATTTTCACTTTCAACTCATCATTTCATTGTCCAAAATAAATAATGTAAAAACCTTCAAATTAGGCACTTTATAAAATATTTTTTCTTCTTTATCTAGGTTTTGCTCTTCCAGTAGCTATTATACCTGAACAATATATATCTGTTGTTGAATCAGGTTCTGTTGTACCTGTGGCTATGGACTATTCTGTATGTCTTCCTACAGAATCTGAATTGTTGAGGTATGTAAGTATTCGATGAAATTTGCCCCTCTCTGAGAGTTCAGTTTTTTCATAATACTAACTTCAATTTTCATTTCATTCTAATTTGTTATGAAGACTAACCTCTTATATATAAATTTCAGGGCAAATAATGCTGTTATTACAAAGGGATTCAAATCTAATCAAGATTGCGTGGATGCTAGCATATGTGAATTGCAGGTTAGAGGACTTTTTAATTGATTTCAGCAATGATTTTTTTTCTCTCTTCTCTCTCTCCCTCTCCCTCCCTCCCTCTCTCTCTCTCTCGAAAAATAGCACACATTTTGGTTGTATTGAATAAATACTTTGTCTTCATAAAAAAATTTAACATTTAGAAGAATGGGAAATACAAACTAAAAATCATATACATTTTAATCATCTTTGCTTCGAAAATTTTGTAAAAAAAACACAACTTGATTTAATTTGATCACAATTAACTAATTATAGTATTCAACTGCATCATATGTGGTAGGATCTACATAGTATAACTGAGACAACACATCAACTTATTTGTGTCTGTTTCAAATTGAAAAATTGTTTTAGCTACCACTACTATTATAGCAACATTGTAATGTATTTATTTTATACATTCGAGGTTATATCAATGCAGTCATTCAACCCTGTTATTTGAGTATTTAACACTTCATTTATGTGTGTTCATTATGAGAAAAATGTCAATGACACCTGAATGTTTGCATTAAATAGTTTTGAATTTTTTTTATGTGTACAGCATTTTAAAAAATTGCCTTAAATTGTATAAGAATTTTTTTTTCATTGTGCAATCTAATCAAGGAAATAATTTTTCTCTTCATGATTTGTTTTACAGATTTTACAGAATTTCAGTGCAACTGAAAATCAAGTGAATAGAATACAAGAAATGGTAAAATTAATTAGGCTGTCGCATATAAGATGCCTTTTTAACATTGCCCATGTTTGATGATTTTCATTTACAGTTTCTAGAAAGATGCTAAACTTTACTTTAAAAAGCTATTTTTCTTGTATTTTAAAGGCTAGGTATTGTACTTTTCTTCTAACCTTTAAATTTCTTCAGCTATCCAATACTTTGTTTAATTTACCTTACTTTGTTTTGCATTTACAGTTGAATTTCACACACTTAAAAGATATTTGAAAAGATATGTTTTGATGATATAATAAACTATGTATAGATTCATCTTTTTGACACATTCTTAAAAACTTTTAATCCACTTGATTGCTAGATAAAAAGTTTCCTACTTGCAATGTTTGTTTTGCATAAGGGAAGGCAAAACAAACATATTGGTCCAACATTTGCATATTGGTCCAACTTCTGTTTTATGAGACTTGGATACTCACATGTTCCACATAAGTGTGACTGAATGTTATTTTTATCAGGCTTGTGGTGTAAAACAAAGAAAAGCATTTCAAAGGCAGTCAATTTTTATACCAAGAAATGGTAGATTTTTAAATAACTCTAGACATTTTTGAACAATTAATTATCAGAAAAGAACATAGTTGGCAGCATAACTAAAATACTGGTAAAATAGGAAAGATTGGTAAGACAAAAAATTATGCATACTTTACCTTTAAGCTATCTTTCCAGATGCTCCTTGTGCCACCATTTATATCCTTTCTTGATAGCTAATTGTTCAATGATTTCTATAATTAGTTCAAAAATTTAATTTAAGTCAATCTAATGGAAGTGCCTTCATGCCCAAAGCATTATGTTAGAAAAATTTCCCAAAAGACTATCAATATGATGATTAATTCTTGAGAAATGTTTCTCTTCACTTTTTTTAAATGCTGGATCAAATATTGGCCTTTCTCAAGTTATCTGATATCAATGTAACATTTCCCATTCTTCTGCAGAAAACACATGTACATGTCTGAGTCTTGTAATACAGATGTTGGATCAATGTTTCTAAGAGTTAATTCTATTTAACAGGTATTTGCTACCAATATTATTGGAGCCCTATGTTAAATTAAAAACCAAAAACTTTTGGGTTGTTATAAATTTGTTTTAAAATATTTTAAATATAATTAATTTTTCAAATTATGTTTGCCTCCACTAGAATAAAAGTTGTCATCTTTCAAATCGAAAAATGTTATCATTCACTAGTGCTAAATTGAACCCTGTAATTTTTTAATTTCTTTGATTATCAGCAAGTTTATGAGATCAATAGGTCTCATTCACTTATGAGGCTAAGAGCAATGGTTTTTTGTGGCAGGTAACTATTTAGGTCAATAGTTGATTGTAGAATATATATGGGGGTATTACAAGTTAATATAACTATATAAACTGTATGCAAAGGTTTAGGGCAGAATTCATAAAAATTTGAAGAGAACAATATAACTTTTTAGCCTTCTATTTACCTTTGTTGAGCTTAACTCTTAAAATGCTCCTTAATTCCCCATTACATTAAAAAAGTTTTTAAATACTTTAAAGATTATGTCCTTATGGTTAAACTTAATATAGGAAACTGAAAGTGTTCAACACCAAGTATTAGATAATAAACCATTAACATGTCAAGCAACAAGATCATAGCAGATTTTGCATTTCCCAGATCTCAGTTTTGATGCTTGCAGTAAGTGAAGGGTGTTATGCAACAAAAATTAGTTTCTTTGAGCGTTTTCTGGCTTAACACCTCATTTCAGAATTTGTATATTGCTTTGTAGAATATAGAGTTTGCAATCTGCCTTTCACGTGCATGTATTTTGTATCTTGTGGATTATTCACTGTCCATCTAAGAAAATTACCATGATCTTTTCTTGAATGTTTTGAAATCGAATTTTTTTTAAGTTGAGGCATATGCTTCTATCCATGCAAATGAATGAGTTGAGCAAATTTTAGGTACATGCAAATTATCAACTGTGATTTGTTTTTCACATATCAGGATTACTGCATGTAGTTCCAATCAAATCTTGATGTGCAGCCATTTGAACGTCTTTCTGGTGACATTTTCGTTGGAATTAGAGATCAGTATTTTTGGACTACGTTGCTAAAATCTAAGCAATAAAAAAAGGTTTCATATTATATTAAGCGCTGTTGCCAGAAAATCCAAAACTTGCGAAAAATAAAATTTAAAATTATTTGTAAGACAACGCTCCCACCTTTGTATTGCAGACATTGCCATACAAAAATGAAATACAGTTTACAAGTCAATTCGCATGGGCGGAATAACTTTTCTACCAGTCCGAGTCTGTCTTATGATAGTAGGATGTTCTGTTGGAATGGGTTGAATTTTGAGAGTCAAACTCTCAGGATTTGTAACAAGTTCTAGGACAGGTGGTAATGTAGAAACTTCTGCCTTTCCCTTCCAAAGGGAAAATCCTCTGAACTGGACGAATGATTTCACCGTTAGCAGTTCGCAATCGAATCGAACAACTCGTAGAACTGAATCTTTACCGGTGAAGAGTTCCAGCACTCGAGCTAAAGGCCAATTGATTTTGTCAGGGCTGCTGGATTCAACAAGCACTCTATCTCCTTTTAAAATGTTTCTTCTTTCTTTGACTTTAGGGTTTTTAACCAGCTCTCCAAGGTACTCTCTGTAGAAACGTTGCCTTAAATTTTGTCTTACGGTCTGAAGGTAGCGCACACGTTTCAGTAAATGTTGAGCATCAATTAAATCCAAATCAACGGTCTCTTGCTCGTTCAGGTCTTGTAAAAAATGCGCAGGTATCAAAGGCTTTAATTCGATGGGATCATCTGATAAATAGGTAAGGGGTTGACTATTTATTGTTCTTTCACAGTCACAAAGTAATGTAATCAATGTAATGTAAGTAACGCAAGTTACACATGCCCTCAACAAGTTCTTCCTGTGTAATTCCTTGACACAACGAACCATTCTCTCCCACCATCCACCATACCACGGTGCTGAGGGTGGGCTAAAAAGCCATTTCATTTGATGTAAGGCACATTCCTTTTGTATTGAGTCCCAATCCAGTGCTCTTGCTGCTCCCGTAAAATTTGTTCCGCTATCAGTATAGAACACCTACCTCTTCTTGCAAAGAAACATCGTAAAGCTTGCAAGAAGGCTTCCGTAGATAAACAGGTCACAAGTACTAGATGCACAGCTCTATAGACTACGCAAGTGAAGAGCACTATCCAAGCTTTGTAACCTCGTAGGAATACAGGTCGAGCTAAATCCGCGCCAGTTATATGGAAGGCACCCGATGTATTCTGTCAGAAGGTAATGGAACTGTAACGGGAATCACTGGTTTAGAAGCAAGTTTTTCCATTTCAAACAATGACGAAGAACTTCACGAACTATTTTTCGACCCTTGGGAATCCAGTATTGTTCACGCAGCTGCGCCAGAGTTGTTAATACTCCACTATGCTTTAAAGATTTATGAGTATGTTCAATAAGTCGTCGAGTAATAGAATGGTCTGGAAGTATGACAGGTTTCTGAAAATCATTATCATCACTTAGCACAAGTCTGGTCTTCACTCTCAGTATCCCATCATCTTCAACTGTATCGACCGGGAATATTTTTCTCTCTCCTCTGATGACCATTGTTGTTGAATCAACTTCAAAAGAGCTCTTTCCGCCCTGATAATCTCTTCAGATGATAGCTCTGTTAAAATTCGCTGTGATCTATTCCTTGAATTATGACAAAAGCGAAAAATCCATGCAGTCATTCTTAAAATCTTTGAATATTTGGAGAAGTATAAAATCGGTCAAGAATAGTATTGGCATCCGTATTCAAATTTGTCACCACAGTTTTCTGTTTTTCTGTTGATACTTCCTCTGCATCAACATCGGAATAAGTGCTACTGTAAGGCCACTTTTCCAAGGAACTTTTCATCCATGATGGGCCTTCCCACCATCTAACTTTCACTAGCTGGGTAGCTCTGCATCCTCTCGAGAGAAGACCGGCAGGATTTTAATCTCTAGAAACGTGTCCCCACGATGAAGGATGGCTGAGTCTTCTAATTTCATCAACTCTGTTTACAAAAACTGACCAATTCTACTCTTGAGCTATCCAAGTAAGAACTGTAGTAGAATCACTCCAATAATAACATGGGACTGTTGTCGAACCGAGGGCATCAACTACAGACTTGGTTAATCTTGCTCCCACCAGAGCAGCTAGTAGCTCTAGTGGAGGAATCATCGCTCCTTGTAAGGGTGTTATGCGAGATCTTGAAGTCAACGGAACACCTCATTATTTTCCCCTTTATAGACTAGGTACACGACAGCAGCATAAGCATCTTTACTTGCATCACAGAAAGTATGGATGGAACAGTTCTCGTATCCCTCAGGAGTAACATTTTGATCCAACGCGGCACACGAACCTCATTCAAAGCCTCTAGCTCTTTGAACCAATGTATAAATTCTTCACGCAAAGCTTCAGTAATTTCTTCATCCCTTCCCAAAGACATCTTCCAAGTCTTTTGTAACATTAGCTTAGGACAAAGCATGGAAGGTGTAGTGAAGCCAAATGGATCAAACACTTTGTGAGTCATTGACAACATCGTTCGCTTAGTAATGTGTTCTACATTCATTTCTTTTAACCACTTAAGATTAAGTGTAAGAATATCTAGATATTTGTTCCAATGAAGGCCCAACAAATCAGTAGTCTTGTGGGATCCTCTTCTCTTGACAGGGACCATTCCCAGTCCCGAAGCTCAAAACCACCATTCTTCAATACGTCATTGGAGATATTTACAACTCGTTTCAAATCATCTTCATTGTTTACACTGGTGACAAGATTGTCTACATAAAACCTTTTCAAAAGGCAGGAAGTCACATATAGATCAACATCTGAATATCTGTCAATGTGATACTTTAAAACGGCTTCCAATAGAAATGGACTACTTCGAACTCCAAAGACTGCTCTGGCATGACGAAAAACTCTAATCTTTGCAGTCTTTATCTCTCCACCACAGAAACCGTAGGAAATCTCTGTCTTCCTTACGAATGCCAATTTGCAGAAAAGCCTTTTTGATGTCTGGAGTGACTCCGATTTTCTTTTCTCTGAACCTTAACAGGATATCTGGGATGAGCTCTATCAAATTTGGGCCACTGTGCAAACGTTGGTTCAGTGACGGATGTCCCTTCATCTTGGCTGACGCGTCAAAAACAGGGCGAATAGGTGTAGAACTGCTTTCCTTTAAAACTGGTCTGTGAGGCAAGTAGTTTCCTGACATTTCAACTTCTGATGTAGTAACTTCTTCAATTATCCCTTCATCTATCCATTGCTAAAGGATACTCTTATGTGCATCATATAAATTTGTAGAAAGAAGTTTAGCTGTTGACGATTCCAGTCTTCTTTTAGCCAGTTCTAAGTTGTCTGGTAATGGTACACAATTGTCTAACCAAGGCAGCTGAACTTCATAACGTTTTTCTTCAGTGTATCTCGCTGTTTGAAGGGTTCTCTAATAAAATTGTCCTGCTCTTGTTTCGAAAGCTTTTCAATAGGATCCTTGATCCCTATAGAGTCCAACTTCCACAACTCTGAAACATCCGTTTCTTTGACAAAAAGTGAAGCAACTAGCATTGCGTTACTTGAATGTACCTCACTCTCAGAGGCACTTTCCCTAACGAAGTCCAGCCGAGCAGAGTTTCTATAGCCACTAGTCCGCAATACAAAACTTTACGCTTCCTTGTCATGAGTTTTCCTAAACTGTCCGCGCCAATGAAAACTTGGACTGGTTGGGGCTCATTTCCGACATCTGTCAACGCGATATTCATTCTTTGAAGGTCTCATAACCATGGACCTGAATTAACAGGAGTAATGCTGTCACATATGGATGACTGATCTAGTGCTTCAAAGTCGCAAGTAAAATTGTTTTTGACGTTCCTTAATCTTATTTTGTAGCACATGTGATCACATTGCGCCGACTTGACTGCACCAAACAGAGAGGGTATTAGAGTCTCTTTTCGCACTAGGATATAACCCATTTCTTCAGCAACATCTTTTAAAACGTATCACCTTTGTGACCCGGAATCTAAGAGGGCTGATTAGAATCTCAATTTTATCTGTCATCATCTTCACCTTCAGGGTTTGGAAGAACACCTTAGGACCAAGACTGATGTTGGACATTAATTTCACTATTTGGCACTTTCTCTGCGCCTTTTTTTCTCCGATTCCTGATTTTGGGCATCAAGTTTATCACACATCAAAGGGACATGCTTTTTCCCACAAATCACATTTCAAGAAAACTCGGCATATACGAACAGGGTGCCCTGGTGTCAAGCACGCAAAACAACATTGTTTTTCTTTTAAAACATTGTCTCAGCCAAACTCATTTTCTGAGCTAAAAAACAGTCCACGCTGAGATGTTGCCCATACAGAAGACACATAATTTTTTGGCATCTTTCGAGGAAGTGTATAATAAACTAGAAGCAGTAGGTATCTTCTCATGAGAATGAGTTCCTTTATTTCTTTTAAATATCTGAGGATTTTCACTTTCACTCAAGCCAAATCCTGCCATTGGCTAAATTTATTCTTTCTTCACCAACGTCTATCCCAAGAAAACTCATCAGATTAGTCAAACATTCCTTGAAATCAGTGGAGGAAGATGAAGGACTTCTGTTCCAAGCTTTCAGAAAATCTTCCGGAAAACATGACTCGACCATGGGATATAAAATGGATGCACATTTGTCCGTGGTTACACCTAATGTTTCTAGCGCCCTGAGGTATGATTCAAACTTATCATATAATGACGTCATTGAATATTTTTCTGAACTGAAGTTATTAGTTTTAATAATTCTTTCACATAAACTTCAACCAAAAGATCTTTGCCGAACCGAACTTTTAAACTTTCAACTCATTTGGCATAGTTAGCGCCAGTTGGCGGAAAACTTTCTACAACTTCTCGCGCTCGTGATCCAGTCACAGTTGCTTGCACTAGGTATTGAAATTTATTTTCTGGCGCGATGTCTTCATCGTTATGAATGTTTTCAAAAAGGTAGGCAATCTTTGATGCTTCCGTTAAACTGTCTAAACTCCACTTTTGGCAGGTTAAATTTCTTTTTAGCATTAGTGACATTGGGAGCAGTCAATTGAGTCTCACCTGGAGTCAATGCTTGTGCTTGGATTCTCGCCAATTCTAATTCGTGCTGTCTTTGTCTCTTTCCACGTAATCTCTTTCTTTTTGTTTACACTCTTTTTGCTTTCGTTCGATAACAGTCGTGACCAAGATATCTTCCACAAATTGTGGATCTCGCACATACTCTTTTCCTTTCAAAATAAGATCCTTTAACTCGGAAATGTTTATCTTAGAGAAGGCCAAATCTCACCGATTTCTTCCACCTCAAACAATAAATCTTTCTTGAAACCCTTCCCTTCTTGAAACATCTTAAAATTCTATAAGTGTCCTGTCACGGACGCCAGTTTGTTATGGACGCTTATTTTCAAGCAAAATACATACACTTCAAATGAACCCCTGGTTCTGCAAATGAAGTTCAAGTAAAAGGCGATTCAATACAAACACTTATTTATTAAAAAAGTGAGGGAAAGATTTTACAAGACATCAACTACTACATTTTCGTTTGAATTAGAGATCAATATTTTTGAACAACGTTTGCCAAAATCGAAACAATAAGAAAGGTTTCATATTATACACTGCTGGCCACGGTAAATGCAACACCCTGAAGGAAGCATGCAAATAATATGAAATTTACAACATGCATTAGCGGAGGTGAGATATGCAAATGATTAGAATTTCAGCGCAGACGCACATCACGCGCGCCTGTGGCGCCACTTCAAAGCGCTATTTAAGGCTTGGAGATTTCGACGATTTCAAGTACGGCAATTGTGTTTTTCTTGTGGTTTTTTCAAAAAAACGATCAATTATGCCTCGTAGAAAACAGCGATCATCTTTTGATCAAGTATCCGAGTTCGACAGAGGAAGGATAGTGGCCTACCGAGATTGTGGATTATCTTTCAGGGAAATCGGTAGTCGTGTTGGACGAAACCAAACAATTGTAATGCGGATATGTGATCGTTGAATGCAGGAGGGTACGACGGACCGACGTGTTCGATCGCATCCACCTCAGTGCACCACTTCACGTGATGACAGGCATATTGTGCGTATGGCAGTGACGGATTGCTCAGCCACATCACGAACCATAGCACAGCACATTCAGTCTGTACCGCATCATCCAGTGTCTGCGCGTACCATTCGACGCCGTTTACAGCAGAGTGGTCTGTCCGCAAGACGTCCATTGCTTCGTCTACCCTTGACGCAGAACCACAGACGTTTCCGCCGCCAATGGTGCGATGAAAGAAGGATGTGGACGGCAGAATGGAATGAAATTGTCTTTACTGACGAGTCACGCTTCTGTCTGCAACACCACGATGGTCGGATTCGAGTCTGGTGACACCGTGGAGAGAGGATGCTGAACAACTGCGTTATGCACCGCCACACTGGTCCTGCACCGGGTATTATGGTATGGAGCGGTATTGGATATCACTCTCGCACTCCTCTAGTACGCATTGCCGGTACTTTAAACAGCCAGCGCTACATCTCCGAGGTGTTGGAGCCAGTTGTCCTTCCTTACCTTCAGGGCTTGCCCACAGCCATATTTCAACAGGATAATGCGCGACCACACGTGGCACGCATTGTCCAAGGGTTCTTCGTCAATCGCCAGATTGAATTGCTTCCCTGGCCAGCTCGCTCTCCGGATCTTTCGCCGATAGAAAACATGTGGTCCATGGTTGCTCAACGATTGACCCAGAATACATCCCCAGCTGCCACACCAGATCAACTTTGGCAACGTGTGGAAGCTGCTTGGTCTGCTGTACCCCAAGAACACATCCAAAGTCTCTTTGAATCAATGCCGAGGCGTGTGGCAGCGGTGATCTCCAACAATGGCGGCTACTCTGGCTACTGATTTTGGCAGGAACCACACTTCACAGAAGTCTATAAATTTAATCATTTGATACTTGGTCAACATGTTATCTACATAATAAATTTTGTTGTGATATCTCTTGTCTTTCTTGGTGTTGCAATTTGAGTGGCCAGCAGTGTATTAAGCGCTGTTGCCAGAAAATTCAGGACTTGCGAAGACTAAAATTTAAAATTATTTGTAAGACACAACAGCTGCAATGTGTTCAAAAACTCTGTCTACACACACAGCCTCATCTGTGTCATGTAGTGTCGATAGATTTGTAAATTTGAACACTACCGGGTAATTCTCGTAAAAGTTGCTTATTGGCTAAACCAAAATAATGTAGTTATTTGCCTGAAATAAAAATGAGATTAAAATTGTAGAAATCATACAAATTCAAAAGTAAGTTATGAAAAAAACCACTACTGAAATGAAAATGTGATGAAATCTTTAAATGTAACGCTATACTTTTAAAATGTCTTGTTATGTAACCTACTGATTCCGACAAACAACCTAAATGAATCACAACGTCAGCGAAATCAAAACCAAATTAAACAGTAATAAACACTTCATTTCATGTAATTTATTAACAAAAAACATTATACCATTTGCGAAAAATACCCAAGCCAAAAACAGAAAGCAATACAAAAATTAACAGAGTTTAATGTAATTAGGGGAGATTGAAAGTGCCAAATTAAAAACGAAAGTGGGCCGTAATTACCTTAATTTTGGAGCTTGGAATAAGGTGTACATTGATTAAACTATAATAAACACTGTTGCTTCATTTCATGTAATTTATTACCACAAACATTATACTTTCAATTTTGACTTTTTGAGAAAGTTGGTCCACTTGAGAATTTTCAATTAATTTTAACTATTTTTGGTTCTTCAGGAAAGTTGGTCCACTTAATGATAAAAGCTTTAAATTTGGAGTACCAAACCTCTGTTATCTCATTGTTATGATTTTTAATCGATTTTGAAAGCTTTAATTAAATATATAAATGGGTTATTCCATGTGAAAACACCCATTTTGAAATAAGTTGTTGCACCATAGTCATGGATTGTTTTCAAATTTTTACCATAGATAGACATGGCAGTGAAGCCCTTAGATCTCAATTTTTTTTTAATATTTTGTCCATTAGTCGAGAAACAAGAATTTAAAAATTGGTCAATTTTACAAAATGGCGGTCATCTTGGATTTGTCACACTGTCTATACAGGGCCCTAACTTGAGAACTAATAGTTCAAATTTAGTAATTTTGGTACCAAATGAAAGCCATTTATTTCAGGAGTGTATATAAAATATAAAACCAGTGCTAATTTTACATTTTAGTGGGGGTTTTACATGCAAAGTGGAAAATTCACTTTTAAAAACAGTCGACTTTAAAGGGCTATAAAAAAATGTACCCTCTTATTTTTCTCTGAAACTTTGTTGAAGTATTAACTAACATATGTACTTTAATCTGAGAGAAATTCAGAGAGGTAAAAATTTTCATTTCTGAATAAAAGCTATTCTAATGACAGCATATGGATTTCAAAACAGTGGTCATCTTAAGCCGGGTCCACACCGGCCGCGCAGAACTGCGCCGTGCAAAATGTTCTGTTCGTCGCTGCATGAAAATGCGCAAAACCGAGAAGGACGAACCACGGAGCGAGGTGTTTGTGGTGGGACGGTTCGTGCTCAGCTTGTTCCATTATGTTGGCGTGCGTGCTGGAGGTTGTGTGTACGAAATTAAACTGAAAACTTATTGTTTAAAACAAATTGTTTAAATGTTCCGTTCTTTACAAAGTCGACGCATAATTGCGAGTGCTGCGTATATTGTCATTTGCGATTTATTAAAGAGAAAGGGGAATAAGCCCCCAAGCATCATTTTTTTGGTTCTTAACATGGTAATTATTGTTGGTTGGGTCCCACAACGCCGGTTGTTGGCTATATAGGTGAATTACCCTTTCAATGTTGCTGTGCTTCCAGTCCATTTTCTCCTGCTAAAACAACTTAGTAGGTAGGAACGAAATAATGATAGCAGAGTGAATACGAACCGAATCGTACGGCGTGCACGAATGAACTGAAATGCCTGCCAAATACAGGCCGCAAAAACGAACACTTTCCTTTGATGTACCGAAAGGAGCGGATCGCGATAGCGCATGTTCGAAGTTGCACAACATTGTGCAGTTCGCCGTCAGAACTGAAGGTTTTTAGTGCAGAGACAACACATTGGTTTATGGCTAAATTAGTTTATTGAGGACAAAACATGGTAGCAGCAAAACAATAATTCTACAACAGCTAGGACTAGAAAAAGATCACAAACATGGATACGATACAGAACATAAACAATTCTAGTGTTGCCACTCTTGATTAACTTAACTTTAATAATTATTTCTTAACACACCCTCTTAATTATCAAAGTTTTCACATTCACTGAATATAAAAATAAAACAGCAAAAGACAAAAAATACACCAAAAATTAATCATAATTTTACATTCATAAATACTAAGCTAATATATTTCAGAAATAAAGTTATATTACTAATTCAGATTTAAATTTCTGAAATTTATTTGATCCCAATGCTTTAGTGAAAATATCTGCAATTTGTATGTCAGTAGGACAATACTTTATATTAATTAAACCTTCATCTATCTTTTCTTTTATATAATGGTATCTAACATCTATGTGTTTACTACGTTTGTTAAATACCCCATTTTTAATTAAACTTATAGCACTTTGGTTATCAATGTTTAACATAACAGAAATGTTTTCATTTGTAAGTTCTTCAATTAAAGTTTTAAGGTACACAAGTTCTCTACTACATTCTGCTGCTGATATATATTCAGCTTCAGTGCTTGAGGTAGCTACAATGGACTGTTTTCTAGAGCACCAACTTATTGGTCCACCACAAAAATAAATCACATATCCAGTAGTACTTTTACGTGTTTCACTATCTCCCGCATAGTCAGAGTCACAATAGGCAATAAGTTCTTTTTCACTGCTTTCCTTTGAGTAGCTTATTCCTGAATTTAAGCTTCCTTTTAGATATCTTAGAGTTCTTTTCAGATTTACAACATCTTTATTTGATGGATTTTCAACATGACGACTGTTAGAATTCACTGCAAAAGCCAAATCTGGTCTTGTCCGGCACGATAAATATAAAAGACTTCCCACAGCTTCTCGATAAGGGAAAACGATTTCTTCAAGTTTTTCTGCATCATCTGTTGAAGTTTTTAACATAGGAGTGTTCATTGGCTTTGCATCTTGCATTTTATATTTTTGTAGTACTTGATTCGCATAAGCTTCTTGATGAATTTTCAATGTTTCAGAATTTAATTCCATATTAATTCCTAAAAATGAATCTGGTTTATCATATGATGTCATTTCAAACTCGTTTTGAAGAATTTCTAAGTATTTAACTAGTTTGGATTTATCTGGCCCAATTAAGATTCCATCATCTACATAAAAAGCTAATATTGTATCATTTCCCACAAAAATACATTGTTCAGATTTAATTTGACGAAAATCTTTACTTTTCAGAAAATCAGTTAGCCTTTTATTCCACCTTAAAGGAGCTTGTTTCAAACCATATAATGATTTTTGTAACTTGCATATTTTAGACTGATCACTGTAACCTTCTGGCATTTTCATGAATATTTCCTCATCCAGTTTTCCATACAGGAATGCTGTCTTGATGTCAAATTTCATAATATGATATTCTCTTTTTGCTGCCAATCCGAATAAAATTCTTAGGGATGTAATGTTCACAACTGGACTAAAAGTTTCTTCATAATCTATTCCATAATTTTGTTCACAGCCTCTGACAACTAATCTTGCTTTGTATGTGTCATCATCTTTAATTTTAAATACCCATTTATTACTTAGAATCTTTTTATTTCCAGCCGTACTTCTATCCACAACTTGCCAAGTTTCATTTTTTTCAGAGATTTCTTTTCATTTTCTATAGCTTTTATCCAATTTTCTTTATTAGGGCCATTTACTGCTTCTTCATATGTAAGTAAAACATAATCATTGAGATGATTAGGCGATTTCTTTATTCTTTTGCCTCGTCCAAGTTCCTCATTGTTTTCTTGTGTTTCTTCATCTGTCTGAAATAATTTTGTTTCTTTAGAATCTTCTATATTCTCCTTATTTTCTTCAGCATCAATTGGGAGTGATAAAATATTTCTTTCTTCATTTCTTGGATCAAGGAATACCACATCTCTTGAGATTTCTATTCTTCTTCTCTCTTCATCCCACAACCAATAGCCATTGTGAGTATATCCTACAAAAATAAGTTTGTTACTTCTACAATCCAATTTTTTTAGTTGACCAAGTTTCTTTGCATAAGCTACACTTCCAAATATTTGCAATCGAGACAAATCAGGCTTATTTTGATACCACATTTCAGCTGGTGTTACCTCAGTAGCTTCAGTAGGACTTCGGTTTACTAGATAAGCTGCAGTTCTTAATGCTTCACCCCACATTAATTTTTTAAGACCAGAATCTAAAATCAATGCCCGAGTTTTCTCAAGCAAAGTTCGATTCAAGCGTTCAGACTTCCCATTTAATTGAGGTGTATGTGGAATTGTGTAATCTAACTTGATACCTTTTGACTTACACCAACTTTTCATTTCATTTGAAGTATATTCACCTCCATTATCACAACGTATTTTATCTACACGAAGTGTCCATTTTGCTTCAGCTTCCTCTGTATACTGTTTTAGAACATTGAGAGCTTGAGATTTGCTTTTAATCAAAAACACCATAACAAAATGTGTATAATCATCTAAACAGGTTAAAAAATATCTATTCCTGTCCCATGTTTCTACTTCTATAGGCCCACATATGTCTGTATGTATTATTTGCAATGGTCTTGTAGCTCTAGTTCTTTCAGTTTTAAAAGGAAATCTAACTTGTTTAGCTTTTAGGCATACTTCACAAGAATTTGACATACCTTTTATTTCTTTTCCTGACAGCTTCATGCCTTTTGAATGCTTCAATAGAAGTTTCATGTTCTTTTCACACAAATGTCCAAGTTTACGATGCCATACATCTGCATAATTTTTACTTTCTGTCAACAATGCTTCATTTTGTTTATTCAAATCAATTTCATACAGTCCTATTTCATTTTTATAACCTTTTAACACAATTTCACCTTGTTTAGAAATTTCAACTCTATCTTTAACAAATTTCACTTCTCCTTTGTTTTTAGTAATAGCATTTACTGACAATAAATTTTTAGAGAGTTCAGGAACATATAACACTTGATTTAATATGCAACCATCTGTTTTGACACTTCCGACACTTTTTGCTTCCATCACTTCTGAATTCTTTGCAAGACCAATTTCTGTTGAGATTTTTACAGAATTTTCCAACAATGTTTCGCGATTTACCATGTGACTAGAAGATCCCGAGTCGACAACCCATTTGTGAGTAGAATTTCCATTAGGAGCAAGAAAGGAAACTTGTTTTTTTCCATTTTTTCTAAAATAGCAATCTTTTTCCACATGATTAGTTTTTTTACAGATGTTACAATGAAGTTGATTTTTCTGGTTCTTACAATCTTTAGCAAAATGTGAAGAACTGTTACACTTATAACAATTTCTTTCTTTGACATATTTTTCTTGCATCCTAATTTTAGGGCAGGATCTGGCAAGGTGATCTCCGCTGTTACACCTGAAGCATCTTTTTTCTTGGACTTTAAATGCAACACTTTCCTCTTGAATTTCAGGCATTTTACTGGAATTTTCTTCATTCAACAATCGAGCTGTTAAATTTTCTAATGTCTTGTCATCTTTATTTGTGGAATCCCATGCACTTCGAAAGTGTTTGTACTTTTCTGGAAGAGCTGAGAGAATTTTCGATATTACCATTTCATCATCTATGTCTTTGTCAAGAGCTTTTAAACGGAATGCTATATTTTCTAGTTTACTTATATGCGTAGCAATATTGGATTCAGAATCAAAATTGTAATTAAAAAATTCCTGCAACAAATTACATTTTTGCTGCTCAGAATCCCGTTCATATATTGCACAAAGTTTTTTGTACATATCGCAACTATTTCCGCAATTTAAAATATGCATCATAACTTTCTTATCAATAGTTGTCACAATTATTCTTTGAGCTTGTGCATCTCTTTTTATCCACGAAGAAAATGCACCATCAGCTAAGCCTTCTTTTGATTCAGTTCCGTTTACTATATCGAATAAAGAATGAGATTTAAAAAGTATATTTACTTGAAACTTCCACACTGGAAAATTACTTTGGTTTTTCAGTTTCTCAACACTGCTTAAATCTTCAAATACGTTAGCCATTTTTTTAGTTTTTTTTTCGTTGCCTGGAGCTTTTTACTTTTGTTTCAAATTAGCCACCAAACGATAATCTGGGCCCATAACCTGAAGGTTTTTAGTGCAGAGACAACACATTGGTTTATGGCTAAATTAGTTTATTGAGGACAAAACATAGTAGCAGCAAAACAATAATTCTACAACAGCTAGGACTAGAAAAAGATCACAAACATGGATACGATACAGAACATAAACAATTCTAGTGTTGCCACTCTTGATTAACTTAACTTTAATAATTATTTCTTAACAAGAACAGCCCGCGCAATCCCGCTTTTGTTTAGTTTGGCGCAGTTCTGTGGACGCTGCTTTACAGTGCAAAAATGACCATAACTTAAAAATAACGGTCAAATTTGAATTTTTATGCTGTACTAATTCAAAGCAAGCTCACGTTTCATGCTTATATATCAATACAGTATCAAATTACCGTCCTATGCGATGGTTGTCTTTCGAAAAGTACTTTTAAGAAACACCGTAGAAAAATGTTTTTATTTATTTAATTTTTTAAAACTTTTCAAAATGTTATACATTTTACAATATTTAATTCCAGTATTTCTGTAAAAAATTACATTTATGCTTAGGGTACATTGTTTAAAAATTGCCAGTGAAATTCTTATACATAATAGTTTCTTATTTTTTTAGAAATACAAAATACTTCTAATAACCCCAATTGTACAACACAAACACTTATAAGATATCATGAATCGATGCAGTCTCAATAAAAAACAAAATTTATCTCAGTTGACATTAAATATTTTAAGCTGGTCCAATATAGAGATAATCTTTGTAGAAAATCTAATCATGTACTTTAAATTGACAAAATAAAATTTTTGAGCACAGAATTTTTTTAAAACATAAGTCTAAAGATTAAAGAACTATGCAAACAATATATTGATTGCATTATTGAGGATTTTTTAAAGGTAAATACTGAGCATAAATAAAAATGGTCACCACATTAACATTAATGACAACGTGAAAAGCATTATTACTTCATAATTCAATTTGTCTTGTAGTTTTGGAACAATAGCTCAATTAATTCATTTTCATCAGGAGCAACGTGGTATGTTCTTCCTGTTGAGTTGCGGGAGAAGATATGACTTTTATTATGTGTTCATAAGGAATCCAACATGTGTCTAAAGGCTTTAGCCATGTATAGGATGCATGAACATAATTTTGTAATCATTATATTCCTCACAGCATTCAAAATCTTTCCAATCCACCAATTAATTCCATACACACGTGCAACAGATTGTTCATTTTGGAATATTGGTAATTTTATGATTTTCTCCAATCCCATGGTAACAACGAATGTTGAGGAACCTGAAACTCTGGAAACCAGTATCTGACTTTTGTTTATTGGTGTAAAGCGCAGTAATTAGTCCTTGTTCCTGTAATTGTATTTCCCATTGCGTACCTCTCTGCTAATTGATTATTAGCAATTTCAATTTCGCTATGAAAAAAGTATCTATTCCTTTTATGGATTCTTGAAAAGTTGTATAAATCAAATGCATTTAATATTGAATCTTTGTATGGACGCTGAAGGCTTGCTTTAGTGGCCATACGCTTTATGGTGCCACCAATACCATCGCAAGCTCCTTTTCCATGACAAGAGGCAAAAAAGGGCCACTCTGCTTTTACACCATGGTCTTTTTCATGATGGCAAAGATTAATAAAGTTTTTAAAATTTTTGTATTGTCTGAGGATCCATCACTGAAATACTTTATGTATTTAATTTGTGGGACTTGTGTGATTAAATGTTTGACAATCACCTTTTGAAAAGTCCAAAATGTTGTAGTGTCATGCACTAAATTATCACTTATAACACACATAGAAATAGATTTCACATGATCATGATCCTTAACATATGCTATAAAAGGATGAACTATTGCCTGCTCTTTTTTCCAATGAATGCTTTGAATGGCATCTTGTATAATGCAAGTATAATTTTCAGAAAAATCTGCCACGATGATAGCAGTATCCAGACTCAGTTCATCCTTTGCTTTTTTAAATTAATAACTTAGATTTTATAAAAAGTGATGGGCACATAAAGCAGAAAGTTTTTCAAACAAATTGTTAATGAATTCATCTACTGATGTAATTAATGTTTTTAATTCTACCCCATCAGTCTTTGCCCATTGTTTATAAGTAATTTCACTGCATATATTTTTAATTTGTTATTTTGCATTAAATAGTATTTCTGGAGATGACACTTATCAACCTGTGCACCATGCATGTTTCTGAATCAATGCTACAAACTAGTTTTTTTAGCAATGATGCATAGTCATTTGCATGAAGCATGAGCTTAACGTTCTGATGATATATACAAACATGCTAAATGAATACCTTTACTTCCAACAGTCACATTCTCTTGGCCGTAGTGAGCAAAATTTAGAAAGTCCTATTATTATGTTCCTTAAATGCAATGTATAATTCTTTCAAGTTATACAAAATCAATTTCTTTTGTTTTAACTCTTCCATTTTCAGAAAGAAGAGATGCAATTTTTTTTCCTGGACACATACAACTGTTATAAAAAATGTTATAACTTTTTCTACAATATCAGAACTTAATTTTACTTAGAGTGGAATAGAGTTCATTAGTTTTTTGTAATTTCTGCATCAATGTTCCTCCATTCTACAATCATTACTGTTTTTAGTTCGCTTTTCGTTTTAATGTCGTGTCTTCGTACTCTAACCTCCAGTTCTCTCCAAATGTGTTCTATTGGGTTTAAATCTGGCGACCGAGGTGATGTTTTAAGAACTTCTGGACAATTATAGACACCAAAGAGCGAACGTTGAGAGCCGTGTGCTTAGGATCGTTATCTTGATAAAAACAAAATTGTTTCCAATACCCAAATTTTGGGCTGATAATTTTAAATCGTCTTTTAAAATATTTAAATAAAGAGCATGATTCATTATACCATCAATAAATACCAAATTACCTAGTCCTGATGCTGACATGCACCCCCACACAAGGACACCTCCACCGCCACGCTTTACTGTTCCAACTAAGTTCTTGGGATTAAGTTCCTCATTTTTTCTTCTCCATACAATTATACGCCCATTGGAACCAAACATGTTAAATTTGCTTTCATCTGTAAATAAGACATGATTCCCCTACGTTTCGGGCTTATTTATCATTGATTTTGTGAAGGAAAGTCTAAGCTTTCTATTTTTCGCACTTACAAAACATTTTCTTCGGGCAGAACGCCCATTTAATCCAGCTGATCTGAGTACTCGTCGAACAGTTTCAGATGAAATTGAAGTAGAAAAATTTTCAGTAAAATCTAGAAATTTTTACAGCACTCAAACGTGGATTTTTCACAAATTTTCTAACTATAAATCTCTGATTACGTTGAGTTAACTTTGCTGGACGACCTTTTCTCGTACCTTGTTTTCAATACGATTTTCTTTAAAGCGTTTCTACCACATTTTGCACCGTAGAATGGGATAAATTTACTAATTTAGCGATATTCCGAACAGATTTACCACTACTATGATGAAAAATAATCAATTTTCGAATGCGATTCGTTGTTTCTTTACGACTACGAGTAATTTTTAAATAAATAGAATATTACGAAGTAAGCAAGCAAAGATTAAAGCCAAACGATTTTTTAAGTGTCACCACAATGCAAAAATAAAAAAAAGCGATAGATGATAATTTTATTTATTTATCCGAAAATGTTTCGGTGTACGATCACTTTTGTGACGTTCTTTCTCTGCTTCCTTGCATTTTCATTTTTATAAAGAAAATTAGTCAATATTTAAAAAAATGTTAGGTTTATTCAGAATCACATGGAGATTATGCGAAAAAAATATTGGACTTTATATTAGAATCCAATTCCAGGCTACAGCGCTTTTTCTACAAATTTTTAAAGTGTACAAACACTTTTGGGAGCCACTGTATGTTAGTTAATACTTTTACAAAGTTTCAGAGAAAAATAAGAGGGTACATTTTTTTATAGCCCTTTAAAGTCGACTGCTTTTAAAAGTGAATTTTCCACTTTGCATGTAAAAACCCCACTAAAATGTAAAATTTCCACGGGTAATCCTGAAATAAAAGACTTCCATTTGGTACCAAAATTACTAAATTTGAACTATTAGTTCTCAAGTTAGGGAGTATAGATCACCTTGTATAGACAGTGGCAAATCCAAGATGGCCGCCATTTTGTAAAATTGACCAATTTTTAAATTCTTGTATCTCGGCTAATATTGGACAAAATATTTAAAAAATTGAGATCTAAGGGTTTCACTGCTATGTCTATCTATGGTAAAAGTTTGAAAAATCCATGACTATGGTGCAACACCCTTCAGGTGTCCCCATATGGAATGACCCAAATGCTCTAATTTCTTCAAAAGATATTTATCACAATTTTATAAAACCACTATTGTTTTGAAGTAAAATTTTTCTCTTTAAGAACATTATTTTTAATAGTTTGTACTCACGTTTGATGATCGTCCACCTCTTTTTAAAGATGTTATCTTGGAGATCTCTGGCCGGATTTTCTGGCTTGGCGTTTCTTTTGATGCATCTTTTCCGACCCCTTGGTGGGCTCCGGAGTTTGAAAATATTTGTGGATGTTCTTTTTGTTGTTTTGTATTTGAGGTCCAAATTTGGTGAGAGTCCGATCACTTTTTGCGTGAGTTTCTGGGTTTTAATCAAGAGCTCTTTGAATACGTTGGATCGTCCAGTTTCAAAACATTAATAGAAGTTAGTATGCGTGTTAAGTATTTTTGTCCGATCGGTCTGTGCAGATACGTCATAGTGGAGGAAGGGCTACGAGCACAGCACAAAATATTAATTTAAAATTCGGGCTTCGAGAGACATTGTCACCTTTAGGACTCCCTGTGTGCCAAATTTCATGGCTGTAAGTGCTAGATTCGTCTGGACAACGCACACAAACACTTCCTTTTATAATAGTAGAGAAGAGAAGATACAAAACTAAAGGAATTTTTTCCTACCAGCTTCTGTGCAGTATTTTTGGTATTAAGCTTATTTGCTATCATTCAAAGCTGTAGGTAACTTCCTCACCTGTACTACCAAATTGCTTTGAGGTTATCCCTACAAAAATAAAAAGTCCCCATACTTGGGTTCAACTTCAACATCTTGCCCAAATGCCTATACCAATGAACGTTTTGGTATGGACAATGCTTTATGTCTATAGATTGTCCATCACTTCTATTAGAGTTTGGTCAGTTCTCATAAAACACTTTTGTTTGATGATAGTCTTAGAATACATGGCAAGAGGTGTATCAACTACATAGAAACAAAATTACATTTTTAATTCTTTCCTTAGGACATTTTACAAAAGCAAGTTGAAATGAAGTATTAATCATTACCACTAATTATTGTTTGGGATTGATTGAATTGGTTAATTACTTTTGTTTTAATTGCCATAAAACAGTTCATATGTTTTATGGATTATTAAGAAAAGGTTTAGTAAATGTGCAAACTGTTTGGCCTTACTTTCATGTGCATTTAAAAATGATTTTTTAATCCTACAGTTTAATGCATTATTTGAGTATGTTTATTCTGGTGTTATTTCTTTTTGCTTACAATAATGCTACAATGTATAATAAAAATTATCTGGATTTTTATTTGCTTCAGGTGAAGCAATTCAGTACCAGGGTTTTGAAACAAGAGCTCTTTGAAATTGAAAAATCCATTCAGGAAAAAGAACAGAATAGTTTTAAGGTACAAATTGAATTTTTCATTCTTTAGTCTAACACAAGTTTTAAAAATTTAGTAGTCTCTAACCTTTTGTACCAATTTTTATTACCTAGAAATTGCTAGGAAATGCCCTGTAAATATGCATTTATGACAAAAAGAAACTAAAGAAATGCCCTATAATACAAAACAATAACCTAAGAATTTCAAATATTTTTATTTGTTTGCAAAATTAATGAAACAGAAGATGCATGATGCAAAATAAAAAGAATACAAATATAATTTAATCTGCTAACACAGTTGCAACATTCAAGATTATTTCTTCAACTTTACTAAGCAACCCATTACTTACCTATGAGACAAAAAGCTCTTAAAATGAAAGCTAACTTTACACTTTGTGTCAAAGAAAATGATTAAACCTAAATTTATATCACTGACAAAAAATAATATGCTATACTTTAGAACAATAAGACATGAAAGACAACTTGCATTTTCTGACAGTTCCTGTATCAAATTGAAAAAGTTTGCATTTTATGAAAAAATTTAATTAAATATTTCTAATTTGCCATGGCAAACGGAAAGTTTGAATTTCACCAGTCTAAAATTGCACATTTTAAAAATAAAAAACAAAGATTTTGTGACTTTTCTAGTTAATTTCATACAAAGAGTTTTTTAATGTTATGCAATATTTATACTAAATCTTTAGTATAGTATATAGGAATTAGGTAAATGTTAAGGAAAATAATGTTGGTATTGAACCTTCCAACTCCAACTGAAATACTGTTTTTATAAAGTAATGTGCTGTAAAAAATTCTGACTTCTTTAAATGTATCAATTTTCTTTTTAGGATGGTGCCATTTATATTGATTGTCCTTATAAGCAAAAGTATGATATAAAACTTGGAGGAACAGTACCAACTTCCATTGGACCATGGCCATCTCAAACCTTGGAAAATATTCCTTTTAAGGAAACAGAGGTTGCTATTTTTTGCTAAAACTCTTGTGTATTTTAAATATGTTATTAATTACTCCTACTGCTGTGTGATGCAACTCATGGTTCTAACAGCCTCTTTATTCCAGATTCACATATTTAGACCAAATGTGTCAGTTTTAAGTTCTAACCAGAAATGAGATAAAGTTAAATTAAAAACGTTGATTTGAGTTACACATAATGCACACATACAATTGTTTTCAATCTGTTAATGACCTAATTTAAAGTTCTAAAAAGTGGATATGTATTACACCCTGAACTTGGTAGTCTGACTTATGAGTGCATGTGTAGATCAAGCTAGACTTACATTAAAATTTTGTTTGCAAGACCTTAGAAAGTGTGTTACTGAGAAAAAAACAAATGACTTAACGTTACTGAGAATAGTCATATCATTCTGATTATTATTGCTCCACAATAATCCAATTTCTCATGTATATAAAAGTAAAATATAGGAAGGAATTACATATCTGATCCTAGTAAAGGATACAAATGCCTTTCCATCTTTGTACACAGACTGTAAAGGCTTGCTTTGACTGATTAGCATTGTCAGCATGTTGAATTTCCTAATTAAACATACATTTTTACTCATATTTACTACTGTTTTCCTTGATGAATTACTTTGTTTTTGGCTTTATTACTCTTTAGATTGATTATTTCAGTCCATAGAGAATCATACTAACTTAATCCTCTTACATTGAGTTAACAGATATTGTACAGGATTGAAATTTGAAGGACATCTGTCATAAATGAATGTTATTTTATTGGTATTGTAATAAACACAACTAGAAATTGTGGATAGTTTAAATAAAATAACTTGAGAGTAAACTTTAGATGTTTGATCAAATAGATACGCTAAATCAGTTTTATAACTTAATCCTTTCATGATTTAAAAATCGTAAACCTTTCTAAAAATTAACTGTCAATAATTTTTCCTCGCTGTTTTACGTTCTTTATGTTATCAGTTGTAGTATTACTTAACTCTAATAGCTCTACTTAAGAATGCAGCTAAAGGTACAATAAGGGGTATTGTAAAAATATTGATAAAATTGTGTTTCTGGGAAGACATTAATTTAAATCTCAAATCTTGTTTTGTATCTAATTTGTTTCCTTATTTGTATTTCAAGAAATCCAATGTAGTAAATCTCAGTTTAACATTAATTTTTTGTACTAATCTTATAACTGAAGAAATTTAGTGCCAACAGCTTACTATGAAGAAAACAGTGGTTCCTGTTAAAACTCAAAAGTTAGGCGCTTATGACATGGATCAGTACTTGCGAGGTCAGTAATTTACTCACCTATTAAATCTGTGTAATATTGACCCTCAGCGTGCTGGGTATGTACCTATTAAATCCATTCATTAACTAGTGAATGTGTGGGGTTATAATTTCATAGTGTTGCCCCTATCTAAATTGGGTATACATTATCACCTCTTTTTATGGTACTATAAACCAGGTACCTTGGTACTAAGGTCCAGTGAATGTCACATGCTTCAAGTAATTTTAGGATAAATTTTATAAATACAATGAAAAGGTATATAAATTTTAAGTTACAAATTTATTAACTTTTTGTATTTATAATAAAGCTGTACAGGTGTACAAAATAGAAAATGTTAAGGGTGCAAGTAAAATATTGAATACTTGGAATACACATTACTTTTCTGATACTTAAGTTTCGAATAACCACCTTGAAATTTCATCAGAAACCAAAATGCTTTTTTTAGATGGATTCATACAAATGCACATTTTATGCTTTTTTGGTAAAACACCATTCATTTTTCTAATTACCTGATTCTGTTTGAATTTTTAGAATTCAAGTATCTAAATATTACTAAGTTTCGTGCACTTGTTAAATAATTTGGATACTTAATATATTTTATCCTAATATTTAAAGATCTAAGTTACTTTTCTCTATTTTATACAATTATCATTATTTGCCTTACTTTTATTTTCTATCTTTACTCATAGTAAGCTAAACACCACTTGAATTTCAAATTCATACAGAGAAATAACATTAATTCATTCATTAATTGAATTGTTATTTCTATTGAATCACTTTTTCACATTAAAACTGAGGAAGGGTGTTTCCTATTAAATAACTTTCAAAAAATATCCTAATGTAATTATACTTAACTCACCAACATAAATTGAAGCTAAGTTCAATACTCTATGATCAATTCAAAAAATATAAAATAGCCAAATTTGTGTTATGCTACATGCAAAGAAAGATAATAGGATCCTATTTGTCTAAACTTATAACTTCAGATATGATTTTTTGACCTGCTTACTTTCAAAAGGCATATCTCATTGCTTTTTAATGTCTTGAAGATTGTAAAGCTTATGTTAGAGACAGTCTGCAAAGAGTCATAAGCATTTACAGTTACTGCAATTGTAATTAGAATGTGCTTTTCTCTTATATACTCAAGCATTTTTCCACCTAGCCCACACTAAAACACACTATTGTATTGAATAAACATTTAACTTCATACAATTATTCATATCTTTTTGTTTGAGTATTATATTATATTCTGTGGTTTCATATTTCATAGGCCAACAATACTATTGTTTCCTGACTTTTTGGGTACTAGTAAGAGGCCATGAACCAGTTTGAAAAATTCTGACCTAGATAATATTTGACAAGTTTTATTGAGTGGTATAATTTTATTATGACACCTCTTATAGTTTTAATAGAGTTAATAAATATTCAGAAAGAAAATTTTAAAGAAAGTGCTCAAATGAGGGCATGTTAAATTTAAAAGTTTATCACGATAACGATCTGATGCATTACGTCCATATTTGTGGATTATTATACCTTTTACCACATCAGAACTCCTTCACAAAGTGTAGACTTCCATCCTATTGAGAATTTTTGGGATTATTTGTAATATAGAATTATCGCACTTAAAATTTCCTCTGAAAATTAATTTTTAAAATAGCTCCATGTAGAATGAAAAATGGAACGAATAATTTGTGAAAATCATTTAAAACCAGCGTCAAATAAGTTGAGAAAAGTCATCAAATATAAATTAGGTCCAAAAAGATATTGCTTTTGTCATTTATTGTTTTAAAAACTCATTTTTCGAAGTGCCCAATACTTACTTGACATTTATTTATTTTCAATATGAACACAATTATATGTCCAAAATTTCATTTCTTTATTATTATTTTTATTTAATGTTTTGCTCAGTAGATTACTTTTCAAAAAATGTGTATTTTTTTCATGAAATTATCGAAAGTTGGCTGGGTTTGAATACTTTTTCACTCACTTCATGTCAAATTAGCTCTTAAGTTCAGATAACTATTTCCAAGCTCTTAAAACTGCATTGAACCTTTTTGTGTGCAATGAAACAGTAAACGAAAAAAGTACAGAAATCACAAAACCTAACAGAAACATGTTGAGATATTCATAAGATGTTCTTAAATTTGTCTCTAATTCATGACTTAGTCTTTATAATTAAAATCTAAAAGATCTATCAGAAATTATAATTTTCTTAATCTTAGATAATGCAGATTGAATATGCTCACAGTAAATCTGAAAATGTCAATTCTGATTTAAATTTGTCTCATTTCCATCATACATGCCTTATATTCCAGAAATAAGCTACTAATAAATATTCTCTTTAGGAAAATTTGTGAAATATAATATTAATGTTGCACAAAGATAGTATATTAAAGACAACACATCTGAAACACGGACCTTTTAAATAATATCAGAATGAAATATATCCTTTTTATAATGGCATTTATCATAATATTGTTTATTTGAAACATTTCTAAAAGTAACAAACACTGTTGTACAAGTGAAAATTTCTATATTTCAGGCTGAGTATGAAATAAAAGTTGGTGAAGAAATAAATGAGTTGGAACAGCAATGGTTGGAAGTGCTGCAGCAAGAGGAAGATGATGTGTGGATTCAAGATAATGATGGTGTGTAGAAAGCAAGATTGTGATTCTAAGTGTATAGTTAAAAATTTATCCATTTTGAATTGAATTCTTTGTGTAGCATGGAATAATCCAGCATCTACTATTATGAGGCTGTCTTTATCAGGCTTTGCTTGAATTTACCCGATTTTCAATTTAGTTTCCTCTTAACTTGTCCAATCTTGGTTTCATTTTTAATCTATTCTAACAAAGTAAACATGTTTAAAAGGTAATTTTTTTATGTTACTTAAATCTGAAATTATAGTGTGTGTGAGCATTAAAATATGCTTGATTCGAGTTAGTCATATCAATTTTATGTTAAATTATCTTTTCGTTGCATCTCAATCTTTAATTTGTAGATTGTTTGGAACTTTACAATTTGTACATTTGCTTAGATTAAGCTCGCATGCCATATATTTTCTTTAATACTTTTGAGTTTCTTATAAATGGATGTGCATAGTATTTTACATTTGGCTAAATTTGTCATGAAATTTATGCTCTTATTGCATGGTACCTTTTACAATTTTGACTTTGTCATCTGACTGGTTCAAAATTATGAGGTATTATCCTTGGATCTTTTTCCTCGCGATTGTTCCCGGATCGTCACCAGTAACCTGTCATGTTGCTCCAGTGAAACATAATTTCAACTACTTACCTACTTTCGCAATTGTTTACTTTATTTTTAATAAAAAAATTCCTAATTTATGAGTTTTCTTCTGGAATTTTCTGTGCTTATTTTAAGCTGTTGAAGATAAAACTATTGAATTCACAGGAATACACAAAAACCATATTCCAATAAAAAAATTACCAACTCTGGGCATAAGCCAGTTTTGTATCAGGAAATTTTGCATTCAAATACTGTACAATTCTTTTAAATGTTCAGTAAAAAATAATAATTTTTTGCTTTTAAGGAACTTTTTTAAGTTCCAGTAATACCAATTGGATCATGAAAGCAAATGTTCATGACCACTACATTATACATGTATAATATTTTCAAAAAAGTTAAATCCATAGAATGATGACTAGGCATCATTTCTCAACATTCAAGTTCATGTGAAATGACTGGAAATTCTAACATTTAAAGTCTAAATGTGAACTGAAAAGAGGCATGCATTGTAAAGATAAATTATATATATATATATATATGTCTGAAATATATCTCAAAATAGGATATTCATGTTTAATAGTATTTAGAATGTAAATGTTTTGGCAGAGTTGTTTTACTTCCACAGATACAATGGTTAATTACTGGTTAAAAATATCTTAGATTGGAAGTACAACTCCAGCTACAATATAGCATTTATTCTGTCTGTAAATCAACTGCTTTTTAAATTCCTGGGGATATTACAGGCGTTATGTATATCTTGAAATTTTCATGCAGATGTTGATACACGTTTTGAAATTTATCTAATTCATATATTTGTTTTCTATTTAACTTCCAAGAGCTATGTGGCGAAATTTTCATTCGGATATTAACTACAAATTCATAAAAAGTTTAGTTATTTGGGTTGCTGAAGTGAAGTTTTGAACTTTAAAAATGTAGTATACTAGTTCTCAAAACAAAGTGGATCTTACTTTCTTCTATTGAATTTTGTTAATCAACAACTTTCACAATATCTTTATATTCGATTTGGTCCTGTTTACAATGCTTCCACAGTTGGAATGTCAGACCACGCAACTTTGCAAATTATCATAAATTTTTGGAATTGAATTTATTCAAACCACATCTTAAGTTTTCTTTAAAGAACCTTAAAGGAATGGAGGAAAATTTTTAAAAAATACATGAAATTAGGGGCTTAGAATATTCAAGTACAAAAAATCAGAAAGACTTATTTCTTAAAAAATTATTTTAGGTAGCCTAGTGCTATGTAATAAAGTTAAATCTTATTTGAATAACAAAAAACTAGATATCATATTTTAACTATTATGTTATGATTTACTCATCAAAGGAATTTTTAAAATTACTGTTAGTGGTGAAGTTAGAAGCTCTGGGAACCTATTCCTCTTTTGACAAAAAGTGATCACTATAATGAGGAATTTTCAAAGAATTTACTTAGCTCTATTACAGTAGAACTAGAAAATTTAAAAATTGAAAGTGAGAAATAAAATGCAGAGCATGAATTCAACTTGAGAAAATTAAAATTAAAAATGGCATCTAGACAGGATGTATTTATTATTTAGTATTATATTATTTTATTAGTATTTATTTAGTTCTATTTGAAATACATAAATCGAATTGAAATACCAAAAGAAAACTGGATTATAATTACCTACTAGGATTGCTCCCATTACAAATAGTGATAGCATGTGATCCAGATGAATTGGCATATGACTATAATATATTACAAAATTGTTGCTAAAGCAGTTCAAATTGAGTCCTGAATAGTTCAAAGTTTTTATTCACATAAGAAAGACACATCTGCTTCTTGGCGTGATTCGAGTTAAATAATTTTTGAAGAGCGGATAAAAGAGGGCTAGATATATTGAAATATGAAAGAACTGATGGTGGTAGATCAGTTGAAATGAAGAGTGCCAAACGAAGTGCACGAGCATGATGAGTTACCAAAAATAAAAAACATTGATAAACTTGCCAACATGTTAGATGAGCTAGAGGAAATATACTTTGCAAATGTTTGTCTCTTCTGTTCAGATCACCGATGCAAGATCAACTTGCAGGCACCGACTTTATGCTAATGAACTTTTTCATAGATCCTGTGGTCCAATAATCTTTTTCTTAATACTTTTCCCACTGGTAGGTTTATTTTCAACTCTTCATTCTTTCATGAGCTCTTTGAATAAGGAGGTCAGAGCTGTCCTAAACACCTTACACTTAACAAAGAACCCCTCCACACATTATGTTACCACTTGTCCATTGAAGTATTAAATTCACTATTCTTTATGGAATTTTCTTCCTCTATTTGTGGAACCAACACACACACTACACTTAGTCCAATTTTGCAACATCAAATGTCTTATGCAAAAAGTTTTGAAAAATATGTGAAAAGTTATGAACAATTTAACCTTTTCATTTATGAATCATAATTTAAAAACTTATATTGCTATTGCTGAAATTACAATTTCTATTCAATATTAATCAGTTTTTATTCAATATTATTTTTGTAATTGTATCTGTGCTACACATACGAACGTTTTGCATTGAAGACAAATGTGTATTTTTATCCGTCTTTTAATTTCATGCTGATTGATTGGTGCTTTACAGCTTTTATTTCAATGAAACTTTTTATCAGTTGATTCCACAGCACTAGCAACCTTCAATTCCTCTCTGGGTATATTTCTCTCTTCTGTGTCAGTAAAACTTTCCTTGTGTGTGCAGGGTCAGGTGGGTATAAAAAGCAGTATTTTCAATTTCAAAGTAGAATTTAATGACGTTTTTTTAAAAAGTGGTGTTTTTGCATGCATTATTTAAGAACATGCTGCACAAGTTTTTCTTCATATTTAAATCTTTATTTTTAGTTAGTGGCTATTTTTACACCCATTTTACCCTATGGTATGGGGTAAAGTGGGTAACTCATAGATTTAAGTTATGAAATCATTAAATGGGGTGAACAAAATTAATACAATATAATAATTGATAAGTATATTAAAAGAATAATTTTTGTCGAATGAGCTATTTCTGTTCAGTGAGCTACAACTACTAGTTGTCTTCTCAATGTCTAACTTCAAATATGTAACAATATTTTTTAACACTGTATCTCAAGATGTACTTGAGCAATGTTTGAGTGTTCATTTCACTGTGAAAAACATTCAAAAATTCTACACAATACAAAACATTTATGTTAACATGAATTTTGTGAAAGATATAGGTTTCATATATTTATCAAAACTGTGCCTGATTATCAATTGTAGTTTTTGGCAATGTATGAATAATAAATACTTTATCTACTATGTTAACATCCTCCTTTTCTAGAAAAGTATACCATCGACTAACTGGATTTCTGTTACTTGCTCAACGAATTATTGAACAAATTTTTCGCCTATGTACTTCCCAAGAACCTTGCTTAATATTGCTGTTGTCAATTTTGCTCTTTGGTTCTTTAATATTTTCTTCTGTTCCATAACTTTATTTTCAGTAAGAGCCTGAGCTGATGTTCTCACGTTTCATGTTTTACTAGACCTATCTTATCTTTCTTTAAATAAATGCTCTAGGATGCTAGAGCCTCTGTTAATACCTCACCTATTTTCTGAACCCTTTTCCTTTTTCTCAATGAATTGTGAGCGACATTTCTAAAATCAGTAGACATAGGCGTTGAGTAGGTTATTAATATGGCTAATTTCGGGTCTTTTAACAGTGAACATACTTTTTCTGGCATGTAAGTTGCTTGAAATTATACATTACTTCCTGTGAAATTTGATTTCCTTCATTTTGTGACAAGCTTACAACACATATTAAACTTCATTCTGGGAAATTAATGCCTTTTCTATCCATACAATTCTGCGTTCCACATCCTGTTGGTTTACAGTATATAACTACTTCTCTCAAATTCTTTCACAACATGGTGAATTTTGATGATTCACATAACTGTTTAAATAGACATGGGAATGTGAGCTTGGAAACATTTTGCAAATCGTTGCAAAGTGTTTCTAAGTTTTCCCCTGTACCATAGTTATGAAATTCCTTTCCATGTTATTTTCAGTGGTGCAAAAACACCAGCATCTAAGGGCTGTAAAGCACAACTTGTAATTGGGTAGCCATAACATTATGCCTATATGTATGTTATTAAATACTTATATACCTATTCATTTTTGCTGGTTTAAAAATATCTTTAGCATAAAAGACTCCCCAAAAAGTTTCATCAGTGTTGCTGCAAAGCCTAAAGCTATATCCAGTTTTCCCCACTTTATTCAAAAACATCTAGCATTTTAAGTAATGTAATTTTTTACCTGTCTATTAGAATCTCTTAACAAGTCCTTTATCTAGCTCAAGAGAATAATATATATATAACAGTATTAGAAAGGCATACATAAATAGGAAGTTTGCCAGATAACTACAACCCACATGACAGGATCCAAACAAACAAGCCATCAGGATCTTCTAGATGTAACCAATAAATTTTTTTCGATTGAAATTTTTTTTAAGAACTTAAATATAATGTAGTGAGTTTTACTTTCCATCTTAACAGGGTTTGTAATTAATGAGGTAGCTTTTGCATGGGCTACCCACTTTACCCCACCTGATCCTATACCTATTATTTGATGTTGTCTGTCTTGTCTGGCACAGCATGGCCAAATATGGCCCTTGCACCATAAACCCAACCCTCTAATTAAGAGATGGATTCCAATTTCGAACAACGTTTGAAAATTTCATATTTGTATAATGTACTGTAAATTTGCTTTATGTATTGTTAATAATTTTTTCATCTGATTATAAAATTCCAACAGTTCAGTATAACTTTCGTGTGTATTGTCATTCCAATAACTCCTAGTAATATATTTATACAATGTTGACTCCTAGTTGAATGCAACCTTTCATTTTCATTTATTTCATTTTGTTTTTCAAGCCTTTTCAAACTTGTTGTTATTTCCATCATTATCAGAAGTTGCAATTCCTTAAGTTGAGAAGTTAGTCATTCAAAGCAGTGTCATTTGTCTTATATTCACTATTGAATGAAGTTCAGCCCAGTATCTATTCATTATAATCTTCAATATCATCCTCTTCTAATGGCTCATCTAACATTTCCAAAATAACTGATCAAAATATTTGTTCTGTGAAATCGGAAATTTTATTTTCACTTATTCCACAAATATTTAATTGCCCGTTGCGTTGCTCCACTGTGATGTTAATTAAATATACCAATCCACCAATATTTAATTTTCATTATATGCTTTAAAAACTAAAATATTTACGAAAAAAATTGAGCAGTAATAAAAACACTTGAGTGATTCTTCTAACTGGTCTTTCAGAGGGCCATCATCATTAACAGTCAAACAAATAAGCTACACAGTGTGAATTTACCAGCTGAATGACATTTATACTACAGTAAAGAAACAGATATTGCTTGGAAGTGCCATTTAGAATATCTGATATGCACTTATGGGTTTCACAAATCCAACATACAGGATAATTTTTGTTGAATGATGTGCCTATTTGTACCCAATTTTTCATAATTCAGAACAATCATCGATCACAGAAAATTAATTTAAAATTTTCACCTAATTATGGGCAAAACTCCCATACCTAACAACACATTTTTTTAAAAGCAACACCACATGTTTAGTAGTTTTTATTTCTGATTTTCCGTGTTATATCTTTCTCATGCCTTTTATTTAATAACTCTGAGTAACACTGTTTCTTAGTTTTAAAATACGAGTTAAAAATTTTACTAAACCATTTGTTACTATTTTAAAATAAAAGTATAAAAACAATCTTGAATATCATTAACAGAATTGGGCTCCATTTCCCACACAGGTTATAAAGTTAAATTATTCTTGACAAAAGTACAAGGTGAAATTTGTAGAGAATGAAATACTATTGCATAGGTATATTTATATCTGCTATAAACATTTTCTTATGAAATCTAGACCAAGAAATTAACTTATATTTCTTTTCCAGATGCTACCAATAGACCCACAAGCAATTTCCAAGGGTTGAATTGCTATTAAGAGGTATACTTTTTAATATTTGTATGCCTTTATGCTATAATTTTGATTAATGTGTAAAATTCTTAAGAGTACTTCAATATTTTTGAAGAAATTCGAGATTTCTCAAATTAAGCTTTGATTTGTGTAAAAATAATAACAGATGTTTAGTTTCTTAAGAAATGTTCTGTCTTAAATTACAATATAAACATTTTTTATACAATATACGCTGAATATATTAAACGAATTCTCAGATGGGATTTATTATAGGAAAAACTAGCTGTTGTGTCTAAGTATAATGGAAAAATCAAAACATTCAAATAGTATTTGGCTTCATCTGAAATATGCAAATTAGAGAAATGATATATTTATATCCAAGGTCTTGTTAAAACCACTATTTGTATGACAAAAGAAGTAAAAAAGGATGGAATTATTTTTTCCTAGGTTCCTGGGAAAAAATCAGATGGCAGAAAAATTTTGCTAAATACAAATTAGTTTTGTTAAATGGAGATTACATTTATGAATTTAATACTTAAAATTAAAAAGTTGTGCAGAAATATTTAATTTGAAAAATTGATAAAATAAAAGTTTGCTCTCTTGTAAAACGCAAATTTGTGTATTCATTCAAACATATTTTAATGTTTGAGGAGTCTTTAAAACATGTTCATTTTTTTTCACTGGCACTTACTTTATTTTAAAAGATTTTGAATAAGTTGGTGCTAGTGTATAACGCATTTTCTTTTGCCAATTAAATATTACAAATTTTAACAATTTCTTGAAATTATTCAGTTTTTTTATTTTTAGGGTTACTATCTAAAAGTTTTTGGACAGAGCATTGCTTTCATCAAAAGAAAAAAAATTGGAAAGTTATGTGAAGCAAATCCTTAAAGATACTTATTTCTCATTGATATGAAGTTTCCAAAAGAAATTTCAGTTTATATTGTTGTCTCGATGAGACAGTTATTGTCTTGCAGAAAATGTTGAAACAGTATTTAATATTACCTGGGAAGATGTTTTTGCCATGAGTCATTTAATTTGAAATAATGAACATGGTATAGAAAGTCTCAATGAGACTGATTAAGTCTAAAAGAATTTGGAAAAAATTTACATGCTTAATGTATTAAGTGAATTTTTTTCACTTGTTTTATGACATTCATAAGCTGTTTGTTGCATGTGTAGAAATTTTATAAATGTTTTTTATGCATGTAAAAATTTCAGTCTTATTAAAATGAGTGATTTCATGCTGTAGTTTCTGATATTCAGATTAGCAGTATACATAATTTTGTACAAATCTAAAATCCAGTTATTAGTGAGATTTGTGTAAAATAACAAATTTTATGTAATTTGAATTTTAATTTCTATTTATGAATGTACTTTTAATAAACAAAAAATTTATTGTATTTTTAAAACTCTTGAAATACATTATTAATCCGAATGTATTTGTATAAACTGTACAGTTTTAAAATATTTGTTTTAATGTTGCTTTTAAATTATTTTATTGTTAAAGAGAGAAACCTCAATTTGTGATAATTTTTGTGTTTGTGTTACTCTATCAAATTTATAAATTATATCAGATGTTTATTTTATTCAAAAGATACATTATACCTGACTGATTTGATGTGATGCCATAATTTAATAAATAAAACTCGACATTTCGGATTTGGAAACATTCTAGATTTACTTTTACTATTATTTTCTTTGATAGAACTGCATAGCTGTATAAAATTTGCAAATGTTGCTAACATATTCTTTTAATCATAATTCTGGTTTTGTGTGTGCTTTTAATTTTCATATAAGATTTTAGAAGCAATACATAACCTTTTGTGGTAAACTATTTTTTGGATGATTTCAGTGATGGAATGTGCTATCTTTTCATTGAAGGTATAGATGGTGTTTTTATAATCCTACCTTGCTATTATGATGTATTGCAGTGTATTTAAGTTATTTACTACCAAAATAGCATTAGTTTTGCATATATTTTGATAGCTTCACTGTTTTAAAGCTTAGGAAGATGTTACATCGCATGACATTCAAATTTTCAAAGATATGTTTAATGAGGTTTTTTTGGCCACCCGTTTGTATAAAATATATTTAGTATATATTAGCTGCTATGCTGATTATTGTAGTCATAAATATTGCAGATAACATTCAATTTTTTTTTGTTGTATATAAAGGTAAGCATGTAAAAATGGCAAAATCACAATAACAAAATAGTAAGTGTATGAGTGAAAGCCAAGTATTAATAATTTTTTTCTCAAATTCACTTTGAATGTTTTGTCCCTGTTATACAATGTATGCTATCTTTTGATCGATTTTGTGGTCCAAAGTATTCATAATTTTACACTGAAGAGTGAACTGTTTTCAGTTGTAGACCTGATGCATTGGGATCAGAATACCTCAAGATAAATCGGAATTGGTAAACGATATGTTATAGAAATTACATTTAAGGCATGCAGTTTTATTAATAAAACAGGTCATTAGATATCAGTTTAACAGAATATAAACATTGATATATTTTTTTATTAAACACAAAGCATTACTCATCTATTTTTAATTCTTAACCATGTCCTGTGCTGAGTACTCCAGTCTGACTTATTGCCCTGGGTATAGATAAACTATCATTTTATGGTGATTGCTTTTCTTAGAGAGTAATGCATGCATACAGAAAGTTTGTTAAAATTGTACACAATTCATGCAGATAAATTAGGCAATATTGTATTCTTAGCCTAAATTTAAAATGTAAGGTTGTATCTCAAGATTCCATATCAGCAATGATTTTAATTATACAGTAAGGAAAATGTAAAACATACTGGGAGCAAAGGCAAGGTTTGAGATAAATTCAAATAATTACTATTATCAGGAAACTCTTCTTGTGCAAATGACAGGTATAATACAATCGAGCCTGTATATATAGAAACAAGTGCATATAAGCATTTCCTCCTAGTGTTCCACTTACATATATTTTGTTAACTCTTCTGTATGAGCTTGTGCAAAGGATTGTTAAAACAAAAATGTAATGTTACTGGACATACATAATAGATGAACAAGGTTTAAACTTGATATAGCTCAAATGCTTTGCCTCCCTTACCATATGTAGCATTGTCCCTGTGAAAGGTTTGATTTGTCATTATAGACATTTTTTGCTACATTAGACCAACCCTGTGAGTGAAAGAAAGGTAACTAAATGTGAAAGTGCTAAGTTAAGTGAAAGGAAAGATACCTCAGACTGAGTGCTCTAAATTATGAATAGGATTGCAGAATTTAGAAGAAAATTTGACTGGCAAGATTAAAAACAGAAAGGAAATGTAAAAAGTGGATGTTTCACAATAAGCAAGGCAGGTTCAAAGTATAAAGTAACAATATCAACAATTACTTAATCAAAATCTTGGAGGAGGGAGTTGTATTCCCTGTTGTGTTTTACATAGCTGTTTTAAACAGATATATATTAGTTTAGCACATTTATTACATAGATACAATCCTATTAAACATGATTCCAAAACCTTTCTTGAAATTATGTACAAATTCTCTTATTGTATGCAACAATAAACTAAGGTCAGTTTAATATTATTTTAGTAACAGTAATTGTTTCAAAAGTCCGTTTTATAACACCTAGATACAATCCTATTAAACATGATTCCAAAACCTTGAAATTATGTACAAATTCTCTTATTGTATGCAACAATAAACTAAGGTCAGTTTAATATTATTTTAGTAACAGTAATTGTTTCAAAAGTTCGTTTTATAACACCATTTATTAGAGTGCATGAATTAGCACTAAGAATGGGATTATGAGGAATTCACATGATTCAATAAAGATGGATGAATACGTTTCTTTACTGGATTAAAAATCCTAAAACTTTGCATTAAGAAAAGGTTTATACATTTGTGATGTGATATATTACAACTCTTGCAAATTACTCACACTTGAAGTTTGTAAAAATTAACTCACTCTACAAATTACAAATGGCATATTTGATGATTAAAATGAAAAATATAGCCTAACAGAATGTAAGACATTTTTACGTATCAGACAAAACCTCAATGTGATGTGTTTTGAAAATATGTAGCCCTTATAACCTTATAATAAATAAACTTTAATTTTAAATTATTCTTTGATACAATTAACTGAAATGTTTCATGTTTGACAAAAATAAAACAGTATTTCATGTAGTTAGTGTTTATATGCACTACCACTCTCAAAAAATAAGTGATTAAAACTATATTTGGGAAAACAAATGCATCTTTCATCTGCTAAGACCTCAAAAATTATAAAAGAAAATAGTTTTGAATAAATCTTTTCATGTTTTAAAATTCTGTCATGTGATAAGAATGCATACATTACAGCTATACTATCCGAATTTCTCATCGTGTATGTTAATGTACTTTTCACTTGGAATAACTAATTTTGTTGATGTATATCTTTAGTTTTATGGAATTTTTCAAGAAATATGAAGATTTTATTTTATGTATTTTACAAAATGTATAAATTTCCTTATATAGTTATCAATTATGGTTTTTAGAAAATATGTGATGGGTAATACCTGCTATTATTTTTAAACTTTTAAACAGCTCCTTTTAACTTAAATAGTTTTTTGTCTATTATATTTTTGTAGTCTAAAATTTATGTCAAATTTGAGAAAAAACACTACTGTGTGATTTGGTTTAATCAGAAAGTGGGACTTTTTAAAACTAAGGCAGGTGTAAACATTTTTTTAAATGTTTAATTCGTAAGTGGTTATCACACACAATTATAAATAGTTTTTTAATAGTAAACTTATATATACTTTAATTTGTTAGAAATTAAATTAGAAAAAAACATCAAACACTGCATAATAATCAAATTATGTAAAAATAAATTCAAGAGTAAACAGTATAGTAACAATCAATCTACAATATAAGAACACAATTTAGAAATTAATTTTTCTTACTTGAATATTCTTAAAGTTTATGTTTGGTTAAAATTGAAATTATATTATCAGATATTCTTTTATAGAAATGGCTAAGAACTTAGTTACACACCTTCCATTGTGGATTGGGAGTAACTAATAAATTTTATCCTCCTAAAAGATCTTTCTGCAATAGTATCTGGTAATGTCAAAGCTATTTAATACAAGAATATTAGGATGACAATCATTCAAATTATTGGAATATATAAAGGTAACAGTATTTGGTTTCGGGAAAATTTAAACAATAGTTTTCAACTGCTAATTGATTTTTATATTTGATCATCAATAAGCAAAAAATGACAGCTGTTATCAATTTACCTTTCATCATGAAAGCTTTTTTTTTGCACACTTCCTAGTATGTGGTTCGTTTTTTATGGCACAAAGGCCAGATCTGGCCAAGCAATGTTTTTCTGCCAAGTAAATAGACATTCACACACAAGGACAGTTTTAATGACACAGAAGAAATACATCCAGGATAGTTACAGGAATAAAAACTGCATCACCTAGAGCTAGTGTAGTGGGCAAACCCATGAACCAAATAAAAATTTTGTTACAAACTGCTATTTGTTTTTGCTTTTTGCACATTTGACAAAATTTTCGGTACATTCAATTTTCAGTAACTCTAATGATTTTGGAAGCTATTTGTAAATTAAAATTTTATTTGGGGAGATATACTTCAAAAGTTATTTAATTTTGGTTAAATATCTAGATAGGTAATAAAAGT
This sequence comes from Meta bourneti, assembly GCA_933210815.1. Lineage (NCBI taxonomy): Eukaryota > Metazoa > Arthropoda > Arachnida > Araneae > Tetragnathidae > Meta > Meta bourneti. The sequence continues at coordinate 78,252,345 of OW119933.1, read as the reverse complement.
TACAAAATTTGGCAAGACTCACTGGTGTATAGAACAAGTGATATTTAGCAAATGTAAAGAATTGTATCATGATAAAAGCCATCATTAGTTTGCATTATATAATTGTTTGATAATTATTTAAAGTTTTTATGCATTTCAAATTATTTTTATTAAAATTTTTGAAGTGTTTTTTAAAAGACCACATTTGTAAAAATTGAAGAGGGGTAGCTTATATATGTACACACACTAGTTGCACCACATAGTTTCATTTAATTTTCAGGTAGACAAAATTTGATAAACAGTAAAACCTTTCTGGGCAACCACGTTTTCTTGGAATGAATTTTTGACCCATAAATCACTAAATTTACCTCCATGCCGACCACCAAAAATCACAACCTTCTAGAAGGAACATTTTAGATTTAAAAAATTCATTTTCTATACAGCAGACAACATGAAATTAGTCTTATTGACATCAATGTTTTAAAATTTTTAACAGGATGATAGTTACTAATTTGAGAACAAGAATGACATGATTACTTGAATGGCTCATGAATTCAAAAAAAGCTATCACAGAAAAACCATCCTGATTTTGGATAATGCAAAGTGACGCAATAGTTTTAACTGCGCGGTGGCAACGCGTTTTTTTTGGCGCCGTGTTTGGCGCACTTTTTATGTCGCCACGGAAATCTTCCAACATCGAATATATACTGCATACGTATGGATGAAATATGTAAATCTGAATGAAACAACATTTGAATAAAAAAACACTGCAAATATGGATGAAATGTATGGAATTTTGGCGTAGTTATAAGCGACTCATGCCGGTGAGGGTAACCCATTTGTTCTCGGATTTCCAACAGTGAATCGATATCATTCTCCACATATGAATGAAATGAATAAAAAAAATGTACATTAGTAGAATATAAGTTATTCTAATATTTTAACAGATTTCACTGTAAATGAGAACTGGACGCCGGCAAGGTTGCCATAAAAATAGGTTAACCCTAACCAGGAGAAAATTCGAGAAAAAAATGGGTTACCATCAGCCTGCATGAGTCGCTTATAACTACGCCAAAACGCGTTGCCACCGCGCGCGGCAGAGACTACAGCTGTACCCCAAAATTCCTGCCTCAAGAACACCCAAACCCAAGAAAGTGCACTGATTTCAGCAAACATTTTAAACAATAGATAGTTGCTAATTTGTTGCTTTCGTTTTCTCTAAACTTGATTTCAAAAGGAATTATAGCAGAAAGGAACATCAAAGCACTGTTTATTAAAAGTTGTGAACTATTTTGTGAATTTTGCAACTTTATCATCCACCATAGGTTGAAATATGTTTGGTAATTTTAATTGTTTTCTGGTTTGAGTAATTTTGATTAGAGAATTTGTATTCCTCCATTAAGACCACCTCTGGACAATTTTCATTGAACAAAGCATGGTCGCCTTAGGGGTTTTAACTATTTGAAGAGGGAAGGCAGCTTCCCTCTTCAGTAATGAAAGAGAAGTTTTAATTTGATTAAAAATTCATTGATGTTTAGTTGCTATTAAGCAACTAAAATTACTATTTGATAATTGCAACTCCTTAAAGTGAATGTGATTCAAATAAAGTATAACTTTAAGTTGAAATCTACCATGAAAACAAGCCTTTCATTCATTCATAAACCAGGCCATTCAACCTACCCAAGGGGTTTGTTATAACATTTCACTGAATTTTGAAAGTGACAATTATTTGAAAAATACCTGAGATTTTGTCAGATTACACTGTTCTTTAAATTTGAACAACACAGAGACGGGTATGAATCGAATGTGCATACGAATTTGGATTAGGAATTGAATTGGATACTTACCCCTATTTCCCAGATTAACGATATGGAAAGGCAAGAATTGAAATACTGGACGCAAAAGAATACAAACTCCAGACAACAATTTAAAACTGGTTTAATTGTAACCTTTACAAGACATTTGATTGATTCAGCGATTTAAAGTTCAGTTTGTAGCCGGGGTACAGATCCCATCGTCCGATTTCTTTCCGCGTCCCAGAAAGAACGCGTCCCCGTAACTTCCTTCTTCTCGTTGACCCCCCACCGGATTGGGTGAAAAGTTTCGGGAGAGTTTTTTTTGCTTCTTTTGTTTACCTTTCGCTTCCTCCCGTGCGACTCTGGCGTTACTCAACATCCTGCGGGGGGCGGCAAGATGATATCGGCAACACCACTAGCCGATTGAGTGGACCGAATGACATCTCCGGATTTTGTCTTAACTGACACCACACTAGTCAGCTGGTCGGTTCCCGAGAACAACTGGGTGACTCTGCCAAGGTTCCAATGGAGAGGAGGTTGCTGGCCATCTTTAAGTAGCACTAGATCTCCAACGTTGATGGACGTGTTTGCGAGTCGCCACTTGGGACGGGGTTGAAGAGCATGCAGATAATCCCGATTCCAACGCCTCCAGAAGCTGTCTCTCACCTGTAACAATAACTTCTACCTGGAAGACTCAAAGATGAATTAGGTTGGTGGTTGAATTCAGGAATTTTCAAGAATGGGACTCCAATGAGGAAATGGCCAGGAGTCAGAGCCCGAAGATCAGTTGTGTCCGTGGATAGGGGTACAAGAGGTCGAGAGTTGAGGCAAGCCTCAATCTGGCATAATAATGTGCTCAGCTCTTCAAAATTCAAGAGAATTCCTTGACATGTTTTGGTCAGATGACGCTTGGCCAATTTGATAGAGGCTTCCCAAAGACCTCCGAAATTCGGAACGTATGGAGGGTTGAAATGCCAAGTAATGCTCTTTTGTGAGCAGAAATTCAGTACAGAGTGTTCTCTTGGCAGCTTAAAGAGTGCTTTGAGGTAAGCGGCTGCACCGACAAAGTTCGTCCCATTGTCCGAAAATATGTCTGTAGGATAGCTCCGTCGGGCCACAAATCGTCGCAGAGCGGCTAAGAAGGCTGCGGACGACAAGTTAGAAACTAGTTCAAGGTGCACATGCAGACAAACAAGCATTAGTACGATTTGAATGTGCTGGCCTTTCTCTGATGTTGGCATTTTTTATTGATTGGGCCAGCAAAATCGACTCCCACTTTCTCGAAAGGTCGGGATGGTGTTATTCGAGATGTCGGCAAATCACCCATCAATTGGGATGTGGGCTTATCAGATGATCGGAAGAACCGAATACGTTGTCTGAGTTCCTTTCGCACAGTTGATCTGTCATCTGGAATCCAGAACTTCTGGCGAATCAAGGACAAGACTAATTCCGATCCACCATGCAGACTGATTTCATGAAAATGTCTGATTATTGCGGATGTAATATGTCTCTTCGGAATTATCATAGGGTATTTTTGGTCAAAGGCCAACGTTTGGTGTTTACTTAGACGTCCCCCGACACGGAGAATTCCGTCTACATCAAAAAAGACCTTTAATGAAATTATTTTACTAGTTTTGGGTATGGATTTATTCTGCCTCAGCAACTTGATTTCAGATGAGAATTCTGGCTCTTGAATTAATCTGATTATTGGTTTACTTGAATTGTCTACAGGAGTATTCAAACTACTCTTTCGTTCATAAAACTAATGCGATATGTAAAAATAATCTAAACATCTTTTGTTGATTCGAATGTTTATCAAAAAGCTTCGTCATGTGTTAATGCCATCAGACAAATGCTCAGATTTTGCCAACACTGATTTTCATTGTATGCAGAAATGAAAAGGGATTTTCTCATGTGCAACGAGTGCATTAGACCGTAATGTATGCATTCAGAACTTGGTAATAAAGTGTAAAGTAGAATAAAGTGCCTATAAATGCACACCAATAATAAACGGACAAACTTTGATTTTTAAAACAACTGAAATTCTGTCTCAGAATCGTTGAAATCAGCGGTGCACAATATGAATTCGATTGTTTTAAAAAGTTCACCAACAGTAAATACATGTTTTCGTTTCTAATCCCTAGAGAACATTATCGTTGCACCCGAAGTAAATATACAAAAACAAAGATAGAATACAAACACGCAATACATAGTAGATTATAATAGTGGAAGACATGCACTCACCAATACAGCTTTGGAAATTGCTAGCCAAGGGTTTTTGCTTGGAACACATCCGACATTTTCTCGAAGTCGAATCAAAACAGTAGACGTTGCATTTTGATTCGTCAAAGTAGGTCATGTGACGCTTGCGTATGCGTCGAAAGTTGGATTTCTCCCAAGTCCCTTTTGAACGCAACGCAAAGGCTTGCGTAATCCTGCCCATCTGTCAATCACGTTGTTATCGTCGCTCATTGGTTCGACACAACGCAATACGCTAAACTATAAACTCGCCATAAGCCTCTACTTCCCATCAGATAAGCCACGTCCGTATACTTAAAAAGTTTGAGCATGCGCAGTTTAAAAATGGTGCCTAGGGATGGTCTGCGGTAAGACTTGTTAAAAATAACAGCTCATCTGTATTGAATGGGAAAAAATGATGTAAATGAATGTAATAAGTAAAGAAGGGCAAACTATTTTATTTTACGATTAATTTACTCGATTTATTCGTTAACTGTTTTAACTCTTTTGCAATAACACCAGTCGTTTTCTGTTACTTTTTGGATAACAGTCTGTAACTGCTGATTTCAATATTGCTGTTGGAATAACGCCCGTCACAAGTCATGAAAACAAAACCATATATTCATTTTGAAAATGGGAAGAACAATAACACATTGCATCAAACGATCAGTCAGAAATATGATGAATGAAGTAACTGAAAATATTACTGTGTGTACATCAGTACAATACAAATATACAGGGTATGAAAAAAATCATGCTTTTTAAAAATCAAAAACATCGGGTTTATTTTATTTAAATCGGACTTTTTTTTATTTAAATCGGATTTTTATGATTTTAATTAATTTCTTGCCCGCACAAGTTTAAATTTGTTGGACGTGAGACACGCAAATTACAGTGTGCTTTCTTGATATATTTAAACATTAATAATTTTATGTAAAACATTAGTGTATTGAGAAATATAGCTGGGCAAACTTTTGAAAGATTAAAACGCTAGATAGAAATTAGCAAAGTAAATCACATGATAGAGTAAATAGACAGTACCCCAAATGCCAAGATGAGCAATGGTTTTCTATCTGGTTCTAAAGCAGTTTAGATTACTTTGAGTTTAACTCATAACCAGTGACATGAATTTTTTGGACCCAGATAAATAAAGTTGCTGGATCCCCGTACACTATATTATGAATTTTTTCAATCATGCAAATTTCAGAATTTTTTTGCATTATATATTTATCATATATGAATAAAATGTTTTGAATTACTTCAATTATTTTGATATAAAATAATTGGTTCAAGACTTGCTTTTGAGAAAAAATCATGCCACCAATAGAAAATAAAATAAAAAGAACTTGCATCTTGAAAAAATTCCTACTTCTCATTAATTTTTAGTTTGCAAAGGTAACTAATTGGTGAAAAAATTGTTATTTTTTGTAAGTTAACAGTTAAAAACTGAGACAACATGAAAATACATCAATTTGAAACCAAATGTGTCTATTTTTCAAATTCTTTGAGCATTGACAATTATTTCATAGGTATATTCAAAGTACACAAAAGGGTTATATATAAAACAAAAAAATGAAGCTTTTCTCTGAACAGCATAGAACAAGAGTAATACCAACCCCCAGATAATGCCAATTCAGTGGAATTTTGAGCTTAGCAAATTGAGCTTTAGAAATTAGCAAAGTAAATCACATGATAGAGTAAATAGACAGTACCCCAAATGCCAAGATGAGCAATGGTTTTCCATCTGGTTCTCAAGCGGTTTAGATTACTTTAAGTTTAACCCATAACCAGTGACGGATTTTTTGGAACCAGATAAATACGGTTGCCGGATCCCACGGACACCGTATTATGAATTTTTTGAATCATACAAATTTGGGAATTTTTTTGAATTATAAATTTATCGTATATGAATAAAATATTTTGAACTACTTAAATTATTTGTATATAAAATAATTGCTTCAAGACTAGTTTTGAGAAAAAATCATGTCGCCAATATAAAATAAAATCAAAGGAACTTACATCTTCAAAAATTCATACATCTCATAAATTTTTAGCTTGTAAAAATAACTTATTTTGGTTAACAAATTGTTATTTTTGTAAGTTAACAGCAAAAAATGAGACATGAAAATACAAATGATTGGAGCGGCGAGTCCCGGTGAAAGGTTTGATGACCACCTGTTAAAGCAACTGTTGTTCCGATAGCTCGATTACTGGACTGTATTCCAATTAACACAATTCGTTGCAATGAAAGCAAGTTTCTTGACAACAAATGTAACAAGGTTGTAGAAGGACCACTTTCTCATTAGGGCAAAGGAACACTGGTTCTCGTTAGGGCTAAAAGAGCATCTTTCCGTTGTCTAATATCTGAAAGCCAGCCCTTTACAATACGTGGGAGACAACTCCCCGTGTGCACACAGCTCCCTCTACAATATATGGAAGATTCAACAACGACAATTGTATGAGATCGCTTTGCCAAAGCGACAATCTTTGCCTTTATATCAGTTATTAAAACATGAAAGACAAAATAATAATAAACGTACAGCTTCGGTCTAACTCATAGAGGAGAGATAAGATCTCTCCTCTAAGGTCTAACTCGCTTTTTACTTTTCATCAATGTGAAATATTTATTTTGTTCTGGGCATTGATTTTCAAATCAATGTGGATGAGGGCAGTGCTTGCTTTCAAAACGAAATCTTAAAAAAAGGAATAACAGTTGCGTAGCGAGAGAGGGGTCTGGGGAAGCCCCTCCCCCCTTTGTGATGTTTTTTGATTTTTTAAATTTATCTTTTCCAAAGGCAGTTTTTCTCGCGTGATATTTTTCAAACATTCAGGTGATAATTTTGACACAGGAATGAAACAATTTCTATAAACGACACCCGATTTGTAGTATTTATAAGGGAATATACAAAAAATATTATAAACTATTTAAGTAAAACTTAGTAGCTATATTTAAATTTGGCCCCCTCCCAATGAAATGCTGGTTGCGCTAATGATAATCAATGTTCCAAGTATTTCTGTTTCGACAGTTTAAGTAGTGGTTTCCGAACTTCATGTACTTCTGCAACTTTTCCTCATAAAAAAGTGTCGCGCCCCTTTCTTTCAAAAGTATAACCTCTTAAATAATTTCCTTGCATCATGTCTTATTTAATAAGAAATATAAAATTTTTGCAAATATGTGCTTGAACGAAATCTTGTGCTTGAACGAAAAATAAAATTCAAAATAGATTTTCTTATGATAACGATGTATTTTTAAATTCTATTTTTTATAAAGATGTACAATTCTCAAATTATAATAATAATAATTTTAAATAAATAATGAATTAACTTTTAAAGCATATAACTTTCCACCTTTTTCCACGTTAGAAATTCTCGTGTATCTTATTTTTATAGGAATACCTTCTAAGTATAATTTTCTTGCATCATGATTTATTTTATAAAAAAATATAAGTTTTTGCAAATATGTTAGTGCAAAATTTTTGCATAATAAATTGAAAAATTATAAACTAAAAAATAATAACAATTACGAAATTTTATGTAATTTTTGCTCAAAGACAAAATGCACACCTGCGGTTGAACTTGCTATTTACTTTTCTTCAGCCAGAGAACAGAACTTTAGAGAAATTCTCGAAATGTATAACCTTGTGATGAAATGGATGTGTTCAAAGACGGTGATTCTCTGAATCTATGTCTACGCAGCTGTGATAAACATCATAAGACTGGTGTAGAAATGTTTCAATGAAAGTAAATATTTGGGGGGGGGGTAATATTCCGCACAATGCTATCTGATGACAGAAAAGCATTTCTTAGAACTTACGACAAATGCAAACGGTCTTCTTTATAGAAAATATTTCTAAATAATATTTGTTTTATTAATTAGAGTGGTGGATAAAGTAGCTCTGTTGCAATATCACGAAACATTTAATTAATTTCCTGTCCTACAATTGGTTTCGTAATCATCTTTATCACTCAGATATTAACGTTTTTATAATATAATGAAACACTCATCACAATATTGTCTACAGAGAAATTTTGCTTACATCACTAAGAACGGAGAACAATGTTCGAATGTAGGATTGAAATGGTATGTATATTTCACATTGCTGGAATCACTCGTGAGCCGTCGTAAAACATCGGTGGGTGTGATGGCCAAATTGATTCTTTTGAAAGTCTCGTTTCATTTGAATTGATTCAGTAAAAAAAGATATGGTGAGTTTGGATAGGGGTGCCAGCTCAGGTGTTGCCTCGCCATTAGGGATGTTAATAACAGTGATTTCACAGTAACAGTTCTAACTGTGACTGCTACTGAAGAATATCTGTACCGATATATCCTTTACATTTTTTTAATTTAGTCAAACGCAATACCACTCAATAAACCTACAATTTAAACTAAATTAAACATTTTTATTCCGTCGATGAGCCGTTTTTTATATTAAGCCCATTATTTCTTTCCTTAAAGATACTTTTCCCCTCAATAAACTAATGCAGACACATTCCTGACAGTGATGGATAGCTACTAGGCGCAGGTAACTTAACCCTTCCTCATAACTGGTTTCTGCAGATTAAAATATATCGACATTTTTATTTCATATAAATTAATTTTATAATTAATCAAACATTAAAAAATCAAGAGATATGCATTAGAATACTTGATTAATTTGCTTCTAATTGAATGTAAATTATTGAATTTTAATTAATTAAATAAATAATTCACATTCCTACTTTTCTCTTAAAGTGTGTGCGTCTTTTAAATTAATTACTCTTATATAAAATATTGGTTAGTTGAAGAAATATTTTTTACACCGTATGTGTAACAAGACAATTTCCTTCGTGCTCGTCTCTGTTCCCGGCATTTATTGAAAAAATAAATGAAATAGTAAAAAGATAAAAATGCTATTTTGCTACCCTCAAAAGGCTTTTGCAATTCCGTCGAAATATATTTTTTTATCAAAAGGTCTCGCTAGCCATTTGTAGTAAATTGTTCGTCGGCCATGGCTATGCACAAATTAATTAAAAAGAGCAACATGAAACAGCATAAAGTAATGAACTAAGGAAATATCTGAATATATATATAAATGGAAATTAACGGATATCAAATATTATGGCAATTTTTCATTAGCCTCATTGTGGAGGTGTTTATTCAACTTATGAAAGAAATTACGAGTAAGCCATAAATAAGAGGAGTAAATTTGCTCTCTAGATTTAACAACATTTTCATACTTTTGGTCTTCATAAATAGTCTCGTTTACCCTTGTTTTTCTTCCTGACATTCTTTTTCGTCCTTCAGGTTTAAAATTTGCAGTCTCCATGCAAGTCATGCAACCCTTCGATCTTGAAAAGCGGGAATTGGTTTCAAATCGTATCAAACTACTACCTATTTTTTATCTGGTTTCCCACTTATTCTCAAGTTATTTTCAGTTTTTTTATAATATTTTCCAAAATTGTTATAAACAAGTCAAACCTTACTGGGAACAATCCAGTAACATTTGACTTGTTTCATCATTTTCTGTCCCATAGATTAATTCATAAAAAATAGAATTTTTATGAACTACTAATTAAAATGTGGACGATAAGTAGTTAATTTACGTCACACTGGAGCAACACAACGGACTATTGGCGACGGTCCGGGATCAATCTCAAAGACAATGGAGGGAGAGATTCTCTTGAGTACTCCAAATTGATAAGCTGAGTGAAAGTACATTATTTATTACTAAAACAAATAGGAAATATTTTAACGAGTAACATTTATATTTGTTTTGAAAACACATAGTCTGACAAGGAATTCCAGAGAATCAATTTTATAATAGAAACAATAAATTATACGCTTTAAAAATTAAACATTCAGTCATACATTTTTGTACTTGCATTACGATATTTCAAAATGCATTCATTACAGCTATAAACATCATTGTGTTGTTCCTTCCCCTGAAACTGCTTCCTCTTAAGAGACGAATTTTAAAGAATGCAGAAACTCATGAAACGATGAAATGCACAGTAAAAAATTACGTTTTCAAGAAATGAATGTCAAAACGCAGCTTCGGATTCAGAATATAAAATGAGAGGGTAAATTGCTTATTAGAGCTTCTTAAATAATTATGTTACCATGGAAAGCATATTTTATTCATATGAAAAATGACGAATTTTTAAAATTGTTATGATTGCATTTCAATCACATTACCTTCACACTTTTAAAACTCTTTCGTCCCTTTGTTAATACCCATAATTAATCTTTGAATTCTAAAGCAGCAATATGTAGGTATAACGGAAGAGAGTGAAATTGTCTTACAGAATAAAAAAATTTCTCAGTGTAAAAAAATCAGCATGCAGCCATGTTCTTATTCTATTCACTAGCGAAATCAAATAATCATCCTCTGCCCCCCCCCCCCCCCCGATTTAGACCCATTCAATTTATAAAGGCTTTCAGAGGCACCTAAATAATTTACAAGATGTTAAAACAAAATTTTGTTTTAACGAAACCATAAAAATAGAAAAAAAAATTCTATCATCATTTAAAATAGCGAATTTTAAAAACGTTTCCTTCTGAACTTTCCTTCAAACCGTCGAGTTTATTTATTTAGCCAAATACGCGGCAACCTGGTGTGTCATAGAACCTCCTTTAATATCCGGTTGAAAATCCTAATCATCCTATAGAAAAGCCCGAATCTGTCAAAGGGCCACACTCCATCGAGGGAATCATCAATAAACCAGCTGTCACCCCTACCAAATCACCGATGCTCAGTCACAGTTTTCGTTGCTACCGAATCACTGATCCCGGTCGCAGTCGCAGTATAGATATCAGCTTAGGTATCAGCCAAATATCAGCTAAGCGATATCAGCTCAATCACTGTTACCGAATCACAGATATTCTCAATCACTGTTCTAAAAATCACTGTTATTTTGATATTCCAGTAACACGCAAGAACTGTGATTCAAAAGTATCGGTGATTGAATAGCAGTTCTGTGATTCGCTTAACATCCCTACTCCACTCTGATGCAGGAACCAGCGTGCGAAGTGAACGCGTACAGGCTGATCTGTAGGCTGCAACTCTGGTACACGCTGCACATGGATGTAAACCTTCTGCGTGTAAAACTCGACATACAGTTCTTTGTGATACACCTGTGCGACGACCTACAACTCTAGTGCTAATGTCAGGCTGCTGTTCTACCTGATGCATGATTGTTTCTGGCACGACCTGTGTCGTGCATGTCAGCATGGAAACTTCCCCTTTCCGAGAGTTGTCGGTGCAAACGCAGAAAAAATCTCGTGACGGGGAATGCGCCTGTTAGGAAAGAGATCTCGGTAAAGGCGTTGTGCATGCCTGCCATTACCGTCGGCCAGACCGTAATCAAAATGCATGTCTGCTTTCACCGCATTCGATTATTCAACCATTTCCAGTCGCAACTGACGTTGGGTGCGAAAACTTCCACTTTTATACAAGCGTTTGACTGCGCTTTCTAGCGGCCAACCGCTGCACTTGCAACCATACATTCTATGGTGAAAAGTGTTTGTTTCGTGGTGTTCGATTACCCCCTGACGCTTGTCGTATTAGTTTAGACTCACCCTGTATATCTCAGAACCTGTTCAACTACATTTCAATGAGAAAACAATCGCTAAACCTGAAAATTGGGTCGCCTTTAAATGGAAACTAGTAACCCTACAGACTACAGCACGTAAAAATATGAGTCGATGATTCGATTCATTTTGTAGGGAGTCCGATGACCGATTCGTTCACTTTAATGATTTGATTCAATTGAACCGCAGGTAATTAATTAACGTCCCACTGGTGCAAGACAACGGACTATTGGCGATGATCAGGGATTAACCCTGAAGGGAAAGAACCGAGGACAACACAATAGCAGGTTGTGCAGCTCCAGTGCGACGTTATTTAGCTACATACCTACCGAGGACAATACGATGGTCAGATGACACTCTGTAGCGGCATTTCCCAAAAGTGAAAATATCTTTATTTGTTGTGTTGTTGGACTGCCAGCTATTTAGTTTTCATCGTTTGACAACAACCTTTTTGTTTTAGTTTTTGAGTTGTGATTCTGAAGAATACGTTTTTTAACGGTGTAAGAAAATGAAAAATAAAAGAATCTTTTAACGGAGTCAGATCATAATTATTTTAAAAGAAAACATTCATCGGTATATTTATACACGCAACGAAAAGTAATACCAACAAACTGGTGACCCAGTTTTTCAAGATAATCTCGCCGGTGACGAATTCGAAAACAGAAGTGAGATGACCGGAGACGAACTTGACAACAAAAATGAGATGCCCGAACTCCACAAGGTGAGTGTCAAAATACCTCCCTTTTGGATCGATAGGCCTGAGATATGGTTTTACCAAGTTGAAGCACAGTTCAAAATCAATGGAATTGTGTCTGAGGAAACTAAATTCAATTATTTGGTTTCTCAATTGGAACCGAAATATGTTGAGAACATTTGGGACATTGTAACAAAGGATTCTAGTACAAAATATTCGGAATCAAAAACGAGGCTGCTAGATTTATTTAAGGAGAGTGAAAGCACTCGAATCAAACGCCTGATTACCGGAATCGAATTAGGAAACATGAAACCCAGTCAACTGTTACAGAAACTGAAAACTATGGCAACTTCCGATGTATCGGAAAAGCTGATTAAAACACTATGGCTGGAAAAGTTGCCCGATTCTATGAGGAATATTATACTCGTCAGTAAGGAAGAATTACCAAATTTGGCCATCATGGCTGACAAGATTGCAGACATGAATCCGCAGAATGAGATTTGCAGTGCCACCACATCTGTTTCTTCAAATTGTGATCTTTTGTCCAAAATTCAGGCACTCGAGCAAAAAATTGCAAAATTAAGTGTGGATCACATTTCAAGACCCCGATCACGAAACATTCAGAACTTTAGAGGAAGAACACGAAGTAGTTCAAGGAAAAGATTTAATCCCCAAGGAAAGTACTGTTTTTATCATTTTCGCTTCGGAACGAAGTGCTATCCTGAAAAGTGTACACAGCCTTGCAGTTGGGCTAATGATAATAATTCGAGTCCGGGAAACGCGAGTATGCAGTAGAGAATGCGGCAAGCTCTGCTGCTGACTACAATTTTGGGGATTGTCGCAAATTTCGCTTATTTATAAAAGATAAAAAATCGAAAGTGCTTTTCTTAGTGGACAGCGGAGCAGATGTCAGCATCATTCCTGCGACATCTCAAGACAAACAATTCAGTGATTATAAGCTATATGCTGCAAACGGTACAGAAATAGAAACTTTTGGTATTAAAATGCTAACTCTGGATCTAGGACTTCGACGTGAGTTCCAATGGCCTTTTATTGTTGCAAAAATTAATAAAGGTATCCTGGGAGCCGATTTCCTTAACAAATTCAATTTATTGATTGATTTGCATAAAAAGAAGTTGCTGGATGGAGTAACCCAACTAAGTGTAACTGGTGATGTTGCTTCCATCAGTGAAGACAATGATGTCAGTTTTCTGAACAAAGCTTCAAAATTTTCCAAGTTATTGGAACAGTATCCTGATATTTCCAAACCAAATTTATTTATTTCAAATTTAAAGCATCATGTTAAACATCATATCATTACTAACGGTCAACCTGTTTATTCCAAAGCGAGACAGCTCGACCCGAAAAGGCTCAACACAGCAAAGCAAGAATTTAAGTTCATGTTGGATAACAACATCATAAGACCTTCCAGTAGTCAATGGTCAAGCCCTCTCCATTTGGTTACGAAGAAAGATGGTTCTCTTCGTCCTTGTGGAGATTACAGGCAGCTCAACGCCAGGACAGTGCCTGATAGATACCCCATTCCCAGAATTGAGGATTTTCATCACATTTTAAAAGGTACTACCATATATTCCAAGATAGATTTATTTAAAGCTTATTTCCAAGTCCCCATTGCAGAAGACAAATGCAAAACAGCCATTGTCACACCATTTGGACTCTACGAATTTAACGTAATGAGTTTTGGTTTAAAGAATGCTCCAGCAACATTTCAAAGATTCATAAATGAAGTATTCTCGGGATTGGATTTTGTTTTTCCCTACCTGGATGATATTCTCATTGCATCTACTAGTGAAGAACAACATGAAAATCACCTCAAATCAGTTTTTGAAAGACTCAATAATTATGGTCTTCGCATCAATATCTCTAAATCTGTCTTTGAAGTGAAAGAAATCGAATTTTTGGGATACTTAGTAACACCTCAAGGCTCACTTCCTTTACCTGACAAAGTTCAAGGCATCATTGATTACAAACTTCCAACAACTATTCACGAACTTCGAACATTTCTCGGTATAATTAACTTCTATCAACGTTACCTGAAAGATGCAGCTAAGAACCAATCTCTTCTACATGACTACCTTAAAGGAGCGAAAAAAAGGGATAGAAGAAAAATTGGGTGGACCGAAGAAGCTAAAGACCAGTTTAATAAATGCAAAGAAGATTTGGCTAACACTGCACTACTATCATTTCCAAGATCTGACGTACCTCTGTCACTTAATACAGATGCTTCAGATACGGCAATAGGAGCAGTGATCCAACAGTATGAATCTGATGGATGGAAACCTGTCGCATTTTATTCCAAAAAGTTGAATAATGCACAAAAGAACTATAGCACATACGATAGAGAATTACTTGGTATTTATCTCTCCATCAAACATTTCAAACACCTATTCGAAGGAAGAAGATTCACCATATTTACCGACCACAAGCCAATCACATTTGCATTTCAACAGAATCCTGAAAAGGCATCTCCTCGTCAACTTCGTCATCTGCAATACATTTCTCAATTTTCAACCGACATTCGACATATCAAAGGTCAAGATAACATCATAGCAGACACCTTATCCAGAATAGAGGAAATTTCCTTAATAGATTATGATAAAATTGCTGACGAACAAAATCAAGATGAAGAATTAAAGAGTTTAAAGACATCCACAACTTCCCTGAATTTCAAGCAATACCCGCTACCTTCTGGAAAGTTTTTGTGGTGTGAAACATCAACCAGCAACATCCGATCTTACATTCCTAAATCGCACCACCGTAGGGCCGCGGTGGCCCGGTTGGAAGAGTAACGGACTAGCAACCGAAGGGTTGCGAGTTCGAATCCAGCCAAACACCGTCGTGTACAAAGGGGGCTGGTGCACGTTAAATCTGTCGTGGCCTCAAATGTCCTCACGTTGGCGTGGTGTGGAAGTTTGGAGAGTGGGGTGCCAGCTCAGGTGTTGCCTCGTCATCTGACCGTGGTTCAAAATTACGTGGTGCTGTCCTCGGATCTTTCCCTTTGGGATTGATCCCGGACCGTCACCAATAGCCCGTTGTGTTGCTCCAGTGTGACGTTAATTGAAATAAATAAATAAATAAAATAAAATAAAATAAATCGCACCGAATGAAGATATTTCAACAAATTCATGGAGCATCCCATCCTGGAATAAAAGCATCAGTTAAACTGCTGACTTCAAAATTCTTCTGGACAAACATTCGGAAAGATGTTCGACTATGGACTCAATCCTGCATTCCTTGTCAAAAGAGCAAGATAAATCGTCATACAAAATCCAGTTATGGGGAATTTCAACTGCCATCAGAAAGATTCAGTGACGTTCATATAGACCTGATCGGTCCTTTACCACCATCCAACGGTAACATATACTGCCTCACTTGCATTGACCGTTACACCAACTGGATGGAAGTGGTTCCCCTACAAAACATATTGGCAGATACAGTTGCAAGAGCTTTTTACAGCAATTGGATTGCACGATTTGGTACACCATGCCGACTGGTAACGGACCGTAGTTCGCAGTTCGGATCAGAGGTTTTCAACATCCTGTCCAGAATCTGCGGCATAAAATTGCAACACACAACGGCCTACCATCCCCAAGCCAATGGAAAAATAGAACGACTCCATAGGTCTTTAAAAGCAGCTATCATAGCGCATGGTAACCCAGCCTGGAGTGAAACACTTCCAACTGTTCTATTGGGTCTACGCACTGCAATTCAAGAAGATTCCAACCATACCATTGCCCAAATGGTCTACGGACAAAACATCCGATTACCCGGAGAATTTTTTGAAGAACCCCAAATTCACACAACACCCGAGACCTACGTAAACCAACTACAGGAAACGATGAAATACATCAGACCTAGAACCGTCTCAAAGAAGTATATCCAAAAAATATTTGTTCCGAAGGACTTAGCAACCACGTCACATGTCTTCGTACGTAAAGACAGGGTTAAAAAGCAACTTGAACCCCCGTATGACGGACCATTTCTAGTCACGGACAAAGCTGATAAGTATTTCACACTCGAAATAAAGGGTAAACATATTACAGTATCTGTCGACAGACTAAAACCTGCTTACATTCTACAAGAACCTACTCCTGACACGAAAAACGTATGTTGTAAAAATGAAACACCTGCACAACATAAAACTGATGAAACTAAACACGCTCCTGAATCGGAAATAATTCCTGATCAAAAACAATCTCGTTCAGGACGAACTGTTAGGAAGCCCATTAGATTCAGAGTAGTGCTGTACACATTTTGTATATAATTTTTTTTCATATATTTAATCTTTCAGTATTCTCTTTAACGTAACTTCGTTACTGGCAGGGGAGTAATGTAGCGGCATTTCCCAAAAGTGAAAATATCTTTATTTGTTGTGTTGTTGGACTGCCAGCTATTTAGTTTTCATCGTTTGGCAACAACCTTTTTGTTTTAGTTTTTGAGTTGTGATTCTGAAGAATACGTTTTTTAACGGTGTAAGAAAATGAAAAATAAAAGAATCTTTTAACGGAGTCAGATCATAATTATTTTAAAAGAAAACATTCATCGGTATATTTATACACGCAACGAAAAGTAATACCAACAACTCCACTCAATTGAGCGAACTACTCATCTTTGTCCCATTACTACTTTCTCATTCTTTAAATCTGGCAACACTGGCGTCGTCTCATCTCATGTTTGTTATCTAATCATAAAATAGATATATACATCCACTAATAATCTTTTCTCCTTGTTTTTCTAGTAACCAAGATGCTTTCGCGGTATGAATACTGATATTAATTATTGATGTAGTTTTTATGCTCGAAAATTTGTAATATTTACATTAATATTTAAATTTGGATTAGAATAGGAAAATTGTCGGCTGTGCTGATCGAAATCTTCCAGCTGTGCGTGAATGCGAGGATATACAAAATGAAGAGTACAATGGGAAAATTTTGCATCGTTTTAGGGCTGATTTCCCTAATAAACGCTGGATATTCTGCCGCACAACGTAAGTTCTATTTTAATTATACTTAATGCATGCCAAAACCATTGTGGGCCGAGGTAGCCCAGTTGGAAGAGCAACCGGTGGGTTGCGAGTTGGAAACTAGGTCCAGCCATAAAACGTCGTGTACACGGGGGCTGGTGCACGTTAAAGCTGTCATGGCCTCAAATATCCTCATGTTGGCGGGGTGTGAAAGTGGAGAGTAGGGTGCCAGCTCAGGTGTTATGATCTGACCAGGTTTCTAAATTACGAGGCGTCCTCGGATCTTTCCCTTTGGGATTGATCCCGGACCTTCACCAATAGCCCATTGTGTTGCTCCAGTGTGACGTTAATTGAAATACCCCCACCCCCCCATAGAAAAATCCTTAATTTATCAGTAGCTGAGGTTAGGAATGTCGCCTTTGATTTTGAAGTGGTGTGAATTCCCTGACTTTCTTGGTTTGTAAAAAAGTTTCTTGACCAGGGGTAGCCAGACACCCTGTGTGAGACTTTGCGTTCTGCATTCTTCGTCACCATCTTTTTAATGCATGCAATCCTATTCTATATGAAAGTGCAACTGGACTTGGACATTTTCTCTACCATGTCACATGGGTTTTTATTTTGAAGATGTCTCAGATTCGGTGGCATTTATGATTGGCCGAAAAGGCATGAAACTGACAAAATTGCAGTAATTCAAGATTTCTTTGATAGTTTGGATTCAAATTCTAAAAGTACACCACTGGAGAACATGTGACCATTGGCAAAAAGCTGAAATGGTTCCATTATATGTGCTTTTAGGCAATATTTGACCAAGAAACCTGCTAAACAATTAATAAAACAACCAGTTGATGTACGAAATTTTAACACTTTACAAATAGAAATTTGTGCTGAACAGATGGTGACTCTCATATTAGCAATTCATGTAAGAAATGACCTCAGGGGCACATCTCTTTTAAGTGTGTACAGGCTTCAAATTTACAGGAAAACATAAAGGAATTTGATCCTTTGATCTTGTCATTTTTGATATCTAAGGATTTTTTATGATGAATATTTTATAGTGGTAATATTCTGAGAATATTCGTGAATGTGCGAAAATGCTCAGACTCGGAACATCTAAATAACATCTGTATAGCAAACATCAGTGATCAAGGAAGTAGAATATAAAGAACGTCTTATAGAAATATCCTATAAAGAAAATTTTGTCCACTGAAAATGAAGATCAAAGCAGTATCCGGTTCTCAAATCTGATAATACTGAATACTGTTTCTTTGCATTACAGTATAAATTCTTGTTTCCAAAATCGAGTGACATGATTTTTAAAAGCAATAAGCCTAAAAATTTAAATTTTAATATTTTTTAACTTTTAACTTTTTTTAGCCCATTTAACTTTAATGTTAAGAAATTCGTATGGAAGGTGTTTGTGACCCAACAAATATAAATTTTTGGTGATCAGAATGAGATGAAAATCAGTAGAAATTATTTTAATGATGGCCTGAGAAAACTACAATACGCTACAAAATTTCATTAGTCCAGTGATTGATAACTAATTTAAATATAACATGTCACATCGCATACATAAATGTGTCATCTCTCCACATGACCATGACATGATTAATAATTATACTTTTTTAATACATGCACTTTAAAAAAATTGTAAAGGTATTTCTGAGTAAGTTTGTTGGAACCGGCCCCTCGTCTTATAAAACATAATTTACATGATCTCTCAAAAGTTAAGTTTCCTTCAGTTCTTTGTAATTAATTGTTCTATGGAAGTTACTTCAAATTATTTTCCAAAGAACTGATTTGTGTTGACAATAAAATGGTGATTCGTAAGAATTTTTTTAATTGTTCATTTTAAGTTTTTTTTATTTAGAAGAAACCATTTATGTAAATCAGTATTTTACACAAAATTTTCTGGAAAACACATGATTTATGACCAAGTGGTTAATTCGACCTATGTGTGTACCTAGAATACAATATATATTGGGTCATCCAGAAAGTTCTGTGGTTTTTCAAATCGAAGTGCACATTCTTATTACTATTTTGATACCACTGATAAGGAGTGACCTTGATTGAAGGGGATGTGTAAATTCAGTCTTTTCTGCTTTCACTGTATATTCACTGTAATAATTTTTATGATTAATTGAAATGAATAAATATTTGACCACTGTCCTTTTTAGTTCTACCTCAAAAGGTCCTATTTGTGTAAATTATCCATTAGACGAGGAGTCAAAGTCTGGGGACTAAACAGATTTTGAATTTGAAAAAGGAACAGTTGATTTTTAAGAGATAAATCAGATTTTCTTGCAGACCCACTTTTCCTCAAACTAAATTTGTTTCTATCCCTTGTTGAGAACATTAGAGTTATATAATAGTCCCAACACAAGCCTCTGAGAAGGTGAATGAAGGCTACTCACAGAGTAGCCTTCATTAGTAAAACCATTTGAGTGACTAAAAGGTAGATGATTTTTTCAGAATTTAGAAATTTTTACAATGTATCGTCAATTGTGTTCTCAATTTGTAAATGAAAACTCATAATTTAACCTTCAGAATCCAGCAGCAACGAAAAGTTGGGTCCCGAAGTTTGTTTACTAAGTTTCTTTTATTTTTACGATACTTCGTTAGTTACTTTTTAGAAAATTTAGTTTTTATTAGTTTGGACACATAATTTAACCTTTGGATACAAGTAAACTTTTTGCTATTCTTAAGAACTGTTGGGTACTGTAAGAAAGGTCAAATGAATTTTTGTCAGATATTGATTATATTCATTGTAGCTAATTTCTAAACATTTTTTATATCTATAACAGGACAGTTTACACTCTAGTTACACAATGTAACTTTGACTTTATCTGTTAAAAGTCAGAACAAATGCAAACTTCCATTTACTTAAAAAAGACAGGTTTTTAAAGGCTGTATGAACTGTAAAACAATGCACACTAGTATCTATGAACAGACACAAACACTCATCAATTATCATTTTCATGAAGAAATTCAAACATTAACTTTTAACACCTGATTTACAAGTAATTTTTCTAATTTTCTATTAAATAGACAATAGCAATAAAGTCTAGAATATTGGTTAATTGGTTTTTGACTTTAATAATTCAAACATGAATTGAGCAGAGTCAATGGGGAAATACAGCTGTTTAACAAATTTGGTATATAATACTTTTAGAGCTGAATCCAATGAATGAATGAATGCAAGAATTGGCCAAAAGAGCAATTTTAATTAACACTAAGCACAAGACAAAACAATTACAAGAATAAACAAACATAAAAAGTAACATCTCGGGGGAACAAAACTTCAGCGCGTCAGTTCTACGCTCGCCTTGGGAAACAACTAGAGAAAAAGGGTTCATTCTCTTTCGCGGAGAGTGTGTCACGTGGTCCGCCATCGCCAATCAAGGCGCATATCGCTGAGACACACGTTAAGGGGCTGATGCGCTACAACCTCCCCCTCTGGCTCCGACGACGTCCCGACGAGGAGTCAGCATTACGTGCTTTAGGAGGGCGTCCTCTCTTTCTTAGTGGGACCACAGGAGTACTGTCAGTAGCTTTACATGCCTTGAGAGCTGAAGAGTGATAAACTCCTATAGGTGTGGTCGGATTTTTGGGATCTGCAATTTCATAAGTTGTAGGTGACTGTTGAGTGAGCACCACGTAAGGTCCGTTACGTCGAGGCATGAATTTGGCAGTCCTTTTATTTTCTGCGTTACTCACAGGGTGCATGGTGACCCAAACGTGATCACCAGTATTGATCCGATGTTCTATAAAAGGGGTAGGCTCTCCCCCTAGCTTGAAGGTAGACTCAAATTTTTCTAACAAACCATTCATCTTTCTGCGCTGATCGGACGTTAAATGTTCTCCTTCATCAGAACGCAGTGAGCTTGGTGATATAGCTTGGCTGTATGAGAGTTGCTGGTTGCAACTTGAACGTTCATCTTCTTCATGAAAATTTCCTTTGTTGCTACAGTTGTCGACAGGCTGTTGACTCTTTACTGGTGGGTCTTCAACAGATAGCAGATATTTTACAGGGATATCTTTCTTGAAACCAATCTTCCGACAGGGATTGTCAGAGAAATGCCAATTTTTGTTCTTCATGTCTAGAACAATTCCGGACTTTTCCAAAAAGTCGGTTCCTAGTAGAGTACGATTCTTTTTTGCATTTGGTAATGCCAGTAAATTCAGCGAGACTGATTTTCCTTCAATCTGTATTGTCACCATGGCGGTGCAAGCCTCTTCAGTTGTTTGACAGCCATTTGCCAAAGTCATTGTTACTACTTCTCTTTGGAACTCTACTCCTCTCTTTTTTAATTGGTGGTACATGATCTCTCCAGCGACTGTTCTGCTGGCACCACTATCAACACAAACCCTGGCTCTTACTCCCGATATACAGATATCTATTAGCGCTAACGGGGATGCATCGGAGTGACAGGTATACATGCGGATAGAGTTCGCTTGGAATGGCTCCCTTCTTGTCGATGACGAACAGTTTTTGCATTTTGATTTGATGGTTCCTGGTGCTCCACATCCGTAGCACGATATTTCTTTCTTCTCTTCAATACCCCTTGGTGTAATTCTGCCTTGTGAAAAGGAGTCCCTCCTACTTTGACTGAGGACCCCGGGATCCCGCCTACTGTTACTGGGAATCCCTGGCAGACTTTGTCTATTATCTCTTTGTTCCAATTGTGATTGTTGGGTTCTATAGTAATTTCTTTTTTGGAACACGGGTTTTGTTTCATGTTGCTTCGGTGGAAGCTTCGGGTTGACAGTACGTAAGTTGTCGTAACTGTCCATCTTCTCCACTAGGTCACTTGGGGTGACCCATTCGCTCCATACGTCCAAGAAATGGTTTTTAACCTCTGAAGGAACACGTCTCTTCATTTGATCCAGGATCATGAGGTCTTTCAATTTCTCAAAATCCGTTATGTTCAATTCTGCTAGCCATGCTTCAAAATAGCTACGCAGTTCAAAATGGAAGTCCTTCCAAGTGCTCTCAGGACTTTTCTTGTGAGTTGCGAAGAGCTGTCGCATTCTCTCAGCACTTAATTTAAATCTCTGAAGCAGCATTGTTCTAATGTGATCAAAATCATGAGCCTTCTGTTCTGGTTCTCTGGCGATGAGTTGTGCCACGCTATTAGGTAATAGGCCCAGGAGATAGGCAACCCAGTTATGTCTCCCTACTTTAAGAACTTTCATCTGTCGCTCGAATAACTGAAGAAACAATGTCATATCACCATCATTCGGATCAAAATCAGGTAGCAACTTTTTCAAGTTAAAGTTGGGTTGATGGTCTGCAGACAGAGGATTAAAACCAGAGACCTGCTCCAATTTCTGTGATTCTACCTGCAGACGGAGTCTTTCCAACTCGTACGCTCTTTCCCGTTCTATTCTTTCATTTTCCCGTTCTATTCTTTCATTTTCCCGTTCTATTCTTTCCTTTTCCTCAGCCTTTTCCCGTTCTATTCTTTCCTTTTCCTCAGCCTTTTCCCGTTCTATTCTTTCATTTTCACGTGCTATTCTTTCTTTTTCTTCTGCTTTCTCTTTTGCACGGTTTTCGCTTATAGACAGAAGCAGATTTTTCGTGAAGTCTTCATCATAACTTTCATCTCCAGTGATAAATCTTTTTATATCAACTACTCTAGCATCAGCAGGTATTTCGATGCCGAGTTCATTCGCCAACTCTATCAGGTCACATTTAAGAGCTCTTGCCAAATAAGACATCTTTAGGTTACGAAGTGTACAAATAATTTTGAATACGAAAGTAAACAAGTTCAGTAAAAAAATTTTTAAATATATCCCACACAGTTTGTTTTCAAGAAGAAAAAAAATTAAATTAATGACCACTTCTTATAGGTACTACTTGTTCAGCATTGTTAAACAAATTACTTTTAAAACATTAACATTTGTCCAATAACACTTAAACACATGTTATTTATGAACATTAAATTCCAAAACACTTTTAAATATTCAAAACCAAAACATTAGATAACATTCCACTCGTGAGTTAGTCTTATTTCAATAATACTTCAAAAGAAATGATAAATTCTCGTAATATTTCAAAATTCCAAAAGAAACACCAATGCTTAAACAGAATGAAATCCATATTTCCTAATATCTAATCCTTAAAGGCATAATATAAACACATTTCTGCGCACGTTGCACTTGATTCATACATATATTAACAAAACCAATAACTCTCAAAAGGAAATCCCAATGTAGCTCAAACACAAAATAAAGAAAAAAAATCGCTTTAAACATCTAGAGAGGTTTTTTTTTTTAATGCAGCTGGCAGAAAACAGACCTTGAATCTATTGAGTTATGACTCATGAACATGACCGAATCAGAATGCGATCGGTTCTTGCACTTTTCAAACGAAATAACGCTGTTGTGGCTTTCGTTTTTGAACACAATTATTTCACACCACTTATTAATTTTACAAAGTAGCTTATTACAAAATGAATACACATAACGTATTTTCAAAAAACCTATTCTAGCAGTACACTTAATCAAAACAATACTACTTTGCACTTTTACTTTAAGAACAAAACTTTTCATAAAACACAAATACTTTGCACTTGTGAACCAAAGGAATAATAACATTTAAAGTGATTTCGCACTATATTTTAAACAAGAATACTGTTTGAACACAAAACGAAACTTCAAAATTCTGTTGCTGGACACGGGTTGGCCAAATCGAAAGTACTGCTAGACAAGAATGATTTTAAACAAATTAAAATAAACTTATCTCATTCTTCATCACCACTTGGGGATACGAGCATAAGGATGATCCGTGGAAGGGATTTCCACCTATATTCAATAGGATACACCTGGGATGAGGCTTCCTAAAATAGTGAGTTCGACGCTGCTGCAGAACACTAAAACCATGGCTTTTCCTACCAGTATGCTAACTCGGGATGAGTTTCTAAACATCAATGAAACACAGGGTGTGTTTTTCTTTCAATACCAACAGTATTGGACCTAGATTCCTGAACAAAAAACGAGTTGTTCCCAAAGGCTTTAATTCGGGCCACAAGATTGGGCGTCAATTTTAGAGCTGAATCCAATGACTAATGCAAGAATTGGCCAAAAGAGCAATTTTAATTAACACTAAGCACAAGACAAAACAATTACAAGAATAAACAAACATAAAAAGTAACATCTCGGGGGAACAAAACTTCAGCGCGTCAGTTCTACGCTCGCCTTGGGAAACAACTAGAGAAAAAGGGTTCATTCTCTTTCGCGGAGAGTGTGTCACGTGGTCCGCCATCGCCAATCAAGGCGCATATCGCTGAGACACACGTTAAGGGGCTGATGCGCTACATACTTAATTAAATTATTCATGAATATTTTCATACATTAACTCAATATTCTAAGTTTGTACATAATTTATTTATATATTAGGAAGTTAGATATACAATAAATATATCTATGATTAAAATGGAGTTTGTGTGTAGTTATGGTATAAATTACTATAATTAATAATACATTTGGGTCATTCCACGCAAAATGAGCAAATCGGCTGTGGCTGACATCACCGATTTTAATGAAAATCAGTTTTAAATAGGTCACATAGTAATGACCAACTGCAAAATATTAGGTTTCAGAATTCTATATTTTGTTAATTATTGATATTTAAAGTTCAAGGTCACACAAATTTAGATTTTCTAGCACTAAAAGTGTCCTGTTTGCGACCCTATATTTCAATAAGTTATTGACACAAATTAAAAATTTTTATATTGTTGCATTCTTCAGAAAAAGGTCTCTTAGGAAACATCAGAATATAATTTAATAGCTGTCATTGCTGAATCTGAGGGATCGACAAAAATAGAAATTTTGCCAATTTGCTACAAATTTCAAATTGCTCTGGTATCTCTACAAGTGGAAAGACAATATTAAACATTATTCTCAATGAAGAGCCTTTCCTTACAAATAGCGTGGCGTAATTTGGTGATTGTATTTCTACTCCTTTATAAAGAAAAACACATTTAAAAGTAAAAATTATGGAAAAATATGATTTTTTCAATTTTTAAAACTGCATATTTCACTGTGAGGGAAAGTTCCAAGATCATCCAAACTTTTC
The DNA here is from genome assembly GCA_933210815.1 of Meta bourneti. Lineage (NCBI taxonomy): Eukaryota > Metazoa > Arthropoda > Arachnida > Araneae > Tetragnathidae > Meta > Meta bourneti. Next base: position 78,227,004 of record OW119933.1, on the reverse strand, counting down.
AACATAAAACAGCACGATGTCTGTTATATGTCCTGAAATTTTCATAATTGTAATTTGATCATTTTTGTCTCTAAAATTTTTAATTAGACATAAATTTTACTTTTTTATCGCAGCTGATAATGAATTATAACCTACGATAATATAAAAATGCTGTATAAGAATGGAATATAACTACTATTATGGTGCACGTGCAAAATTTCACATAAAATTCCTTTTTAGTCTTTTTTGCTTAATCCAAGGAGTGTTTCCATCAGTGAAATAATTAGGTGGAAAGTTAATTTTTGTTAGAGAAGTCTTTTCGATTTGCTTTTTCCTTTAGAAACGTAAATAAAATATTAAATACTACTACTTATGAATATTAAATGCGTTTTGTAAATATTAAGCATTAGAGTCAAGTAAACACTAATTTTGAGGGCAAAAAGGAATTTAAACATCGTTGAACTTGATTCTCCCAAATCTACATAACTCACGAATCCTTTTTCCATATTTATCACAATCACTAGTGAAATAAGTATAGATTTCAAGAATTCGGCAGCACTAGGAAAATTTTAATTAAGCAACTACGAAATTGAACAAGAGACCTTTATCAGATTGAAAGTGAATTTGAAGACAATCAAGTAAAGGTTTTAAATGTTTAAGCTTTTTTAATTGTGATTTGATGTCCTGCTTTTAAAATTTCCTTCAAAAATTAAAAATAATTTGGTACTTCATTGTTGATTTGGGGTTTCATTGTTGTATTTGAAATGAGTAATATACATAGAATGGGAAGGAAATGCTATTATTGGCGATAATAAACATTTCCAGTTAGTGTGATACTGATGGAATATGGTAACCCGTTGTAGAACATCTGAATAGTCGTTTGGCGACGAAACTTTCAGTCGCCAATTGATTGGAAGGGCAAGAACGTGTTTTTGTGTTTCACTAATTTTGTTATTGTTGCTTTGGGACTCAAAATACAATCCTGAATTTTTTTACAAATAATAGACATAAACTATATTTTTCCAAAATATAGTTTTTGTCAGAGCTGTCCTTCATTTAATTTTGTGTGCCTATTTTAAGTGGAAAACCGTCATTTATAATTTTCCTTTGCTGTTTGGAAGATGAAGGAAATAAAAGCCGACTTCCAAACTTCAGCAGTAGTTTTATCATACCTAGCACTGTATCTGGTTTGAATTTTAACAATACATTTAATTTCCTTTAGCCCATAGAAACCTTTTTAATTCTATCAAAATTGACTATTTTCCATTTTTCGCTACTAATTTTTAGCTTAAATATGATGTTTAAAATTGTTGTTTCCAAATAGATAATTCTTCATAGATTACAAAAATATGAAATATTGTTTACGTTAAGTAGTTTTTGAGTAAGATCTTCAAACATGCAACATCAAGTGATTTCACAACTGCTCTTCAAAGTTGCAAGTCCTTAAAATGCCTGAAACTTCCAAAATATTTAATTTTGAGACAAAATATTTTGGATATCGTTATTTATGCATAAACTTAACCCCTGTAGTAAATTTCATGAAAATCCGTCATCCTATGGCCACAGGTTTTTCTGCTTTTTGCTCATTTCACATGGAATGACCCATTTGCATTTTAATTTTAAATGGAAGATGTTTTTAATTTGAAGTATGAGAAACACAGAATATATAAGTTACTAGGAATTCCAACTATTTAAAATATCCGAATGGTTCAGATCCAATCTGTAGGTTATGTATATAAGAACTACAAAAGGTTATGAGTTAACTGCTATTTTATTATCTATTTTTATTTTATCTTGGGATCACTCATTCACTTTTCAATGTTCTTAACAGCCATAGTTTGATCACGTAAGTCAATTTCATTGACATGCTCTGATCCAGTATCGTTTATCCAAAAAGATTGAATATTATCGTGATCATCTTCCCTAAAAGATCATCACTTAAAGTAGATCCAAAAACAGTTTAGCCTATCTCTTCGTATATCAAAACATCTATGTTTTGCCAAATTAAAATAAAAGTTAAAAGTAGAAATCGTACAAGACACTAGAAATTATACTATTATCTATGAATTATAAGGAACGATTACCAGGAAAATTTAAGATTCTTATATATTGTATGATTGACTGATATGACATCTGTAGCAAAGAACTACCAGAGTACTATGTCCGAGGTAAAATCTTAAGATGAGTAAGAAAGCCCTTGCAGTTTCTTTTCAAAGGTTGTTGCTGTTTCTCTCAATTCTTTTGTGTGAAAAGATAGCCTGTTCAAGAGTGATAAAATATAAAATGAGAAAAAGGCAGCACCTGCTATCAGTGTTTTAGTCAGATACATTTACCACACCTGTATTTGAATCTTAAACCTAAACGATCATTGATCGCCTGAAGTAACCCGTTATGGATTTCTGAGAAAGAGGAGGAATTTAAACTATTTTCTCTAGCTTTGTCGAAAATATTTATTACTTCCTATAAAAAGTGGGAAGCTCTTGAAAACTTCATACAAAGATATTCTGCGAGTGTCACATATCTACTATAATCATCACAATGATTATAGTAGATAGTTATATTCCTTGTTAACTGATGACATCTGTGAGTATGTGGGAGATAACATGTTATATCTTCCTTTATCATTGGTAGAATGCCTAAAAAAATTCTGACAGCAATCTGAGGGGCCACGAATGGTTCTCACACTGATCATTGAAGCAGCTTTTCTTTGTTATTGTAAAAACACCACTCATGACGGAATGGTTTTACAGCACTTCTTTCTTATGTATGCAGAATATCAAGAACTTTTTTATAAGGTATTGAGCCTATTGAATACAGCATGTAAAGTAAATATTCATTAGTTAATAATTTTTAACAAACTCAAAATGATGAAAGTAAATAGTACTCCCAAAAAAAGAACAAAACATTACTATGCTTATGTGCTTGTTTTACGTATGAACTATCTAAATAGAAAGTATCTACCATTTAGATTTGTTTGTAATAAATACTTTACACCATCAATTAATTTTTTACCCCAAAATATAAATACTACGAACTAAAAGGATAATTGAGAAGATAAACGATGAGACAATTTCAGAAATAAATTATCAAATCTTACATTTAATGTAAAAAAATGACACTTGTGCTTATCAATATCAGTCATTGAAATGTAAATAAAAAATGAAGTTCGTATTCGTTATTGTCTAGATCTCCATAAATGAATTTCAATCCAAACAAAATAAAAGCAGTTTTGTTCGAAACATAAAGTGGGGTTGAAAAGAACGTAAATAATTGTAAAGTAACAAACCCCAGAAGTGATCCTAAAAATGTTAACTATTTTCCTCAATTTCTATTGAGCTGCATTGGGACAACACAACAAAGAAAGCATGCTAGGTGGTTAGTCATAAAAATCATTCACAACTCTCACCAAGTTTTGTAGGGGGGCAGTCAGGAGAAACTTGCCGTTCTCAGACGCATGGGCAGCATCACCAGCGCCAAATTATTGAGGGGATGTCTCAATAGATAGGGTATAGATTACCAGGGGTCTAAGGAGGGGGTCCCTCTGGAAAATGTTGAAAAAAATTAAGGACTAGAAACACTTTGATGCATTCTGAATGCCTCCGACTGCATTTTAAAGGTACTTAAATCTCCTAAAACATATCAATTTAAGCCTCAATCAAAGCGTATTGTGGGGATGCGTCCCCCGGGGTGACGCCCGTTCTCAGACTCGAGTAACTAAATTTGAAAGCTGTAGTCTAATGAAAACATTTCTGTTTGTTACTAAATATTGTCTCCCAAATATTTAGAAATAGTTTATATTTTACTAAGAAAAAAATAAGGCTCGAAATAAATATCAGGTAAATTTTGGAGAAATAATTGCTTTTTCACCAGTACTGGTAAAACAATCCAAGCAATTACAATGCTCAATATGCATTCCAGCTTCTCCCAAATTATCAAATTATGCTTGATTTAAGTATAGTTACTCAGATGTTTTAGTATGCAATTTATCTAAATATGTAAACAAAGAAAATTTAAATGATGTATTCACTAAATTAAAATATATGGAATAAAATCTAATACTTGTACAAAATCAGGCGTAGAACGGGAAGATAGACAAACTAACGCAAATAAGTTCAGTCACTAAATGAATGCAACTACTCACAGTATACAAAGTTTCATGAAAATATATCTAACCGTTTGGACGTAGACGGGTACACACAAATGCGCAAGAGACGAATTTTACATCAGAAGGGCCCAAAAGGGGTAGAAAACTTGATATCGATAGAAAATATTCAATGTACAAACACTCCATTTTTATTTATATAGATTTTATGAAAAAACTTAAGGGTACCCAAATTGCTGAAATCTGCAATTTTGAGGTTATAATTGTAAGTTTTGGTATTCAGGTAGATTTTAAGAAGAGAAAAATGTGAATTCAAAATTTAAAAATTAAAAACAATTAATTTTAAAAAATTAAAATTTCAAAAGGTTTTTTTATATAAGTAGAAAATAATTTGGCTAAAATTTTAATTTGAACATTTTTAACATAAAAATATGTAAGAAATAAATTGTCTTCACAGTTTTTGTAAATATGAATCGGAAAAGAATAATATAGAAACGTGATTTTACACCACAAATATTGTTTTCAAAAATCATAATAAAAAACACATTTCAGCAATTGCTGAAGGCAAACTAAAGAAAGGTATATATAACAATTGTTCCAAATTTCATTCATATCCATGCAGTAGAATTTGACTTATATCAATTTAAATTTATAAAAATGTCAAATCACTAAGAAAAAAGGCATTAAAGTTTTAAAATTATGCAAAATAGCTGTTTATGAAGATATTCATCTGAAAATTTTTTTAGTAATCTTTCACACAAAAGTATATTCCAAGTTTAAATTTTAACAAAATGTTAATATATGTACAAAAAATAAATTTTAAAAATTGGAAAAAGAATAAAAAATTACATCAAAATTTTTACATACAGAGAAAAATATTACAATTATTGCTGTTGGACCATAATATATTATAACATAAAATATAGATCTATTAACAAAATATATTTAACAGCATATTCTACAACAATAGCTGTTTTCGAAATTGAAACTAATGTCAAATTTTTCACATCAAATATCCAATTTACATTCAAAATAAGCAATCCGAAAGATACTATTACTTCACTTCAGTTCAAACAAGTGTTAGCTAATATATTTTACTTCCGCTTCTTCGATCCTACGAAAAGAAACGTTATTTTCAACTGAGAGAAATATATGTAGAGGTTTAAATTTCGTTTGTTACAGTAGCAGACGAAAATGGGCGTGGCTGGTGACTTCCGTAGTTCAATTTTTAACATTGCAATATAATCGGTTCTTTTTTCGTAGCAAGATGAATTTGGTGTCATTGGAATCAGAAAATTCTGAATTTTTTTTAAACAATAAAAAATATTGCGATTTTTTGGAATTTTTTGAGTACCATACCCTCCTTAAAGCAACTTACCTTTCAAGATTAGGGGAAATTGAATATAGGTCTTTCCGTTGATTTAGAACAGCATGAAAATTTATTAGAAGTCATTTTCTATCACATGAAAAGTTAATTAATGAATTAAAAATGTATAAAATAGTTAGTGTACTGTGAAGAATTCAAATAAAGCAGATTTTTGTCGAAAGCACCAAAGTTAAAGCCGCTGACTAGGGTTAACGTTTACGAAAAAGCTCTGACGGTTACAAGATGGTGATTGCTCTGAGTGGAATTTGAAGGGGAAAAAACACGGGAATTAGGGTCCACAATCGAGGGCACTGTAAGTCAAACCTTCAGTGACAACTCTGTATGCGTAGCTATTTACTCTGCGAAACATTACGAACATCCCTTCTCAAATCGGGATTAGAGGCAAGAGTCAGGTATATGTGCCTGGATAAGGGATTATTCCCATTTGACCGTTAATTCATTCGCCTGCACTTATTTAGTTATAGGTTACCCAAACACACCCAATGTGTAAGTTTCCGAGAGCTAGAGCTAATAAATTGAGTTTTTATTCTACATTAGAGGGTGAAAATTCAGAGAGCTTAAAAATTCAGTGTTTGTTTGAAATCCTCGGTAAATTTATTTTACTTATAGTTTTAGACGTCATTTATTGATGTCCTCAATTCCTCTACCCATAACTAAAGCAGTGCCAAATAACATGCAAGGGAAACAAAACTGAAATGTTGCACCAATTGTGATAAATCTGAAGGAACTGAAATCACTTTTTTAAGGATGAATTGTGTATGAAAGTGTTGGGTTAAAGTATGGAAAGAGGATGAAAGTGTTAAGCAATCAATTCAATAAATGTAGGTTTTCTCATGTTAGGAAATTGAGCGTTATTTCTTCTCCAAGCAAGCGGTCAAAATGACTATCCACCAAGGAAAAACGAAAATGCTGTAATGGAAGTATTCAAGTTTGAAAAAGAAGGCATAAAAATTTTCCTTGAATGATCTGCAATCCCCTTTCACTAAACAAATCCCTTGAGGAGAAGATATCTGTTAAAACTAAAATGGGAGTGCACAGCAATGGAACAACGGGAAGGGGTTGATCTTGAAGATATCTGTTTTTCACGCTTTTCATCAGCATTTTTCTCAAAAATGGTATTCATTTTATTAATAAGGCTTGATGTGTAAATGCATCAAATTATCAGCTAATAAATAAAAAAAGATTGCCATTTGGAGGTGGGTCAAATTCATGTTCAGTGAGTTTTTTTAATCAAGGGAAAATCACATTCAGTTGTGTCGAAAATGTCTTGGCGCCAGTGGTTGACTTTCCCACCGATACGTCACGATACTACGTAAAGCACGTCATCTCGCAACTCACTTTTCAGCCCTGTGTTACAGTTAATTTGCATGTTATCACATTTTTAGTCATGTGTTGTAATTGTTTGGTATCTTGTAAAATATTTCTTAACTGAAAAGTGATAAAAATGGGTTTCTTTTCAGACCGTTCATATTTGCGTCTAATTGAACAAGGCTTTCATTATTTGCCACTGGATGTAAGTATCTTAATTTTTTTTAACTATACATTCATTTTATGTACTATACATACTATTAAGGTAAGGGCACACTATTCCGCATTGCACAGACGGCACACATCGCATGAATCGGATTAATTTAGTGTACTGCACACACTGCGTTCAGAGCATCGGGCATTTCTGAAAGCAGGCCACCTCCTAGAGGCATCTCAGTTCATAGTGCAACTTGTTATGGATAGTGAGATCAGTTGTCAGTTGCTCGATGGCAGAAAATGAACAAAAACGGAACTAATGGGTACACAATATAAATAAAAAGAGTTAGGATTATGGAGAGTACCATACATTATTCCCTGATTAAGTTGACGATGACTAAGTTCGTTCATACTTTCGTATGACCCACACTAAGGTTACAGCACTTCTAGACATCCTGAGACCACATTTCAATAGAACACATTCAGGAGTTGGTAGGACCTCAAGAAAGACTCGCATTGTGTACAAGGTACTGATGAGTCATCCGCATTGTACGGATGGAATGGATTTGAAACCTGTGTCACTACAATGAATGTAACGCAGGGAACGCTGACCGACCAGCCAATCAGCCATGATAAAACTGATTAACAGTTGGGGAGAAAATTTCCCCAGCGTAGCATGTCGAAAAGACTTGGTTTTTCTCAAAACCCTCTGCGTATTCTGTAGGTGATCATGTGTGATGGCTTTCAACGAATCAGAACACCATATTCCATTTCCCAGTTGACAGCGTTTTGACATGCAATTGAACACCAACCATTCAAAATAGATTTGACTGATCTAAACATAATGCAGAAGTACTCAATTCTGTACGACACTACAGATGTGTCGTACAGAAGATTGGATGGGATAGGATGTTGGGGCTTTATGGCGCAAGGTTCAAAAGCGGACAAGGGGCAGTCGTGGCTCAGTAGGCATGTCCGCGGCACTAGCAATCTACTAGTTGTAGGCGGCGCAGGTTCGATTCCTGTCGGGTGCATTCCTCCCTAGGTGTATTTCTCTCTTCTGTGTCAGTAAAACTCATTGTGTGTGTCTATTACCTGATGTAAGTCTTGTGTCTGGCACAGCATGACCAAATATGGTCCTTGCACTATAAAACCCTCAAAACCAACGAACCAAAAGCGGACAAGCTGCGCCATACAGAAGATTGGAGTAGTTGTGGTTATTTTTGTTTACATTTTACTTTCTAAAATCCACGTTTAATACTGCATTTTGTAATGGTTATTAACTTTTGTAAGAGTGTGTAAAGTGAAACTCGCATTTTATTTTGAAGCATATGACATTTATTTTTTAGAACAAAATGAGTTGGGTGAATCAGCCAGTCCCCGACCTCTTACCAGTAATTGACCATTTCCTCATATTTCTCATTTAAACAAGCAAACTAATCTATTCCACAGCAAATCAAAATGATATTCTTGCAGCCAATAGTCTAATAAATAGTAATCAATCTGAAGTTCCATAATCTCCTTTTTATTGATAAAAGATAAAACAAGTCACGTCAAATTGTTGGAATCTGAAATTACAGTTTAGTGAACTTGTTCTGAGGCGTGATGTCTCAATCTTAACTCATCTCAATTTTGTCTCTTACTTTTTAACTAAAGTTTTTGAGGTAAATAAATATCTTATTTTGATATACACATTGTTGTTTTTCATACACAATTAATTTTAAGTTACAAACATTGTGGTCAATCCAATGGTAGAACAAAATTGCATGTATTCCAGTAATTGACCGAACTGGTCAATTACTGAATTTTTAAACAAACTTTGACTTTAAATTGTTGAAACTTAAGTTCAAAGCTCCCTGCTCCATTCTTTTACAGGATATTGGACGAACCCACCACCTCATTGGATTCTTGCTTAATGACACTTGGCAGCAAGAATCAACAAACTTTTAATCTTCGTTTGGACATTGGCTCCATTTCGATAAAGTTGTTTTTGACGGCAACTTGTGTCTTTAACCACGACGAAAAAAGAATGAGGGAAATGAACTTAAGAAGGCAGGAAAGGATGTAAACACAGGAGAGGATCATGGGAAAATATAATCGCGCCATCTATACATCTGCGCGGGTCTTTAGCATGCAATGATTGGTCATGTGAATTTTCTAACGTGTTCCCAGCAGCATGGAAAAACTAGCTTCGATAATGTAACAGGCTTTATTATCCTTCCGGAATCTTCGTCGGGATTGCCGATGTACGATGCATATGGGTGAATGCAGTCTCAGTCAAAACAATATAAGCAATTCTAAAATCCAATGCGTGCCTTCCGTGCGATGCGGACTAGTGTGCTCTTACCTTTGAACTTCAATTTCTGTTTTGGGCTGCAGTAACCCGGTTGGAAGAGTAACAGACTAGCAACCGGAGGGTTGTGAGTTCGAACCCAAAGACCATCATGTACAAGGGGGCTGGTGCACATTAATCTGGCATGGCCTCAAATGTCCTCATGTTGTGGTGTGGAAGTATGAAGAGTCGGATGCCTGTTCAGATGGTTCAAAATTATGGAGTGTTGTCCTCGACCTTTCCCTTCAAGATGGATCCCGGCCCGTCGCCAATAGCCCGTTCTGTTGCTCCAGTGTGACGTTAATTAAATACCTACCTACCCAATTTCTGTTTTTCTTTTTATTCCTAGAGGTTGGTAAATGTAACTACTTAAGGATGGTTGCAAGCAGCTTAGTTTTATTCTGCATACAGTAAATATACACTTTTACTTGTTTTTTAAAAATAGGATTACTTAAAAGTTAAAATCCTAATAAATAATTTTTACATTCCCTTCATTATTCAGAACAACCAAACCATTGATCTGTTATAAAGTTACATGTTAAATTACATTATAGTTCTGAAAGTGAAAGTCAAGCCTAATTAAGAGTGAATCCAAAATATTCAGCAATAGTCTGCAAAAGCTATTATAAATTGTGCTAAATTCAAGAAATTTTGTAATATTTTTGTTCTACATTATAAAGAACACATTTTTTGTATAAGATTATTTTAAGTTCATAAAATGCTTTATTTTCAGATTGTTGCTCAAGCTATTCTCAGTCTGCTTGTGACAATTTGGGGTGTTACTGTTATTTCAGGAGATTTCAAAGAAATTAGAGCAACCACTGAGTTAGAAAACAAGTGTGTATTATAATTACAGTATTTTTAACTAGTTTTTAACAGTAAATCCAACTATTTTATCATAATTGCCAGATTTTGCATACAGAAGGTTTCAAGCTTCATCCAATCCTTAAATTTTCTTCAGATTAGTGTTAGTCAAATTGTTAAAATAATGTTTTATGTTGAAAAGATAATTTGAAATGTGATACAAAAATTTTAACCAAGTCAAATTTTGTGTTAAAACATTTCATCTGATTTATATTGAATGACCAATATATATATATATGTCATAATAACAGATCTTATAAGCCTGCAGTCGTGACGAGAGTGGCAAGAGTGGTGTAAGGCAACCGGAGAGAATGATCCATTGATATTGAGTGTAATGCAGATTCCATAACAATTCTTTATTATTTCAGTAGACAAGTAATTACATCATGAGGTTGTTGAGGGTTTGGAGTTTGGAACGGCTCTGAGGGCTCCTTAGCCCAAGAGACTCGTGAAAAAATAAATAGTTTACAAAGATCTCGCTAGAGGGATTAGGATTAAGAAAAATATTATTGGACCAGGGGATTTAACACGAAATTTCATTGGTAGAAGTCGGTGGTTTTACGAAGGGGGAATGTGATCTTACATATGCGATTTGAAAGCAGGAGAGTCCTTGGGAGGTCTAAGCTAACGAGGCGGCTTGAGTTCAAAGGTGAAAGGGAGTCACGAGGTCCGTGAGAGGTCCAGTTAACGAGACGGCTTGAGTTCAAAAGTGAAAGGCAAGATATTGACCACTTAGATAGGGAGACAAAGACTGGGATAAAAGGGAACCGCTAAGGGGTGATCTGTAGTGAAAATTGTACTTAGGGGGTTATTTTTAGGTATCGTTTCATATCCCCCCCATTTAGAAGGGAAAGTCTTACCGTTCCAGAAAGGCTTTCACTAAATTATCAACAGTACAAAACATACAATATAACAAAGATACAAAATGACATTTCAAAACAAATATGATACATAAACACTTGATACACAAATAATACAATATTAATTTACAAATATCAACTAGTAGATGATTAATGAAAGTAAAAAACATCTAGCATAAGGACTTCAAAATTTATCCTTACACCTTCATAAAAGCTTCCATATGTCCTCTACTTAGTGACAATTCCCAAAATATTCAAACATTTTTCATGTATTTTATCAAAATTTCCTATGCATGGTGACTGAAAAAATATACAGTATTGTAAGTTTTGGTGATGAACCATATACGACATTATAATCACATCACTAAACAATCTTATTCATTAATTTGACGCAACAAAATCTGTGAAAAGGAAAATAAAAAAAAATAACTCAGGAACTTAGATGTGCAATGGAGACGACTTCTCTGTAGCAGTACCGACATGTCAGTGATGTCTGTACCTACGAGAGCGTTACTGTAAGTAGGCTAGAAATGAGCTCCGTATATTCTAAATGAGTAACTGCTCATTGTAAGCTACTAATTCACGTCAAGCATCCTGAAACGTTGAATATGTGTGTGCCGTGTTGTATAATGAATTTTTGTTTAATCATTTGTTAACTTCAAAATCAATGTATTCTGTGATCAATATGTGTGAAATTTCGTTCATTCATCAGTATAAAATCATTATCAGTACAATCATTTCATTATCAAACAGTACAAAAATAAAAATACGTAATGAGAGACTGGAATGTTGAGGAAAAGTATTTTTCATCAGTGTCCTCGTACGATAAAAATTTAAAGAACTACCCTAAAAACTTTCCATATTATTAGGTAGAAAGATTAGGACATGTTACAAGTAAGTACAAAAGAGAAATAGAGAGATACTTTTATATAGTCGGTTCATCCCATACTAACACAATAAAATAATTCAATAAACAATGAAGGTTATTCAAATAAATCGCAGTACATAATAAACATTATTCAACATGAAAACAAATTATTTACATTATTCGACACATTGCTAATTCTTCATTGAATACATTTCATGCATCATGTAAGTTTCATTTATATGATGTTTGTAATTACTTCACATCTAATGTTTGAATTTTAAAACCGTTTGAAACAAAAGTAAATAATTAAAGGCAAAACTTTTTCAGAGCCTTGTCAGTAGCGACAATGCACAAACAGGAAAAATAATTGGACGACGGGTTTGTATTGAATTGGAGATGGGAAGAGATAAGGAAGGCTTTCGACGGGGGTCACAACCAGTTGGGATGAAGAAAGAATGAAAAGCGAAGCTTTGGGGGGAGAAAATTCTCCCTCTTTGTCCGAAAGTCGTAAATTCCATGCGCATTATATTCTCTTTGAACGAGAACTAGGGCTACTTGGTTTTACGCGAAGATGTGAAGCGAGGGTACTCTGATTTCCCTTAAGAACTGGTATTTTCGAAACAGACACTTTGGTGTTATTAGCAACTCGAATGGGAATTTTACTTTTTCTAACTGGAAGAGGAGAAATTTGATAATCAGATGCTGGGTAAAAATGACGTAATCTAGTCGAATGCACTACTTCAGAATCCTTTTTGTGGAGAGGGTTAGGCCTATTTATTTCATAATTTACGTCAGAAAGTTTCTTCAGGATAACGTATGGTCCTGTGAAAGTTGGATTTAATTTTCGACTATTGGGATAAACAAATTCTTCATACATTACAGAGTCTCCAATGTTAAAATCACTTTTAGTAAAACGGGTGTCATATCTCTTTTTTGAAATCTCATGGAATTTCTTAGTTTTTTCTTCGGCAATTTTTCGGGCCTCTTCAATGGGCGGATACAAATTTGGTTCAACTATAGGTTCATAAGGAAGTTTTCCATACATTAAATAAGTAGGTGGGAATGTAGTAATCGAATGAGGAGTGTTGTTGTATTCTTCCGTGACTTGTTTAAGTAATTGGGTCCAAGGAGTACTATTTGTTTGAGCATTAATTTTACATTTCAACCTAGTTATGAGGGTTTGGTTGACGCGCTCAACTTTACCATTAGTTTGAGGTCTGTGTGCAGAAGTTAGTAATTGAGTGACGTTATATTTTTGCAAGAAATGCTTGAATTTGGGTGACGTGAAGGCTGCATGTCTGTCACTTAGAATTTTCTTTGGAACTTGAATTTGGAATACCTGTTTAAGACAGTTAATATAAGCATCTGATGTCACACTTTTTGAAGGGAATGTCCAAATATATCTTGTTGCATGATCTATTAAAATATGTAGGTACTTTTTTGGAGAGCCATAATAGCTTAATCCGCCAACTGTATCCACGGAAATTAATTCGAAAGGCTCATGACTTGTGGGAAGGGATTTTAACAAGCCATATTTCTTTTGCTTTTTCCTTTTATTCAATTGACAAACTTCACAGTGTCGGACATAATTCCTAACATCATTTACTATACCAGGCCAATAATATTGTGGCGATAATAAATTTAACATTGATGACACTCCTAGGTGCCCATACTCAATATGTGCTTTCTCTAACAATTTTGAACGAAGTGAAAATGGGACAACAACTTTATTCAAACCTTGTTTTCTAATTGTCCAAAGATTATCCAATTTTTTGTATTTGCGATTACAAACATTATCATTTTCTTGACTTTCTTTGAGCTCAGAATGAGTTAATAATTGTGCTCTTGGCAGCACGTGATGATTTATGGGGTTTCTAGTTAACATATCAGCTTCTACATTAGTAGATCCCTTTTTGTATTTAATTGTAAAATTGTACATAGACAATTTCAATGACCATCTAAAAAGCCTACCGGTTGGGTGTTTAATATTTTTGAGCCAAACCAGGGCAGCATGATCGGTATAAATAGTAAAGTGATTTCCATGAAGATAGCAGTAAAATTTTTCGACGGAATCTATTATAGCCAAACATTCAAGTTCTGTTATCGCGTAATTTTTCTCGTAAGGTCGTAATTTTCTAGAGTAAAAGGAAACTGGGTGTAAGGAACCATCTGGATGTTCCTGTTTTAAAATTCCTGAAATTGCTTCTCCTGAGGCATCGGTGTATAAATGGCAGGGATAATTCGGGTTAAATAAACTTAACACAGGCTTAGAGATTAAGATATCTTTGAGTTTCTTAAATGAGGCCTGACATTCTTCTGACCATTGATATTTTACATCTTTTTTAAGAAGGTTATTCAAAGGGGCTCGAATTTTCGCATAATCTGGAATGAATTTGTTATAGACATTAACACTTCCAAGAAATCTTTGCAACTCTTTGGTGTTTCTGGGTGGTTGAAGTTTTTTGATAGTTTCAACGTTAATATTACTTGGTTTGTAAGTACTGTTCTCAATTTCATATCCTAAGAAATTTATTTTCGTTTTTGCAAAGTTGCATTTTGAAAGTTTGAGTTTCACGTTCTCTTTCTCACATATCTCAAAGATGATTTTTAAATGTTTCAGGTGTTCTTCATAATTTTGGGAAAATACAATTATGTCATCAAAATAATTTAGGGCAAATTTAATTTGATGCTTATTTAGAATTTGCCTTATAGCACGTTGAAATATTGCAGGGGCGTTTTTCCATCCAAAAGGTAATCTTTTCCATTCGTACAAACCAAAATTTGAGGTAAATGCAAGTTTTTCTGTGTCTTGATCCTTAATTTTGATGTGCCAGTATCCAGAGGCTAAATCTAGTGTTGAAAATATTTTTGCATGGGACAATTGATCCAATACAGCATCGATACGAGGAATGGGTTCGGAATCTGTTTTAGTAATTTCATTTAGTTTTCGATAATCGATGCATAAACGAGTTTTGGAGTTTTCATCTCGTTTGTAAGCTAATGTTACAGGAGCAGCATAAGGGCTGTAAGAAGGTTTGATAATGTCTGCCTTCAAAAGTTCGTCAATTTGTTTTTTGATTTCTGCATTATCCTTAGGCGAGGCTCTATATGGGCGACAAGCAATTGGCAGTTCCGAGTTTAGAATAACTCGTTGAGGTTCTAAATTAATTGAGCCTACATCATATTTATTGTTGGCAAAAACCTTTTTGTATTTATTAATTAGAGCAGTTAATTTGCCACCAGAGTTAATACCATAATTGATATTATTCACATTATTTGAATTAACACTAGAAATAGTACAGTCCTTAATGTTATTACTATCAGTACAATTCCCAATACTATCATTTTTATCAAAAGAGTACATATTTTCACATTTCATATTTTCAATTTTTGAACATTGTTCATCATAAGTATTCTTACTAGTAGTATTCTCACATGATCCAAGATTATTATGTTGAACACTATTAGAATATTGTGAATAACCTTGATTGTAAAAATGATGGGAAATTTGTGCACAACTTATAGGAGCATTTGAAGTTACATTATGATTAAATTGAAATATTTGTCTGCTTTTGCAATTGATCTTCAAATTAAATAGATTCACAGTTTCTAAATTTAGCAATGCATAATTTAAAGCAGAGTTGATGGCCAAAAATTCAAGTTGTTTTGTAATGCAACCAATTGTAATACTGATCAAAACAATTTCACTTACCCGAATAGCACCAACTGCTTGTTGAATTTGTATCTTAGGGTTCACTGTTATTGTCTCATATTTCAAATGTCTGAGTAAATGTTCAGGAATGATATTTGCACTCGTGCCTGTGTCCAACAATCCAATGAATGTTTTGTGACCACAAAAAATAGTCACTTTTAGGTATGGTCATTCCAAATCAGGAGTTTGTCCATATTGAGTAGCTGGTTGATACGCGAGCTGAGGTAGTGGAGGAAGCCTTCGCTGAGGGAAAGTTCTCCAAGGGGGATTCCGGTCCTGTAAACGTCGGTCACGGTAGTTGAAGGGCTCTCTGTGCACGGGAGGCATCCAAAATCTCGGCCGCATCGGAAATCTTTGCCGGGGTCGAAATTCTGGACGGGGAATTGCTGCGGGAACGGGTACTCGGTCCATTCTGCTATTTCCTTGTTGATTGTCATCAGGTAATTGACTGCATAACGTGCGGGCAACTCTTAACCATTCCGTAATGGTTGATGGTTCTTTTACGATGATGAGCTCCTTAATATTCCGAGGCAAACCATTTGTTAGTCCTTGGAGTAGTATTTGGTCAGAAAGGTGTAATCGTTGACCAATGTCAAATTTCTTTTTGAAGTACTCATCAATGTCTCCAGGTTTGTCGCACGTTGTAGAGATGAAGGTATCAAAAGATATCAGAGAGGTCCTTGAAAAATAGTTGATAAGTCCTTGACGTAAATTAGCCCATTCGGTTTCGACGATACAATGATTTAAATAATAGTTCAACGCTTCGCCTTTTAAGCATTGTGAGATTAGTTCGATTCTTGAGGTTGCATAGTTGGTTGTTTTTAACTCAAAATACTTGATCCACGCTTCAACGTCGAAATTTTCTTTGGGATCAAATGCTATTATTTTTGAAAGTATTCTTTCCGAAAACTCTTCAGAAACTGGGTAGCTGGCAGTAGAATCATCTCTATTAGACATCATTTTGGTGTAGTGATGAGAGTCCGTTCAATTTCTTAAAACTTCCAAAATGAGACTTCACGGTGAGGTTCCCAAACCACAAGTTGCTATCCTGTCGACTTAAAAATCTGTCATAATAACAGATCTTATAAGCCTGCAGTCGTGACGAGAGTGGCAAGAGTGGTGTAAGGCAACCGGAGAGAATGATCCATTGATATTGAGTGTAATGCAGATTCCATAACAATTCTTTATTATTTCAGTAGACAAGTAATTACATCATGAGGTTGTTGAGGGTTTGGAGTTTGGAACGGCTCTGAGGGCTCCTTAGCCCAAGAGACTCGTGAAAAAATAAATAGTTTATAAAGATCTCGCTAGAGGGATTAGGATTAAGAAAAATATTATTGGACCAGGGGATTTAACACGAAATTTCATTGGTAGAAGTCGGTGGTTTTACGAAGGGGGAATGTGATCTTACATATGCGATTTGAAAGCAGGAGAGTCCTTGGGAGGTCTAAGCTAACGAGGCGGCTTGAGTTCAAAGGTGAAAGGGAGTCACGAGGTCCGTGAGAGGTCCAGTTAACGAGACGGCTTGAGTTCAAAAGTGAAAGGCAAGATATTGACCACTTAGATAGGGAGACAAAGACTGGGATAAAAGGGAACCGCTAAGGGGTGATCTGTAGTGAAAATTGTACTTAGGGGGTTATTTTTAGGTATCGTTTCATATATATATATATATTATTATTTTTTGTCATTTAAAAAGTCATCTACTCGAGGGAAAAATGCACACTACACAATTACAAATATTTGTACATGCCTTCAATTCTTCGATTTGTACATTTGTTCAAAGAAAGACCCTCCACAAGCTTTGTTACAAGCTTACAATACTTTGATATACAGAAGTGATTAAAAAATGTTAACTGTTAAGAATTATATCGCCAAATGGGTACATTATCCCCATGAATCAACATTAGGATGTAGCTAAATGGGGACAGCAAGAATTGACGAATTTTTTATAATGTTTTGGGAACAAATAGTTATTCCAAATTTATTGCCAATTAGCGATGGTACAGTATTTTTTATTTTAATCAGTGTTTTTATAAATGATCTGCCCTGAAATGGTATAAAAATTTTTGGTAAATGTTAACATTCTGATCGCTTGAACAAGGCATGCACATATAAACTCTTGACAAGCTACCCCAAATACTTTTTGCTACTTCTGCTCCAAACAGTTTTTTGAAGATCCTGAGCAGGATGTAGCTGCATTTTGTTTCCTTTCATATATTAATTCTTTAATCAACCTAGGATTTCTATTGGTACCAAGTTTTTTGAAATAAGAAAACTAATAAAAAAGTTTTATTTTCATCAGTTTTCATACTTTATTTGAAAAATTCCTACTGGGATATCGCACAAATTAATATCAAGAACAAAGGCAATTGGTGATAATTTAAGTACATTTGGTGCCATTTTGCCTTTAAAATATTGCCGAATTCTTAGCATTAACTTGCTACTGCTACCAATTATATACCTGTAACAAAGAGCAGTGCTACATTAGCCTTTACACTACGGCAGGGACAAATGACTCCCATCAGAAGTTTCCGTCGTAGAGCGACTTGGGATGCTTTGAATTTTGCTCCTTTTAAGTGACTGCTGACATCAATTACGATTTACGAGCTGTCAGCGACTGGCTTTTAAGAGTGTCCTTCCTTTTGTTCGATGCCTCCCCATCTATCATTGTGTGAACTCTTTGGGAAAGATAGAAAGTGGCGCAGTTGATATCTCTCATGCCAAAGAATACGCCAAGAAGTACAAAGTCATTTATGGGAATGCTTTTCTTATTCAACACTACTCTTAGTACAATTGGTATAACACCAAATACCTCACTGCTAACGAAATTTTTTTGTCTGAAGATTTTAGTATAAAAGATTGGAAATATTACTTCTGGGGAAATGGCTCAACATTCTAGAGCAGTGATTCTCAACCTTTTTTTTGTCACGGTACACTTTTAATAATTTAAAAATTTGGCGGCACACTACCAATAAGATAAATTTAAACAGATTTTATTTGGTTAATTGATTGACGTACCTGAAATATATTTTGTAAAAATAGTATACGATAATAATTTTCAATGAAATATAAAATGAAATTCCATTACAAAGTAAACAAAATGTTTATTTAATGATATATTACAAATTACATTTAATGCGAAATTTGAGCTTGTTATTTTTTGATAACTTCATTTATATTTGGGCGTAAAAATGATAATGCTACTCTCATTTCGTAATCCAGATTTAAAAGTCTGGATCTTTTTTCGTTTTTATGTTGGTCAAAGCCGAAAATCCGAATTCGCACAAATAAGATGCGGAAAATTGTAATAACACATTTAAGGCTTTTTGAAATATTGTGGGATAATCGTATCTAAGATTAATCCAGAAAAAATTAATTGATCCTTCTCAATGTTTTGAAATTAAATCTTGGTTATTACACACCGAAACTAGTTCTTCCTCTTCTTTCAAAGTTAATTCATACACCAACGTGTCTTTTATCACAAAGAGATTTCGAATCCAATCAAATTTTTTTATTTTTAAATTTGGAAAGTAATGAACAATTCTTTGCTCTAGTATTGTCAAATGATCAATATTGTCAAATGATCAAACTTTTCTAAACTACCTTCTTGTGCTTTATTCTTCCATAAAGTAATTTTATTTTGAAATCCCAACAATTTATCGGTTGAGTTTAAAATATTTTCTTTCGGTCCTTGCATACTTGTATTTACGTTATTAAAAATTACAAAAATATCAGATAAGTAAGCTAGCTTAGCACACCATATTTTGTCATCCAACAAATCAACAAAATCATTATCTTGTTCAAAAAATATCTATCTTTTTTAATTCAAGCACGCGAGAAAACTTTTCCTCTGGATAACCATCTAACTTCCATGTACAAGTAACAACGATTCGTATTTAGACTCCATAGTCTGGCATAATTTACTAAATAGGCGACTTTTTAATGGTCTTGATTTTTTATATAATTAATCACACATTTTAGCACATTGTTCCAGCAATATTTTCAATTCGGATGGTAATTGTTTTGTAATGAGTGTTTTCCGATGCAAAAAACAGTGGGTAGCTAATGTATCTGCATTATGTTCCCTTATTTGAGCTACAAATCCTTTTATAGATCCAGTCATAGCTGGAGCACCGTCTGTGCCAATGCACAAACTCCACGAAATTTTAATTTCTTGTAAATACGAATTAATTTCATCTAAAATGTTTTCCTGTTGTGAAATCAGATAATTCACGACAACATAAAAATTGATTAATTATATCATTTTTGTGAATGAATCGAACGAATGCAATTAAGTGTGCTTTTCCCGTAATATCAGTTGTTTCATCGATTTGTAGAGCAAAATTTGAATTTACAAGAGTTTTAGCAGTATTTTCTTCAATGTTTCGGGACAAGTCTAATTCTGCGATGAATTGTGTCATTTGAAAGTGGTATCGTACAAATATCAATTTTTGCTGATTCACCGATCATTCTTTTTACAATTTTATGACAAGCAGGTAATATAATTTTTTCAGCCAAATTATGAGGTTTTAATTTAAGAGCAATTAATTCAGCCACTTCATAAGAAGCTATCTGAGCTTTTTCAGACACTAAATTGCTTTTTAAAAACCTTTACTTGCTTGGATCTTGCAGATAATGATTTTTGAAAGTAGCTTTTGTCTTTTGATGCAAGCGAAGGATGATTAATGAGCAAGTGACGTTGAAGTTTGCTCGGAACCATAGCACTGTTTGATAATTTACAACCACATACCACACACTCGGGAACAGTTTGGTCATTGTCCGTTGTAGATGTAAATCCAAATTTTAAGAAGTCGTCATTATACTTACGAAGAACATTACATTTTTTGGGTTTTTGACATGGCAGCCACCTCACATTTCTGTTGTAATAAGAAACTGGTGGACAACTTCCGACCAATACAGATTACTACCATGGCAGTCGCTGTCGGCGGAGTTACGTGTCCAGTAGAAGGGATTGGTAAGGTCACACTTCAATTCCAGATAAATTGTAAACTAGAAACTATTTATCTTTATAATGTTTTATACTCCCCAAATTTAAGGCAAAATTTTATTTCTGATACTGTAATTGATAGGAAAGGTCATTCTTTCTGTGCAAAAAATGGTGTGTTACCAGTTTATCACAAATAAGGTCGTAAATTATTTTATGCCAAAAGGCTTGTATTACGTAAATCCTATGTATCCTAAAAACTCATCTCATAATTCAAATAATAAGAACGTAAAACCAAATGTTAATATTAATTGGTCAACTACCATTGTAAATGACTTAAGCCTCTGGCACAAACGTTTGGTCATATAAATGCTAAGTACATTATAAACACCTGTAAAAATGAGGGTGTGAAAGGGACTACCTAAGTTAAAGCCTGATAAATTAAACTGAACTATGTAAAGTAGCTAAAACCCGTAGAAAGTCGTTCAAAACCCTTGGGAAAATCAGATCTAATAAACCCTTGCAGTTAATCCATATGAATCTTTGTGGACCACTTCCTAGATACTTCCTAACTATAACAGATGATTATTCACGCAAAGTAACGACTTTTCCACTAAAAGAAAAACGGGATGTCTTTCAATGTTTTTTAAATTATCAGAAGCGAGTAGAAAGGTTCCTTAATTCTAAGATCATAAATGTAAGAACTGATAATGTCTTAAAGTTTTGTAATAATGAATTTGAGAAGTTGTTTGAGGAACAGGGTATACAGGCAGAACGTACAAATACATACACACCGGAACAGAATGGAATTTCGGAAAGATTTAACTCTACAGCAACAGATGGAATTAAAGCCATATTAAAGGATAGTGGGTTAGAAAACAAGTTCTGGGCTGAAGCATTAATGTATTTCACGTACACCTGGAATAGTGTCATAATCAGAAAATAACCCCATTTGAACTTTTCGGGGGCAACAAACCTTAAAGTTTTCGGAACTACTGCCTTTCTGGGCATTCCCAAACAGTTAAGACGGAAACTAGATATGAGAGCAAAAAAGGGTATTATCGTAGGATATGCTCAACGGACCCGGGGTTACAGAATCTGGATTCCAACTGAGAGAAGGATTGTAGAATTCATTAATGTAAGTTTTGGTGATGAGATTTGCAGTGGAGCTGTACTGGACCTACATACTAAAACCATTCAAATTCTCTCGGACAATTCTAATGATTCCGACACCGAATCAGACTAATATAAAAACTGAAGTCTCGAGTGATGAGGAATCTGACGAGGAACCAAGTTCTAAAACAGTTTTGAAAAATCCTGAACAGGAAACCAGTGAGCAAGCACCTACTATCCCATCTAAAAAGTCTTTGGTCTAGGGAAACGGTTCCTAGAAAAAATAGTTCCAGGAATGATATTTACTATCGTGTTGAAGGTTCTAAAGTTAGACTTCGATCTCATGAAGATGTAAACAAATATTGTTAAGCACATAATATTCCCTATGATAGAAGTAACTTTGATTTCAGTATTAAAAATACTCGGCAAAAGTAAAATTAACAGAATCAAATATCACTAGTGCATGACTAGATATTTCTATGCCAACTTGCTGTAATAGTGCTATCAACCCCCAAGCTGACTTGTGGCATGATGCTATGAAAGACGAAATTTCGGTAATGAAAGAACGAAAGGTCTGGGAACTTGTACCAAAAAACCCCAATAGTAAGATAATAGGTTGCTTCTGGGCTTTTACTATTCAACGTGATGAGCATGGTAATATCGCTAGGTACAAGGCACGATTAGTTGCCCAGGGTTTTCGACAGACTAAGGAATTTATTACGATGAGGTTTTCAGTCCCGTAGTTAATTTTTCAGTGATAAGAATGTGTTTTTCAATGTTAGTTTGTAAGTTAAAATAGTCACTGTCAATTAGATATTAAGTGTGCTTATCTTTATGCAACTTTAAAATGAACATGTTTTAATGTCACAGCCAAAAGGTTTTAAGGATCCTGATAAGCCAGATTATATCTGTAAATTAAATAGGGCAATATATGGTCTTCATCAATCTAGCAGAGCCTGGTTTTTAGAAATTCACAATGTTTTTGAAAAATTGGAAGTTTAATAAACTTGAATGGACAAATTGTGTATATACTTACTGTAATAATGTTTTATTATTGTATGTTGATGATATATTATTTAATAAAAATGAACATTTAATAAGTTCAATATGTGAGGAAATTAGTAACCATTTTGATATAAAAATATTAGGCAAAAGAAGTAAATTATTAAGTGTTGAGGTTTGATTTAAAAGATCGAAGTATATTTATTCATTAGTCAACATACGAGGCGTGTTTTTTAAGTAAGTACTGTTTTGAAATAAAAATAAAACAAAGACTTTTCTTAACAATTTTCTCAACAAAGCCTGTACTTTAATCTACTTTTCTACATAATTCCCACCAATATTAAGGCACTTATCGTATCGTACAACCAACTTTTGAATACCAGCCTCGTAAAAATCTGCCGCCTGATTAGACAACCACTTAAACACGGTCGTTTTGACATCGTCGTCGAGGCGCTGACCACCCAGATGCCTCTTCAAATGCAGGAACACGTGGCAGTCACTGGGCGCTAGATCGGGGCTGTACGGAGGGTGATCAAGTTGTTCCCAGACAAATGATCCGATTTTTTTAAGGTCTCACAATAAGTCGTAGAATTTATTGTGTCACCACGAGGCAAAAAAATCCACAAGCAACATCCCCTTTCTGTCCCAAAAAACAGTACACATGATTTTCCTGGCTGAAATTGTTTGCTTGAACTTCACTTTCTTGGGTGATGTTGAATGCCGCCATTCCATGGGTTGCTGCTTTGATTCTGGTGTAAAGTAAGCCACCCATGTTTCGTCGCCTGTGACAATTTGGCTTAAAAACTCGTCACCTTCCTCACTGTACCGCTCTAGGAAAGTCAAAAAACTGGCTAAACGTTTGCTTTTGTGCTCCTCAGTCAGCATTTTCGGTACCCAGCGTGAGCATAACTTTCGATAATTTAAACGTTCTGTCACAATTTCATAAAGCACACTTCTTGACACTTCAGGAAAGTTATCAGATAACGACGAAATCGTAAAGCGTCTGTTCTCTCACTTTTTCATCAACTTTCTGCATCGAAACGTCATAATGACTGAAGGTCGCCCACTTCCGTACCATCCCATCACTCATAATGTTTTCTCCATACACTTCACTGATCTGACGATGAATTTCAGCCGCTTTCACGCCTTTAACACTAAGAAAACGAATCACAGCGCGTATTTCACAGTCGGCAGGATTCTGAATCGGAGGAGGCATTGCAAATACTCAGAAACAAAGGGTCGAATGATTCTGTAATGGCGTCTGTGTGGCTTGACAACAGATGGCGGTACACAGCGCGCATGCGCCAAATGCCGACCGCAGCGATATAAAGCTGCGGAATTTTATAACGGTACTTAAAAAACACGCCTCGTATATAGATAAAATTTGTGAAATGTATAGAAAATATAATTTTCCCAGTATTTCTTTACCAATTGCAGTAGGTACAGTTTTGTCCAAATCCCAGTGTCCTGATTCAAATCAAGAAATTTTAAGGATGTCAAAATTGCCATATAGATATATATTAGGATGCCTAGCTTTTTTCTGGCAGGAAGAACCAGACCTGATATATCTTATGCTGTTAATATTCTTTCTCAATTTCAATCGAATCCTGGAATAATTCATTGGAATACTTTACTTAAATTATTAGGATAAGTGATACAAACTAGGAATTATAAGTTAAATATTTCTCAAGTTAATCTAAATATCAAGTGATGTAGACTTTGCAGCAAATCGTGATGATCGTATCTCGATCGGCGGTTTAATTTTGTTTATTGATGATTCACCAATATTATGGCGAACTTTTAAACAGAACTGTGTAAGCCTTTCAACTCTGGAAGCTGAATGTTTCATTAACTGAAGCTGTTAAAAAGCTAGTTTGGATGCTACGCATCTTAAATTAATTTAAAAGTTCAAATATTTTTAATATAAGTTTTAAAGGTCATTTATATTGTGATAATCAAGCTGCTATTAATTTTTCAGTCTACAATTGAAAATCACAGAACTAAACACATTGTAAAATATCAATTTTTATTAGGAATTTAATACAAGAAAATATTTTTAATTTAGAATGTTAATACAAAATTAAATCTAGTAGATCTTTTCACTAAGCCTTTACCGAAAGTTGGATTAAAGTCACTGATAGATCGAATTTTTGTATTTTGAGAAATTTTGTCATGGCATATTATGATTATTAGGAATCTATATTTTTCGACAAAGTATGTTGAAAATAAATTTGTATTTATTGTAAATTGCACTGAAAAACGCATGCAAGTAACGATCAAAATTTTTTTATTAGACTGTTTTAGGCTTGAGGCGTTACTTTATCTTCTCGTCTTGACGGGAAAGGCGAGCCATTGTTAGAAAAAAACTAATATAAAATAGTTTTTAATATTTATACACTTACTACATTCGGAATTTTGAGTTTCCCGCGAAGCCAATCTGAACGCCCACTTTATCTTTTGTAAACAAATCTCCGTGTAAGTACTTTTTCACTTCATTTTCAATATTATAGAATAAATCGAAACTGATATAATATAATTAGATAATTATTATCAAGCACTTTAAACCGTGTATTAAATTTATTCGTTACTTAATTTTAATTACGATCAGTTTTTAAGAATTGAATACGCGGATATTTAAAGTGCTACTTGCATGTTTATTTCAGATATAATATTCAAATATGTAGATAGCAGCAGATCGAGATATGCTGCTATCTACATATTTGATTATTATATCTTATACTATTTGACTACATGTACGTACTATATACACTGAAGTGCCAAAAGTCATGGGATATCTCCTAATATCGTGTGGGACCTCTTTTTGCCCGGCGAAGTGTAGCAACTCGACTTAGCTCGACAAGTCGTCGGAAGTCTCCTGAAGAAATATTCAGCCATGCTGCCTCTACAGCCGTCCATAATTGCGAAAGTGTTGCCGGTGCAGGATTTTGTGCAGGAACTGACCGTCCGATCATGTCCCATATATATTCGATGGGATTCATGTCTGGCGATCTAGGTGGCCAAATCATTCGCTGGAATTGTCCAGAATGTTCCTCAAACCAATCGTGAACGATTTTGGCCCGGTGACATGACACATTGTCATCCTGGAAAATTCCATCGTTGTTTGAGTACATGAAGTCCATGAATGGCTACAAATGGTCTCCAAGTAGCTGAACATAACCATTTCTAGTCAATGATTGGTTCAGTTTGACCAGAGGACCCAGTCCATACCATGTAAAAACAGCCCACACCATTATGGGGCCACCACCAGATTGCACAGTGCCTTGTTGACAACTTGGGTCCATGGCCTCGTGAGGTCTGCTCCACACTCGAACCCTCCCATCAGCTCTTAACAACTGGAATCGTGACTCATCTGACCAAGCAACGTTTTTCCAGTCGTCTAGGGTCTAACCGATATGTTCACGAGCCCAGCAGAGGCACTGCAGCCGATGGCATGATATTAGTAAGGGCACTCACTTGCTGCCATATCCCATCAACGCCAAATTTCGCTGCACTGTCCTCACGGACACGTCTGTCGTACGTCCCACATTGATTGTTGCTGTTATTTGGCGCAGTGTTGCTTGTATGTTAACACTGACTACTCTACTTACACGTCGCTGGTCTTGGTCATTAAGTAGACGCGGTTGGCCACTTCGTTGTCCATGGTGGGATGTAATGCCTGAAATTATATTTTCTCGGCACACTCTTCACAGTGGATCGAGGAATGTTGAATTCCCTAACAATTTCCGAAATGTAATGCCCCATGCGTCTAGTTCCAACTAGCATTCCGCGTTCAAATTCTGTTAATTCCCTTCGTGCGGCCATAATCACGTCAGAAAACTTTTCACATGAATCACTTGAATATAAATGAAAGCCCTGACAATGCACTGCTCATTTATACATTTCTTACTCGAGGCTACTGCCATCTGTATATTTGCTTATTGCTATCCCATGACTTTTGGCACTTCAGTGTAATCTAACTTATTTGAATTGCATTCACTCTTTTCTTTGAACGTCTAGCTTGCTGTCCACATATACTCGCTTATTATTGAGTTGATTATGTGTGATTTGGTCATTTGACCCGACTATTATTTTATATTGGATGTTATTCTTTATGTTTGACATGTGCTAGATATGCATACGAAATGTACTTTTAAAAGTTTAATTAAATAAATAATTTATTTTTAAGTCTTCAATCAACTTATTTCGAGTATCGATTTCTGGACTTTTTAAGGCTGGCTGTATTTTTTAAATGACTAATACGTTTTAATTAAGTTTGACAACACAATATTGTGGTATTGCACATGCGAAAGCTAATATATAAGTAGTAACCTAACCCTATGCACACATCAAGCAGGCGACTTGTAGACTAAAGTAGTAAATAGGTTTGTTTGGGTTAAATCCAGAACCAGTACAGAACTACAATAGTCATGCGCATTGGTTCAGCTAGTCTCCGCTAGGAAGGTTGAACCAATTGAACTACTTGTCTGACGTCGCTTATGTATGGGTATTCCCAGTGGCGGCACACTTCAAGAATCTCGCGGCACAGTGGTTGAGAATCACTGCTCTAGAAGTTTAAAATGATTTTGTTCAGTTCCTCCAGCGCCTTGGATAAGCAATACGGAATAGCAAGTTGCTCAGTTTTTATAGAGAGAAAAGTAAGCACACATTGATCGTGAATTGTTCAGAAAAGGATACTTAGTTTCGTAAAAAAATTCCCATGATTTAACCTGTACTTTTATAGAATGACTAGTAGTAGAGTGGTTGGGTAATTTCACGCGATCACTGCTATGCTTATGACAGCCTGTGACGCTCCAAAATTAACGTCGTCTCAAATTATTATTTGATGTGGATTCATTTGGAAAGATCAGCATTCAAATTTTACAGCCACAACATTTATTTTCACAAAACAAGTACAAGAACAAACATTGAGACATATTTACCAGTTAACTTATTTCATCATCCTCTGTTCTCTTTCAGAACAGAGCCGGAAAATCACTACACAATTTAACTTCTTCAGAGGCGCGCACAGCGCCCTCTTTAGCTTAAATTCTCATTGGCCGTAACACTCCCCCCGATGAACTGAAAGTTCATCATAATTTCAACAATACACAGCATTATATACAATACTTTATCACAATAAAAATCAAATTTCAATAAAGATCAAAATAAATTCAAAGTAATTTAAATCAGTTTTAATTATGTCTATAGAATGATATTAAAAAAAATACACTTCAACACAACTAAAGTCTAAAGATTCAAGAAAATCAAGTAAATTTGAACATAAACAAGTACTTAAATCAAACACATTATTTTAAATACATATAAAATTAAAGTCAAATAATGTGAAATTATAATTGAAATCAGTTAGTGAGTTCTAAATTGTACAGTAACTGCACTGGACGTTTAACTATCCCAGATGAAGTTTTGACGGCACAGGATCTTATTTTGCCTTCGCGACCTGTGAACACTTCACACACACACACAGTTACCTTACCCATCTTCCACATATGGCGAGGTTCGCGTGCACCACCTAAAAGAACAATATCATTAACTTGAATACTTCGAGTTTATAATGAAGACACTGAATGGTTTGAGCGCAGTTCGAGCAAGTATTGTTCCTTCCAACGCCTCCAAAAGTTTTCAAGCAAAGTCTGTTGATATTTTAATCTTTTGCGAAGATCACTGGAAGAAGAGTTTCAGTCAATATTCCTCGTAGGAAGTGAAGTTATTCGCTTCCCAACTAAAAAATGTGAAGGTGTCAATGGGGATGGTTCCATGGCATCGTCATAGTTGTAAATCAGAGGGCTTGAATTCACTATTGCCTCCACTTCTGTTTTAACACGTTTGTTATTTCTTCGTACGTTAATAATGCCTTTCCTAAGATCTTTTTCAAGCAAATCTTTACAGTTCTCACCATTCTTTCCCAAAATCCCCCCACCAGGCGGCAAGGGGAGCACTATAATTCCATTGGATTCTTTGGGTGCTAAAATAATCTTGTAACTTTGACCCTTTCAGATCGTTCCAATGTTGCAGTTCTTTATCGGCTTTTTTGAAAGTAGATGCGTTATCGGAATACACAATGCGAATCATCCCTCGTCGATTAATAAATCTCTTCAAAGCTAAAATAAAAGTATCTGTGCTAAGGTTAGATACAAGTTCTAAATGCACTGCTCGGGTCGTAGCACAAGTAAATAAACAAATACATGCTTTTTGAGGAGCAATTTCGTCTCTAAACTATATCGGACCAGCGAAATCTATACCAGTCACTTCAAATGCGGGAGACATTTTTATACGATCAGAAGGAAGAGGAGCGGTTCTTTCGTTAAAATGGTTTAGCCCTGAATTTTTTACATGTTAGACAGTTTTTAATTACCGATTTCGTAGTTTTTCTAGCCTTTAAAATCCAATATTTTTCGCGAAGTTGAGTTAAAGTTGTAGCCAAACCGCAATGGGCAACTCTTTCATGACATTCTTTTATCAACAGGATTGAAAATTCGTGGTTCTCAGGTAATAATATAGGATGTTTTTCTTCCTCTGCTAAATCAGCAAAATGTAAACGACCTCCTAATCTTATAACGCTATTAGCATCAAGATATGGATTAAAACATTTTATCCTTGAATTACTAGGAATTTCTTCTCCATTCTTTAGAGCATTTTTTTCTAATTTAAAGGCAGATTCTTGTGTAATAGAGATCCAGTAATTTCCGGCTTCAATAATTTCTACAGAATCTAGTGGACCACTTTTCTTGTTTTGTTCATTCAAATTGTAAATGAATCTTTTAACCCAAGCTGTTACTCTGATTATTATCGCAAGTTTCTCGTACCTTTTCAAATCAAAAAGAGCTTCATTAATAGTTGTTAAGATAGAAATTTCTTTATTACGAGTTTCTATTTTCAAAATATCAGCGCTAGGGTCTACGTATGTACCTCTTGGCCAATTGTCTTCGTCTTTCAGCCATTGAGGCCCAGTCCACCATAGGGTACTCTGAAGCAATTCGGTAATATTCTTTTTTCTCGTGATGATATCAGCGGGATTATCTCGTCCTGGGCAATGCTGCCAAATTTTGGGTTCAGTTAGGGATTGGATTTCTCGAACCCTATTTTCAACAAATGGTTTCCATTTAGTAGAGGAACCCCTTATCCAACAAAGGGCTATATTAGAATCAGTCCAGCAATGGTAGCTTACATTCGGATGAAATTTTTGAAAGATAGGCCGTATATGCGAGATCAATCGGGCTCCTATTAATGCGGCAGTCAATTCTAATCTCGGAATAGTTAACTTTTTGAGGGGTGCTACTCTGCTTTTGGAAACAAGAAAGGATACTTTAGCAACATTATTGTGAGTTTTATATCTTATGAAAATAACTGCACCATAGACCTTTTCGCTCGCATCTGTAAAACAATGGATTTGAATATCTTTCAAATTCTCAGTCTTTGTTTCTCCGAAATAGTACCTAGGTATCTCCAGGTTATTAACTAAAGGCAATTCCTCACACCAGTTTTTCCATTGCTGAGCTATATCTTCGGGTACTTCATCCCAGTGGACTCCCCGTTCCCATAATTCTTGAAAAAAAAAAATTTTACTCTGACTGTAAAGGGAGAAAGAAAGCCCACGGAGTCAAAAATTCTACCTGCAGCTCGTATTATTGTACGCTTGGTGTTATCAGAACTTGCAATAAATTTCATAAGGTTTGTGACATCAAACTTAAAAATGTCTATTTTAGGATCCCATAATAGTCCCAGTACCTTTAAAGAAACATGGCGATTATCAGAATTATTTGTTTCGAAGTTAGAGTCGCTCCACAGTTTCTCGAGAGCTGAAGAATTACTCTTCCATTTTCGAAGGGTCATTCCTGCTTCTTTCATTATAAAATTAGCTTCTTTAGATTTTTTAAACCCTTCTTCTTCATTAGGAGCGCCTGCTAACAAATCGTCAACGTCATTGATTCATTCAACGTTAAACAAGTATCGGGATATCCAAGATAATATTGCTTTAAATGGAATTTGATTACTGCGGCTAAAAGAAATGGACTAGAAGTGACACCAAATAGGACTCTAGTCATTCGTAGAATTTTCGGTTGAATCTGGGATATATCTGGTAAATCGTCTATCCACAAAAAACGGACTGCATCACGATCAGTCTCAGCAAGACCAACTTGCAGAAATGCCTTTTCTATATCAGCAATAAAGGCGATACGGTTGAGTCGAAATTTAAGTATGAGATTTAAAAGATAAGGATTTAGTTAGGTCCTGGATGCAACAAATCATTCAATGAAGGAGGATGTGACGATGCGTCAAAGACGATCCTTAATTTAGTTGTATCCTTCCGAATTACAGGTTGATGCGGTAAATAATACACAGGATTCTCCTTTTCATCAGTTTGTTCATTTACCTGTTCTGTTATTCCTAACTTAAATATTCTTCAATAACAGATTTGTAATCCAGATACAAAGAGGGGTCTTTATAAAATCTCCGAACTAAAGAATCAAGTCTTTTTCTGGCGTTACCATAGTTGCTTACCAAATTATCGCTGTCATGTTTCCAAGGAAGGTGCACTTCATAACGACCTTCCTTAAGGGTTAAAGTTGACTCGAAATCTTGA
Organism: Meta bourneti; assembly: GCA_933210815.1. Lineage (NCBI taxonomy): Eukaryota > Metazoa > Arthropoda > Arachnida > Araneae > Tetragnathidae > Meta > Meta bourneti. Next base: position 78,195,774 of record OW119933.1, on the reverse strand, counting down.
AGAGCTTCCTCATTGGAAACGGATCGTTATGAATGCCTAGGGATTCTAATTCCCAAAAAGCTTTTAACTGTGTTGACATTAACTGATCGTCATCGAAATCTTTCACAACAATAGCATTTAAAACTCCAATGGATGATGCTTCAACATTCAGAAAAGAATTTTCAACTGGACCTTGAATTGCCCATCCCATCAATGTATCTATTAACATCACGGATGAACTTAAACGCTTTGTTTTACCGGAAGTTATTTCCCAAAAATAATCCGAGCCAATTAGGATATCAATATTGTGATGGTTATATCCATCATCTTCACAGTCAGATAATTTAATGTTTAAAGATTGGATTTGTTTATTCAACTCCTTGCTAGGAATTTCGATCAAAGCATTGCAAATTTCTGGTGATTCTAATGCTTGTATCATGATGCATTTACTTTCGTTTTCCATGTTACACAATTGAAATTTAACTTTACGTCTTGTGGTGTTTAACAGCAGTATTTGTACCAAATGTGTGCAACTTTATTGTTTCATTCTCGACAATAGGCAAATTTAATTTATTTGAGAGTTTTTCGTGGATGAATGTGCGCTGACTCCCTGAATCAAGTAAACAACGCACTTTCGTTTTGGTTGTTGGGCCGACAACAATAGCTCGAAAGGTTTGTAGAAAAACTGTTTGTTTACCAGTTTCGTTTTCTTTTCTCTGAGGGATAACTGATGTCAATACAGTTTCAGAATTGTTTATACTTTTAGTTTGATCATTTAAAGAGTCATCTAGGGGATAAGCCTGTTCACACAAACCTTTTTGATGGTATCTTTTATTGCAGACATTACACTCAATTTTTACCTTGCATAATTTCCTAATATGAAACTTCTTAAAACATGAAAAACATCTACCATTCCTTTTTAAGATACCTTTCTTTTCAACTATGTTAAATTTATTACATTCATCAGATAAATGATCCGTTACTTTGTTACAAAAGACACAAAAAATATCAACAGTATTTAAAGCAGCAGCCGACGATTTTAGTTCTTTATCATTGTTCTCATACCATTTGAACTTTTCTTTATTTTGTTTATTAACACGAAATTGACTATCTGAATTCTTTAAATACCCAGTAGTATTAGCTGTTGGTTTAGTTAATAGAAGTGTTCGTTCTCGCGACTCCACTTCTTTCTTTAAAAACTGCGATAAATCAGTTATCTTATTTTTTGCACTATCGTGCAATCTGTTAAAATCCAAAGCGATTTTGATTAGAATCGGAAACAGTAAAGCTCCGTATGCATTTGGCTCAATGCCAAGGCTATGCAGCGCTTGCATTTTCACTTCACACGTGTCATAAATATTTCGTAGAGACGTTATGTCTCTCGAACATGCACACATTGCATGGCGCCACACTGAGCAATTTCGACATGTGACTATCAATTTGTAATTCTGTTTTGCCAAATCGGGATTCCAAAATGGCAATAGTTTTGCTATAATTTTCGGCAACAAGTGAAAAACCAGAAATAGCTCTCTGCGTCACGCGTCAAATAAGTTCTTAAATAATTAAATTTTTCGACATTTAATGACTCGTTCTCGTGTATAGCAGTTTTAAATTGTGCCCAGAAGTTAGGCCACTTGCATATTTCTCCGTTAAATTTTTCAATAACCAAACGTTGTAACTTAACTGGTGCTGAAGAATTCGAAATAGCGGAGTTCGAAACTAGAATTATCTTGTTGATTATTTTCTTGTTGCAGTTTCTTAATACATCTATTCGCGCGTGTTTTACAAATTAATATATCTTTATAATTTTCGGATGTAATTATTTCCTTTTCTAACTGATTCGCGTCAGAAATATCATCTTCTATTTATTTATTTAATGTTAACAAGTTCTGTTCCTTTTCTACTAATAACGAAAGCAATTCTTCAATTAATTCACTACTTGGAGTGATAATTTCGTTTTGTAATTTCTTAATCGTTTTCGTCGTGGCTTTTCTTAGCGTTGCGCGCTTCTGAATATTTCTCTCCAATCTATTCATAATTGCATTAGATAAGTGAAAATTCTCTTACCTCTATTTTTTCTACAAATAAAATTATTTTTATCCACTTCAAATTCACTAGTTCCCGGGTTTCGGCACCACTGTGACGCTCCAAAATTAACGTCGTCTCAAATTATTATTTGATGTGGATTCATTTGGAAAGATCAGCATTCGAATTTTACAGCCACAACATTTATTTTCACAAAACAAGGACAAGAACAAACATTGAGACATATTTACAGTTAACTTATTTCATCATCCTCTGTTCTCTTTCAGAACCTAGCCGGAAAATCACTACACAATTTAACTTCTTCAGAGGCGCGCACAGCGCCCTCTTTAGCTTAAATTTTCATTGGCCGTAACACAGCCCATAGAACCCTTGTTTTAGAACCCAGCTTAGTACGAAATCTATTATTGGCAACCAATTTGAAATGTTTCTCTATCCGAGCAACTCATTTAAAGTAACAGGTAAATGAATTTAATAGGATTATTTAAGATATAAAAAACAGCGCTTTTGTCTTAAAAATACGATTATGTAAGACAAATGAATTGGTACAGTAATTACTCGTTATATCGGCTATATGGCTCTTGTTTTTGAATATTGAAGTTTCGGTCTTGAGGACACAGCAGAGAAAACCACATAAGTCTTTTTTGTAATTAGCGACTTAAAGGCAATTATTTCTAGCAGTTTTCTTCACCTTTTCACGTGGGATTCGTTTTCACTAAGCAAAATTCCAACATAGTCAAGTTATTTATAGGAATTCCTGAAGGAAGGTGAAGAAACCGTAAATCTCTCACTCCTATTCAAAGTGGCTCACAAAAAAATCTTCACTGCTTGAGAACGAAAACATGCTATTCATGACGTTGTGGCTCAGTGGGTATGCCCACTGCACTAGCAACCTTCGAGCTGTAGGTGGCGCAAGTTCGATTCCTATCAGGTACTAACCTCCCTGGGTGTATTTCTCTCTTCTGTGTCAGTAAAACTTTCATTGTGTTTATTACTTGATATTGTATGCCTTGTGCAGTATGGCTAAATATGACCCTTGCGCCATAAAACCCCCAAACAAACCCTTGTTGAGAACATTAGAGTTATATAATAGTCCCAACTCATGTATCCAAGCCTCTGAAAGTTATTTTGAATTAGTAAAACCATTTGAAAAGTAGATGAAGGATTTTTGTTTTCAGAATTTAGAATTTTTTTACAATGTATTGTCTATTGTGTGTTCAGCTTGTAAATGAAAACGCGTAATTTGACCTTCGCAATCCAGAAGCAACCGAAAGTTGGGTCCCGAGGTTTGTTTACCAGTTGGTTCTTTTATTTTTATGATATTCCGTTATTTACTTAGAAAATTTAGTTTTTATAATAGTTTGGACGTATAATTTAACCTGTGGATAAAAGTAATATTTTTTGCTATTCTGAAGAACTGTTGGGTATTTAAGGAAGGGCAAATGAATGTTTGTTAGATATTGATTATATGCATTGTAACTAATTTATGAACATTTTTGATATCTAGTTTGCACTCTAGTTACACAACGTAACTTTGACTTGATCCTTTAAAAAACAGAACAAATGCAAACTTTTATTATTTATATATAAAACAATAACTTTTTAAGGGCTGTATGAACTATAAAACAGAACCTAAAATTATAGCCCTTCAATAACTTGTTAAATTTAATTTTTAAATTGTTCAACAGTTGTAGGATTTTTAAATTTCTAATTCTATATTGCAATATGCTATTGAATATTTTTCTATAGATATCTAATTTCTGGACCTTGTATTAATTTCCTAACGGAATTTCTTTGCAGTTATTTTAAGATTTTTTTATCTGTGTCTAGGATATTACGAAATAATCTACAGATTTCACAAGTTCACTGCAGAACAAGAAATGCTTTTTTGCGTGTTCTAAACTAATCTTGATCCTTTAAGTCTATATCTTCATTTATTCAACCTTTCAGACTCTAGATGCTCGAGGATAAACGATTTGCGAGGCTCCCCGTCGATAAACCTGACATCTTTCTCAACGGGGAGATAAGGCTATTTGCGCGGGTCTCTGTATCACAGACAAGGACTCGGCCGTTTCTTAGTTTGAGGTCGGAAAGAAGCCGAGCCTTTTGTAACGAGAGAACTCGGAACGATCGACCGGTATCCAGGGGGTTAATTTTTTTCTCACGCTTTGTCGAAAAAATTTATTACTTCCTATAGAAAACGGGAAGCTTTTGAAAACTTCACACAAAAATATTCTGCGAGCGTCACACATATCTTTACTTGAACCATCACAATGACCGTTGCATTCCTTCTTGTTAACTAATGACACCTGAGTATGCGGGAAATAACCTGTCATAACTTCCTTTATCACATTGGTAGAATGGCTTAAAACATACCGACAGCAATCTGACTCGAGAGGGCACGAATGGTTCTCACGGTGACCATCGAAGCATCTTTTTGTATGGTCAATGCATCACTCACGACAGAATGGTTGTACAGCACTTCTTTCTTATCTCCACTTGGAGGGAGATTGGATTGGAAACATTTCGAATGTTAGCACTATTTTCAATCTTCCTCTTTCAGTCGGTCTAATTAGCCCTTATATTGCAATACATGATCGAAATCAACTTTCTTTCAATACTATATATTACGCTGTAGTTTGTTCGTATTCAAATCCGTTTATCCATTAATGAAAAAAGAGTTCGAAAGAATTCGACGAAGAAAATTTTGCTGATAGCTATTCAGAATGCGAAATTGAGCATCCTGAAATGGGGCTTGTTTCTGAACAGAGACTTTTGTAGTTGATAGCTCATCTACAGAATTCTCAAATATAAATTGGAAATATCCGGAACCACATCAGATGAAGTAATTGTTTACGACTTCAGTGGAAATGTTGGGCTTTCCTCAAATGTCCAACCGTTAGAACTGAAACAAGAGCTTGATTATTTCCCCTTGATGTTCAATTCGGAAGTTTTACGAATTTTAGTTGAAGAAACTAACAAGTATGCAGTACAAATTTTGAGCATACGTGCAAACTTTCCAAAGAGAAAACACTCATCGCGGATTGGAAGCCCACGACTGCTTCAGAAATGCAGAAATTTTTAGGATTGGTTCTACTCATGGGCCACATAGAGAAGGAAATTTTCCACTAATTTTAACTATTTTACTTTACAAATTGCCAATTTGGAATTGATTGATTTTTACCTGATTTACACAAAAGTATGTTGAAGAATCAGAAAATTTTAAATTTCGAAGTTTACAAATTTACTAAGCATCTATCAAAATTGCCACATTTATGTTATTTTAATGTTGGTTGCGGATCTTATGGTGCAATTGCCATATTTGGTCAAGCTGCGCCAAACACAAGACAGACAATACAATGAGGGAGGAAGAAAAGCAAAAGGGTAGACTAGGGTAAAAATGAAAGGGAAGGAAAGATCAGTTGGGTATCTCGGGGTCGTGATACCCGTACACACCTAAATAAGATGTGGGCGTGAGGGCATCATTTTAACGTAAAAGAAGCATCCACTTTTCATGACCTTAACATAATATGCAACCATGTTTTTTATTAGTCAAAAAATTATTCGAACTGTTCCAATAATTTATTTTTACAACGTTTTGATTGTACCTAAACATTCAATATTTTAGGTGGAACCATGATCTTCAAATTCTTTTAATTTAAAAAGATGATTTTTCAATCATCTTTAAAACCATATGCAAAAATAACCGATGAAACTGTCGTTCAGTATTCATAAAGAAAGTTTGTACATCTTTTTTTGTGACATAAAATCTTTTTCCCCAAAGAAGTGATTTTCTTAAATCCTATGGAAACTTGAGCGCTATAAGAATATTAAAATTAGATCAAAATGTGAGACTGGTATGCATATATATATGTACTCACTTGATAAGGAAATTTAATCATCTGATATATTCTCTTCTGTATGACTGAATTCTAAAACTGATTTTAAAGTGAATTAAAACCTTTACAACATCTATTAAAATAACAACCAATTACTTCCTTACATGTACAATTTTCAATAAATTTTTAAACAAGGATTGACGGGAGTTCCACATTCAGTTAAAGAAAAGTTTTTTGAAAGCACAGTAGTAAGTTTTTCTCATAAGATATTGAGCGTATTGAATACCACCAGTCAAGCAAACATTCATTTCATTATTTAATCATTTTTAACAAACTCGTAAAATAATAAAATTTTAATCATGCGCAATAAAATAATACTCCTAAAGAGAACAAAACATAAGTGTTCTCTTTATGTTGTAACTTCTCTGGGTAGCGTGGTAGATTCAAATCTACAGAGAACAGTCTAGCTTAAATAACAAACATTACTTTTATTTGGAAGAATTTCTTGACTATATTAGAATCTATTTACACGGCACTTTCACGAATTTCTATGCCTCTGCTAACTGGAAGCGACGGGTTGTGGAAATCTCAGGTATGTACGAAAGTCCCTGAGTGGGAGAAAAGTCTCAATTATATCTGGGTGAGATTCTATGCGTCGGGTGACGATTACAAAAGATCAGCACCGGATCTTCACGGGATGACGGGTCGATTCAGGTTCCCTGCCGGACGACAAGTCAGCACCGGATTCTTCGTAGGTCGTCGGTTCGGCTTAATCAGGAATCGGCTCCGTTGGGGTCGTCGGGTCAGCACAAGACGGGAACGGCATCTTTCCGGAATTCCAGTACGTTCCTTCGGTTCTTCTCTGGGTGAGAAAACAACTCCAAGCTATTTACTGGCTAAAGAGTTAGACCACTCGCAGGATCGCTGGGTCGAGCCTCTCGGATGAGACCAAAGCAGGAACTCGAGATAGGCAGCCTACGCCAGGCTACAAGAACGCGTAATCGTCTTCCAAAAAATAGATTAGCTCCCTAAGGAGTTTGACCGCTCAAAGGGTCGCTGAGCGAAGCCGCTCGGACGAAAACCAGCAAGAACTCCCGATTCGACTCTTCGTTTCCCTTGAAACCTCGGAGCCTTTGTTCGCTAGTGGTTTTTGATTCGCTGTTGATCCGGCGACGACTGTCTGACGTAAAATGGTATTAGCTACTTAGCGCAGGTGGGCTTAATTACCTGGCAGGTGGACCTAATCACCTGGGCGTTCCGGAACGAATTCTCATTGTCCGTCTTCGGTACAAGTCCAGACCGTCTGGTGCCAGAGAGATGGAAACACATTGTCCGTGTTTTAACGACTCTGTCGGTGAGTTTGCCTTAGGAGGGTTAATTGAGGGGTCCATCAATGAATCCTCACAACCCCTCCCCCTAAGAAAGATTTTGTGGTATGGCAAATCTATAAGGCAACGGTTAGACATGGCAACTCGACACATCATTAAAGGCAAGAATTTTAAGAATTTATGTACAAAATTTTAACATGATTTCAACACTTAAATTTCAAGTTACATCTACTATTTACAATACTCTTACATTCTACTCTTGTGATACAATTATATTTTATCACATATGCTCAATCAAATACTGGAGTTTATTTAAAGTTTAAATCGGTACTTTTGGTACGATTTAATTCTCCGGCAGCATTCTGCTCAGACAATCTGCGTGTTGGTTGTCCTTCCCAGCCCTATGGATGATCTGGTAATTGAAGGGCTGTAAAGCCAACGCCCACCTCATCGATCTCGGGTTATTCCCGGAGTTATTCTTTAAAAATACTAACGGATTGTGATCCGCTTCAATAGTGAAGCGTTCCGTCCAAGTAATGCCGCAGCTTTTTACTTGCGTAAATAATGCCTGCGCATTCTTTTTCGGTAGTGCAGAATTTCTTTTCTGTGTCGGTAAACTTCCGACTTAAATATAATATTGGGTGATCAACTTTATCTGGCCCTTTTTGTGCCATGATTACCCCGATTCCTTGGTTGGAAGCGTCAGTTTGGAGGATAAATTCCTTTGAGAAGTCTGGGGCGTACAACACCGGCTTCTCAGTAAGTTTTGCTTTTAACTCCCGGAAAGCTGAGTCGCATTCCGCGGACCACTCTACCTCCTCCCTCCTATTCTTTGGCATACTTTGGGATATACCGGGCGTAATATCCACTCAAACCTAAAAATTGCCTGATCTGTGTTTTATTCCTGGGTGTGGGGAAATCAACTACAGCTTGAATTTTCGTCTCAGTCGGAGTTCTACATCCACTCCCTACCATATGTCCCAAATATTTGACACTGCTCTGTGCGAACTTGCATTTGGCAGGTTTAATTGTTAATTTCGCGGACGCGATTTTCTTTAGAACCACATCGAGGTGTTTGATGTGTTCCTCCCAAGTTTGCGAAAATATAGCTACATCATCTAAGTAGGGTGCACAAAATTCATCTAAACCTTGTAAGAGTTGAGCCATGAATTTTGAGAAGCAATATGGGGCGTTTACTAGTCCGAACGGAAGAGCTAGTGGTCGATATGACCCGAATGGAGTCACGAAAGCGGCCAACCTTTGTGCCCTAAGACTCAAGGGTATCTGCCAATATCCCTTGGTCAGATCTATGACCGTTATATATTTTGCGGCTGCCACTTGTTCGATTCGCTCGTCCATATTAGGCAGCGGATAATATTGCGTCCTAATGATGGAATTTAATCGACGATAATCGACACAAGGGCGAGGGTCACGCCCTGGACTCTACCAAAATCATGGGGGAAGTGTAATCTGACTCACCGATCTCAATGATTTTTAAATCTAACATCCTCTTAATTTCTGACTTTAGGATTTCCGTTTGTCTAGGAGAGGTGCGGTAGGGTTTTGATTTAACGGGTTTGTCACTAATTAAATCTATATCATGTTCGATGAGACTCGTCCTACCGGGATCATTTGAAAATAATTGCCTATGGGATTTTAACAATTTCCCAAGTTCATTGATTTGATCCTGCGTGCATCGCTCTTCCAATTTACTATTTTTCACTACCGGATACGGAATATCTAAATCCGATTCCATGGTTTCGTGAGAGAATACTTCGCTCATCAAAACATTTATGCTTTCCATCCGCTGGTGGTATGGCTTTAATAGGTTAATGTGGTACACTCGTACCTTCCCTGGCATCTTAACAACATAATTGGTTTCCGAAAGCTGTTTCTCTATAATTCCCGGACCAACCCATTTTACGGCGAACTTTGTTGGCAAGATGACAATACTAAGACGCGCTCGCCTACTTTAAACTCGCTTCACCGATCCTTTGTCGTAATACGACTTCCTTTTAACTTTTAAGTCAGTTTCGGTTGCGGTGGCTACCTGTTGACACCGTCGCAATCGATTAATCAACTGGAATACGTATTCCGTGACAATGTCTTCACATGGGGGACTTTGGCACCATTTGTCAAATAAGATGGACTCGGGCATTCTCAAATTCTTCCCGTAAATTAGCTCTGCGGGGCTAAGACATGTTGATGCATGGGTTACGTTCCTCAAAGCCAAAAGCGCGGACGGAAGCACCTGCTCCCAGTTGTCCTTTAGCTCTAAGCACATAGCCTTCAATAGTCTCTTTAGGGTTCGGTGGAACCGTTCCACTTGGTTCGTTTGTGGATGATAGATCGAACTACGCACCACCTTAATCCCAAACTTCTCAAAAAAGGTAGTTGTAAGGTTGCTAGTGAAATACGGTAGCATTGTCTAGTTGTAGTTCTTTGGGGAAACCTATTCTACTAAAGATGGCAAGCAAGGCATCAGTGACGGTTTCCGAGTTCACTGCTAATAACGGAATAGCTTCCGGGTATTTGGAGGCAAGGCAAGCCGTGAGAAGATATTTGTTCACTTTCGGTGATATTGGTAAGGGACCCACAATATCTATATTCACCTTCGCGAACACTTCCGTGATCACGGGCACTAACTTAAGGGGCGCTCTCTTTTGTTCCGAGGATTTCCCGACTTTCTGGCAAGCATCGCACGATTTCACAAATTCCTCGATCTCCCTAACACACTGGGGCCAGAAATAATAGCGCAACAGCTTATCCTTCGTTTTCGTATTACCCATGTGGGATCCGAACCCATCATGGCAAAGGCTTAAAATTTTATTTTTATATATAGCGGGTATTAATAGCTGTCTCCGCTCTTCACCTCTATGATCCTTAGACTGCCTAAAGAGTAGCTCTTTTTCAATTACGAACTTATTCGTTTTGTTTTGCCTAACCTTCTCCCAAATAGATTTGAGTTCGGGACAATTCTGCTGTTCCTTCGCAAAAGTTTCAGCGTTAATGCCTACTAATTCGATTTCCGAATTTTCCTCTAAGGGCGGTAACTCTATCCCCAAATTTTCGTCCTCTAGTTCATTTTCGGGTTCCGTTACCTCAAGCGGATCTATTTCTGTTCGGCTTTCCTCAATTGTAGTCTGTTCAGGGCTCAGACGTTTGGTTTGACTCCTAGTTATAATCGCGTTTACCAGTTCTGGCTTTACTCTCTGCGATTCAATTAATTCCTGGGTGGAATTTCCTAAGAGGTAATGTCGCATTTCGACAGATTTACCTACTATTGCTGCCTTAGTCCTGATTACGCCGAGTTCTGGACTTTCGATTTTAATTCTCGCCAAAGGTAAGCACTTGCAGTGGTTGTCCAGAGGTTGCTTAACCTAAATGTGCTCGCCCGTGAAATCCTCAGGTTTCACCAAGTCTAGGGGTCCTAGGTCAATATTTGTTCCCGAATCTCGCAACAATGTCATGTCGACATCATTTATTTTGGCCTTGCTTAAATAAGGCTCAAATGAGGGAGCAAAATTTGTGCTCGTAGCAAGATTATTTAGGGGTTCCGCTACTTTTAACTCGGGCCATTGAGGGCGTATATGACCAGGTAAATTAAAATTAAAACAAACGGGGCCACTACATTTCTCAAATTCTCTTGTCCGCCATTCCGTGTTGGTTCCCTTATTTCCTGATTTCCAATCCTTACCGTGATTTTTCTCACTCCCGAATTTCTTCCCCTGACCCGGCTTTTCAATTGGTTTTGGGCGGTCGAAAGCTCTTTTCTCCGGTGGCTTGGAGAACACCGGTTTCTTGACGAATCGTCGGGTTGCCTCGTACGCGTCTAACTTCTCAGCCAATGCGCTCGGATCGGTCAACTCGCCCCATTGATCAATAAAGTGGTCCTTTATGTCGGCCGATACCCTTCTTTTGATTTGATCAGCGATCATTAGATTCTTAAGAGAATCAAAATCCCCAACTTGGATTCCGCTAAGCCACTCTTCTAGATAGCTTCTTAGCTCGAAGATCATGTCCTTCCATAAAGAGCCATTTTGTCTCTGGTGCGTCTGAAATTTGCATCTAAAGGATTCTGCGCTAAGCTTGAATCTAGCGAGAAGTACGGATTTTACGTGATCATAATCATCACTCAATTCCTCGGGTTCACGAATAATAATCTCCGCGATTTCAATCGACAAAAGGCTAAGCAGCTGTGAGACCAACTCGTCATACTCGATTTTTAATTTCTTACTCTGGCGTTCGAAAAGCGTTAAAAACAAGGCCATATCTATTTTGTCAGCATCAAACTTTTGCATGACTGATTTAATGTTTTTAGACGGTTTCCCACTATCATTGCTAGACGAACTTAAACTATTTACTTCTCCCGATTGTTGTAATCTTAACTTTTCTAGTTCGAAAGCCCTTTCCGCAGCTAATTTTTCTCTCTTCCATAGCCTCGGCCAATTTCCTCTCTTCTCTAGTCTCCGTCTCAGCCAATTTCCTCTCTTCTATGATATTAACTATCATATCCTTAGCGCTTTCCTCGCTAAAATGATTGCATTTCTGTATTTTCCTTGCTAGATCTAGATCGATGATTCGATCGTCGGAACCAAACTCAACATTAAACTCGTATGCTAATTTCTGCAAGTCTACCTTTTTCTGCTTAGTTAAAAACGAAATGGTTCTACACTAAATTTTCCCAGTGACACAATTACAATATTCAATCACCAGATATTCTGAACTTCAATTTTCAAATAACAAGTAATACACAATGCAGTCAAATTCCTAAGCCTTAACTATTTTCCAACATTCATGCAATATTAAGACATTTTTACTTAAGATAATACACAGTGATAACCTCTACTACAAGTTTACTAAATTTCATTCAACTTGACTAGGTAGTTCACAATCTAAGTTAATTTAACTCTGTGCCAAAGGTAACAAGATCATCCACAGCCCTGGAAACTTATTCGAGCAAATGCTAAACTGACAATATTCAAATCCTCACTACACATTTACTGCAATTATTAAATCCTAAAGCTTCCGCGAATTTGCATACACACTAGTAATCAGAATTTCTTTAGAATGAATTCCACAGTTAATTATATTTAACTCTGTTCCATAATTTTACCTCAATTTAAAAATTTAAACACGTTTTCACTAGTTTTTTTCTCAACAATTTAAAACACTAATCTATTAAATTGCCTCTAAAGAAATGCCAAGCTTACCTTGTCTGATGACTGACTCTGCTTTTCCGAGAGGTCTCTGCTCTGCCTCTATTGGGATGTCAGACGGGCGATCGTTTTCTTGCACTGGCGCACTAGCACTTTTTTTGTCAACACTGGACAGGATGTCCTTCAATTTGTAGCAGTGCCGGATGGTTCTGCCTATTCTCACAACTCTTCTTGAGTTTGTCTCTGGACTGGATGTCCTTACGTAATAACTCCTGGGTGGGTTTACTACGCAAAAGGTGTGGTTGCCAATTTTTTTATTCAATGGCAAACATCGCACCTGCTGCCACCAATAATTTAAGTAGACTGTAACGACTTCTCTGGGCAGCGTGGTAGATTCAAATCTGCAGAGAACAGTCTAGCTTAAATAACAAACATTGTAGCTGATCAAACTGTTAGCGCATTGGAAGTGAACTGAACTGAACTACTACTCACCCCATAACAACTCAACCCCTTCTTGGCATGTCTCCAAGTACGTCATCTAACGAATGACATTTTTATCCCCCTTAAGGAAGAGAAGTTCTGCCCTTCCTTCCAGACGCGCGTTTGCGCTGTGGTCCTGTAATACTTTGTTTTCTCGTAATTAGTACCCAAAATGTAAATATGTAAATAAATGTTTGTTAATTTTACCCCCCGAGATGCTTAGTTAATTAAACTCCACTCACCCACCTTGTTATAAAAATGGCGCCCAACGTGGGGCTTGGATTTAAACCCGATTTACGAACAAGCCTGTTCGAATTTGGCCAAATGCCTGAAGTTATCAACGAACTACGCAGTTGGAGTTTGGATTCCTGAATGACGATTCCAGCAGACGGAATTTTACAGATGAGTACTCCTTAATTACTATCTGAAAATGCTATAAGTAGCATAAAAATTGTTTTGTTTCTCGAGAAGATATAGTTACATAAGTATTAGTAACTTGTTGTAAACACTTCTGTTTTCAATAGAATTAACGTCCACCGTTTCGTTAAATATTTAAGTTTTGTTTTGAAATAGAATTCTATGGTGAATTCTGAGTTGGAGTTTCTCCAGATTTCCGGAAACAGAAGTATTATTTATAAAACAGAAGAGAAATAGTTTTAGCCATTTTAAGAAATATTTGATATAGTATTGATTTGGAATGATACTTAAATTTTGGAAAATTATATGCTTATAAATGATACTGATAAAGTATTGATTTGGAGTAATATTTATGTTATGAAAATCTAATGTTTGCATGTTATGATACTGCCCATTATGATTTGAAATATTATTAGTTTATTGCTTTGCATTATTTTGAATTGATTATGAATATAATGCCTGAATATTTTGTTATGATTAAATTGTGAATGCCATTAATGTTACATTTTGATTTATTAGTGCTATAGTAGAATTGTCCAAAGAACTGTCGAAGTAGCAAAAGCGGATGTTGATGTCAATTCAATACATTTGAGAGACGATGAAGGAAGACGCGTCACTAGAGAACAAAAAACAGAATTAAACGCATTGTTAGAGAATTTCTCAGGTATATTCCGACCAGGGGAAGAAGCAACTCCCAAGATTCAACATTATATTAATACAGGAAAGAATCCTCCTGTTTCGCTGCCACCCTATCGCATGTCCCTTGCCAAGAAAGAAGTTTTAAAAAAAGAATTGAATGAACTTTTGGCAAATGGTACTATAGAAGAATGTGAATCTCCGTACGCTTCACCTGTAGTATTAGTTCCAAAACCTAATGGGGAAATGCGCTTATGCATTGATTACCGAAAACTTAATGCAATCACAGTAACTGATAATTATCCCCTCCCCAGGATGGACGACTTGCTTCATGACGCAAAACACACCTCATACATGTCTACAATTGACTTAAAGTCAGGTTATCATCAAATTGAAGTAAACCCTGCAGATCGTGATAAGACAGCTTTCATTTGTCCTTTCGGAACTTACAGATATCGCAGAATGCCTTTTGGGTTAAAGAACGCCCCTGCAACTTTTCAGAGATTTATAGACAATTTTCGAAATTCGGTGAAAGATGTGCTTTCTTATTTAGATGATATTATCATATTGTCTGAAACCTTTCAAGAACATCTTTATAACCTAGAAGCTGTTTTCAAGAAACTACAAGAATTTAAGTTGCATGCTAACCGTGAGAAATGTCACTTCGCGTGTAACCGTGTTAAATATCTAGGACTTTACATAACAAAGTCTGGCCTGGAAGTGAATCCAGAGAAAACTGCTGTCATTCAGAAAATGCCACCCCCAAGGACTGTTAAACAAGTGCAGTCATTTCTACAGACCTGCTCGTGGTACAGGAGATTTATTCCTAACTTTTCAGAAGTTGCAAGACCCATAAGCAACCTTACAAAGAAGAATGTCAGCTGGAAATGGGGTAAAGAAGAAGATTATGCATTTCAAACCTTGAAACAACTTTTGATTAGTCCACCTATTCTTAGTCAAAATGATTCAACCAAGCCTTACACTATTCGAACTGATGCAAGTAACTATGCACTGGGCGCAGTTCTTTTACAAGGTACTGGACCTGAAGAGCATCCTATCGAATATGCCAGTCGATTACTCACAAGTGCTGAAAGAAATTATTCGACAACGGAACGTGAAGCATTAGCTGTAGTATGGGCATTGAAGAAGTTCCGTGCTTACATTGAAGGGCAAGAAATCACTGTTGCATCTGACCATCAGCCTCTTAAATGGCTAATGAATTTAAAGTCTCCTACTGGACGATTAGCGAGATGGGATTTAGAGGTCCAATCCTTCAACTTGAAGTTGGAATACATTCCAGGTAAAGCTAACATTATAGCTGACATGCTGTCTAGACCTTTTTGCCAGCACACGGAAGGAACTTGTGAAATGTGTACCATATCCATTGATATGCCCTCGCGTAATCCAGGAGATATTCGAAAAGAACAACTGAAAGATGAAAATCTCAGGAAAATTATCGATTCTTTTGATAGTATCGAAAAAGACGAGAATTTTGCAAACTATTCTGAGAGAGGTTACCTCATGAACCAAGGAGTCTTATATAGATATTCTCCTGACTCTGAGTCCGAAGAGGCTCAGCTGGTTGTACCTATTCAAGAACGAGAGAAGGTTCTTAAAGAACATCATGATGCACCAACAGCTGATCATTATGGAATCGAAGGAACACATAGCAGAATAGCAAAGCGGTACTTTTGGATTGGTATGAGAAGATACTTTACCTAATATGTGAAGAACTGTACTGATTGTTGTCGGTACAAACCTAGCAACCAAAAATCCTCTGGACTTCTTCAGACACCTATCTACTCACAGCGATTTGAAACTATTTCCTTAGATCTCTTTGGGCCCTTAACGGAGACAAAAGATGGAAAAAGGTGGATCTTCATCATAGAAGACTGCTCCACTAAGTGGGTAGAACTGTTTGCGTTAACCAACGCTACTGCTAAGGAATGTGCAATAATTCTGATTGAGGAAGTTTTTATGAGATACGGATTGCCAAGACGAGTCATTAGTGACAATGGCTCCCAATTTATAAGTGCCGTAACACAACAAGTATACTACCTTTTAAATATTAAACAAACTTTGACACCAGTCTATCATCCTCAAGCAAATCCTGTGGAAAGAAAGAACCGAGATTTGAAACCACGTTTGGCAATATTAGTGGGTGATGACCACACCACATGGAGCGAAAAGTTACCAACTATTAGATTTGCTTTAAACACCGCCAAGTGCGACTCAACAGGACAAACTGCTGCTTATCTGCAGTTTGCTAGAGAGCTGCGCACTGTAGATGATATTTCGCACGATTTTCGAAGTGTTGTAGATAATGACAATTTCGTTCCAGAGATAACTCCTTATCTAAAAAAATTTGCCGCTTTCACGAAGCAAAATAAAAGATCGTGTTGAAGAATGTCAAGACAAGCATAAACAGTATGCGGACAAGAATCGTAAACCATCACCTCAGTTTAAGACGGGTGACAACGTTCGGGTTGCTTTGCACCCAATAAGTCAGGCTAAGAAAGGCAAAACCTCAAAATTTATGCCCCGGCTTGATGGCCCATATGTAATTGTGTCACAAAGGTCTCCTATCTCTTACACAGTTGCTGCTAAAGATGATCTTTCTTCACCTATAGGAAACTACCATATGTCAGCCCTTGTACCCTACAGCGGTCCTGATTCCCGACCTGTGGCGCCGATTCGCAGAAGGGGACTACCAAAGAAGTTGCCTGATGACCAGGAGAAGCAGAATCCTTCTGCCGATGCCAGCAATTCTGACGATACACGTGGTTGTCCATCATCGAGGTCCCAAAAGAGACATTACCTTTCCGGTCCACCTCGCCGTTTACACCCTCCACGTCGTGCAACCTGCATCCCGAGGACGGTTGATTGCAGGTTGAGGGGAAGAGTGTAGCGGATCAAACTGTTAGCGCATTGGAAGTGAACTGAACTGAACTACTACTCACCCCATAACAACTCAACCCCTTGGCATGTCGCCAAGTACGTCATCTAACGAATCACATTTTTTCCCCCTTAAGGAAGAGAAGTTCTGCCCCTTCCTTCCAGACGCGCGTTTGCGCTGTGGTCCTGTAATACTTTATGTTTTCTCGTAATTAGTACCCAAAATGTAAATATGTAAATAAATGTTTGTTAATTTTACCCCCCGAGATGCTTAGTTAATTAAACTCCACTCACCCACCTTGTTATAACATTACTTTTATTTAGAACAATTTCTTGACAATATTAGAATCTATTTACACGGCACTTTCACGAATTTCTATGCCTCTGCTAACTGGATGCGACGGGTTGTCGAAATCTCAGGTACGTACGAAAGTCTCTGAGTGGGAGAAAAGTCTCTCAATTATATCTGGGTGAGATTCTATGCGTCGGGTGACGATTACAAAAGATCAGCACCGGATCTTCGCGGGATGACGGGTTGATTCAGGTTCCCTGCCGGACGACAAGTCAGCACCGGATTCTTCGTAGGTCGTCGGTTCGGCTTAATCAGGAATCGGCTCCATTGGGGTCGTCGGGTCAGCACAAGACGGGAACGGTATCTTTCCGGAATTCCAGTACGTTCCTTCGGTTCTTCTCTGGGTGAGAAAACAACTCCAAGCTATTTACTAGCTAAAGAGTTAGACCACTCGCAGGATCGCTGGGTCGAGCCTCTCGGATGAGACCAAAGCAGGAACTCGAGATTGGCAGCCTACGCCAGGCTACAAGAACGCGTACTCTCGGGGTGAGAGAATCGTCTTCCAAAAAATAGATTAGCTCCCTAAGGAGTTTGACCGCTCAAAGGGTCGCTGAGCGAAGCCGCTCGGACGAGAACCAGCAAGAACTCCCGATTCGACTCTTCGTTTCCCTTGAAACCTCGGAGCCTTTGTTCGCTAGTGGTTTTTGATTCGCTGTTGATCCGGCGACGACTGTCTGACGTAAAATGGTATTAGCTACTTAGCGCAGGTGGGCTTAATTACCTGGCAGGTGGACTCAATCACCTGGGTGTTCCGGAACGAATTCTCATTGTCCGTCTTCGGTACAAGTCCAGACCGTCTGGTGCCAGAGAGATGGAAACACATTGTCCGTGTTTTAACGACTCTGTCGGTGAGTTTGCCTTAGGAGGGTTAATTGAGGGGTCCATCAATGAATCCTCACAATGTGCTTGTTTACGTATTAATTATTTAAATAGAAAGTATGCCATCTTTTTGTAATGTAAACACTTTACACTATATTTTCTACCAAAATATGAATATTATGAACAATAATTAAGAAGAAACTACTATACAAAATCACACTGACCATTTTAAAAATGAACTATCAAAATCTTGTATTTAATTTGAAAAAATGATTTGTGTTTATCAAAATCAGTCATTGAAATACTAATATAAGTAAAACAAATGGAGTATGCATTTGCAACTGTCCTAACTTCCTTAAACGATTTTTAATCCAAACTTCAAACAGTTCCTAGTACGAAGAATCAAGTGGGGTCGAAAAGAGCGCTTGAGCGAAAACTGGAAACCCCCCACCCCAAGAGATTTTCAAAGAACCATTCCCCCAATTTTCATTGAGCAGCATTGGGACAACACTATGAAAGGAAAGCGCGTTTGGTGGTCACTCGTAAAAGTCATTAAAGAATCGCCCAAATTCTGTAGGGGGAAGGAAGTTGAACGAAATATGCCCTTCTACAAGGGTTTAACGAAATTTGGCGGCCGCATCGTAAAGGTTAATAGACTTGTTTGGCACAATTATCGCTAATTTGGAAATTTTAATATTTTTATCATTAAATTTATTGTGTCAATTATTTTCGTTTTTAATTCTTTAAAACCTTTCTTCTGTTTGAGAAGTAACACTTGTGAAAATCTTTTCAATAATTAGACAGAATTCTTAAAAATAAATTGCTTTCAGCAGATGCCAAGCATTACAGATTTTCCATAATTGTTCCGTACGTTCAAATAGTGAAATTACTGAAAATCCAAACTAAAAAAAAAAAACTTGGGGGTATTGGAGATTGAGTTAAAAAAAAATTAAGTGCACACGAGCCAATGGGTAGAAATGATTTCAATGTTTGGATAGAAAATTCGTATGAAACTGCTACAATTTTAACATTTCAAATTTTCAATCTTTATGCATCCTCTATACAAATGAATATTTATCCAGTTGCTGTATTTCATTACATGAGCCCAATGTATCAGTAAACCAAATGTCGCTTTATTTTGTATTAATTCTGGGTTTAAAAATGTTATAACTTTTTAGTAACTTAACTTATTTTTGGTGACTTAATTTTTCCAGTCAAAACACTAAGTGCAGGCAATTTTTCACTTTTTTTTGCTATTTATATATAAGAGCTGTTTCAAAGAAAACCTACATTGGAAAGAGCTTACAGTAGTAGAATATTGATATTTTATTTCATAATGGTTGAATTATGTTCTAAGAATTGTTCTCTAAAGGGGAATTAATTCAGCTAAGAAAAAACAGCGAAAGTAAAACTATAATTGTATGTATTGTTTATTGTTACCTTGTACGCTTAATCTTAATTAAAATGTCACTGCCTTAAAAAACTTATTTGTAAAAAGTTTAATGCAATACAAGAAACTTTCCTAAAAGTCACTTTAGATATTCCTGAACCATCAAATTCAAATTGCGTATTGTTAGGTTCAGGAACAAGGAAGCTTACATAAGTGTGGATGATTGAAACTATTGTATTTATGTCAATGATAACTCGCGTATTTATTGAATCTCTTGTAATCTAAATACAAGTCACACAAAGACTAGTTACAGTTTCTTTAGGAATGATTACAGTACTTTTTCCATCCATTTGTCTGCCAGTGTTAGTTAAGGCACAATTAACTGTTAATTATGTTTAAACATTAGACTTAAAATGTAATTTTATTACTAAAATTCTACGTAATCATTACTGATGCAGATAGCCAAAGGTTGGCATCTTATTCAGTGTTTTATTTCTTACTTATAAATTATTTTAAAAGTAAATTTTATGGAATTAAACTCTTTAAAAAACATTTGTTTCTAGGTCTCTAGGTCTTTGAAGACTTATTTAATTTTACATAATAAGATTGCAGAGATTGGGGAAGGCAAATTGTCAGTAAAGGCATTCATATGCTCAGAAATAGTGAGACCTTACTAAAGCACTAACATTTTTGCATGTACTGTTTTCCAAACCAAGTTTTTCATGTTTCCTTAATTTATAAGATGCTCTATCAGATAATTAAAAGGCAGTACAATGATATGAGAAATTTATAAATGATTAAATTATTCTCTACTTTTTTCTGATTAGATTTTTAACAGACTGACTTTCTAGATTTCTGGTATATATGAGAAATGAACTAGTATTAAAGTAGTTGTGTTTAATTAGTTAAATACGGGAGTGATTGCACAGTGATGAGTTTATGATTAAATTTATATTTAATGTACAAAACATTTAATTTTAGTTGTGTTAATTTAAATCTGCTCCCAAATGCTTCAAAGCTGCTCTAAATTGACCAAATGTACTATTAAAACCCATTAAACTTGTTCCAAATGTTCTATATTGCTGCTCCATAACATCAAATTGCTTCATATTCTTAATATAACTGCTCTAAATAGTGCTCAAATTATTGTTAGCACCCTTGATGTACTATATACTAAACAGTAATCGAAAATGCACCTTAAAAATTAGAAATAACAGCTGCAATCGACATTTTTTAAGATGCAGTTAATTCATCAATGAAATTGTTTATTTTGGCCTTGTGTATTTTGCTATAATAAAAAATATATAAATCTATTTCAGTATGAATACTACTGTTTGTCAAAGATTATTGGCAATAGCTAGAAATGGCTATGCTGATTCTGACAGGATTGGAAATTCAAATTTCATATTAAGAAAATGTTAGTGTTTTAGTATCAAAATTCAAGTTTCTTTCCGAGTTCTTTAACATTTGTTTCATACATAATTAGCTTATTTTGTGTTTTAGTTGATTCATTTTGTATCTCAGCAACTAAAATAAGTTTTAAGAAAATAATTTATGCTACTATTTCACAAGTGCTTTGGTTGTGGCAGTCTGGGGATCAGAATAGTTCACTTGGGTTTGCCCACTGCACTAGCAACCTACTAGTTGTAGGCGTCACAGAATCCCTGGGTATATTTCTCTCTTCTTTTGTGTCAGTAAAATTTTTCTTGTGTATATCCATTACTTAATGTTTGGCACAGCTTGGTCAAATATGTCCCTTGTGCCATAAAACCCAACCAGCCAAAAAACGTTTTTAGCGACAACCCAAACTAATCACACTAAGTACCTTTGTTTTGTCTGAATGCTTTCCTTTTCACTTTTAAATTCATTGCTATTATTCCCATAAACAAAAATTTTTCCTACTTTGACACCAGTTTTATTAATTATCCTAATGTTTGGCTTTTAAGTGGCTGCAAAAACTCATAACCTTGTAAATTTATTTACTTTGATCTGAATTTTCTGCATATACATCCCTCAAACCACTTCAATCATTACAACTTTTCAACTCTTTAATCTTTACATATACATCTCAGAAAAGCAAAATAATTTATATCATTCATATGCATGTAAAGAGACAGTCAGAATGTTAACTGAAAAATATGAAACGAAATTTAAAGTAAAAAATCTCGTCAACAGCTGTTAAAAGCAGTCTGACTGATTAGTACTCTAATGTTAAAAATTACTTTATGGATGAAACTTTTATATTGTGTGCAAAAATAAGATAAATTAATAAATTTCAATATTTTATTTCAGATCGTATGAAGTTATTGGAAACAGGCCCTCTTTTTACACATTCAGCCATCGTGGTAAAGTTTTGAGCTCTGTGTACAGTCAAGGACATCTGTGAGACATCCCAGCCACAAATCAATGGGCTAACATGTACATGCGCATTTTGTTTCATCGAAGTGTTTGTGCAAAACACTTTGATTTTGTACATTAGGGTGGGTCGTTTTTTAACAATTGTTTTCATCTAAATCACCTGTGGTAGGAAAAGTTGTATATTGGTATCGAACAATAATAAAAGTTATAAATTTTTAGACCCTTGCCGGGCCCTTGAAATTTCGCAAAAAATATTAAGTTTAGCATGGTATGCCAATTTAAATTACAATTTTAATCATGATTTAAATTACTTTTGTCTTAAGTGTAGTAATATTGAAAATTAAATAACCTGGGACAAAATTCATGATACAAATCAGTTTAAAAATTTGCTTCTACTTAGTAACACCACAAGAATGACCCCATTTAAAACCGCAATGACTAACTTCCCTGCTTTTAAGGCACTAAAGATAATTGTATTGATTGGTGTGCAGTGATGCCAACTTGGAGAAAACTGATATCCTTTTAAGATGGATTTTGTTATTTCTAATGGAATCTGGAATTGCTAAACCTCAGACATGTTTAATATGAATCAGTACTATCTAGTAACTACAGTGATTCTCCCCCATGTTCAAAAAGTTTAAACACATCGAGGAAACAAATTAATTAGAATAATAAAAATCCGATTTAAATAAGAAAAATCTGATTTCAATCAAATAAATCCAATTTTTAAAAAATTGGAAAAATCACGACTTTTTTACCCTGTCTCATACCCCGTTGGAATGGGGAACCCATTGAAATTTTAATGTGTGTGTAGAAGACTAGAAAGCCCTTCAAGTCTTTCCACCTCAGGGTTCCCACACTCCTTAAGAACTCCTTATTTTTAGCTATCATTTCTAAGAGCTCTTAAACTCCTTAGTTTTAAAATCAAGAGTCCTTAAAAACTCCTTATTTTTTCCCAAAATTAGAACACTAAATTTTTCTGATGGCAGTCATTTTCCGATTTCTCCCGTTTTCGAGCTTCGTTGTCCGATCTTGGACGGGAAGCGGCAGGTTTCACTGGGAGACAATGTTTATCCTCCCCTCTTCAGAAACGAATACAAAGAGGACCCCTGATTGACCCTCCAAAGGGGTGTGTGACTGCGGACACCACAAGGTTGATTGACGGGTAATGACCATTTAGTTCATTGGGACTGGGGAGATAGATGACTTCCATTGATAGATTTGCTCATGCTTCTTGTTCTCGCGTTCATCGGCTCTTTCCCAGAGTTTTTACAATGACAAAGTTTCTAAACATCTGAAGAAAAAGCACATAAATAACAATCTTTATTTCCACATTGTTCCCACAAGCAAAATACATGGTAGATAGGTTTGCATTAGGTGCTTCGTGGGGAATGAAGAATTTTGAGGAGAAACAACTTGGTTCCGCTAATAAGGAGTGGCAATTTTGAGCTGACTTCGATGTGGAGACGAAGCTATTGGAGGGTTAAAAAAAGTATGCCTGGGAAATGCGTTTTTAACAGCTTATGGACTACAAATGAAAAGTATCGAGAATGGATTACAGCTTCAACTGATCGCCATAAAGCAAAATGCCTTGTTTGCCAAAAAGAATTTGATATTGGAAGAATGGGGAAAGTGCTGTTAAAGCTCATGACTCGGAAGTAAATTGAATAACTTGTTTTATTTGATGATTGTTAGCTGTTGCAAAAGCTTTTTTGTTCATATAAAAATGTGTAAAACAATCAAGTTTTCTAAGCGCGTTAATTTATTTATAAGTGCTGATATTCGAAAAATGTGCTCCGATATAATTAGTAAATTTACGAACGAAAACATTCCTCTTAAAATGGAAAATAAATAGAAAAAACTCAGATGAATACACAGGGTGACCTGTAAATTCCCTTTAAGCCCTGTAATTTTAAAACAGCGTCTCGTATAGTCAAGGAAGTAACGTGTACCAATAGTAAAGTGACCATGCTGAATTTATTGAGACAGCTTACAGCGCTCCTAGCGGCGAAATAAGGAAGTTAAAAAAAATAACTCCAAAACTAAAGGAGATCGGCCAAAAAGTTCAATTAGAAAAATGTTTGAAATACTATAATAAAAGCACAGGGAAAAGTTTCATGGAGTTATCTGTAAAATTCGCGGAGATATTCGAGAGAGAAATTTGAACTATTCCATGCCTTGAAAAAGGGGTCGTCCAGAAATTCAAAAACGTGTTCTCCGGTGTTATACAGTTTTTCTGAGTTAAGCAACGACGAATTTAAATTCAAACAAAGAAAGTAAAAAAAAAGATAAATAAAAAATATCTGAAACGCACTCCGGAAAATAAAAAAAAAGCTGACGATCCGAAATCACAAATTTCGCGCAACAACTCTCGGCTATACAGCCACGAACGCAGATTTATTATTTAATAATTTTATCCTGATAAACTTCGAGCAGATGCGAAAATGTCAGAAACAAATGCGCGTTATTCAGTGTGGCACATTGGAAAAGTAAAAGACAGATGAGCAAAAGCAAGAAATTTATTGCTAAACAAAAACATGGCGAGTGTGTTCAAAAAGGTCACCATCGGTCACAATACACGTATATTCGATCAAGCACGACGGCATGCACATTCCTTATTCTGCGGTGTGACAGTAGCGCAGCTATCGATGATACGCTGCCGCAGATCCAGCAAAATTGTCGACGGAGCTTCATACACCCGATCTTTGATATAAACCCAGAGGAAGAAATCGAGAGGGGTAAGATCTGGAAAGGGGTAAGAAAAACTGTATAGCACCGGAGAACACGTTTTTGAATTTCTGGTCGACCCCCTTTTCAAGGCATGGAATAGTTCAAATTTCAATTGCGAATATCTGCGCGACAATTTTACAGATAACTCCATGAAACTTCTTCCTATGCTTTTATTATGGATAGATTTTTTTTATTATGGATATGCGCACATTTTTCTAATTGAACTTTTTGGCCGATCTCCTTTAGTTTTCGAGTTATTTTTTTTAACTTCCTTATTTCGCCGCTAGGAGCGTTGTAAGCTGTCTCAATAAATTCAGCATGGTCACTTTACTATTGGTACACGTTTCTTCCTTGACTATACGAGACACTGTTTTAAATTTAAAGGACTTAAAGGGACTTTACAGGTCACCCTGTATATGTGTGAATGGATTGTAAAACCATACTTCGGTTCGAATATAATTTTTAAATGATGCATGTGCTGTGTATTAGTCATTTTGCAATCGTTAGTGATCGTTTTTACATGTAAAATAAAATTACAAATGTATTCACTAAATGAATTATTTTTAGAGCCTTCCAAAAATGCACCCCGATTTAATTAGAAAATTAAGAAACAAAAGTTCTTTATGATAACGAAAATAAAAAAAACTCAGATGAATGCAAATCCGGATTTAGGTTCTAATATATTTTTAAAATCATGCACGGTGCTAGGCATAATCCATTTTACAATCGTAAGAAAAAATTTTAATAAAATACAATTAAAAACGTGCCCAAAATGATTTTTAAGAGCCTATACTCCGAAAATTCGCTCCGATATTAGAAAATTAACAAACAAAAAATTTCTTTTTGGAAATTAAAATAAATAGAAAAACTCAGATGCAAATGGTTCAAAACTATTTAGGTACTAAAATAATGGAGGCGGCGTGCGATTATCATTTTCCAAAGAAATGTAATAATTTTCACAAAATGAAATACAATTTTTGAAAAACAAGAACATGTTCTGTATGCATTAAGATTCTCCTGCAAGAAGATAAGATTTCAGTAATTTGTCTGATGTCAAGAAGCTTCCCTTAACGTTTTGTGGTCATAGATGGCTAGAGAATGTGAAATTGTAATTTGGACTTGCGTTATCAAATATGTTAGAAGTGTAGAAAAGGGTACTTTGAATAAAGTAAATTGCAATTCTTTTCTGACAGTACGAGATGCTACAAACGATGCGTTAATTCTGGCAAAGTTTAATTTTTTCTTAGCTGTGGCAAAATTATTGCAACCATTCCTTGAATTTTATCAAAATGATAAACCATTGTTGCCTTTTTTGGAGATAATATGTGGAAGCTTGTAAAGCAATGTGTGGAATACTTTAATCTTCTAAAACCAGAAGAAAAAGTTAATATTACAAGTACCATTCAGAAGCTTTCCAAATTTGATTTTTCTGACTAATTGTTATTCTCCTGTGGACAAAATCAATATAGGGTTCATTGGGGAAAGAATAGTAAAGGGAAATGTTAAAGGAGAAAAAGTTAACGCTTGTGCTGCCTTTGATTTGCGGCGTGATTGCAGAAGTTTTGTTATACAAATTCTACGTCTCATGGCTAAATCTCCTGCAGCATATTTGCTTGTTCGAAATGCTTCGTGTCTTGATCCTAGACGTATGGTTAAAGATCAGACCAAGTGCATGAACTCCATGAAGCTTGTACTATCGCACTTTACTCAGAAAAATAATGTTGTGGAAAAGATTGTGATGATATATTACTTCAATTCAAAGATTTTATGGAAAGCACCGTTTTCAAACCCGCTTCATTGTTTCAGAATTTTGAACCAAAAAGCAATGCGTTTAGATAGTTTTTTAAATGACTTTCTTAGTATAGATATGATACAAAGGGAAAACTATGGAAAGTTATGAAAACCATAATGATCTTATCTCATGGCCAGGCTTCTGTGGAACGTGGATTTAATATCAACAAGTCTTTAGAAGTTGAAAATTTAAAAGGAGACTCCTATATTGGCAGAATTATTTATGAAAATGCTAATGATATTCCAAATTTAGTAATTACTAAAGAAATGAGAAAATTTGTTTCTTCTTCAAGGCAGAAATATGTTATGCATTTAGAAGAACAACGCAAAAATGCGAAGACAAATTTAGAAAATAAAAAACTTGAGCTACAAGAACTTAATTCCTTAAAATCAAAGAGAATTTGTCTTGAGGGTGATGTAATGAGAATGAAAATGTCAGTTGAAGAACTGGCTAATGCGGCAGAAGCTTCTGGTGACTTTTTCTTTTAAAAAGTGCAAATGCACTATGTAATGAAATTAAAGGAAAAGCAGCTGAAATAAAGAAATTAGACAAAATAATTTCTAAAAAAAACCCAAATCAATTAACATTTATTCGTAAGACTTTTTCTCAGGGGCAATATTTAACAAGGTAAATGTATTTGTATTTAAAACGGAAAATAAATCTTATTAAAATTCTTTCTTATTTTCTAGAAAAAAATGCAATGGTTTTTAGAATTTCATTTCTTTTTCCCCTTGAGATGACATCCTTAAAAATTAGTTTTATTAAGGTTAAATGGGGCTAGAAAGCTTATAGGTGTAAAATACATTATTCTTTTTTGTGCGTTGTTTTTAAAAAGTTAACTTCAAAATACACAATGTATTTAACAGACAACATAAAAATTTAACTTTTAAGTTACTATAAATTACTTTTAATATTTATTACTATAAATAATATACTATAAATTACTTTTAATATATATTACTATTTATACTTTTAAATTACTATAAATCTGCCAGCGGTCCTGCATACATGCCTAATTTTTGTCCTGCTAGGTTGACTCATACAATGAAGGTGCAATATGGTTTTTGATATATCTCGATTAGTCCTTATAAATTATTTGTGTCCTTAGAAACTGCTTATTTTTTATCTTGAAAAGAGTGGGAACCCTGCACCTTTTCTACCTCTATTTTTAGAAAGAATATTTTCAACTTAGCTGTTTGACTTTACTTACTGTTTTTACACTTAAAACTAAGTCACGTTGGCGTTGTGTCGAAGTTTGGATTGTGGGGTGTCAGCTCAGGTGTTCTCGTCATCTGACCGTGTTTCAAAATTACGAGGCATTGTCCTTGGAGCTTTCCCTTCGGGATTGATCATCGATCATCCTCAATAGCCTGTTGTATTACTCCAGTGCGACATTAAGTAACTACCTACCTTAAAACTAAGTTGGGTAGTGGAAACGGTGGAAAGTTAAAATTGATTTCGTTATTAGGATAAATTAAAAACTTTAATTTTAAATTTTATCACTAAATAAAATGGTTATTTTTTTATACAGAATTTCAAGTATTTATGGATTTGTATCATGAAATTGAGCCCTAAGGGGGCTATCTATAGGTGTGTACAAGCATCACAACCCTGAGGTACCCAAGTAATCTTTTCTCCCTTTCATTTTTACCCTCACCTACGCTTTTTGCTTTATCTTAATTCCTCATTGTGTTTTCTGTCTTGAGATTTGTGCAGCTTGGCCATATATGGCCCTTGCACCATAAAACCCGAAAACCAACCATGAAATTGAATTCAATTGAAATAAATGCACAACAAGGCCCATGAATGATTTTTATTGTTTGAATCTCAAAAATTAGTCCTGTTTCCTTAATCCTCTTATATGTTAATATTTAACATAAATCAATATTATCTAGAAACTACTGTGATTTGTATGTTTCATATCGCACACATTTAAAGATATAGGAGCAATGAATTAAAATCATAAAAATATGAGTTTAATTATTTTAAATCATGATTTTTTTCACAACCTGTTTTGTGGGAAACTATCTACATATGAAAATAAGTCAAATGGCTCTGGCAAGGGATCAAATTAGATTAGTTTTTCTTTCAATTGTGCTGCACGGACTGACTGCGAATTAAAATAACTTTAGAATGCAGCGATCAAAGATTAAGATATTATAATTATATTAAGCCTTTTTATTTAAAAAACGTTATGCTGTTTGTTTATAATGTTTATTTAATTTTTGATGAATTATCATTAAAGTTACTTTTTTACTTTCCTCGTTATTCATTGAACCAGTCACATCTTAATGACAGAAGTAATATTCATGTGTATCCATAAGTTCAAAAGACAAATTTTTAATTGACTACTGGAAATGGTTACAAAAGACTGAAAAAAATATGTTGACATTTGTCGTACAGTCAAAGTTATTGAGACTAATTTCACGGGACCGTAAAATAAATTCGTATTAACGGTAGTTTGTGTTATCTGAATTCAGAAAAGAGCATTATTTCGCCAATGAAACGAAATAGTAATGATTTACAATACTTACTGCACAATTCTTAATTCACAGATAAATGATATTCTTCACAAAGATTATACAGATAATTCTTAATTACACAGATATTTCCTGATTACGCAATTTTTGTCTTAAAATAGTCTCATCGATTTTTGGGTTTTTTTCGTGACGTTCTTTAAGAAAATCTTGCATGTGGTTGACGCTGTTTAACTGAGCAGATGAATTTTCGCTGCCTAACAAAAACGGTAAGCAATTTCTAAGCTAGCAGTAGTCTAACTATCAGGCATTTACAAGCTTCCCCTAACTGAACAATAGAAGGAATGGGAATGAATTCATTGTGTGAAGAAAGCGAAGTTGAAGAGGGTGTTGGGATACAATTGAAAAGAACCTAATTTGCCCTCAAGTTTCGAAATTTGTTCATTTAACCCGAGATTGTGTAACCCAAATTCTTAAACGAATGAGTTAACATTATTTGAATATACATTTTGCTGGGATTGGAATTTAATTCATATTATCAGAAATTTGTATTAAGCAAGTGTGTTTTAAGGTTTGACTATTTAAGTTCCCTTCTCTGCTAGCCTTTGAAATATGTTATTTTTTATATTTTAAAGGTTTTGTTTATTTTGATAAAATTTTGGCAGAATGACAGAATTCACCATAATGAACCATTCAACAGCAGTCTTTGACTGCTGTTGAATGGTTCATTATGGTGAAATTCAACATTATGGTGAAATTCAACATTATGGTGAAATTCAACAGCAGTCAAAGACTGCTGTTGAATTCCACCTGTGCCCCACACACCTAACCAAATATGGACAGTTTTTTTATTTATTGATACTGATATACCCATTGCAGAATTTGAGAAATTGGCTAAAACAATATTTTATTGAAAGCAAGCTATGGAATCTTCTATGCCACACGCAAGATGCTAAAAGGGTAGTCAAATTAAGGATAGGCATCCTCATCTGTATGTAGAGCGAAAAGCTATGATGGCCTTCCCCATAGAAAGATTCAAGCTTGAACTGATGCTCTTTCAAGATTAAATTTATTGTGATAAAGAAATCAACTGTTTAACACTTGCTTTCAGTATGTTGAAACCTTTTATTGGGTGCCCATTCAATATGTAAAGAGCTTTAAATCCAGTAATTTTAATAGAAGACTGAAGTAAATCTGGCGAAACTTTGTATAGGTCACATACGTTTAACTCAGGCATTTGCTACATTCAGAACTAGCTCTGACGTGATAGAATCATCCTTTAGACATTTAAATGTATGTCCTGATTTGAATATTTGACTCAACCACTTTGGTGCTACTAATCCTTGTGTTACTGATTTATTAAGCGATCCTCCTTATCTTTACTTTCTTTACTTACACTGCTTCCAAAAGTTAAGCATACGGCAGTAAATTCGACATAACTGAAAAGTTATATATTGAGTCAAAATTTCACATGAAGGTAGGTAATTTGGTTATAGATTCATGACTAAAAAGTTATAGTCAACAAACCTTTTGGTATATTTTTAATGATTTATGTATGTACACAGTCCCAGAAAAACCCTTATTTCGAGCACTATTTATAGTAGAGCAAATTCAAAGATACCATTCAATAGGGAATAACGTCCTCTACAAATTCAAATGCAAAAACAATATATATATCAAATTTTGCATAAACAAATTTCCAATGGTAACACCAGTCAATGTTAACTTAAACTTATTAACTGCTATTTTTAGTATTTTCGAATATTAATTTAATAATTAATATTGCAAGCTAAAAATTATTTAAAAACTAAAAAATTATATATTTTATTTGGGTACCTTAATAGCGACATGCTACAAAATATCAGCGATATAGGAACATTATTTAGTTAGGTATTTTAATTAACGTCACACTGGAGCAACACACAACGGGCTATTGAACATTATTTAGGAAGATATCCATAAGAGAGTATGGGAAACTGATTTAACATAAGGAGCTCCAAATTTTCTGTACTCGTAATTCCGAAACGGTTTTATCAGATGACATGAAACTTGGTATCTGAAGTTAAATTATGATATAGATTCGAAATGTGTCAAAATAGGGAGTTGCTATTGGAAATTTTGAAGTTGGTGCTCAATTTAATATGGATATGAATTTATAGAAGACGTTATTCCCTGTCGAATGCCATCTTTGAATTTACTCTACTGTTAAAATTGTTTGAATGAAGAGGGGTGGTTCGTTTTTTTCCGCGACTGTATAACACATTTCGTACATTCAAAAACTGTAAGCTGTGCAAACAAACGAAACGTATCTGAATATGGAATGTGACAGTCCCTGATCTTTATACATTGGAAAATTGCTGCTCCACAGTGACGTTTCTAATCTTCAATTAGATGGTCAAGCGCACCAGAGGGCAATAACCGCCATTCCTCTAATAGGGTAGTTTCCAACTCTGAAAGTAACTAAAACTCAATTCAATTTTAACCTCATACTCTTATTTGAAAATCCCACACATATTAATTCATGCTGTTAATCAGAATTTATATTTCACAATTGGTTTTAAGCCAAATCTAAAGCCAAGGTTTTAAGCCAAGCTAAAATTAAATTCAAAGTTGGTAAATGAAATATTGCATAAAAATTATTAATACATGTACTCTGAGCTAGAAACTCAATAGTGACAATTTACCTGTGAACTTTATGCTCTGAATCCTGCTTTAATTAGCCTTTCCCTTAAGGTTAGTGACAAACCTATTACTCTAAAGAATATATTTTACATTTGTAAATTAAATTGTTTATTCTCTTTTGTATTTGAGTGTTAAATATTTTTTGGTATGAAAAGATTTCAACTTTTATGCTAACTTGGGGGAAAATCATTAAAATCTTTTTCCATATTCTAGTAAACAGCACTGATTTAAAAATGAAGAACCCAAGTACATTTTCTTGATTTGCTTGTACAAACAGGCCTACAGATCAGATATACATTTGTATTAAGGAATTCTATTTATTTTCTTTTTAGGAAATTAACTGATTTGCAGTCCCTATTTCAATGGATATCGGTTTCGGAGTCCGGGTATAATAGTCAAACTCTAACACAAATATTTTTTAAATTAGAAATTAGCTTCTGAAATTTCTGCAAACACTTACAAAAGTTATGTTGATTTCTGTAAACACAAGTGCCATGATTGACACAAACCCATCCCCGAATAAATTAATCTGATTTATTTGACCAAATCAGGCTCACGAGCTTTTCGGCTGCAGCAGAAAAGCAGATTTGCAATCGACCGATTTAAACATTCATTCGCAAGCATAGATTCACAACAAATGGTTGCCATTGCCGAAAGAAAGAAAAGTAGCCAAGAGGAGAGTGCTTTTCATTGCCAAGGTGCCTATCTAGAAGGTACATCGTATGGTGGCAACGTGTCTCTCGAGTTCCTGCCCATGTATTCCCTATGGGAGCTCCTCTCAAGAATCTGGCGCGGAACGACTTGGCGCGTTTGGTTTACAAAAGGCGATACACGATTCAAAAACGGCTACCTGCACGGAATTTTTAGACTAGATGCTTTCGGCTCGGGATCACCACTGACCGCCGCGCCGGTCGTAAATCTCGTCATATCTATCGGGAAGATCTCCCGTGCAGATGGTTTTTAAGGGGTGCACAACGCGGCCCCACTTGACCCGTCACATATGGGTCTCAAGTTTGGGGATCTACTTGTGCAAATAATATGAAAAAACTGCAGATCTTCCAAAATCGTATATTACGTACGATCGCGAACGTTCCCTATTTTGTTAGGAATGAAGTCATCCATTCGGACCTCAAAATTAAACCCATTGCTGAATTTCTGCAGCAACTCTCGGCTAAGTTCTTTGAAAAACTACCTCAGGTTCCAAACGAATCACTCAGGTCACTTCCACCTTATGACCCAACTGTTGCAAGCTCGCAGAAAAGGCCTAGAGCCATTCTGCACCAACAGTTTCACACCTTTCCACAAAGGCCCAAACGCCGATGTGGAGTTTTTCGTTTGGATCCTGATGTTTACGACTTCAATTCCATTAATTCCACCCCAACAAATTAATATTTACACCGCGTTATGACACCTCTAAGCTTGGTTTAAGACTCGACTGGACCCCTAATTATCCCACAGGTCTATCTGTCAAATTTAAAATTTTTTCCTTCTATCTTTACACTTTTCTGTGCCCCCTAAAACTTTCTTTAAATTGTAACTTGCTCTTGCAAGAATAGCAGCGGTACTACGCACTCGATCTCCAATGAGGACTCTCAATCCTACCACGTGACTCGAGGAGGGGTCTCTCCGCCCCGTGTCGCATGGTGCATCCTCATTGGCTCCGCTGAACTTTAAGATTTCCAGCCCATCCAACCTATATATAGTTTAAGCACTCTAACTTATGACACTTCAGTGGTCGATTTTTTCTAAATTTGATTGCCCAAATACTTGTAATGGTCATAACGTGTCGCGAAAATCCACTAAACGCCCCTGTAATAGCGAAGATTCGCAAGCAACAACAAATAAGAGGATAAATGCAGTAGCTAATAAATTCACGTTTCCCCCAAAGAGACTAACGTCGAAAAATCACCTGACTCTGAACCAACCGCAACAACCAGTTGACATTACGTCAACAAACAATTTTAACCTACTTGATGAGGAGATCGACGAGACTCCAACTCCCAAAATGCCCCCTATTCATATTCGTCTTAACGTCAACCACTCAATCCTATTAAAAGAAATCAAAGACAAACTAAATCTGACCCCCACTTACAAACTATCTGGAGACTTTATAAAAGCGACCACCAACAATGAAGCAGAATACAGAGCCCTAACTCAACATTTAACAGACTCCAACACGGAATATTACGTCCTAACCCCCCGTAACTCCAGGCCCGCCAAAGTTGTTCTAAAAGGACTCCCTCGGGACACCCCAATTGATGAAATCCAAGCTGAGCTTGAATCCAAAGGCTATGTGTTTGAGCGAATTGCTCAAATGACGCAACAGAGAACAAGAAATCCCTTACCTATGTTCTTGCTAACTCTCCGCAGAACAGACAAATGGGAAGATATCTATACCCTCACTACCTGCCTCTACATGTCCGTCAAAATAGAGCACTATAAAGGAACCAAGGGCCCCTCGCAGTGCTTTAACTGCAACTTATTTGGACATAGCAGTGAAAACTGCCACCTAAAGACCAGATGCTTGAAGTGTGGACTGAACCACCGCACTGGTAAATGCACCCTACCCAAGCAGGAAAATCCTCGCTGTATCAATTGCCAGCAACTAGGCCACGTGGCATCCTGGAAGGGGTGCACCAAATATCCGAAAAACCCACCTCCACGTAACCAGAGTAATTCCCAAAATAACACCTTCAATTCCACTAAAACCCACAATAACCTCTCCTATGCACAAGCACTCAGTACCCGACCAGCTCCCCCCCCCCAGCCGCCCCTGCACCCACACCCTTGTTACCAAACCATACGACCGGGCAGACCCGTCACCCACCCCAAAACAAGACAAACACAAATAACAATTTTTCGGAATTCCGTGAGGTCCTGGACTTTATAAGTGAAATCAAACTAATTTTTAACCAACTGGGAGACCTATCCACCCTCGTCCAAAAAATGAAAACCGCACCTAATGTCATAGATAAAATATTTATAATTGCCGAATATCTAACAATAATGCCCAACTCACACCAACATGACTAAGCAAAAACATGGCTTGCGTATCTGTTTCTGGAACGCAAACGGCTTACACCAAAAATTGGACGAACTGAGACTTTTCGTAGACGAGTACGCTCCCGATGCTATCTTAATACAAGAAACTCATCTGGGCCCGCAAAATAGAGCCTTCATTGCTAACTACTCATGCTACAGAAATGATAAACCTTCCACCAGAAATCATGCCCACGGCGGCACTGCCATCATGATCAAAAAATCGATTCCCCACCATCACATCCCCACACCTAATCTAAAAGACATTGAAGCTACCATAATATCAATAACCCTCAGTAATCACAATGCTATCACACTCATCTCTATATACCGACCATCAAAAACCACGACTCAAAATCTGAGAGATGACCTAACTGCACTTTTCAATATTAACAACGACACAATTGCATGCGGAGACTTCAATGCACACCACACCCACTGGAATTGTTCAAGTACCAACCTTCCAGGCAAGACATTGTACGCCCATACATGTAAACTCGGTATAGACATTATTGCCCCCACAACACCAACACGATACGGGATAGATACTGCATCAACCATTGACCTGGCGCTGGTGAGGGGATTCGGGTATCCTTATGAGATAGCCTCGATACCCGAACTTTCGTCAGATCACAACCCGGTAATGATCACCTTTGACC
Source organism: Meta bourneti (assembly GCA_933210815.1). Lineage (NCBI taxonomy): Eukaryota > Metazoa > Arthropoda > Arachnida > Araneae > Tetragnathidae > Meta > Meta bourneti. The sequence goes on along the minus strand of OW119933.1, from coordinate 78,160,700 downwards.
TAGTAGTCACTATCCCGCTACAAACAAGAGCCGTTAATACCAACTGGGTAACTTTCGCTCAAGCACTACAAAACAACACCTCATATACTCTCCCCAACATCACAAATGGTGAGGAATTAAACGAAGCGATTGAAAACCTTACTAATCAAATAAAAACAGCCCATACAACTGCATCTAAGAGGAAATCAAACAATAATAAAACATACATTCCCAAGCAAATATCCGAACTCATAAAGCTTCGAAATAAACAAAAGAGAGAATGGCAATACTTTCGTAACCCAACTCTCAAAACAGAACTAAATAAAACCCAAGCCTCAATTAAAAAAGAAATCAGAAAATGCAACAATCGGAACTGGCATAACCACCTAGCCAATCTTACAACCGAGGACAACTCCCTTTGGAATAAAGTCAAATCAGTCAAGAACAAGAGCACAATAATTCCGCCCCTCAACGGCCGAACTAGAATCGCACTTTCAAACCAAGATAAAGTTGAAACGCTCGCAGACACCTATGAATCCCAATTCATTGAAAACAACATACATGACCAACACACAGAAATTACGGTTGACAACTCCATACATAACTTCCTGAACAGACCACACACAAGCAACATCGAGCCTTCCATACCCTCAGAGGTCTACACACACATCAAATCCCTTAAAGTACAAAAAGCACCTGGACTTGATGCCATCACAAACAAATCACTCAAAAAACTCCCACTGAAAATAATTTGCATTCTTACGAAACTGATCAACATTATGCTCACTTTAAATACATTCCCTGACATTTGGAAAACTGCATCAATAATTCCTATTCTAAAACCTGGTAAAGACAAAGCCCTGCCAGAGAACTATCGACCAATTTCTTTACTATCGACCCTGAGCAAAATAGCGGAGGCTATCATATTGAACAGATACAAAAATTTTATACAAACTAACAATATTTTGATGCCTCAGCAATTCGGCTTTACGCCACAGCTTTCGACAACACATCAATTGCTCAGAGTAGTCGAATATATCAAAACTGGCAAGGATCAAGAGAAAGCTACCGGTGCAGTATTTCTTGACATTGCAAAAGCCTTTGATAAAGTATGGATTAAAGGCCTAATATACAAGCTCATAACACACAACTTCCCAGACCCACTAATAAAACTTATCATCTCATACCTCACGAATCGGAAATTTATCGTTCATGCAAACAACACCAATTCCACCCCACGAAAAATCCTGGCGTCAGTTCCACAAGGATCGAAACTCGGACCATACCTATTCAATTTATACATGAACGACTTCCCACAGCAACAAAACACTTTCATAGCCATGTTCGCGGATGACACTGCAATTCTAGCCCAAGACCACAACCTCAAATACTTACACTCCATGCTCCAAAAACACATTTGTGTTCTTGAATCTTGGCTGATTAATTGGAAAATTAAACTAAACGTCGATAAAACCATAGCCATTATTTTTACCAACAAGTATAAAATGCCCTGCAAACTGCAAATTAACGGAACTAAAATCCCCTGGGCCCAGGAAGTTAAATACCTAGGAATAATCCTAGATAAAAGACTCACTTGGAAACAACACATCACACACGTAAGTAACAAATTCCGAGACGTTAAACGTAAATTGTACCACCTAATTGCTCGGAATTCGCCAATGACTATTGATAATAAGATACTCGTCTACCTTCACTATCTCAGACCAGTTATCACATACGCAAGCCAAATCTGGGGATCTGCAAGCAACAAAAACATTAACTCACTTGAAGTACTTCAATCAACAACGCTCAGGACTATAGCTAACGCCAGATGGTTCCAAAGAAACTCTGAAATTAGACATGCCATCAACATCCCCTCTCTAAGAACCCACATCGCCAAATTATCCACCAATTTCTTCCAAAACCTACCCAATATTCCTAACGAATCCATACAACAGATCCCCAGATATGATGAAACACTCCCGCAAAATAGAAAAAGACCAAGACACACCCTACGCCTCCATAAATAATACATCCCAGGTCCACATGGAAAAACTGCATTGATCCTCGCATCTCACTCTGAACCGCATTCTAATTTTCTCTAAACATTTATTATTATTGTTTACAGTAACTGATTAAATTCATTCTTACTTTAACTAATTCTGGGTAATCAAATTTTGATCAAGTCACCCCACTGATTATTCTACCGGAGGTTAAGGCCGCTTCGCGGCCATGCACTCCGTGCTACGCACGCCCCACCGCTCGAGACTTATGACACTTTTCTGTTTTCGATGAGCTGCTTTGCAGCGGGTGCTCCGTAACTTTTTGTCCAGTCCAGTCCAGTCCCCTCCTTTTTCCCTCAGTATCAACTGGAAGGAAGAAAGGAGAGGATTTGAAGAAATCGAGTTGGACAGCTTATTCTTTTGGCGCATTTGAGTTAATCCTGATAGACCCTTTTTACAGCATCCACAAACCAAGGACTCGAATCCCTTTGAGAAAGCATAATGTTTATTCTATTAAAATAAATAGCTATTTTACTTGTATTTTGACCTGGTCGTCATTTTTCAGCACACCACTCGGCCCACTATGATACAGTGTCTGTTTTTGTGGGAATACAATGTGTTCCACACAAATAGTAAAATACAATGTAAGTGCGAAATAAATATGACAGTATAGATTTATAGGACAAATTTTCAGTGTAAGAATATTTTAGAAGTGAAGAATTTTTGTACTTGGTGGAATATGTAACAATAAAGATAATTATTTCAGTTCCACATTGCTAACTAAAAATTCACTAATCTTTTTAAATTACGTTAGACTTCGCTATAGGATAATTTTACGAATTTTTCTTGTTAGGACATTTATGAAAAAAATTCAAATGGTTTGTTATGTATTCGGTGCCTTGAGCAAATTTCGCAATGGTCACATTTTTCAAGTGACAACTCTAGCGTAACAGCTAGGACTCTTTTATGTGCAATCACTAATGGATAATTCATCTTAACTCTCGTGTGCTTGCTGATGTACTTAGTCAAACATTGCCTCTCAGTAGGTTTTTCAAAAAGAGACTATTGAAATTACCAAAGTGACTGAGATCTTGCCCGATACTTTCTCAGTCTTAAAAAAAGCGAGAAAAAGCTGATGCAGAATTCAGTCAACTGTATGATCAAGCCAAAAATGTGGCAGAAACTGTAGGAAGCACTATTCAAACATCCAGGATCACATCTGGACAAGTTAACAGACCTAACACTGCTCTATCAAGCATAGAAAGTTACTTTAGGGTGAATGTCTTTATCCCTATTCTTGACTCAATAAACTGATCTTGAAAACAGGTTCTCAATCTCTACAAGCTCAACTCACTTCTACCAAAAGTCTCCTCATCTCAACAACATCCATAGGGTCAGTGATTAGGGATGCAGAAACACTGGCTAAAAAGTACTAGAGTAATTGGAGTCGGAGAGGATGAAAGTGAGAGACTGCATTTCTAATCTGAAGGCAGAAATCAAGTTGTGGGTGGAAAAGGGAAGATGCAAACAAAACCCCTTTACCAGGCTATGCAGTTGAGTGTTTGTAATTTTGCACCCCAGAAATTTCCCCCTCAATTAGATCTTTAATGTTGATTCTTTCTCCTCTTCCTGTGTCACTGCAACATCAGAAAGATCTTTCTCTACACTAAAACTGATCAAAACTTGGTTGAGAAACCGCTGTGGGCAAAACCGCTTAACTGGACTTGCTTTGCTATATGTTCATAGAAACATCCTTATTGACAAAGAGAAAATTATTGATAGGTTTATTGAAAAGGGGAAAGAGAAAAACATGTTTTCTTAAGTACAGGTAGTTTAAAACCAGTTGTTCTTTTGTGATATAAAAAAGTTTAAGTAATAGAACTCAACATTCATACACTTAGGTTACTCTTTTAATTTTATATCAAAACTGTAAAAAGTGTAAACAGCCTGCTAGTATGCATGAAGCAGACCAAATATCTACTGTACGAGTATAGTGCTAATATGCATAATATAAACTCAATAATTAGAAAGAAATTGGGAATTTTTAGAATCCTCGTTCAGCCGATAACAAAATTGCAGCTTGCGAAGAATTATGTTCACAATTAATCCAAAAAATTAGAAATAAATTAGTTTAAGAGGTAATGTTAAGTAATGTTTTTTCAACCTTAAACACGTTAGTTGCTGCATGTGATGGTATTTCAAGTTCTAATGAAAAATCTTTATCAGTTATGCCCAAGTCTTCAGTATTGCCAAATCGAAAGCTTACTAAGCCAATTCAGTTTTATAGAACCAGTAAGAAGCATAAAAATACGAAAAAACATTTAGATACGTCAAAAAGATTATTTTAGTATTGAGGATGCTGACGATATCTCGTATTTGTATGAATCTCCTAAAAAAATCTAAAGTGATGAATCTTTCACTTCAAATTTAAGAATACAACAGGAAATCTATCACTGTATAATGTAGGTCCGTATGTCTTAAATGATTATCTCTTGAAATCTCTAGATCCTTACATTGATGAAGAATATTTTCTCAGGTCTAATTTTCCCGATTTTGTCAAAAGCTGGGTGTATGACGTAATTATAGATGCGTATATCTTTTCATTGTGTAAACAAAATGCTTATTTTTCTTTTCTTGAATCATCTGTTGCATAACTTATTTTTTCTGAAATAGATTTTGAACCGATTTTGGCTCGTAATATATGTACACTGTCGAAGTTCGTATTTATTCCGGTCTGCATTAACAATAGTCATTGGGTCCTAATCTGGATAAGTAAAAGACAAAAGTAATTTATTTTTTTGACTCACAGGGTAGCTATGATAAAACTGCTCTGATTTGTCCAGAAACGTGCAGGACAATTTTAAATAAGTTCGATAACGTCACCAATGCATGTAGTATTGTTCATCCAGTACATATTTTACAAAAAAGATCATGTTAATTGTGGTGTAATCTTATGCTACTATGTGCATCAATTAGTAATTCAAATGTCAATACGCCGTTTGACATGAATTTAGACAGCATATTTATAAAATTTTAACGGGGAGAAAATCGCATCAAAAACTCAACAAAATGAAATATGAATTCTCAGAATCAGATCTATGTAGCTTTCTAAAATTCGATTACGTCAACAAAATAATGTGTCACATAATGTAGTTAAAGTAAATAGTATCGATATCTCAAATTTTATGCTAAAATTACTAGATGTCAATATAACTCCTGATGAAGAAAACGTTTTATTGGAAACATCAGAGTGATTCAGGAAAGGATATGACACAATTATAGATTCCTTCTTCTATAAACTAACACAAAACTCCAAAAACTTTATGTTTATTGAGTCACTCTCGTCGACATCACTTTCACAAAACAACAATAAAGAATTTAAATTCTTCAAAAGTGGTGACTCACTCAAATCGAATATTTTTTTCTATTAACATAGATAGTCATTGGTTGTTACTGATTGTTAAAAAATATTGTTTTGAATTTTATGATCCTCTGAATACGTCGACCGAAAACCATTCAAGGAAAACTGGAACAAGAATGAGACAAACTACCCCTGTCAATACTACAAAAGTCATTATTATCATGGAAATTAAGGTGTAAAAGAATAAGGGCTATCAAATAGAACATTTAAAACACAAAAATTTAATTTAAAAAGTTGATCTTCAGTCCATTAAAATCGTTAAAAAAATGACTACATACGTGTCTGGTAATTATGATCCCAATCAACAAATACTGTTATTTAGTGTCTTCAAAGGAAGGATGATTTTCAATACAATTTTGGGGTGAACTCGGTGCAAGCAGTTAACTTATTTGAACAAAATTACATATAGCTTGTTTCATTTTCAATATAATTGAACATTACAGAAAGAAAAATGAAATTTAAAATTTTGATTTAAATCAGTGATTTTTTAATAAAAATCACTTGATTTAAATCGGCGTACACTGATACTTAAACAGGAAATTTCTCAAACAGCCACATGACTCAAAACAAACAGCAGGGCTTCTAGGATCAACTAAATATCGACACTAAAATTTTTTGATTGCAAAACTTTTTAAATAAAATATAATTTTTTTAGTATTATATTTTTTCCATCTTGCCAGGATTTGTAATTAATGAGGCTGCTTTTGCACACTACTCTACTGCCCCTGATCCTAGTCATTATATAAAGATAGTTTGTTAATTGTAATATACCTAAATAACCCTAAACACTTCAAATTCCATATACAACTTGAAATTTGAAGAGTTTAGGGTTATTTAGGTATAGTACAATTAACAAACTACCTTTTATCTTATCTTACTCTATCTTATCTAGGATCAGGGACAGTAGAGTAGTGTGCAAAAGCCAGCCTCTTACCTGATAAGATGGAAAATATAATACTCACAAAATTATATTTTATTTCTTTAAAAAGTTTTGCAAACAACAATTTTAGTGTCAATATTTAGTTGATCCTAGAAGCCCTCCTGAGTCATGTGGCTATTTTGGAAATTTCCTGTTTATGTATGCCTTTCTAAAGCTATTACACATTTCTTGTTCCAATAAACTAGATAAGACTTGTAAAGAGATTCCAATAAACAGGTAAAAAATAACTATTTTGTTTTTAATGCTAGATATTTTGATATAAAGTGGATAGAGTATTAGGCTTAGCAGCATTTGTGAAACTTCTTTTAGGGTTCCTTTAAGCTGTAGATAATTTTAAATCAGCTATAAAAAATGAATGTGTACATATATTTTGGATGAAGCATTTCATTATAGAAGTTTTTTAACACATTACCAGAACCTACATTTGATAATTAAAGGCATTGCAGTTTTGACGAAACTCCTCTTTGAAAATTCATATAAACACGAATGTTTTGTACTGTAGAATATTTGTTTACTTTTTACAGTGAAATGAATACTCAAACATTATTCAAGTACATATCAAGCCCCAGAGTGTTCAAAAATACTGTTATGTATTAGAAGCTTGACATTTAGAAGGCAAATAAAATAGTAGTTAATTTAATACAAAGATTCTTTATTTACCAACCAGAGGATGTTCTGTTGAGTAACATTAAAAAACGCAAGATGACTTAACAGAATCTTCCCTTTGATAAAAATATAAAACATGCATTATGGATCAAAATAGAAACAATATAAATACAATACAAGTAAATGGATACAAATATTTTTATCTACCAAGGTTTATATCCTGAGCTATACTATGATCACTTGCAATTGCTGAAATTCAGCAGGTAAAAAGACTTGCATAGCAGACTAGGATATGTAGCAGATTATAAATGTAAATGGAGGCATGTTATCTAAAATCTTTGTTTACCAACCAAAAAGTAAATTCTATTGGGTAGCATTAAAAAATGCTCACTCAACCAAATTCACCATTTAATACAACAAATACAAAAAACATGTATATGGATCAAACAGAAATTAATTGCAATTTTTAATAAAAATGGATGTAAATATTGTACTTATTGATATTTATATACTGAAGATTGCTTGGATAAAACTGTTATGTTATGATCAAAGGTGGTCCCTTTCTGGATGAATTACGAGGTTTTTACTTATATTATATGAGCAGAACTTGGGGATTCCCTGCACTGCTCTAGTGAAGGCAGAAGATGAGAGACAGCAAGCAAAGGACTACAGGATTGTCGTGGAAAAGGATGAGCAACCCAGCATCCATGTCGATACCAGTCCTCTGGACAGATGGCAATAGATTTCTAGCGAGACATTTGAAAATTGAGTTTCAGTCGTTACCTCACCTGACTCCCCCCAGGTTATGTTTATTATATATCTTTTAGGTACAGCTGTAGTCTGCGCCGCGCAGTATGGCAACGACTCTTGGCACGTTTTTGGCGTACTTTTAAGCGATTAATGCCGGCTGATGTAACCCATTTCTATCTCGAATTTTTCTCTGGTTTTAGGGTTCTCGGGTTTTTATGGCAACCTTGCCAGTGTCCAGATTCTTCTTTTTTGTAGTGATTTGAACAGCAATTTGAAGCTTGGGATATTTTTCTTTTAATTATGAGATTTTAAAGAGCACAAAGAGAGGATATAGCGGGAGAGTATTTTTTTGCGTCCCATACTTTAGCCGATTGGCGGCAGTTTGTGAACGAGGTAATTTCTGATTTTGTGGAAACAATCAGAAAAAATAGGGGCCGAATAGGGTTTTATATTTAATCCAGATTTATATATTTAATCCAAATTTCCGTTAAAAATTCGCGAATTCTCCATTTTTTGTCCGGAACGAAGTCAAACATTCGGACCTTCACGTTAAGCCCATTGCTGAATTTTTACAGCAGCTTTCTTCGAAATTCTTCCTTAAAATACCTCAGGTGCCAAACGAAGAGCACTACGGTCATTAACACCACATGACTCAATTGTTGTCATCTCGCAGAAAAGACCACGAGTTATTCTGCACAAACTGTTCAACACCTTGCCTCAAAGGCCTAAACGTCGATGTGTTCTGTTTGGACTAGGGATGTTAAGCGAATCATAGAACTGCTACTCAATCACCGATACTTTTAATCACAGTTCTTACTTGTTACTGGAATATCAAAATAACAGTGATTTGGTTGCAGTGATTTTTGGAACAGTGATTGAGAGTATCTGTGATTCGGTAGCAGTGGTTGAGCTGATATCGCTTAGCTGATATTTGGCTGATATGTATCTGCATTAATTTATTGAGGGGAAAAGTATCCTTAAGGAAAGAAATAACGGGCTTAATATAAAAATCGGCTCATCGACGGAATAAAAATGTTTAATTTAGTTTAAATTGTAGGTTTATTGAGTGGTATTGCGTTTGCGTTAGTGGTATTGCGTTTGATTGGTATAACATTTTAACAATGTCATAAGGTGGTAGTGCTCTAAGTGCTTCGTTTCAAACCTGAGGTAGTTTCTCCAAGAACTTGGCCAAAAGATGCTGTAGCAATTCAGCTATGGCGATGTTGATTCTACTACCTAGTATTATAATCCATCTGTCGCCAGATGGCGCTGCTATTAATTTATTAATAATTAGATTTGCTTAAAGTTCACGGTCGGTTAAATTAGCTTTTGCTTTATAGTATGCAATCATTTCTTGAAATAATTTAGTTTTTTAATAATAACTCGTTTTGTAAAAGTGTGGACATTGTTTCAGACAAAAACATTCTTTCTACAGATCCAGATGACCGACTGCTGATGTTTTCACCCCTTGCAGATTGAGTAAACAAAATCGCCGAAGTAATTGTGTATACCTCTACTACTGCAGGAATTTAGTTGACGTATTTATGACTAAAATTAATAAACCGTCATTTGTTATGGCACTAGTGATGGCCTGATGGGCTTGCTTACCGCTCATTGTAACGGCAACTACGACCTCCTTTATAACCTGACACCCAAGACTTTGCTATACCATTGAAAGTGTCTCATAACATAAATGTATTCGGAATACAAGAACTTTGTTATCTGGAGATAGGGCCTTCGGCCCAGGAGCTCCATAAAAACTCACTATCACCCAGTAGGTTCACGTTAATTAACTACCATTACCTTTTTAGATTGTCCTTTCTGATCAGTAATCGATTACATTGCATTCGTCAATGTATAAAGAGGTAAGTTCAAAAACACTTTATTCACAGGCAATTAGAGGAAACGAATAATTTGCAAATCGAAAGAATATTAATAAAATTTTTACGTCATTTTCAATAATTCTTTAGATTATTTTAGGCACTTTGTTGGTCAATTTTATACATTCTCTGTTAACAAAATCCGGGCCCCAATTGATTTTCCAAAGAGGAAATAGGAAAGGAACTTTCTGCAAAACATAATGGATTAGAAATCAAAGGTATAAATTCAAATTATTTACATTTTTAGCATAGTTTATACAAAATATCTTGGTCTGTTTTTGTTACTTGATAGACAATGGTCATATCTGGGGATCTGCGCTACAGCTGAATTTTCATTGCAACGAAGGGAGCAGTAAAAAGTTTTATTAATTTGTCAAAAAATTCTTTAAGTTCAAGAATTCCTAGTTCATCCCTTATTTTGGTACTTCTGTAATACCATGAGATGTCCATAATTTTAAGGTGGGTAGAATTTTGGAGTGTTTTAAGTTTGTTTATGTGGGTCTTAGCTGCATATTCCGTGTCTGCAATGTTGAGCGTGAATGCTAGTGGATAATCCATCGTCGTCTACCAATTAACAAAACAGACCAAGAACCATCATGAATTATACTAAAAATGCAAACAATAACTTAAATTCATACTTTTCATTTGAAATTCAAATCTGTTTAAAAAAATGTAGGCTGGGCTAATTTCCCTTTGGAAAATCATGTAGTCTTCCAAGCCTTCTAATTCATAATTTTAATACTACTTTTACTGCAGTAGCTACAGGTATTCTAAACTCTGGTATTTTCTGAGATCTCACTCGAGTGATGGGCTTGCCTACCGCTCATTGTAACGCCTTTAACAGCAACTACAACCTCCTTGATAACCTAGCACCCAAGACTTTGCTACACCGTTGAAAGTTTCTGATAACCTAAACGCATTCGGAACACAAGGACTTAGTTATTTGGAGACAGAGGGTGTCCTGTCCAGTCCAGAATTAGCATCGCTCTGGAGCAACACAATGTATAATACTAGGAGAATAATTATGACCTGAACACGAAGTACCTGAAGGGTACAGCTGTATCATACGCTTCGTTTGGTGGCAACGCTCTTGGTGCAATTTTGGTAACGAGTTATGGCAGGTGAAGGCAACCCATCTTTATTAGGGTTATTCCTGTTTTTATGGCAACCTCGGCAAGCTGAAAGTTTAAATTTTCATTTCGAATATTCTAGAATGTTCTTTTCATTTCCATTAAATTGTCCTTTGATTTCATTGGTTCTTTTAAATTTTTTGCCAATTCTTTTCCATCTAATGTATGGAAGAATTCAAAGGTTTAGTTTGATTTTAGTCACGTCCATTTTCCAACTATTTCTGCTAATTATTTTCCGTTGAAAAACATGTTTTTTCAAAGTTTTGTGTTTTCCTCCGCAAAATTACTTTCCGCTAAAGCTTATTTTCCGTTTAAAAAACCGATTTTTTCAAAGAATTATTTCCTTGGCGACATAAAAAAGTACGCCAAAAAATGTGGCAAGAGCGTTACCACCAAAGAAGGCGTGTAATACAGCTGTACCTAAAGAAGTAAGAACTATAAACCGGACGTATTTATTCAGTAACTAATTTTGAATCTTGTCAGTGTGACCCAAATACTAATTTTGAATACGAATGATTGAAAAGGGTCAATTAGTGAAATCCAGGCTTCACTTACTTATGAATCCTGCTTACCATAACAGTTGTGCTGCTCCAGCGTGAAGTAAATTCAACGACCTATATAGGATCCGTGTTTAGCCACGGATTGTCCAAGAACTTTTTCACAAACCACGGATTAAGTGACGAGATTCCTTCAGTGCCCACAGGGAGGCGGCAGCGCCCTCTTTGGGAAACTATTTTAAGTTCTCAGGCGGATAGTTGAACTAACGTCGCACTGGAGCAACACAACGGGGGATTGGCGACGGTCCGGGATCAATCCCAATGTGAAGGATCCGAGGACAACACCTCGTCATCTTGAACCACTGCGAGATAACGAGGTCAACACCTGAGCAAGCACCCCACTTTCGAAACTTCAACAACAAACCAACATCATGACATTTGAGGCCACGACCAAATTTACGTACAACAGCCCACACGTACACGACTGTCTGGTTGGATCGAGTTTCGAACTCGCAACCCTCCGGTTGCTATCCCGCTACGCTATGGGCTACCGAGTCCCCAACAAATTGAAGAGAATAAAACCAACAGCAATTAAGGAATCTTGATTTCCTTTGTATGAATTGGACAAATTTCCAAAAAAAATTAGGATCTTTTCCTTCGGAATTAATCCCCGACAGTTGTCAATAGCTCGTTGTGAATTTTCTCCAGTGCTACCTTAATTAACTAAATACCAACTACCATAAATATAATCTACACGAGTTGAAAGTTGAAAAACTAGTATCACGCATCTGTCAACAAAGCATTTAGTGAACGTAACTGAAGATTTTATATTTGCAAAACTACTTTTTTACTGATAGATAAATGAGCTTCGCAATTCATCACAGATAAATTCCATATGAGAAGAAAGTAATGTTTTGTATTGGGTGTCATGATACATATCTCATATCGCTAGTAGGGAGAGAGTGAATTTTCCATGGAGCTCCTGGGCCGAAGGCCCTGTCTCCCGATAACAAAGTCTTGTGTTCCGAATACGTTTGGTTATCAGAAACTTTCAACGGTGTAGCAAAGTCTTGGATGTTAGGTTATCAAGGAGGTTATGTGATTTGCTTTGTGCATATGTTGATTTGACCGTTTCAGTATTCCAATAGAAACACCGACACTAAAATAAAGGTGAAAGGTGCATTCTTAATAGTTGTAGTGGAAAATAAAATATGTCTTTCTTATTCACTAGTGGTGGATATTCTCATGAGTGATTCCATCATTATATTGTTTGCAATTCCATATCTGCCACCCAGTATGTTCACGTTAATTAATTACCTTTACTGTTTAAATTCCCATTTCTGGTCACAGTAAGTCGATTATATTACATTCGTTTATGCATAGAGGTAAGTTGAAAAACTCTTATTCACAGGCAATTAGGGAACGAATGTTTTGCAAATCGAAAATATTTCAATTCAATTCTTGCGTCATTTGCAATAATTCTTAGATCATTATAGGCAATTTATTGGTATTTCTAAATCCGGTATTTATTGGTATTTCTAAATCCGGGCCCAATTGATTTTCCAATGATTCTGTGATCTCTAGGTGGCCTATGGTCGCTATTTTAATTTGGTATGAAGGTATAAACTCTTTTTCCTATTGGATTCCAGTCAATTTATTTTCAAAGTGCTATGATAACTTCCAGGTTTGGTCAAGTAAATATAAATTCAAACCGATGCGTTTGTATCGGTGGAATTACGAAGAAAATACGCTTTTTTCCTACGTTAGGAAAAGTCCAGGGACTATAATTTCCTACGGGCAGTCCAGTACAAATTAGCCCTGGTATAAAGGTCGTCAACTAAGATGTGAAAGAAAAGAAACTGTTCTCATGCGTACGTGTCTGTTGAGGGCATATGGAACGATTATTTTTATTTCGTAGATTTCTACGTTCCATTTCTTTTTTAAATTAACCAAACATTTTACTGCATTTTTCCATTTCAAAAATTACACGGGACTTCACTGAAGAATTAGAAATTGGAGATCTCTAGCGAGTATTATACAGTTTTACTTTGAGTAAAGACGCAATGTAATCTTAAAACCAAACTCGTTTAAGTGACAGCATGTGTTAAATTCATTTGTCTAAAAACTGGATAAGAAGACAGATTGGCCTTTAGAGAGCACTTGCTCGCATCAATTCTTCATTTCAATACATTTGATCATAAATGAAACCTGGATTTCAGTTGTTACCAACGGTGCTTCCCTGCGTTTTTGGATATTGGTATCTTGTTGCTAATCTCCACGTTCAGCTCCAGCTAGACCAAATCCACAAGTCCATTCACCCGCACAAAGTCATACACCAAAAGAGGTTCAGAAGACAGGTCGTCTCGTGACAACTCCAGGCACTCGAGGATGCGTGCTGGGGAGGCCTGGTCAGATTGGCATTTAAGGCAAACAGGGTGAATCTTGCTACCACAGCAAAGTGTGAGACATCTCAGAGGGCCACAGAAAAAGCGGGAGAGCGCTGTCTGAATAGGTCTGTCGCAATTGAGAGCAAGAGATCTTTCGGGTCGAGTGTACAGGGGAAACGATCCATGCCTTCTTGTCAAGATTTTTGACGTGAATACATCTTTAAAATCGGTACGAGGGTCTAAGGCGCATGCATGGGGGTCATCGGCTGAAACTTGCGCTTCACGAAAATTGTTGATATCTCAAAGCCCCATAACTCCAGGGGAATCAGCCTATGAGGATAAATGACCTATCATCGTGTGGAGGAAAATGGGCCGCGTCGACCAGGTTGGCTACTAATCCACTCCCCCTTTGACCTTTGCACCGCGTGGTGGTTGGGAAATGAGTCACCTTTCGAGTATACGCTGGCCTGTTTAACCGCTATAATTTCAGTTCTAATCGACGGGTCGTGGTGAGGGCGTGCTTAAATTGAAGAGTTCTACAATTCCATTTGACTAGTCAACAGTTTAAACCATTTGTGTGAAAATTGTGTGCAGTGGAAAGTGACGATTTGTCGAAGATTTCACTATGAGCTAAATTACTTTAATTCACTATGAGCTAAATTTCACTATGAGCTTAATTACTAATTATTATAAACTAAATTACTTAAATTACTATTTAGATTTTACTATGAGCTAAATTACTTAGTGGGAACCAGCCTTAAGGCTGGTTCCCACTAGGCTAGTAATTTAGTCGACTAGCTAGTAATTTAGTAACTAAACGTGTTCGGACAAAACTATTTAGTCGAGTAGTTTAGTAAAATGATTTAGTGGGCTCGATCCAGTCAAATGGAAAGAAGACGGTCGAGTAGTATCCCCCACCCCACCTCATTAATCAGTAGCGTGCCACCGGACAAGTCTGAACATGTCTGTTTAGTAGAATTCATTAGTTCGTTATCATTCCGCGAGATCTGTTTCTAGTGTGTGTTGTTGTCGGCAACATGACTCGTTGGAGTGATGATACTACGGTCAAATTTGTTACTGCTTATGTGGAACAGGAGTGCTTATAGAATGTGAAATCTCTCCTGTGCAAAAATAAAGCAGTCAAGACAGTTGCAATCGATGAGTTGGTAAAAGCGATGAGAATACTGGAGTTTCGCGAGAAGGAAATCAAACAAAAATTAAAAACATTCATAAATAGCTTCACAAACTTGAACGAATTCAGAAACAGTTGACTTCCCTATTCGAAAGAGGTGTGCCAGGGACTAGCTCCTGCGGGTCAGGTCTGTGCAAATCGTCAGCCTTTTGTGATTGGTTGAGAAATTTCCTTATCGTAACGACTAAAAATCCCCAAGCAATAATTTCTCGCCAACGGCTACCTTACCAACCTCGAATCGCGAACGCATATGGCTATTTTTTCTTTCATTTCACACCCGTAGAACGTGAATGGATGTGAGCTCTAGGGAGAAATTTCCTCGGAATGTCGGTAGCACTGTAAAGCTATGTACCTGTCCTGTTTCTGCATTGGAATCCGTTCCAAAAGTAAAATATTCGTTTCAATTTAAATTTAAGTATGTTCTTGCCAACAGCGCTGCACAATAAAATGGAACATTTTGTTGAATCAGCTTTTTATTTAATAGCTATTCAATGAGATCGTCTCTTTGGTATGCAGCTAATTTATCCTCGAATGTAAATTTTGAAATGATTTTAACAATTTTTCTTCAAACTGCAATTCAGTAACTCTTGTCATTTGTATCACGTATCGTGTCCTGCTTTAAAATAACATTTCTAAATGTTCTTTTTTCTGAGCAATAAATATTGGTGCTATATTTGGATAATTTTTCTTTTTTCGCTTGCGAGAAGAGAGTAATGCTAATTTTAAATTCCGAGTGAAGGAATGTAACTGAAAACTAAATTTTGTTGAGTTAGCTTGTCATTTAGCAATACTCAATCTGGTTTACTTTTGGGTTGATTCCTTCCCTTAATGTTAGTCACGAACTAAAATGTTTATATGATGTGTGTGCGTGGTTAAAGTGATGCCTGGTGAAACAAACTAGCTGGATTGTAAGGCTTAGGCCTAAAGGAAATGGTTTTAACAAAGTATGTGTTGTCTTCCCTAAACACATTAAACTGCTCTTTACTCTTAAAAATATGTGTGTTTTTGAATTATGCATTGCTATGTTGTCTCTTCCTATGCTCTATGTATTTCATCAGAATGTCGATATAGCACAGTAAATCTATCCACCTGTAATTTTTTGCATTGGAATCCGTTCCAAAAGTAAAGTAGTATTTGTTTCAACATGAATTTAAGCATGTTGTTTTTTGCAAACTGTGCTGCACAACTAGATGGAAGATTTTGTCGAGTCAGCTTTTTAATTTATGGCGATTCAATAAAATCGACTTTTTGGTATGCAGCTAATTATCCTCTAATGTAAGTTTTGAAATGATTTTAGCAATTTATATTGAATATGCAATTCAGTAACTCTTAACATTGGTATAACTTATTCTTCTGCATTAAAATGACATTTCTAAATGTTCTTTTTTGTGGGCAATAAATATTGGTGCTATAGTTGAATAATTCTTCCCTTTTTGTATGCGAGAAGATAGTATTGCTATTTTTAAACTCCCGAAGAGGAATGTATAACTGAAAACTAAATTTTGTTGAGTTAGCTTGTCATTTATCAATAATCAATCTGGTTTACTTTTGGGTTTATTCCTTCCCTTAATGTTAGTTACGAACTAAAATAGTTTATATAATGTGTGTGCATGGTTTAAGTGAAGCCTGGTGAAACAAATTAGCTGGATTGTAAGGCTTGGGCCTAAAGGAATTGGTTTCCAGCGAACTAAGCTTCGTCTTCCCTAAACACATTAAAACTACACTTTACTCTAAAAAATGTGTTTTTTATTTATACATACATATTCTCTTGCTATGTTTTCACTTCCTATGAGCCTTACTGAATTCTATTTTCTCATTTTATACCCACAATTTTCCCTATCTGTATGAGCATTCTAATTGAAAAATATTAAAGGCAAAATATATATACACTATAGGTCAATTGTCCTGATTATTCTCAGATTTGTACCAAAATATATTCAGAGATGTACCTAAAGAGAGGACAATGTTCAGTGGCGCTGAGGACCCTTACTCACTTTTGGTGAAATACTTTTCATCTTATCCTTATTAAAGTTTCAGCTGCAAAGAGGTTATGAAAATTGAAAATAGTATATAAGTCTTTCTGTGTATTACATAATTACTATTTTTAACACCTAGCAGTCATTTTGATGAAGGATAAAGAAGCCAATTAAACTTGGTTTGCAAGCATGCTCTGCACTATTGATTGATACAGAACTGGTACATTCGTAAAATAATTTAAAGAACTTGAATGTAAAAAAGTATTGAAATGTTTTTGTTACATGCACTTCTCCCAAAGACAGTTGCAAATGCTGAACTTTGTTGTGTCAGCTTGCCATTTTATAGCCACTCAAAAAAGTTAACCTTTTAGATTTTATTATGGATTCATTCTCTGTTATGTATTTCCTAGTTATGAAGTCAAACTTTGTGTATATAAAATGTATTTAGTGATTTGCTTAATGTAAAGTATGGTGGAAAAAAATCTAGATTGTAAGGCAAATGTTTAATGGAATTTTTTATGAAAATACCGTTTTCTTTCCCTCAAGACATGTATTAAAATGTCCTTTATTTGGATATTTTGTATTTAACTTGTTCAACATTCTCCCAGTTATAACTTTTTTCTTTCTGAATTTTCAATTACAAAATATTGATTTTTGCTTTCTTTGTAGTTTGTTTAACTGTTTAAATTTGAAAGGGATCGTAAAAGAATATTTGGGAAGAGCATTAATTGTTTGAGTACTTATTTGTACTCGTGTGTTTGCACGCCCTCAGGGGCTCATCTCCTTGAGGTGTATACGGGCTTCAAGGACCCAATGTACTTTAGTGATCTGTTCTCCTGTGGGATTTTTAGTAAACACTGGAGTCACTCACATATATATTTTTACTGTGCTTTGTGTACTATATATATATACACTATAGGTCAATTGTCCTGATTATTCTCAGATTTATACCAAAATATATTTCGAGATGTACCTAAAGAGAGGACAATGGTCAGCGGCGCTGAGGATCCTTACTCACTTTTGGTGAAGGCCTTAGAATTAAAATAAGATGTTCATAAGAAAGAGGACTAAAAACTAAGTTTTAATGAAAAACAATAAAATGAATTTAATCCTATTTTGATTCATACGTCAGTTTTTCCAATTCCTGTTGGAAGAAATTTTTATCATTGAATTTGAATGAACTACTTTAACATGCACATGATCATCGCTTTCAACACAGAATTTGACTGAAGCATGTTCCGCTTTTCTTTTTTTCACATTTAATTCTATATTTTTTGTGCCTACGTATTTATAACAGTTGCTGAAAATGATATATTGTCTAAAGAATAGCTATCTAGAAATATTAATTTCGCGATTAATTAGCGACAGCTATTAATCGCGAAATTAATTAGGGTGGTAGTAATAATGTAAGACTTCTAATAAGCAAGTTGGTTTTCGTATGTCGGCTTTATACCTTCCACCCTAAAGTGCAATACAGTGAAGTATTGCTCTGTCATTTTCGTACTTAAAAGTGTGCCTATCTTAGTGTCTTTAGGAAGAGATATTGAAAAGTGCAACCAAACAGTCAGTCTCTATTTTAGGGATATAATTGGACCGTGATTCTAGTGCAAGTTCATTGATGTACCAAGATGTTTTGGGTCTACAATTGGAAAAGAAAACCACATTATCAAAAAATTCACACTGTTTTGAGATTGGCGACGGTCCGGGAACAATCACGAAGGGAAAGATCCAAGGACAACACCGCGTAATTTTGAACCACGGTCAGATGACGAGTTAACACCTGAGATGGCACCCCACCCTCCAAACTTCCACATCACGCCAACATGAGGACATTTGAGGCCACGACAGATTTAACGTGCACCAGCCCCTTTTGTACACGACGGTCTTTGGTTGGATTCGAACTCGCAAACCTCCGGTTGCTAATCCGTTACTCTTCCAACCGGGCTACTTAAATACATTGGAGAAATAAATAAAAGAAATTGCTCTTTTAAAACATTTATTGAAAACAAATTAATTTGAAACTCAATTTGTAATGTGTTTGATCCAAAATTGAAAAATGTTTTCCTAGTTCTATTATAATTGTTTTAATTTTGCGTTATAACTTCATCAAAGGAAAGTTCTCTTACTTAGTCGTTCATCTTAGTATAGAGTTTAAAAAATGCTATGCTTTTGATGCCAAACATCAGCAAACACGAAAATTTCCAAATTCGACTTACAAGTTGAAAAGAGCACTTTATGTACGACCCCCCCCCCATCAAGACAAAAGGGGTTTGGGGACCCGACGTGGGGTCCCCCGATGATGTGTAAAATAAATCGTAAAAGGAGGTGGAAGAAATGGTTGGTGATTGTATCAATGATACTCGGTCCCCGGAGGGACATCTTTCACTCAACCTTCTCTTATCTACATAGCAGTGGACAACCCATTTAAGATGTCTGGTTTTTTATTCAGATTAATGAGTTTTTCTCAGTGGAGGGTCAAAGGAAAACACCTTTTTCTCGCGTCAATGGGTCCCGATCATTAGAGAGGGGGCAAAAAAAGACGACGCGACTGCTATAATCCTATGAAAGTAGTAATATCCAGTTACAGTAAAATTTCCAAAGAAACATTTTCTATTTTTCTGGAAATATAAGACATGCTTATTAACAATATTTTTCCATAGTGAGATCTCTAAAATACATCCTAGCAAGCCTAGTGGGTGATCTTCCTCTCTGAAATATATCCAATAAAGGTGTTAAGACTGTCCAGTAGTTTCTTCTGTGGACTCCACACGCACACATGCATTGCCTTTTAGTAATATAGATTCTACTGTACATTATTGAATAATATATTATGTAGTTTAGGTATACTGTGTTATTATATTTCTTGCACATAAATCAAGCTGTACTTGTAAAAATCATGCGGCGAAGTATGATTGACACTGCTGATTAAGATCGGCCGTTCCTTCGCTTTTGGCGATTTTTTAAAACCAGGTGTTCCATATATTCGTCTTTACACACATGTTCACAATTCAACAAGCTTCTCGTTGAATAAATTCTTTGAAAATACACATCCATTGTGAATCCCCAGTAAGAAGGTACATAACATTTGCTACCATAACAATCCTTAGATTATATGTTATAATTATATATTCCTCTATTCTACCCAGTTCATCATTTAAGAAATCGACTTTTTAAAATTGTTTTGTTTTTTCAACTTTATTGCACATTTACAGTCGTTGGTGATAGATGACTTCAGTCCAATTTGTATTAATCGTAAGTTAGATAAAGTATAAAATTTAGTTTTAAACAATTTACATAGGACACTTTTAAAGAACGAAGTAAATTGAAAAACTAAGAGAATTATAGCTGTAATTTTGTTTTAACAATGCTTTGTATCCCGATACTTAAATAAACATTGTTCATAAATTAAATAAGGATATATTATAAGGAAAGGATGTATTAAATTTCATATATAAAAGCCCCAATATCTTAAATTTACCTAATGTTCAGAATTTTATATAATTTTTCATAAGATTTTTATACTCTAAGAATATTTTTAAAAGACATTTATATTTACTTTAAATAAATTTAGCAGTGTTATGTGATTATTTATAGTGATAAAATTATCATAGTTCACTATATTCTGTAACTGAAAAGTTCTATGAATAAGCAATTTTATAAATTTTGTATCTAAAATATTTCGTGAACTCAAAATCTTGCATAAAATAAGCCATCTATCTACAAACATGGGAATCCTAATTTACTTTTTGACTGAAAATTATTTAATTATATAAAATACATTTATATTTTTACTTTCAACTATATGTAATATTCATGACAATTTATCTTTCTGTCTATAGACTGGTTGTAATTTATTACAATATTTTTGATTGTAATAAAATTAAGATAGACACTTCATTTTACACTTTAAAAATTTCAAAATTTCTCACATACCCTTATGTATTCTTTTAAATTTTATCGAAGCTTGTGTTTTGTTTTCTCAGGAGTTAATAAACTGATTAATGTAAAGTTTCCATAGTAGTGTGGTGCAAGATAATTGGAATAACAAACCTTAAACATCTATGAATACATTAGACTTTATTTAATGATGGAAGAGGCAGTTAATTGAAATCGAAAATAATTTTCGCTTTTAATTACACGTGCACAGCACCGTCTCATTTATATTATTTGACTCTTTCTGAGACCATTTAGTAAATTTCAGTTTTAACTCTTCCTAGGAAAACTGTCGTCGTTGGGTGTAACGGCGGCTAGAGGAACGTTCACCACGACAACGTGGGAAAATGGAAAATCTTGTTGACTCAGGTGTCGAGAGGAAAAGCCCACACTCCATAACGACCACCCGAAAACATCTTAATGATTTCTTAACGACAGCCAGCCAGCAGGGGTCGGAAATCGCTGTGGTTTCAAAACAAAGGGCAGGCGCCTTTCTGTCGCTCTCTTCGACATTTCGAGACCAAGAAGATTGATATAAATGATGATGAGTTTCCGACAGGGTTTGATGGACCCTTTCAAGTCCGCCGAAGTCTGTCGTAAAAGTTGAGGGGAAAGACCAACGTGAGACAGCCAATCAAGAACGTGAGAAATCTTCAACACCCAATCCAGCACCGACTAAAAGGCGGACCAGAAACGGAAAGGAGGAGTCGATAAGCACCCAACATATAGAGTTTTTGGAGATATCATCAGAGAGAGAGAGATCACGAGAAGAGAGATCACGAGAGGAGAGACGAGAGGAGAGACGGAGACAGAGGATCACAGAGGATCAGAGAGCTTGGAGAAAAGCGGTCAACAGAGACCGTTTTTGGAGCTTGAAGTGAATATTCGTTCACTGTTGTGCATTTATCCCACCTTGGGATCCTATACTCGCCGGAGTATTTTAGTGAGAAAGGCTCGACCGTAGCCGTAAAGGAGAACCCTCCTAGAGATCCGTGTAACTGCTCATCCTAGTAGTGATCCTGTCCGGAAAGACTGAGATTTCCTGCCTTGGAACTCTGTACTCATTCGAGTAATTTTGTGTTGAGAATAGGCTCACCCGTAGCCTTGCGTTAGACTTCCCCGAGCGAAATTGTGAGGCTCGCCAGCAGCCCTAAGCGCCTCGATAGAACTTTGGACCTTCCAAGGAACTAATATTAATGAACTTTACATTCATTTTCCGACTTTTTGTACAAATTGTAAAATAAACCAATTTAGTCCAGAATCGGATATTTTCAATGGTAACTAGTCTAGCTACCCGTGAATCAAGACGTTACAGACTAGTTAACTTTCTGGTGGCAGCGGAAGCGATCGACACCCAGTCGTGAAGAAGTAACAGAAGAGATCGACACCCAGTCGTAAAGCAGTAGCGGAAGCGATCGACACCCAGTCCTGAAGTAGCGGAACCGATTGACGCCCAGTCCTGAAGTAGCGAAAGCGATTGACTTCGTTCGACATCCAGTTCTGAAGGAGTATCGAACCGACCGACACCCAGTCCTGAAGTAGCGGAACCGATTGACTTCGTTCGACATCCAGTTCTAAAGGAGCATCGAACCGACCGACATCCAGTCCCGGAGAAGTAGCGACTTCGTTCGACATCCAGTTCTGAAGG
This sequence comes from Meta bourneti, assembly GCA_933210815.1. Lineage (NCBI taxonomy): Eukaryota > Metazoa > Arthropoda > Arachnida > Araneae > Tetragnathidae > Meta > Meta bourneti. The sequence continues at coordinate 78,138,358 of OW119933.1, read as the reverse complement.
AGTATCGAACCGACCGACATCCAGTCCCGGAGAAGTAGCGACTTCGTTAGTAGGTAGAAAATGCGGGTTCTAAATCAGTGGTGGAGAAGGTGGTGAAATCGAGTGGAGTTGAGTTGTACCGGAAGTGACGTTGAGTTGTACCGGAAGTGACGTCATAACCGGAAGTGGAGTTGTACCGGAAGTGACGTCATACCTAGTGGAGTTGAGTTGTTAGTTTCGTTTTCAATGTTGAGTTGAGTTTAGTTGTTTCCTTCCAGCTTCGAGTGGAGTTGAGTTGTTAGTTTCGGTTTCTCGGATTTCGTCGAATAACACGTGTTTACGTTTTGGACTTGCGAATTTCAGAGGGATTGGATTTAAGGCGAATTTCAGAGCGGTTGGATTTAAGAGCTGATTTTTCTGTAACTCGTAGCGCCATCTATTAGTACTTTTTGAGTAAAAAAATAATAAAATCTTTAAAACATATTTTTAAAACTAAAAGATGTGATATTTTTTGCTGGGATCGAACTGACTACCAAAAAGTACTCGTAGTCGAGTGTTAGTTGGATGAGAATATAACCATTCGGCCACGAATACCTGGTTACTTACCGAAATATAATCAATTTAAATCTGAATACATTAAGTGCGTAATTGGCTGTTAAAATAGTATAGATTGCTCCACCACATCAATAAGTTCGATCAGTTTTTATCTGCGTTTCTGACATAGAAAGGTGAATGTGGTGGAGAATGATAGAAAGGTGAATGTGGTGGAGAATGACGTCATTCCAACGTGTTCAAACGTGGAATCAAACACGTGGTGGAGAATGTGGTGGAGAATGACGTCAATCTAACGTGTTCAAACGTGGAATCAAACACGTGGTGGAGAATGACGTCAATCTAACGTGTTCAAACGTGGAATCAAACATGTGGTGGAGAATGACGTCAATCTAACGTGTTCAAACGTGAAATCAAACACATGTGGTAGGCAATGAAGTCACTCGAGAGTAGAGTAGAGTTGAGTAGTAAGTTTACCTCCGCGTTTCTGACATGAAAACGTGAATGTGGAGAAGAAAAGTTTTAGTACCGAATCTGGCAATGGTATGTAATAAGGTTATTTGTGGACTCGCAGAATGGCAACACCTGGACCCATTCTAACAGGTCTGACCAGTAAGATTCTTTTGACTGCAAAATATCCCAGAGGAGGACGTGTCGCTGCCCTGAAATCTTGGAAGTGATATCACTTGTATCTTCAAACGTGTTCATTCCTGTTCCTTAGTGCTTTTAGTGGAAAAACATGAAGCGATCATTTCCTTTTGGATATACTTTACCCTTTACAGATCAAAAAGTGAATATGCATTCTGGGGCCGATGTACTTTCATCTCAAGTATCTGATTCATCAATGAATGAACTAGGTCCAAATAGCTTCCATTTGGGTGATACCAAATTTGCTGTTGTCTCTTGCTTCAAGGGAATTATCCGCGTGCATATTCGTCATTATTACAGAGATCAGCAGGGAGTGCTGCAGCCTTCCAGAGAGGGAGTTTCTTTGCTTCCTAAAGTCTGGAAAGCCTTCTACGAAGCAATTCCTAGCTTTCGCTCAAAGAACGCTAGCGATGTTATTATCGTTTCAAGAAGCCTTTTACTCTCCAAAGAAATTCGGGGAAACGAGAAATGTGTGAGTTTTCAAAATATGTTTCAAAAGAAAGACTGTGCTTTTCAACTAACTGCAACGCGCATTCTTCTCTCTGTGAAACAATTGGATCGACTGGAAGCTGTATCGGAGGAAATTACTGAAGCCATTAATGAAGGATTTGTTAATGAATCCCTCGATTATTTTGTGAAAGAAGAATTCGTGAAACGTGGAGCAGGAACCGATGAGAAATATTACGGCGATCCTGATAGATCTGAGAAAGTGAGCGAACTTACCGACAGAGTGGCTAAACATCTAAAAGTACTCATTTCGGAAAAAATAAAGAAAATGATGAATTGTTTTGGATGTGAAAACAACTTTGAAAATCAACTTGGGCATGAATGTATGACTATGAGTTTAAGTGAACGTTACGATCGGTATTTCCTAAACGCTTTATATGAAATCGACTGGAATAGATTCGGAGAAACTTTAACTTCGGAGAATATGTCCTTGAGGTATTTATTCTTTGATTTTGACGTTCTACGTTTTGTAAATACAACAACTCTGTACGAAACAGTACGGAGGCTTTATGTTAATGATAAATCTGATAGTTTTACATGTTAAAGAATATAAATATGTTTTGTATATATATATATGTATAATCAATAAATTCTTTGTTTATCTTTTTCAAATGTGTCTCTCTTTATTTTAAAATGTATAAGTACTTATTTTATTACTTTTCTTTTTTTTGTATTTGTATACATACTTTTACTTACTGCAGTGTCATTTGACACATTTAGAATTGTATATTATACCGTCTGTTATTAGAACTAAAAAAATGACAAACAAGTAACATATTTCTGTAAAAGACAAGTTTATTCAAACACAGACATGTACACAAAATAAACATTCCCTTACAAGCTTCCGTGTATTTAACATTTAATAGATTGCAAGTTCACAAATTGAATAGATTTGTAACATTGACATTTTTTTCTCTTTCAAAGATTTTCTGAAAAACTTTCTAGAGATCTTTGACGCGGCTGTTTCTGTTTTGGAGAATGAATTGTAATTTTTCTTTCTCCAGATAGATGTAATTCCATTGTATCATTACACATATTTAAAGAGTAATCATCTATGATTCCATCACTATCACAAATTGTTACATAACCTTTATCGAGTATCATTGTAAGGCCAAATATGAATGCTGAGATTCCCATGAAAATAAGAACAGAAAATGCTCTTCTCTGGATGAGTTCCATTGCTTGAAATGAGACATAGACCTTGATTATAATCAATATATACTGCTTGAAACTTGAAAGCCTCATGGATTTTTTATAGCGGGGAAATAACTGATGATTTACAGAGGAAGCCAATTACAGACTCGTTTTGGGGTTGGGGTAGGCATCACTTCTTTCATTACCCTCACTGCCTTACCGAGTTGTTGAGGTATAGCAAATTTATTTTTTACAAAGGAACTGGGGAAGTTAATTTCCTTAAGTGCATCTTTAAACTGTTCTTGTCCATTCACGTACTTATCCATCTTTCTTTTTCGCACTAAACGGTCTATCAGGTCAACAATATTAGAACTTTTCACTATTTTACCTTTATACACAAATTCTCCATTAGGCATCCAAGAAACAACCTCTTTATTGCGTTTTAAATAAAGAATAATATTTGTAGTTAATCCAATTAAGTTTTTGGGAACGGTCTTGAGCACCATCTCCTCCACATTTAACGTTCTTTCTTTCTCATTCGCAATATCTGTTTCCTTCTCTGGATTATCTGACAGTTCTGAATTAATTGATACAGATGGTGGATTCAATACATTCACGTTAATCCTCCTCTGCAATACTTGATTGTATAACTTAATTTTTTCATCATCATCCATTTTATTAACTAAAATACTTTTCATCTCACAATCTAATTCACTCAGCTGTTCGTCTGAAGGTATATGTCTTGATAATCTCTCCTCTGGAACTAAAATCATTTTCCTTGCATATTGCATGTTTTTACTTGTTAAGTAGAGTAGTCAAGACAGTGAGTGCTGCGGGAATTAAGATATTTAAAAACCCTCCTTTTTGAATAATAATTTTTCGCTTTTTAGTGAGGGTTACTTTTTTATCTGCTAGGTCTCTAAGCGTATGCTTATGACGAGAAAGTTTTTTCTTCTGTTCATCTGTTAAAGGAACATTCCCTTTTAAAGTGTTCAAACAACATTCAGCTATGCAATGGATGCTAGATTTCGGAAGATTTTTTAAAAAGGCTTTCCGACATTTTGTGGGGCATACAGTTAAAAGTCTCATCCGTTGCACGTCTCCTTCTGTTAAAGGCATGATGAACAATGAATTATTTGCAAGTTGGGAGTTTATTTATTTTAACTGATAAACACAAGTTTCTTCTCCTGGAAGGATTTTTGTACGCAGTCGCATACTCTCTTCTGTTTCAGATTTCAAATCTACAAGTAAATAGCTGAAAGGCTTTTTCGTGGCGTCCTCAAACACTTCAAGAAAAAAATGTAAATTTCGAGGGTAGAGTTGTCGACCGAGGTGTATAATTTGACTTACATCACGTCGCGATTTAAATAAAAACATGTAATGACAGTTTAATGAAATTTCTCTGAATTCTTTTCCTTTATGAAACAAATTTTGCGTTACAGTCATCACAGATAAATTCATATGATGAGATCCTTTTGTATACAAGTTTGTTATTCTTTTATCACTGCCACATTCAGAAATTAAATCGTCATATATAAAAAGTGTATTATATCCTAAATATTGCTTAAAGTTTTCGGGTATTCCTTCTACAAAGATGATATTCGGCATCTCATCGTATAACTTTTGATAGATTCCATAAAACCACACTATTTTATCAAGGGTAGGATGAATTATATCTGTGTGGCTGTTTATCAATTTTTTCAAAAAATGCGACTTGCCTGATGATGTAGGTCCACAGACAAGAGCAGTGAAAGGATGCTTTAAAGCGAATGAATTCATGGTTACAAATGACAGAAGTAAAGACTAGGGCGATTACTTATACTTTTTTTATTGAAATAAAGGTACATGTATATTCGAAATTTTTTTCACAAAGTTATACACACGTATATCATTATTTGTAGACTGTCTATCAAATAATTTAACAGTAAATTCCATAGATCTACTTCTAGATCTTTGATACAAAAAGTATACACAATATTGTCCACAAACAGCAGTTTTAACACTTTGAAGAGGTATGTCGTTGTAGACCACATGCGGAACTTTTTTGAAGTAGTCATGTATGTAGCCCAAAAAATACGAAGGTGGTTGACCGAACGAATCGAAAAACTCTACACTTGTTGGTGATTTCATATAAACAGCTAACCAATGAGTCCCTGGTTTGTGATGAGGATCGGTGTTTAAAATAAATGCAGCCGGAAAACTCTTAAAATTCTTGGGAATTCGATCACTTGGGAAAACTCCAACAAAATATAAACGTGTGTATGCATCACTTCGTAAAATGTTATTCAATTGTACCACATTCATATCGAAAAATCACACAAAATATTTCTAGACTTCGTAATTTCGATCACGTTTTGAAATTCTGCATATACCAGCACTGAAACAGTTTTCGGTAAAGCGTTTGCAAACTTTATTTCAATGCGAAGATTTCCTTGATGAATTAAATTTAAATGGTTGCCATCACCCAAGTCTGGTGTTAAGTCAAAGGCATATAGCGTGTACCCTTCGGAAAACTCATCTCTGTTAATATAGATACCTTTATTGGATGAGAGTTTTTCACTTCCTAGGAGCAAACTATTGTAAGCACGAATAAATTGGCCGTCGGCATAATTAGGATCCAAGGGTTTGTAGCTGATAGGATTTCCATCTACGTAAACGCCTATGAAATTTACATGGTTATGCTTGAGGTAAAATGGGTTTGTTGGGTAAGTGCCACTAAATGAATCATGATCGACACATGTTACAACTATCCGTTTCGGGAGTTGCCCAGAAAATATGTTATCCTGTGAAAATGAGAAAGAACCTTTCGATACTGAATATAGCTTACACAAAACTCGATCCATTGGATATTTTGCAGATGATTTTTCTAAGGCTTTGGCATGTCCAATTAAAACACCTGGACTGACTTTCACTTTCCGGATGAAAAGGGATGCATGTTCAATAACAATGTCATAATTTGCTTTTTGAGGAGCAATGAGACAAAACTCCGGTTTGCTGCGTATTAACTTTAACTTTAAGTCTACCAAGTTGAGTAATAGACGATCTTGATAAAACAAGTCGCAATGTAAATTTCCAATCATATCTAAAACTTTACTCTTTTCAATCATAGAAGCCCGTTTCTTCAACCCTGCATTTTCACTTGAAGGATCGGTTTCATCAAAGTGTCCTGCTGTATCTTTGTAGAAGCATTCTGAAGTTAGGAAGCTTTTCTTATAATCAGAGCCGTAATTGAGCAAAGTCTCAATGTAAGCTCGGTAAGGGTAAGTGTTACTGGATGATGAAATTAGACGCTCATTCAAACTCACATCGACTTGGGAAAATAACGAGTGAAGAAATAAGTTACATGGAGCAACTTTTTCATTTTCTGGTAAAACTGCATTGTCCTTTACAACTTTAACTTTTACATAGAGTTGGGTTGCTGATAAATCGATGTATTCCTCACCACTACCAGATATGTTGAATTCGATAGGTCCACCATCACGAATATTAGCTATGGGATAAAATTCAGACCACTGCCCTTTTTCAATAGCTGTTTGAGTCGGTGGCATAAGAAATAAGTCCAGTTCAGATTTCACAGAGGGTAAGGAATCATTTCGTATTAAGGCCATGCTAAAGATTATGAGAATATGTCAGGTGCACACAGCTTGCGATACTTCTTTCGAATGATGCGTTTCTTATTTGTGCGTTTCCTTTTATTTCCTCCAACCATTGATTTCACTCGAGTGGATACTTTATCGGTTAAAGTTTTCGTTGCTTCTTTAGCTCGGTCTTTGATAGCTGACTTTACATCTTTACCTTGCAAGTAATCATTTGCAATATCCACCCCAGATCGAAGTGCTTGCTTTCCCAATGCTTTCGCACCTGATTTAAATAAAGGAAAAACCATCCTAAACATGCTTCGAAAAATTCCACCCAAGCCACTTCCTTTCTGCAGAGAGATGCCTTTGTAATATGACAAGCCATTACCTGCTTGCTGAGTATAATAGTCTTCAAATGTTTTGGTGCAACAACGATAAGGTTGATACATTTTGTTCTAGAGATTACAAATGTCTCAAGCGAAAATGTAGTTTCACTATCAACTTCCCGCGTTCAAATGAGACGTAACGACCAGTGTGTGTCCTTATAACGATTTCAATCGAATCAAAATTTTTTCTGGAAACTGATAAATAATGAGGTCTCTCAAATTGTTCTTGAATCATGTCACCATCTCTTCCCTTCACTGTCAGAGTTCGTAAAAGAGGAGCTAAGACCCCACCAACAAATTCAGGCTGAATGATATCGGTGTAAACGTACAGCAAATGTAAATCAACATTAGGATCCGCAACAAAAGGACTCTCAGTGATTACTGTATCTATGCCTCCATTTCCTGGAATAATATTTTCTCCAATCACTTTATTAGGTTCAAAACCTAAGTTTTCAGCTAATCCCTTGGATAATCGCAGCTTTGCTCCGTTAGTGAGCTGCAACACCACCTTTTTTGTGTGTTTGTTATATTTCATTTGAATTTTTATGTGCTTCGGAAATGCATTTAAAATGTCAATCGGAGAATCATAAAATCCGCACGCTATTTTTCCATTCGTTTTTACTCCGTTTCCTAAATCATATTCGAAAGAATTTTCACCATCAATAATGTTATTCCACATTCTGGGATAAATTATTTCAACTAATCCAACTTCCCATTCACCTGAGAGTTCTAGACGTTTGGGGAGTTTCGTGTAGAAGTGAGACATTGTGTTGCCAGGATAAAACTCGATAGAGCTGTCGCTGGGCAGTGTGACGTAGAAACTCATTGTGGGTTATGGAAGCGAAACAAATTTAATGAGCAGACTCAATTTATCGAAAATAAGTCTTTGGAATGAATCCAGGCGTTAAATTTGCGAGGATAACCTCTAAACTTGACAAAGTATTCCAAACGTTTCTTAACTACTCTCTTCTTTAAAATTTTCTCAACATGAAAAGAATGCGATTTTTTAACTTTCTGCAGTTCTTCTGAGTAAAATGTACCAGTGATTATTTCTCCCATTAAATCTTTTATCTTATATACTGGTAGCTTTCTACGTATACAACGCTGAATCGTAAATATTTCCTCGGACCAATTATTTTCATATCCTTTCTCAAATGTTAATTTAGTCTTTGCAACCCTAACGAAGTCTCCAACCTGAAATTTGAATGGAATCTCCTTAACATTAGTTTTATTTACATCTCCATATAAGGTATTCCACACTTGTTTTTGATTTTCAACTGTTACATTAATAGGTTCTTTTTTTATGCTGCGATGGAGTGTATGATTATAACTGTGTACGAGTTGGTCTAAGACATCTATAAATCGATAGGTGTTTTTATTGGTAAAGTATTTCCACATTTTCGTTTTCAAAGTACGATTGAATCTTTCAACAACACTAGCTTTGGTTTCATTATTTGTCGTGAAAAACTTTACTTGGACAGATTTTAAATAAGATTGAAATGATTTATTTGTAAATTCAGTTCCTTGATCTGTTTGTAATTTTTTCGGTTTTCTTTCCTTGAAAATTGACTTAAATGCATTTACAATGCTAGATCCATTTTTCCGTTTCAAAGGTATGACCCATGCATATTTAGAAAAAATATCTATACATGTTAACAGATATCGATAACCATCGTTGTATTTTACAACACTTAACATGTCTACTAAATCCGATTGCCATTGAAAATCGATTCCCCCAACAATAACTCTGTTTCGCAGAAAGTTGCGACGAACGCTTTTATGTAGGGTGTATGCATTCTGACTCTCCAACCATTCTTTGATAGTCTTTTTTGGAACTTTCCCTTTCATTGCTTGATACAAGGCATTTATTCCACCAAAGCTCCCTGGTAAGCTAGGGTCTTCATAATACTGAGCTAACTCGTCTTTACCCATTCAGTCCAGTTACAGAGATGCAACTTCTGTTACTTTACTGATATTTCTACTAGAAATAGTAAAAAAACTCAAACTATACTTCCTTAATTTCATCTACTTTCTATCAAAAAATATATATAAATCTTGTCCAATGGTAGATTATATATATCATGCTTTCAAAATAGTGGTAGAGAAATCAGTTTTCTAATGCAATAACTTTTTCATAACAAATTGCAGATTGTAACCATAACATGAGAAAAATACTTGTTTGTAAGTTTAAATAAAGAGAGAAACATTTTTTTAAAGAAAAAAAAAATCGTTTATTAAATAATCATAATCAGAGCATGTATGTAAACAATAATGTACCCCTCAATAGTAAACTGACCCATATGGCCAAGTCATTAATACTTCTTTTTTCTTTTTTTTTTAAGCATAATTCCATGTTCCTTGACAAAACACAATGAATTTCTGGGGTAAAGTTAGGGAAAATATTTTTAACATCTAGTATAGTAACACATAGAATTTATATATATATATATATATATATATATATATATATATATATAATACATCTCATATTAATTTTTTTAAATCAAATACAAAAGCAATCAGTACAGCAAAATACGAAAGCATTCAGTACAGCAAAATACGAAAGCGTTCAGTATAGCACAATACGAAAGAATTTAGAGCAAATATACATATATACATTACATCAGACAAGCGAGTAATGCCCCCAAGGTAGCGTATGAATACCATCATCGAGAACGTATCGTTTGGAATCAGTGGAGGAGAGGGCAAGTTTATTTTGGGTTATTGAATACAAAGTATGATGCTTGGATTTGATTAGATTCATCTTTGCATGCTTATTTCGTTTATGTAATAGGCATTTTAGATAGTCATCAAAGTTAATGCTTTGTTCAATTGACTGTTTTTTGATGCCTTTCAGTTTCTTAACTACCTTCCTACCTTCGACTTTGTACGAGTACATTTTTGACCTTAACCCTACGAATACGGTCATAATACTACCACTATTCTCGTCCTTCATTTTACCTACTATTTTCTTATTTAATTTGGGAATATCATATTTATTGTTTTCTGGGAAATCTGAAGTGTCATAAAGGTCCAAATTTTTTTTAATATCTTCGAAAAAATCATTTGTGCGAATATGATAAATAAAAGAGTCCGTATCAGTATATAATAGTTTTGCTTTTACGTCATATTCATTTTTTATCACATTATAGTGAAAATCAGTCATTAAAGTTTTGGATATATCCAGTATTGACATACCAATACAGATGGGTTTGTTAAAAATTAGTTTAGTTTTTTGCATATGAATGGCTACTAAATTTTCTGAAAAAATTGTCCTGCGATTAAAATTAGGTTTAGCTATCAATTTTGAAGCGGACTTTTCGTTTGAGCATAACCGAATGTCAACTCTTCGTCGAATATTTTCGATGGTTTTTCCAAATATAGAGTTGTTCATGAGTTTAAAAAAATCTTTTTCAAAAGAGTTTTTAGCTATTGCTCTCATATTTGTATTCAGTTCTATATAAGTTTTTAACCAATCTGTTTCTATAAATTTTATAGCTCTGTTAATTTTTTTTAATTTTAGACCTAAATCCAAATAATGCAAAAGAGATTTATGATGAATAACATACCTCTCCTTGTGAGTGAGCGTTAGTAGTAAGCGATTTTCCTTATACCCAGGAGGAACGGCATTTAGGGCAGCTAATGGATAATCACTATGTAGATCATGGAGTTCCTGTGGATACTCCAAGTCCACATCTAAAATGTATCCATTTTGGTCATCATTACGCAGTGTATCTATATCAATAATGTTGCACCACTCAAATCCTTTGATAGGTAGTTTCTGGGACATCGCCCAACCATACAAATTATTGGCGTCTAGGTAGAGAAGGTAGCTGGAGGGCTGAGAATCATCATAATTAGACATATATTTATTATTTGCTTTAGCATGTCGATGAGAACATTGAGAAACTCCTCCCCTGATTCCTTGTTCGACAAACATAAGCATGTCATAATCTGTTAAAAGTTCTATTTTCACTCCGGTACTCTTCAACATGGCATCCCAAGATAGTCCTGGAGCGGTATAATACCATGCAGGATCTAGCTTGTAGGATGCCATGCATAGTTTTCGAAAATTTTCGAAAACGTCGCAGAGCAGTAAAACATCAGTTTTAACATATAAGTCCGAATATTCTCCGAGGGTTTTAATGTTGAAAGATTTCCACACATTTTTTGCATGAGCGTAATCACTATCCGTAGTTGCTGTTTTATTTAACACATTATAAAATTTTTCTTGAGATGGAAGTTGTGTTTCGGAAAATTTATCCATGGAATCCATGTAATCATACGGGTACACACCCTTTCTTATCATAAGTTTCCAATTTGAAGGAAAATGATTCTTCGTATGGTGAAATTCATGTTGTAGGAGATTATTCGCGAGGGTATCTAAACTACTGGCCATGAATTTCATTGTGTCCAAAAACCTCAAATTAAATTTATTCCCGGTTTTTTTGCTAATCGAGATGTATCTTTCTTCTGTATTCGGAATCACGGTTATGTTTTTAGAGTCCTCCGCTAATTCCCGAATAAAAAGATGCGAGTCATAACCTGCGAGGTTATGGAGAAAAACCGGGATAAAATTTGGCAGTTTGTAGTTGAAATTACATGACGCATGTGCCGGTCCTCGGTAATTCCCAGTCACATGGTCATGATCCCTCACTTTTATGTCTCCAGCTGAGATTGGCTTCTGACAGATGAAGCACACATTTGATTCATGGAGTTTTTTCTGCGACTCATTCAATTCCTTCATCGGCACAAAGTTTGTGTACTTTGATTCGATGATCTGCGCCTCCATCTGAAGGCATTCTATGAATTTCCGCGAAGCATCTTCTCCTCTATAAACTACCGGAGGTTTGGTTTCTCCTCGACCGACTACGTAATAGCAGAAGCTTACAGGCTTGTGCTTTTCGTACACGTTAGTGTATGAGCAATCATCATCAAAAGGAGCACAGGTGGATACTTTTTCAGTCAATGTTTCAAAATCAGCATAAATAACGTAAGGCACGTATTGAGAATGCTTGAAATTATTAAAAAAAACCCACTTCTTCTCTTCAGAAGGCATCTCTATTTTGCAAGGAACATTCATTTTGCAAAGCTCAGAGTGTAAAGTTAAACTATCGTTTGAACTAAAAAAGCTTAAACATCGTCTACAAATGAAATGTCTTCGCTTTCCTTTGGTTAATTGACTTGAAACAAGACGTGAAAGACTAGTAATTGTACAATAATGAGATTTTTCTTTCTCTTTAATAAATAAAAGATCAACGTGTTTATTTTTAATTTTGGGTGTGACTACTAATGGAAAAATCATCATATCTTTACAAAAAGAGTAAACGTTAATAGAAATATCATTATTGTTTTTTTCAAATATTTTTATTTCTTCTGGTTTTGTAGGGAAACTTATCCCAGAAAAGTTAAAAGCATCCTTAAAGTTGACATAGTTTGAAACTCTGGATGTATTTTGATCTGCTGGAAATAATGCAGCTAAAATGGCCCAACGAAAACATTCATTGTCTGAATTTCTAACATTTACAACCGCACGTTTTAATTTTATTTCATTTGGTAACTCTATAAAACTAGTTCCTCGTAAAGGTAAATATTTATTACATCGTATTTCCAATTTAACAATAGATTTAAGGGCCCAACCTGAATCCTTCATTTCAAATTCTTCGCTTTCTTTTAAAATTTTTTCTGAAGCAATACTGAAAGCGTAGTCAATTTCATTTATAGATAATAATGCAACATTTTTAGTTTTAAAAGAACACTCTTTGAAAAGTGAGCCTTCCGAGAAACGTTCATAGATACATATAAGTAGAAAATTTACCTTTACTGCATTCTGCTGATGAACAATTTCTGTAATTAGTTCCACAGCTGCGCTCCTCTTTGCCTCCATAAACTCGGAGACATCTAGTATGCCTTGCGGGTTCGAAAGAGTCCAAGTAGAGAGACGATTTCCAAACGCACTCTCTTTCCGTCGCACAGTTCGAGAAGAAGCTCCACTCGTTGATGTCGATGCTTCAGGATTCACTCCACCCGCTGATGTTGATGGTCCAGGATTCACTCCACCCGTTGATGGTCCAGGATTCACATTATTACCCCCTTGAAAGTTTTCACTGCGTCTGGGCCGCTTGCTTTTCTCAGGGTTAGCCTCGCCGGGTTTTTTTCTTTTTTGGAGGTTGTTGATGGAGGCTTTTTTTATGTCGCGTAAGTGCGTCAAGTCTTGAAAATGCCTTATTGCACACATCACAACGGAAATCATTGTTTTCGTGTACACTGGCTACGTGTCGCTGAAGGGTTGATTTTCTATTAAAGTTTCGCTCACATAATATGCACGGAAATGACTCCTCGTTATGCACGGAAGAAACATGACGTTCCAAATTAAACTTGGAGCTGTAGGTGTTGCTGCAAAGTCCACAAACGTGTGTATTCATTACATATGGTATACTGGCTTGCAAAGTTCTATGAGAAAAATGAGAATGCGTCCCTCTCTCACACACAGGTTAAGTATAAGAGGCAGGAAAATGAGAAAGCGCTACACACGCTCACAGGATAGAATGAGAATGCGAAACGACTACACGTACTATCTTGAAATACAGGTAGGGGCCAATCCCTTGGAATGCAGGACAAGTACGTACAATGCTTTGGAATGCAGGAGGGTAGATAACAAAAGGCTAGTTTCTGACATGAAAGAGGGGTGTACTCAATGCCTTGGAGTTCAGAAGGGTAGATGACAAAAGGACTGGTTTCAGGACGAATCGGCCTCAGAAAGCATATCCACTTTTTGATCTGTAAAGGGTAAAGTATATCCAAAAGGAAATGATCGCTTCATGTTTTTCCACTAAAAGCACTAAGGAACAGGAATGAACACGTTTGAAGATACAAGTGATATCACTTCCAAGATTTCAGGGCAGCGACACGTCCTCCTCTGGGATATTTTGCAGTCAAAAGAATCTTACTGGTCAGACCTGTTAGAATGGGTCCAGGTGTTGCCATTCTGCGAGTCCACAAATAACCTTATTACATACCATTGCCAGATTCGGTACTAAAACTTTTCTTCTCCACATTCACGTTTTCATGTCAGAAACGCGGAGGTAAACTTACTACTCAACTCTACTCTACTCTCGAGTGACTTCATTGCCTACCACATGTGTTTGATTCCACGTTTGAACACGTTAGATTGACGTCATTCTCCACCACATTCTCCACCACGTGTTTGATTCCACGTTTGAACACGTTGGAATGACGTCATTCTCCACCACATGTTTGATTCCACGTTTGAACACGTTAGATTGACGTCATTCTCCACCACATGTTTGATTCCACGTTTGAACACGTTAGATTGACGTCATTCTCCACCACATTCTCCACCACGTGTTTGATTCCACGTTTGAACACGTTGGAATGACGTCATTCTCCACCACATTCACCTTTCTATGTCAGAAACGCAGATAAAAACTGATCGAACTTATTGATGTGGTGGAGCAATCTATACTATTTTAACAGCCAATTACGCACTTAATGTATTCAGATTTAAATTGATTATATTTCGGTAAGTAACCAGGTATTCGTGGCCGAATGGTTATATTCTCATCCAACTAACACTCGACTACGAGTACTTTTTGGTAGTCAGTTCGATCCCAGCAAAAAATATCACATCTTTTAGTTTTAAAAATATGTTTTAAAGATTTTATTATTTTTTTACTCAAAAAGTACTAATAGATGGCGCTACGAGTTACAGAAAAATCAGCTCTTAAATCCAACCGCTCTGAAATTCGCCTTAAATCCAATCCCTCTGAAATTCGCAAGTCCAAAACGTAAACACGTGTTATTCGACGAAATCCGAGAAACCGAAACTAACAACTCAACTCCACTCGAAGCAGGAAGAAAACAACTAAACTCAACTCAACATTGACAACGAAACTAACAACTCAACTCCATTAGGTATGACGTCACTTCCGGTACAACTCAACTCCACTTCCGGTTATGACGTCACTTCCGGTACAACTCAACTCCACTTCCGGTCATGACGTCACTTCCGGTCATGACGTCACTTCCGGTACAACTCAACTCCACTCGATTTCACCACCTTCTCCACCACTGATTTAGAACCCGCATTTTCTATCTACTTTCGTTCGACATCCAGTCCCGGAGAAAAGGACGCCTGGTCCGAAATACAGTTACGGAAGACGCCGAGTCCCGAAAAAGAAATAGAAGACCAAGTTTTGTGTGGAAAGTGACCGACCAATAACCCTGATCTGAAGTAGATGAAAGTGACGAGATCCTGTGCAGCACGACAGCAGGTAAGGCTTGATTTTACTTTAGAGGCAAAAATTGTAGTAAATTAATGTGCTAGGAATTTAAAATTGTCTTAATGAAATTATATTGTATGTGTAATTGAGTGGTTGCAACATTTAGCAAAGTGCTGGATTTGAAAAATTTAGAAAACTATTGTGTTATCAATTCAGGAAGAACTTTCCTTTGAAATTAGAGTAAAAGTCATTTATTGAAATTAAGTACTGTTGTAATCTAAAAGTTATCGAAGTATTCTGTGTAGAGTTACGCTTAGTATATTTTGTGAAATTTGAGTTAAGATTGTTTTGAAATTTAAGGTACATTGTTTTATAGTGTTGCATTGTGTTTTAAGTATTGGTCACATATATTAGTATATTATTGTGTGTATAATTGTGTGTAAGGGACAGGAGAATTTTAAAATGGCATTTTTAGCAAGGCAACGTAAGGCAGATTTGCAGAAACTCGCTTATGAGTTAGGTATCGACCTAGGACCTAATGATAGGGTGTTAGATATAACCACAAAGATATCAGAGCATCCACAATACGACGAAGAATGGGTGAAGGCTCAGTTGCAGGTTATAGTAGAGGAACGGGAGATAACTAACACTCAGGCTAGAGAGGAACGGGAGATAGCCGAGAGAAATGCTAGAGAGGAACGGGAGATAGCCGAGAGAAATGCTAGGGAGGCGGAAGAGCGAGAAGAGCGAATTCGAATGTTCGAGTTAGAAAAACTCAGAATTACGCAAGCGGCTGAAACAAATAGCTTAGGTTCGTCACAAACGGATAATTCTAGACCAACGAAAAACTTGAAATCCGTAATGCAAAAATTTGACCCAGAAAAAGGAGACATGGCCCTATTTCTCACCTTGTTTGAAAGACAGGCGAAAAAGATGGGAATAGATGAGGTTGATTGGGTGACTCACCTTCTTTACCTACTTCCGATGGATATTGCAGAAATTATCATGAGAGAGCCCCCTGAAAAATCAGAAGATAACGATCATGTTAAGAGTACCCTCCTAAATAGATTTAAATTAAATCCGGAAACATTCCGAACCAAATTTACACAGCATCAGAGACGATCAGGAGCGCCCTGGAAAGATCTAATATTTGAATTAAGGAGTTACTTAGAGGGATGGCTAGATGGAGTCAGAGTGGAAAGTTTTGAGGACCTCAAAAACCTAATGCTAACGGATCAAATAAAAAGGAGAGTTTCTCCTGAGATTAAGGAGCATTTCATAGATCAGTGGGCAGCCATAGTAGACCCCGAAGAATTAGTATTTAAATCAGACCAATATGAAGCCGCTAGACGCACTGTCAGGAGACCTCTCACAGCTAAGTTCCCAGAAAAACGTTTCCCAGATAAGCCAAAACCTGACAACAGACCTGCAGTAGTGAGGAAATTTGAGCCAGAAAAGAGCGAACGCTCGAATTGGAGGAACCCAAATCCTAATGAGCAAAAGTGGAGGAAGCTAGAATTTGAACGGCGAACAGCGCCGGCGTGTTACATATGCCATTCGACGGATCATCTGAGACCGCAATGCCCTGAATTAAGGAGAAACCCGAATCACGAACGCGTGAATCATTTAAAAATGGAGGAGAATTTCGCACCTTCGTTTGCCCCTTATCTGAGTGAGGCTAAAGTTAATGGGATAAATACCGTGATATTGAGAGATAGTGGAACCAGTTTGGACGTAGCTCCCAACCACTTAGTAAGAGCAGATGATTACACCGGAGAAACAGTCTGGTTGAAACAGGCTCTGGAAAATCATTTCCGATGTTTACCGATAGCAACAATTAGTTTAGAAAGTGAAAAATTCGGCAAGATAATCACTAAAGCAGCGGTAGTGGATAAAACGGTAGAATTGAACCATTATCTCCTGGGAAACTCGACCCAAGAATTGCTCGAGGAGGCAAAGAAAAACCCACATTTAGTTAATGCTGTCGTTACGCGTAGTCAAAACAAGGGAAACAAAGGATCAGGGAGTTTGGAGAAACTCAAAACCCCCAACTGCGTTAGCGAAAAACCACCTCTTCAATCGAATAGCCAGGAGCGCGAGCTTCCCATTCATCTACCCCCTGCTGAAAAGCATACAATTGCGATTTTGAAAGTAACCCCGAGGAGTTTTCCAACGCACAAAAGGAATGCTCTGAATTGAGTACGCTGTGGAAAAAAATGGAAGAAAAGCGAACTCGGGAATATAGGGTGGATAAAAATTTGTTGTTTAGGATAACCGCAGATCACCGAGGTGAGGAAAGGAAACAATTAGTCATTCCCGCAAGAATGAGGAATGAAATTCTAAGGTTATGCCACGAAGAAGTAGCCGCACATTTAGGCTCGACAAAAACCAAAGATAAACTATTGAGATATTATTTTTGGCCGAACTGCATTAAGGATGCTGAAGAATACGTCAGAACATGTGACCCGTGCCAGAGAGTGGGAAAACCAAGGGAAAAGAAGAAAGCCCCAATAAAATTAGTGCCGGTGATTAAAGAGATCTTCTCGAAAATTAATGTAGATACCGTAGGACCCCTTCCTTATTCAAGTAAGGATAATAGATATTTAGTAACTGCTATCTGCATGGCCTCAAAATATCCTGAAGCGATACCCGTTCGCGACATCTGTTCAGAATCGATAGTGGAGTCCCTCATGATTATATTTAGTAGATTGGGATTTCCCAGAGAAATACAGTGTGACTTAGGCACTTGTTTCACGAGCAATTTGACCACCATGTTTTTTGAAAAATTTGGCATTAAGGTTACACACAGCTCTGTAAGACACCCACAAAGTAACCCAGTAGAGAGGTGGCATAGTCCTGTGAAAAGATTATCGAAGGTTTTATGTTTGAAATCGGGATTAGATTGGGAGAAAAATCTCCCTTAGCATTAAGGACGGTGACTCATGAGTCCACAAAATTAAGCACGACTATACTCGTACGCAGAAATAATCTTCGAACTCCCGAAACCTTACTTTTTGAACATTGGGTAGAACCGGAGAAGGAAGAAAATGTCGTGACTGAGTGCATGTTAGAATTAAATAGTTTGAAGCGTTGTCCTGAATTGGACTATGAACGAGTTTCAGACATACGAAACGAAGGGAAAACCTGGTACGATAAAGATGCCGTACGCAGAACGTTTAGAAAGAAAGCAATAGAGCTGATACCGGAGTATAAGCTCGAATTCCATAGGCTAAAAGTAGAAATCACCGAAAAACCCGTACTTTATCCCCCAGACTATAGTAGGGAATTTATCTTGCAAACAGATGCATCTGATAAAGAGATCGGGATTATCATAGCTCAATTAGGACTACACAAAAATGAACAGCCAATCTTGTTCTGGAGTCTAAAATTTGACTATACAATAGTCCACAGAGCAGGGAAAGACAATAAGCACGCTGATTGCTTAAGTCGCGTGGAATAAATAACATCTGACACTTCAAATGAAAATTTGATTGTAAATATTTAATAGTGTATAAATTGTGATCTATGTAAAATGTAAATACAAATGATGCTTGTGTTTGTAATTTAAATAATTGAATAAGATTGTAAAATGTTGGAAGGTTAAAACCATTGGTTATAGCTGCCTCTGAAGTATTGTCAAGACCTCCTGTATGTCTAACCCCTTCCATTTAGATTTTGCTCTCTAACACATCGCAAAATCTCTCTATGGCGGGAGGAATTCTGTAACGGCGGCTAGAGAAACGTTCACCACGACAACGTGGGAAAATGCAAAATCTTGTTGACTCAGGTGTCGAGAGGAAAAGCCCACACTCCATAACGACCACCCGAAAACATCTTAATGATTTCTTAACGACAGCCAGCCAGCAGGGGTCGGAAATCGCTGTGGTTTCAAAACAAAGGGCAGGCGCCTTTCTGTCGCTCTCTTCGACATTTCGAGACCAAGAAGATTGATATAAATGATGATGAGTTTCCGACAGGGTTTGATGGACCCTTTCAAGTCCGCCGAAGTCTGTCGTAAAAGTTGAGGGGAAAGACCAACGTGAGACAGCCAATCAAGAACGTGAGAAATCTTCAACACCCAATCCAGCACCGACTAAAAGGCGGACCAGAAACGGAAAGGAGGAGTCGATAAGCACCCAACATATAGAGTTTTTGGAGATATCATCAGAGAGAGAGAGAGAGAGATCACGAGAAGAGAGATCACGAGAGGAGAGACGGAGACAGAGGATCACAGAGGATCAGAGAGCTTGGAGAGAAGCGGTCAACAGAGACCGTTTTTGGAGCTTGAAGTGAATATTCGTTCACTGTTGTGCATTTATCCCACCTTGGGATCCTATACTCGCCGGAGTATTTTAGTGAGAAAGGCTCGACCGTAGCCGTAAAGGAGAACCCTCCTAGAGATCCGTGTAACTGCTCATCCTAGTAGTGATCCTGTCCGGAAAGACTGAGATTTCCTGCCTTGGAACTCTGTACTCATTCGAGTAATTTTGTGTTGAGAATAGGCTCACCCGTAGCCTTGCGTTAGACTTCCCCGAGCGAAATTGTGAGGCTCGCCAGCAGCCCTAAGCGCCTCGATAGAACTTTGGACCTTCCAAGGAACTAATATTAATGAACTTTACATTCATTTTCCGACTTTTTGTACAAATTGTAAAATAAACCAATTTAGTCCAGAATCGGATATTTTCAATGGTAACTAGTCTAGCTACCCGTGAATCAAGACGTTACATGGGGCTTAATTCTCCTTTGATTACTATGTTCCACCACAGGAGGAAGGTGTTGTTTACTTTGCTCTAGCAAAGCTTCACATTTGCTTTTCAAAATTGTTGCTGTTTGAACGATTTCTTTACAACAGTCATTGGTGTTGAATTTATCCAGATAAGGCACAAATCCAAGATAGGCAGTACGTGCCTCTTGCTGATAATCTGTACCGTTTGTTTTCAACATTTAACCTATGGCATGTTTTTCCTTATCTTCACGCATACTTCCATCATTGATAATATTTGAATGTTCTTGTGAGGTTTGATTCATGCAAACAATATGCATATGCTTGCACAAGTTGAATCTTATTGCTGAGTCAGGACAATTGCAGCAATACTGATGCAAACATTTTGAGCATTTCGTGCAAACTTCCTTAGAGGAATTAAAGTGTACAAAATATCTTTATATGTAACCTTTATTAAAGTATCAAAGTTGTTTCATTATTTGAATGTATGAGCAACCACACATGTACGCCAGGGCGCCATTTTTACATCTATAAATATAGAATACTGGATATAAATATGATTTTTTAATGAAGCTAGTTCATACCGTTTCTTATCATCACAATTTATAGTGATTTTATCTTAAATCGGAAGTAGCCATTTCGTTTTTCTGGTACAATGATAGATTTACTCTCTCATATGCATCATGACATGTCTCTCACCAATTTTACGCATCTTTCGACCAGTTGTGTGACGAGGGCATCGAAGAAACTGAAAAGTTTGTGCAGCTGAGAAATTTATACACGACTGAAGTAGTCTTTAAGTAGTACCTTTTGAACCCCCTTACAAGAACATGTAGAAAATGGTACACCTTTACGTGACTCAATGTCATACAAGCCTTAACTTGTCTTAAAAAGCTTTTGCTTTCAAATCATAGTTAGTATTACGTTTTACTTTAGGATATCTTAAAATAATTATTTGCTAATGAACTTATGTATCATTTGTAACACTTTCAGTAAACCATTGGCACGGAAGCTTTTCTCCATATTTTCAGCTGCTACTTCTAATGCCTCACAAATACTGGATTCTTTGTTTGAATGCTGGTATTTTAGTTCGTGTATAACAAACAAATGATACTGTAAAACGTCCTCGATTGTTAGTAAAATTGAAGGTAGAAATTTGTGCGTAGTTCCAAAAATAGGCATTTCTTTTGATGCTTTGTTAGTTTTGAAATAAATCATTATTATTTTACTAGTTCACAAAATTAAAGTCCCTGCTAGCCACTTATGTCCAATTGTAGTACTCAGAATTAACTTGTAAAAGGTATTAGGACTTTTAGTACAGGGGTGGGGTTGGCGTTAGTTACTCAACTGTGCTTGTAGCTGCAACATTGATTCCAAGTCGGTAGATTGTAATAGTGCAAAAAGTTAGTCTACCTCAGAAGAACAGTTTTGTTTTTCAAATTTAATATTTTGGTGAAGAGACTGAAGGCTCAAGTTTCAAATTCTGGCGTTTTGGCCTTTTCACATCACACTGTCTTCAATCGCTCCAGCCAAGCAGTTTTTCACACAAGCAATTTTAAAATGACCTAAAAGAATGCTTTTCGCTCGTAAAAAATCTCTGAATACTTTATAAAGTTCAATTCAGGTCAAACGTTAGGATCAAAGAACCTAATTTTCGTTTATTATCTCTGGGTGTTTGTAAAACTGTTATTTGAAAGTCTAAAAGTTATTCTGTGGAATGAATAAAATGTAAGGTGTTGAAGAATTAAAAATGGATTTCATATGGTCAGTTCATAAAAGAAACCTCATCCAATATCCTCAATTGGGGACCTCATCCAATATCTCAAGTTTTAATGAGAGTTCCATATTTTGTTTTATGAAAACTGAGAAACTAGCTTAAAATCTAATAGATCGTAATAGTTTTCAAAGCAATAAAAGCAATTTAAAAGATACATCAGTTACTTAATAATTGATATTCGCAAGACAAGTTAAAAATGCTGTCTCGTACACGACGCCTTAAATCATTTCGGATTGAATATATTGTTCTCCAGTTTATCGAATATAAAACTGGATTGAACTGCTTAATTTGAGCGTAAAGTACCAAATGCGTCAGATATTATGCATCCTTTGGTAGAACTTTAATGTTAATATGATTCTTTCTCTTTTCCCAGCAGATCCAGAATCATGTCTATATTACAGATTTCCCATCCTCATTCATTTCTCTATATTACGAATAATTTACGAATAGCAAATGTTTTTAATTGTTTCTTCAGCGGCTTCATTCTTGGTTTAAAATGATCATCATGCCTTGTTCATTAAAATGTTTCTCTCAAGGTAATTTCATTTTCAGTATCCTGAATGAAAGATAACAAAACTACTCAAATTAGTATTCATTACTTCTACAATGTACCACGAGTTGAAAGTTCTTAACATTATTTATTTTTTCTTTCTAAAAGTACTTGAATTGACCACTGGGAAGTATTTGAATTTTACTTCTTTATTTTAATTCCAATGTTTGAAAATCATTTGAACCATTCCTAGATGTTATCCAGACTTCCAAGATATCAGATAAGTCTCCTTACAAATCCTCTCCGATAGCCGTGAGAATGCTTTTACAGCCCTTCTTTTCATCTTCAGAATTCAATACGTGGAATAGATACGTATTAAAATTCTGTCTTGCACCTGGGAACGAGCGGGCTCGTAACGAGAGAAAAACCTTAAGGTTTGAGCTCTGCAGGGTTTCTGTTTATACACGAGGGGGACATTTCCGTGCAACTGCGAGATCTTTAGCGAGGGAAGGATTCTTAAATATCCTGAAGCTATGCTATGGGAAATTATGGTGGGAATTCATAACCTGGATGATATTAAAGTTTTCTTCTCAGCAGTAAAAGAAGTAGTTTATGTGACAAATGTACAGAAGTTTCCATATAAGACAATCTCAAGAAATCAAAAATAAAATACGCTCTAATATCCCATGCCTAATATATTTACATGATTCTTATTGCGTTCGTATTTACAGTAATATCAGGTGCAAATGTATTATGCAAACTTAAGTTCATTAGAAAATTATTCATTAAGAAGAGCCCATGCAACATTCTGAGTTTCTATAGCTAAAATTATATCAACCCCAAAATATACAAAGGACTCTCACAATTTTAAGGTCCCGTCCTTTATATTTTAAAGGTTATTATTTTTGTATGGTCCTCTTCGATTCGAACAGTTGGTACAAATCGACGCTTGAGAGAATGTGTTTTTCACATACAAGGAAAACCAGAAATCGCCAAAGGGGGGGGGGTGTCCAAAGACGGCAACCTAAATAAAAGGACTCCTGTAAGAAACTTTCTGGGAATTCTCTACCCCCATATCAATAGGAAAGGATCCAATGAACGAAAGATTCTTGGTGTGCTGATTCTCGCAGCTAAATCACCTCAATCAGTGAGATGGATGGATAGTCAATCTGTTTTCCAGTAATCCAGATTCTTATTGTGTTGATCACTGTAATTTAAGTGACAGGTACAAAGTTGATATTCATTAGTAAAAATGTGCTCCTTAAAGGAAAATACGAACCAACAATAAGGATTACTGCTCCAGAATTTCTCAGGGGAAGGAACTGAGAATGTGTGTGTGTGAAAATGTTACCTTACATGATTTTATACACAAATATTTTACTATTTTATTCGAAGAACGCATTACAAATAATTTCGAAGACACGAGCGTGGCTCTTTCAAAAAAGGAGCCACGCTTCATGAATTATTATGAATAAAACGTAGCCATTAAAAATTGAGATATTGTTTTGTATGTATATTGTAAATGTTTGTGTTTATTTTTCAATTCATGAATTATTTTGCAATAGAAGTAATTTCTAAAATAAAGAAATAAAAACACATTTTTCAAGGGGGTGCGAGAACTTATTTTTAGATTCAAGGAGGGTGCCGATGACTAAAAAGGTTAAGAATCATTGCTCCAGTGCGACGTTAATTAACCACCTACTACCATTATATTCTGTAAATTTTTGTTTTAAGAACATGTTTGTCTGTTATGAGGAATAATTGCTGATTTTTCTAAATTATACTTCAGAACAATGCTGCAAGGATTTGTGCATTTATAGAAAAAAATTACCCATAAAAAAACGTTTACACAATTGTTCCTTTTGAGTTTAAAGAATTAACCTGTTTTAATGTTATTTGTACACACATTTTCAGTAGTAACTCTGATAAATAGAAAATAATTAACTATAGATTTTGTGTGTTATAAATACAAATGAACTCAAAAGTTATCAGATATTAAGAAAAATGACTAAATGTTTTTAACAGTTTTTAATAACAGTTTTGTAGTACCGCCAGAAATATTTCGAATGCAATGAAATTATCTTATATACGGTGTTTGAAAATGTTCAACAAATAACCACTATATTTGATGATATAGAAGGAATTACATTAATTTTAATTCAAAGTGATTGGTTATAACTATTTTAAAAGAAAAGGGTCATTATAAGTTATTAAATAATTCAAGTACAATAATTTATAATAAATTATAATTGAAAGAATTTATAATTCAATTTTAATTATTAATCCTATAACTTCTAAACCTTTCATTCTTGTTGTTCCCTACATCCCAAACAAGGCCCAATGACGTCATAGTCTAAATTTACGGCAAAAGTAAAAGTAACCTAACTCCTGTCAAAGCTCTATTTTCTTTAACCTTCTCTATTTGCTGAGAACTTATTTTGCTACATTTTCCTATTGTACCTTCTATAAAAAAACATCCTTAGGCTTACGCCTAATGGATGATCCACCACTGTGTTGGACCCTCTCGGAAATTTTAGTTTTTAAGAGGACTCGGCACCCCAAAAAACATCAACATCGATTTTTGTTTTTGTCCCAAATTACACTTGATACACTGAAGAATGTTTCTGCAAAGTTTTATGTCCCTGTGACAATTTTAAGATATTTTTTAATTTTATTGACTCAGAAATCTGAGGTTTTTCTCACTCTCACCGCTCGCTACTCACTAAAATGCTGTTACTTACCAAAATTTATCAACGAAACCTTTTAGGGTCATGTTTTTTAAATGCCATGGTCCCATAGTGTGTGAAAAATCAATTAATGAGGTTATTTTTCCATATATTCTGGATGGATATCAAAGATTGGCATGAGATGATATTTTGAAAAAATGTCTTCAATGTGAAATCCACATAGGTAACGAGTCTCCTCATAATAGTTAGATCAAGTTTCCAAAAGACATATTTGTATTTCCAAGTATTTATGCTTTATTCTTTAAGTTTAGGCTTAGTTTTGGAATGCTCAAAACATTCAGAACAGCAAAGCACATTAGGAAAGAACAATGAAAATGTAAGCCACAAGCACTTTAGGAAAGAACAATGAAAATGTAAACCAGACTGTGAGCATTTTGGTTAGAAGAAAAGTGTTTTTACAAATCACATGACCATCGACATTTCGGAATGTCAAACAGATACTTAAATTGCTAGTAAAAGACAAATACTGGCCGATAAAAGGGTAAAATCATGATTTACAAAGGCAGAGTATTCTGAGAAATTTCTGCTCTTAATTATCAATTAGAATTTCGACTTTTGCTCATGATAGAAATTAATATTTTTGTCTGAAGTGATGTAAACATTAATTTTGAACATAGTAAATCATTGTTTAAAGATTTAAAATGATTTTTATTAGTTTACTGATGTGAATAATCATTCATTATAATGAATGTTTGTACCAAAAATTCATTTTCTCCATATTTTGCGATGTAATAGCCACCTTTAACTTCGATTATATAAAAGTAAAATGTTTGTTGTTTCCTTAAAAAGATGATAGACAAACACACATGGGTTATAGTAATTCGAGAAAAATAATCAATTGTTTTATTACATTTTCAAACGTTTGTACGAATATAAAATCTTTAAATTGATTTTTGTTTCGATTTTTCACGTGCTGCCATGATTAAAATGCTAAGGCTTTTTTAGTAACGCTTCAAATAACCTGAAAAGGTTAAATTGTCATGTTTTTTTCTGGAATATTTTACCTTGAAACTTTAATTCAATAACTATTTGAGGTATCCAAAATCCCATTCTTAAAAGTCATGAGAACGGTTTTATGGGTATGTTTAAACCTTGCGCCATAAAACCCCAACATTCAATCCAATCCGAGTATGTTTAAAAAATATCAAACCAAAATACCTCACATTGAAAGAGTAGCATTTTAAAATGTGTTAAAAAATTCACGAAATTATTATTTTTTTAAAGTGGGAGATAATTAAAAAAAATTTCTTCTGGAAAACCTTTATTTAATTCAAGGAGATAAATTGTAGCTTATAATATTAACAAATAACTCATATTTGAGAAATTAGCTCTTTGGGTGCCAAGTCCCCTTAAAGCAAGAATTTCAAAAGCTAGTTTGCGCATTAGATATGTAATTGGTGCATTACTGGTAATTTTTCACAAAAAAATAGCTGGCCAATAAAAACTAAATATATATATATATATATATATATATATATATGTATATATATATATATATATATATATATATATATATATATAAACTACCTAATGTAAAAAACAAAATCTTTCCATAATTGTGAAAAGATTTTCAACTAATTGAAATTTTAGGGTCTCTTAGGGATTGATAGAATCAGGCTCCGCTATTCTTAAGACAGGCCAGATATGAATTAAGAATTTGTGTTTTTTGCTCAATTCTCTAATCGTTTTTGTTCTGTGCTGTGAATATCTGATTTTTAACCACTTTTCCTAAAAGGGATTACAAATTTTCAAGCTCCTGAAATTTTGTTGGTGGTCAGCAACATTGATTTCCTATTATTGCTCTGTACCTCGTCTCATTATGGAGACGTTTTCTAGACATACAAATTTGACTCTAAATCCAAATTTTGAGGAATTTCTTTTGAATAGTTGTTGAATAAAGTTTAATATTTTTCTTTTGCATGATTTCATCCAATAAAAACTAAATTTTCAACTTTTCCAGCTAGGATGCAATATCATACAAGTCCCCAAATACATCCATTGAGATGAGAGTGGGTATATAGTGTTGCGGAAGAGATTCACTTTTAGGAATCTGATAAACCCATCATCGTCCATCATCTCGAAAAACATTGAATTTTTTAGACTGCAGTTTAAAAAAATTAAGACTCCAATTAGTCTAGATAATTAATGAGACATCAAGGAGAGGAGTTCCAACACGAAATAAAAAGTTAATTGCCAAGTTTAATGGAGTGAGAAAGGAAAAGTCATTACATATGTATAGAATGTCTTTTACTTATAACCGAAATGGCAGTAAACCTCAAAAATCCGGGACCAGAGCAGTTCCGGATTTCTGAAGCTACCCAAAAATTGCCTAAGAGACGTTACGTAAAGATACACGTAACAGGTCATCTTTACAAAAAAATTCCGAGTCTAGTCTTATAAATACAAATAAATAAAAGCGCTCTGTAAGAAACTAAATATTTATTAACATTTTACGAATTACAAAATATAATGCGATGACACAATCAAAATGTTCTTGACATAAATTTAAAACAGTTTAAGTAGTACATATTTAATGCAAAGTACGCGTTCGCTTTATGACTTACTAAATATCCGTTAATTTCAATTGCTTTAAGTGCTCTTATCAATTTGTCTTTCATCAGAAAAGTTGTTAAATTTCCTGCGTCGATATACAACTTTTTAAGTGAGAAAATTAATTGTTTACTGAATGCTATACATGAGTCTAATGAAACTCTTCCTATTTTCCTTCATTCCGATTGTTAGTTCCATCTGCTTCTCTTGATAAAAAATGCATGTGGTATCTGAATCTTTCAAATGATTTACGACTGGAACTTTCTCATCAACTTTTAACCAATCCAAGATCGTATTCCTCGAATTTCGGATCAGTTTAAGATTTTACGAAGAGTTCTCCAATCAAAACTTTGTCCTGAAACAATAAACCCAGGACATTCAGTCATATACTCGTAATGATTAACTGTTCCTGAAAATATCTTAAAATGCTTATCCCAAAGCGAAGATAAATATAACTGAAATAGAATAGAACGAGACAGGAAAGTAAACAATTATAATTATATTAAACACATATTTTTCAGAAGGTACAACGTGGTGTATACATTGTCTTAATTTGCAGTACCGCAGTTTTAAAGTTTGATCTGGTGTGAAAAAATGGCAAGTTCTTAACACTCCAAACGGTTTACTCCAACACGCTGGAGATGAAAACTGCCCTATTTTGCTAATGACGAGGTTACGGAGAGATAACCTGCAGGTTTCACTGCGAGGCTTGTCGTTTGATCCCCTTTCGAAAAATATCAAAGGTGAGCCGCTAATGAGTTTCGCGAGTGCCTCTTTCCCAATGACCTGATTCACAGGTGATTTTCGTTTGATTGAGCAGGCATGGAAGGCTTTTAAAAACAGCTTTGCTGGGCCCTCACGCTTCTGAGCATTTTTGCTTGTGGTTCTCATGTGTTGTAACAATAACCATTTCCCCTTAAAGTCTCAAAATAAGGCATACAAAGAACGTTGTATCTCAGATTTCCAAAAACCGCTCTACAGGAAAACTCAATTCAACCGATTGAACAGATCAAGGAGGATCTGTCAAGTGACTTTCTTGAAATAAAAATCAACAATTGTAAATTCACAACAATTGTTGATTGATAAAGAAAACCTCAAATGTTCCTAAGGGTCTGCTGTTCACTACATGCCTGAGGTATCCAGGGGAGAGGAACTTCATGGCAGCTGGGGAAGGACCAAACGAGTTTGTGAATTACTGTCGCCTGTGCTTTAACTCCAAGGGGAATGACTATCCACACACGGGTATTTTGCCAGCTTTCAGATTCAGACCCAAAGAGTTTGGATTACCACAACTATGTACCCCTTCTGATAAACGAGATCGAATCACTGCAAATTTGATTATTCATACTATTTATCCCTTATGTTTGAGAGCTCTACCATAAAAATGATTCCAAGGGGACTGGCATGTTTGGTATAGATATTTGTTTTTTTTAACAAATTTAGTTTCTCATTAAAAATATTTCCCTCCCATTTGGAGACCAAGAGTAATGGCCTCTAAGAGTTGGTGTCTGTTAGGGATAATAACAACTGATCTCAAATGTTTCTTTTTGCTCACTGAAAGTGTCTCATAAATCTGTTCAATAGAGGCTGAGTTTCATACATATGGGACCAGTCAACACATTCCAGTGCTTTCGGTTAATTTCGATCTACCCTTACCCATGGTAGGGTGTGATAGACCTGAATTAATGCCCTTTCATGAGGGAATTTAGTGTTTCTGATTAAGGAATCAGCACTGTTTAACATGTTTTCAGTAAGTTACAAATGAGTACTTGGATGTCCCTCACTAGCTTATTTAAAAAGACTTTCAGACGAAAATCAACTGAGTTTTAACATAAAGAACTTCTTAATATTTGCAAAGGCAAAATATTCATCTAGTATCATTCCTGCAATTACGAAAATTCAAGGGGAAGCAGTTTTTATATTTTCTTTGTGAAAACATTGCATCCCAGATATCTTTTGCAATAGGGTTAATTCATTTATATTTTAGTAATTGTGTAAAAAGACAAGAAAGTCATTCATAAAACTGTCTTAAATCATAAGTACTTCTGTACTTGTAGTAAGAATATTTTCAACTTATATTTTTACACTTGAAACAAGTTAGGTAATGAAAGATGGAAATAAAAATTAATTTAATTATGATTTATAAAAGTTCAAAATTCAATTTTCTCCTTATTACAATGTTCATTTTTAATTTAGAATTTTAAGTATTATGGACTTCTATTACGAAATAGAATACAAGTGATAGAATGAAAGCAACAAGGCCCAAAGAATAATTTTAGTTGAAATCTTCCCAACATTTGTTTTGCTACATTTTCTAATCCCCATGTATAATGTTAAACATAAATCACTTATTTAGAAACTGCAGTGATTTGCATGTCTCTCTCTAACATGCTTAAACCCATAGGGGAAACAAATTAAAATAATAAAAATCTGATTTATATATATTCCTACCCTGCAGTAATAAAAAGTAAAATTAAATACACTTTATACAATTTCTAAATTTCACTTTCATGCCACTCGGTAATTAAAATACTTAAAATTCAAAATTGTAAACTCAGAAAGAAATCATCTCAGTAGCCTATAAATAAGTTGACTAGATTTAAAACTGGGAGAATGGTGCATCAGTTACTCTGAAATAACCAAAGATCAATTCTAATGTG
The DNA here is from genome assembly GCA_933210815.1 of Meta bourneti. Lineage (NCBI taxonomy): Eukaryota > Metazoa > Arthropoda > Arachnida > Araneae > Tetragnathidae > Meta > Meta bourneti. The sequence goes on along the minus strand of OW119933.1, from coordinate 78,108,384 downwards.
TCTGAAGGGAGGAAAAATTTCAATTTCAGAACAAAATTTCAATGGGCCTATGCCTTACAATCTAGCTCATTAGTTAAACAAATTACAATTTTACAAACATATACACAATTTGACTTCATAACTATAAAATACTTTACAGAGAATGAATCCACAACAAAATCTAAAAAGTAAACTTTATTGAGTGGCTATCATATGACAAGCTGACACAACAAAGTTCACCATTTAAGACTCTTTGAAACAAGTGCTTGTTCCAAAAAATAATCATGTCAATACTTATACTCATTGATATCTAGTGAACAGTTTTTTTATTTCCTTATTTGATTTATCACAAGTTGTGTAGCAGTTAATAATGCAAGTATGCTGCATAACTAGTGAGTTGGCTTTTCTACCATATTTAAGATGACAGGTAAGGTAAGTATTTAAAAAATTTACACTTTTTCAATCTATCTTAATTTAATTTAATACAAGGGATTAGTTAATATACTATATCCAAAAGAATATTTCATATTTATTTCCTTTTAAACCACAAAAACAGATTCAAATGCTTTAATTAAATTATTAAATAGCACAGCAGAAAAAATATATGCACTTTAAACACAGCAGTATGATTAAGGACTCGCATATTCTTCCCAAAGATCATTCTCTTTCATCTCTGAAATAGAAACAAATAATCAAAATACAAGGAAAAGCAAGTCAATATTTCATAATTGATAAAGTTCAGAAAGAAAATCTTACAGTAGCCTATATATACATTATAATTAGAATGGTGAACAAGTTAAATACAAAATATTCATATAAAGAGCAATTTTAATGCATGTCAAGGGAAAGAAAATGTTACTTTCATAAAAAAATTCCATTAAGCCTATGCCTTACACAATCTAGGTTTTTCCACCATACTTCACATTAAGCAAATCACAAAATACATTTCATAAACAAAATTTGACTTCATAACTATAGAATACTTAATAGGGAATGAATCCCAACAAAATCTAAGTTTTGCTATCAAATGGCAAGATGGCACAACAAAGTTCAGCATTTAGAAATGTCTTGGGAGAAGTGCATGTAACAAAAATATTTCAATACTTGCATTCAACACAATCTACTGAACATTCAAGTTCTTAAAATTATTTTTCGATTTACCAGTTCTGTAGTAATCAATAGTGCAAGAGCATGCTTGCTACAGTGATGGTAATTGCTACAAAGTATTTTGGAGCAAATCTTGGAGCAGGTAAATTAACATTTTGGAGCAGCCAGACTGTCTTTTGGAGCAGTGGAAGATATTTTAATAATGAAACTAATAAAATTCAGGTTTTTAAACATATGACTATGAATGATAAACAATAAACATAATTGTAAACTATTACAAAATTCGTTTTAAATACTTACTAAAATTGATGAAATAATGAATAAGAAAACATACATAAAAACTTACCAAGTGTTTTCCATTTCCATAAAGTTATGTGCAAGGTAAGAAATAACTATGACATTAACATGACTAATAAACATTTTATTAAACAAAAAATATTATTTTCTTTTCTTATATTTGTTACATCCCAATTGCGCCTTTCTGTTTTCTTCTAAGGCACATATCGTTTTGGACATTCTATCTTTACCTTCTTTAAAAAGAATCTGTCCGCATTCAACAGCACTCATATCTTTGTCTGCAATACCTTGTTAAATCTTGCTTTCAGCATGATTTAATAGTTTTTGAGAAAGTTCAAGTTCCTTTTGCAATTCAATTTGTTTCGACTTTAATTTTAAATCTTCCTCATTATGGCAAATATTTTCTACTTTTCTCTTTTTTGTTCTGATGTTAACAGCAATCTGTCATACCGCCTCCAGGAATTTCGAACTGATTTAATCAAAGCCGTAGTAACTTGAAAGTTCTTTATGCTTTCTGTATTAGTAAAATGTGACTTAATTTGTGTGCCTTATACCATTTATACTGTATACAGTCAGATTACTCCTGTTTTCCAACATGTGATTGTTCTCACTGAAGCCTCTTTCTACATCAGAGTTTCCATGAGCTAAACTTAAGAGAGACTTGACAAAAATAGGCAAAATCTCAAACTTAAACTTGCCAGATGATTCTCTTATATTAAATATATTCCTCCAATAATGGTCTATACGACTATATATTGAAACTTCTGGAAAATGAAAGCTATCAATGGTTTCACATTGATATTTGATCCATTCATCTGATAGAGCAGATCCTTCACTTGGCTTTACAATAAATGGAAAAGATGCTGCTAAAAACTTCAGAGAGCTTAAAGATTTTTCTTCAGTTCGCTTCATGGGATGAAGGCAAGAGAGATGTCTTAACAAATTATTTTCAAAGGGGAGTTTTTTAATTAGATAACTTGTGCATGTTTTATAAAACAAACGAGTACCTAAATTTATATCTTTCTTTTCTGCGTCAGAAAATTTAGATAATTCTTCCAGGGTGTCGAACCGTTACCACCGAGATAACAAGGCCTGACCGCTGCCGTCATGGCGTCTCCCTAGTAGTCATACGTGCGATACGAACGACCACAGCCGTATTGGAATATTCAAAGCTTAATACAGTGAAATCCGTCTACAATGATACATAATATATTCTATATACGTCGAGACCACAGGAAAATATTGTTATACGTTATTGCAAATTATTATAGCAGTTTGTAAATATGGTTTTTCCCTAGTCAAAACTATGATAATCTCAGAATGAAACTTCCACACCCTCGCGTCTTTCTTCCTTATTTACAAACGATAACAGAGAGTGTGCGTAAATAGTAAAAGCACTAACTTATTAAAAAACCAGCCAAAATTATATCGTAAATTCAATTAAAAATAGTGAAAAACTCGCTTATGACTTTTATTAACTAAAATCGCTAAAATACAGTCAATCAAGCTTAATACCGCTCAATATCATAGTTTCTCAAATGCGACCATAAATCAAAAAGAAAAGAAAACCCTTTCTCATAGTCTAAAGAAATCCAATTAATGTTTTCTTCATCATTAAATCTGTAAAAATGGGAAATCAAAGCAATTGAACTGTAAAATACGATTTATGTAGTATGTTACCTATCTGGAGGAGAGTCTCATAACAAGCTATAGTTTTCTGCTCTCATACATTTCCAACATAATCACCAGTCAACATTACTTTAACCTCAAAAATGTCAATATAACATCAGAAATAACAGATGTACTACAAAAAACTGTACATAAGTTGAATAAATTTATTCTTATAAACAGATTGTAAATGAGGGTTTCCTGTTTAAACGGGGCTGCCAGTCGTGAACTGAACCCTCAGTCGCACCCCATTCGATTTTTTTGTAAAATGGAAAACGAAATTTCAAAGCAAACCATTATAAAAAATGTCAAAAATACATATAAAAATAAAATTATTTATTAGAAACAGTATCCAGCTTCCTTTTTTTATTTTTGCCCAATCTATCGTTGGATTTTTCACAATAATTTTTCAATAGAGTGTTTGTTGTGCTATTAATAATGAATTTTAAAATGGTTTCATGCTTATGATTTGCACATGTATTGAATTTGTAATGTTCTGATTCATGCAGCTGCCAGTATTTAAAAACAAAATTTATTATAAAATCTCTTTTGTAATGAATGCTCAGAAACTCATCCTCGTAATATTTAAGTAGTTTGTTGAACAATATATAATTAATTAAAACCACACGAACAGCACCATCTTTTGGAAACGATAAACCACCTCGATTCAAATTTTTAATTAAATCATAATTTTCCTCAACAACCATTTGCTCATCATACACCAACCCTGTTTTACACAGTTCACACTTTATGTTTCTTAAAATTTTATAACAACAATAGCCTGCCAAATAAGTTATCACTGACATTTCATGTTCAACTTGTTGAAAATCACTTACTTCGAGATGTATGTCCGGATTAAATGAGTTGTCCCACTGTTTTTGTTCTTCATAAGAACAATCTAAGTTTTCTGAAAAACTGGTTATGGGTATATTTCCAAAAGTTTGTGATGACAAGGTCAAAAGAGATTGAATTCTTAATTTTTTCTCCGATTCGTATAATTGCCTGATCGATATGTTGTACTGACCACCTGATAATTGTCTATATTTTCCAAACCGATATTCCAAAGGATCTGTTTGAAATTTTCCTAACAAAACATAATTCATTTTAAGTTCTTGTAAACAATATTGCATAATTTCCAACATTCCATGAATTGTGTGAGAAAGAGCGGTATGGGTTTGGGGTGAAAGTTTATGAGGAAAATCACAGGATTTCCAAGTATCAAGCCAGAGAATCATTTTCCGCAAAAATAACAATTTAGGGTCATCTGGATTCTCGAGTAGAGGGGTTTGGAAATTATCTTTAAGTCGCTGTCCTTTCAATGGTGTTTTCACATTGACAATTTTCCACCAGGTTGATACAATATCTATGAATTCAGCTGTTTCTTCAGAATTTTCTATTTTCGTTCCAAATTTCAATAGGGCCTCTTTCACAAACGGATTGAAAACTTTTAAAGATAGACTGACATTCTGACGTTCAAAAGTAGTTGGAAATAATGCTTTCAGCGATAAAGAATACCCAAATTTCAATAATTTATCATGCTCCAATTGATGTAACAATATTAAGGAATTGAAATTTGCAATTTTTTTCTCACCTGTCTCGAAGTCTGGGAAGGTTAAGATCTTGTTACTCTTAGGATTCAACCAATTATTTTTTATACATTTTAGTAAATGAACAGAGTCGTACAAGAAGAAAATAGGGCGTGTGTTGTCACATGGATGTGGATAAATTACGCTTGATTGGTTTTTCGGTGAAAAATTCCTCATAGCTTTGCCATTGAGTGCATTGTTATCACTGATAATACAAAATACTTTGTAGCCTATCTCTTCTAATTTAGTGACAATTGTTCGAATACAATCAAAAAGAATGTCACTGCTGATGGTTGAAGTTGGAAATATATGAATAACTTCCTTTAACTTCGATGTGACACTGGATAGCATGAATGCGTAAGCGGATGTAGCCAAAGAATTGACGTTAAATGCATTCCCTACAATATTTCCACCTTTGAAGTCCAAATAAGGTTGAACATGAATTTCATCCATAAGCAGTATGACATTTTTCTCATGCTCTTCTAAAAGTCTGAAAAGAGAACGTGCGTACGCGAGAAACAATTTTCTATCTTCATCGGTTGGATCGGTTAAAAATTTATTACAAACAGTTTTTATTTTTGATGGATGAGGTAAAATTAGCGAACTGTAGTGCCGTAAATATTTGTATGCATGTGAGTTTATTGAGTGCATAACGGATGAAAAAATCATTGTATTTGCAGAATAACGATATCTCTCTTTTGGAGTAACAAGAAAATTTAACTGTTCTGAAAGAAAATTGAGAGAAGCACGTTTATCAAGGTCATCACACTCTACTTCAACCAAGACATTTCTTAAATGATGTATAATTTGTTTGAAGCTATTATCATAGTTGGCTGAAGAATTTTTCATTGATATTTCATTTATAAAATTCAAACAATTTTCAATAACTTCCAAATTATTAACGTGGCAGGGTGTTTTGATTTGATTGTTATCTACAGAAATTTCTTGGCCATATAAATATGTTTCCATTTTCAGATTTGAATGTATTACAACAGTGTAATTTGTTGTAGGTCCTGGATTAAAACAAATTTTGAAAAAAGTAACTTTTGACTCCTCAATTAGTTTAAACCAATTTTGTTTATGAGGTAATGAATCCAGAATTTCTAATAGCCTATTAAAATTTTGAAAAGAAATAGATTCATGATGAACAATGAACTCAGATTTGCTTTCGTTGATAGCTCTCAATAAATTGGATTCCTCAGTTTCACGAATTTTATCTTCCCAGCTTTTACGAACGGTGGGACAAGTTTTCGAGAGATATTTACGGCAATATGGAAATATACTTGGTATAGCACCAACTTTTAAACGGAGACGTTTCATGGAAAAGGTAGAACACTCACCAGTTTTTTTGTTGAATTTCGATACATTCCGGACGATATCATCGTTTTGAAAATGAAGTTCGCAGACTTTGCTGCGTTTTGATGGTGTAAAGTCGGCTCGTGGAATCGCCCTGAGCCATCTTTTTCTAATATTTTTATCCTCTGGAAAGGAGAAAACTGCCACTTTGCCGTCCTTAAATGAACAGACATTTGCGCCATCTATCGGTTAGTAAAAGTATGAAATCTATTGTTCTAATAGAGTTGCTGTATAACGTGTTATCACATTGATGCATACCTAAATTATTTTTAATTCAAGCAATACTTCATGAAAGACTCGAGTCTCTTCGAATCTCCCCAATCCTGATCCCTCAGTGACTGAGACCTGTCACATATCAGAGTCAAGTCAATTGTTTAAGTCACCACTATTTTTATATGCATCACAATGTACTAATAGTTTCAAAGGGGTGTGAGGATTTGCATTTGTATCTTCATCTTCCTGTTAAGAACGAAATGCGAAAGCATTTTGTTTGCTGAGAAAAAAAAGACTAAAAAGATAGGACTCTTCAAATGAAAGTGTTCAGATTTCGAAACGAGTTTTTAGCTCATTTATTAGATGCTGTTGGCTGATTGCAGGTGCGTCAACTCAATTACCTCAACAATCATTGACATGTTTCCCTGTCCATATTAGTCAATGCCGATCAGTACGATTTTGCCGCTTGGAGAATAGATTTATTTTTCAAAGCTCATTTTGGAACTATGGAAGAAGCTGTTTATTCTCAAAGAGCCATTTTCCTTCTATAGAAAGCGGTTGTTGAGACTTATAGAATATGGAGATCGAGACTCGCTTGTTTCCTTAACCCTCCAAGTTGTATCGACGAGATATCTCGTCATTTGGATATTGCCGGATATCAAGATCTGGTCTGTTTTCTTCTAATTAGGAGATATATCGTCCATAAAGATTTGGTCTGTTTTCTTCTAATTAGGAGATATCTTATCCATAAAGATCTGGTCAGTTTTGCTAATGACGAGATAGCTCGTCGAGACAAACACAAGGAGGATTAATTAAGAAACATTTACGTGGTGGGTGACTTTAGGGTTTGGATTGCTTTTTATCGCGCGAGATACTTTGTCCAAAATACTAGAAACACAAGACAAACATCACCAAGTAATGGGCATATACGCACAAGAAAAAAGTTTTACTGACCCAGATGAGATTAAATATAAAGTAATTAAATATTATTAATCTACTTTTTAATGTTGATTTGGTTCTTTATCTGATGCGTATTTAAAAAAAGTTAAAAAATACGCATTTTGGACGTGTGTTGTCGCAGCTTGTCCATTACTGACCTTGTGCCATTAAACTTGAAACAATCAACCCAGATGAGAGAAAATACACCCGGAGTAAGCTGCGAGGGCAGCTTCAGGACTTAAATGGCAAAAGATACTTCTAAAACTGTTTTTGGATGGCCTAAAAAGATAGTTTCCAGCTTAGAAGATACATGCAGTTAAATGGAAATTATATTAAAAAAAACGATTTAATATAGAAAATTGGAATAAAAAAACAAATTCACAGTTCAAGTTCACAAATACACATGTTATCATATGATAACAAAATACTTTTTTTAAGAAAGAAAATAAGAAATTCACATTCATAGTAGGGATGTTAAGCGAATCACAGAACCGCTACTCAATCACCGATACTTTTGAATCACAGTTCTTACCTGCTACTGGAATATCAAAATAAAAGCGATTGGGTAGCAGTGGTTTTTGGACCAGTGATTGAGAGTATCTGTGATTCGGTAGTTCAGGATGCATGAGACCGCTTAAACCATAGTGGCAATATTTAACCTCACACATCAGTATTACCACAGAAAAAGAAAGAAAAAATACACACATGCTGTTGAACTTGCTTTTTATTTTTCTACAGTGAGAAGTATTCATTTTGCTCCGAAGAGTCTAGAGAAATTCTAAAAATGCATAACCATGTGTTGAAGTGGATATGTTCAAAGACGGTGATTCTAAAAATTTATTTCCAAGCAGCTGTGATAAACGTCTTTAGACCGATGTAGAAACGTTTCATTGTATGTAATCTATTTGTATTATTCCGTACAATGTTATCATATGAAAACAAAGTACTTTTTAAGAAAGGATTTCGTTATCTACCACCATTAAATAAAAATTGATATATCTTCTTGCCACTAGATTAGATTAGTTTCTTTAATCTCTTAAAACTGTTTTCAAATAGTTCTATGATTAAAAAAACTAAGTAACTTCCCAAAAATAAGACAAGCGGATGGACACAGCAAGAATCCTAATGTTAAAACTTGGACGAAATTTCGAAGAATAGCGCATGCGCATTAGTTGTGATTTTGTATGGGGAAAAATATTTGAAGGAAGGATATTCGTGAAAATGGGGAAAATCTCGGCATGCATAAGTTTAACATTAGGATTCTTGCTGTCTAATCTGGGTTCCTTAATTCCATTAGTTTCTTGGATTTTTCGGTGTCACGTTCCATTACTAGGCGATTCCAAACATATTTTCTTAATCGTTTTACTTTGATCCGTTTTAAATAGTCTTCATCTGTGTTTTTTCTACTTTGTTTCATTACGAAGTTTTATTACATTAGGATTCCTGCTCTGGCTAATCTCGCGCGGTATTTAGTTTATTTTTCATCACATTCATTCGAGTATTTCAGCATTCTTTGGTTCATAATTTTAAATGTCATTTCTTTTATAACATTACGTTGCGTTTTGTATTTCCTGTTCTGCCATATTTTCTTGTTCGCGAATCCGTAAGTTTAATTTTTATCTTTTTCAAGATATAAAATTTCGTTCATTGTATTTTGTAATTTAACTATTTTTCAAATATAATTAAAGCAATTCATAATTCGATCTAATTTCGTGAAACTTGTATAAATTAAAAGGTTTGACAATTAATTCCCCCCCCCCCGAGTCCTTCCTTTCAAAAGCAGATTTCTTGTGCTTCTATCTCAGATAAATTTAAGGGGTTTTATTTAAATAATTTTGATTTGAAAGCATTACTTGATATAAATTAAGGGAGTATTGAGTCATTAATTTTGATTTGTAGGCAGTCACTCCTTTTGTTGATATACATATGCAGCATGATTGAAATGAATTTCCTATGTGTGCTAAGCATGATAAAGCATTCTCGACCATACTAATTTATGTTGCCTCAGCAGAAAGTGTGAAACTCACTTGATTGTAAAATGTGTCTGTTCCCCAATTACATTTCCCTCCAAAAATTCTTTGGAAAAACACATCTAAATGACTTCACTTGGAAAACTGAAGAATTTTTTTCCATCAAAAAATTAATGGCTTGGAAAAGTGACTGAGAAAGAAATATTTTTCAGGTTTGTAGAGAGCAGAGGAACAGCAAAAATGGGATCTGCATCACTTATTTTTAGTATTATGTATTTATTATCTTATTTTATATTCTTATTTTTAGTATAAATTATTGCAGTAATCAATTTTCTACAGAATGGGAAAGAAGTATTGAGCTGAGAGGTTCCAACAAAAGTAATTGTACATATCCGATGAAAATCACAGAATAGCAGTGATTTGTATGTGTAAAACTATGTTGGTCATGATGACTTAGATAGAATGAACATTGGCAAGGAGGTATTGCTTTGAAACTAGCAAATGGCATACCCATCAATTCTTGATTACATTAGAGCTCATTAAGAACCATTCATCTCTTAACTCACAATTGTGTCTTATAAGTCCAAAAACTACATTGGTTTCCAAATGTCCTTGCATTCGCAAAAACAAAATAGTTATTTATCTTATGCTGATCAAGAGATGAGCAAATTGAGATTTTATTAATTGTACTAATAGTGTGTATTTCTATAGGAGTTGCATCAGGTGCCAGTTCTATATGCCAAAAAATGCATAATTAATGATTAAATATATCATTTTTCATTGCTATGAGATAAGGTATCTTGCTGATGTAATTTTTCTTACTATGAACAAATGAAAATGTTTTATAATAAAATGACAAAATATTAATCTGAGATTCTTATTCATTTAATTAATTACTAAGTGTGCAATAATTTATTCACAAGACTTTTCACTAGTCATTCCATGTTACTGATTAGTCCATGACCTCAGATTTTGATGAAACTTGGTTTATCTAATGACCTTACCTAGTTATGAATGGAAAAAAGGACGAGAGGAAAACTTTTTCACCTTCTGTTCGAAAATCATTAAGCTTTGATTTTAATGAAAATTACTGTATCTTGAGATTGTTACTGTCATTTTCTCAGAAAACAGATAGGATATGTATCTGGACAATGTCTCACTTTAAATGGGGTTTAATTAACTAAGTATGATGCAAATATAATTTATTTCTAAATTAAGTATTTCAAAAAGGGCAATTCAAAATTCTGATACAAATTACAAAATTATTTTGTCATTCAAAATTTTAATGTTTTCTATAAGACACACTGGGGTTATGAGTGAGTTACATGTATGGAGATAGCCCAAGCACAGTATGTAATGTTTCACAGAAGTTCTACTTTAAACAAGTCTAGCTGATAGTTTAGAATATTATGATAGTATAATACAAATTTAATTAACATATTACTAGAGTTATATTTATATAGTGAAAAAAACTCAATTTCCAACTAAAGCCCTTCAATTTTAAATATATACATCTGAATAAGCTTATTTAAATTTATTTTCTTTTAAATAGTGCTGAAGAGAAACTAGATTAGCTTTGAATGCAAATCTGACCAAAGCCAATATTACTAAATGTTTCTAAAGTTACAAGAATTATCCCATCAAATTGCAGCCACAGAAAATTTTGTGACTTAGATATTTACCAAACTAAAATTTGGTTTTCAATTTCTTCAGTTACGTAGGATATTTATGTAAGGACACCATTTTGTTTTGGAATAACTTTCAAATAAAACATTTCTAATTTCATTTTGTTTACTCAATTAATAACATTCATGGAATACGACATCGGCCAAATGACTGCAAATTCAGTCTCTTTCGACCACATGATTTCTTCGGACCATTTTCCTCTAAAGCATTTAGTGGATTTGATTGTCATTTATTTAGGAAGCTGATGATTCTGGATGGCGAGTTTGAAGCTTCAGCAGTTAAAACATTTTATCAAAATGCATTGTCTATGATGGACTCCAGGAAAATTATAAAACTCCTTTAGATTGCATCACGTGCCTTCAAAGCAAACACAAAAACATTGATACTGTATGATAAAGTGTTATTGAAAAATCGAGGGACCTCTGTTGATGTCGTACACAAGTAGGCTTTCTCTGAACACAGTATGGGAAAGATTTTGATCTTTACATACACCAATTAATACAACTGCAAGAAAATCTAAATCACCTCTTTATCCATGCAGTCACTTGATCTGTCATTAAATAAGTCCAGTAAACAAAATTCTATTTAAAATACATTTCAATCCAGAAAAATTACTTGGAAGTTAACAACTCTTGATTTTAACAATACTTGTACCATAGACAGCATTGGTAAACTTGAACAATTATGAAATTGAGTATACTAAAAACATCAAGATAAATCTTTTAATGCAAATTGTAAGCAGCAACATTTACTATTTTCATAAGATTGTTTTGAGATGACATTGACTATTCTTACATTGTAATAGATGTTTATGTACACACACATGAAGGTAAACAAATGCTACAGTTACAGTGAATACTTCAATTCATTTATACAAGAAAAACAAAGAAAGAATTGGTACATAAAAACTTTATTTTCAATCAAACATACAATGTAACTTGAAATATAAAATTCAGTCTTGTTGTGCAAAAATTTATTTTTCTTTAATATGATTAATTTTTAAAAATTATTCCAAAACTCAAGGGGTTATTTCAATTAACGTCACACTGGAGCAACACAACGGGCTATTGGTGACAGTCCAGGATCAATCCCCAAGGGAAAGATGTATTTATAACTCCCTTACCATTGAATTAAATATGCTGTCCTCGGACAGCACCACGTAATTTTGTACCAGTCAGATGACGAGGCAACACCTGAGCTGGCACCCCACTCTCCAAACTTCCACACCACGCCAACGTGAGGACATTTGAGGCCACAACAGATTTAACGTGCACCAGCCCCCTTTGTACACGATGGTGTTTGGCTGGATTCGAACTCGCAACCCTTCGGTTGCAAGTCCGTTACTCTTCAAACCGGGCCACCGCGGCCCCAAAACTCAAGGAGAAAATTTTGCATGGCAAAACTTGACCATTAAATGATTTTTTAATCTAGAAACTTCTACTCTTTTATTTTCTTGATATCTTAAAAAAAATTCATTTTTCAAAAATTAAAGGGACTATTTATTTTTGTAAAAGTTTGGTCATTTTAAAAATTACTTAACATTGGTGATAACTGGTAATATTTTCGATAACAGTTGCTAAAATAACACGTAATTTAACAGCTACAAAAATAACAACCCATTTGTAAACCGACAGAAGGGCAAACTGTTTTTTCATGATAAATATACTTGATTTGTTAAACAATTTTCACTCCTTTGGGAAAACACCAGTCGTTTTCTGTTAATTTTTCAATATAGTCGGTAACTGATTTGCAATAACTTATATAAACTGCTATCGAAATATATAACACCTGCCTCAAGAAATAAAAACAAAACCATATTGAAGCAAGCATTTTGAAAATAGAAATTACATAAACACATTGCATCACAAAGGCCAGTCAGGAATCTGATGAACGTGGAACCTAAAAATATAAAGAGTACATAAAAAAAAAGAACAATTCAAATAAGATCACATACCTTTTTGTGTCAACTGAATGTAATAACACATACAAGGAAAGTTTGATACAAAAAAGAGAAATACACTCAGGGTAGTCACAGGACTCGAACCTGTGCCGTCTACAGCTTAGGTCACTAGTGCAGTGAGCAAACCCACTGAGCCACGACAGCCCCTAAGTTAAATTGAACTTATTGGCACATAACGTGTTGAAAATAAAGTGGGTTAGAGTAATATAGGAAAGAATCATTCATAAATTTTATAAAAATTTGGGTATGTTTCCTCCTAAGTACGTTTTGTTTTCTAAGTTAATTATATTAAACATGCTATTTCTTTTAACACGAGAAAGACGTATGGGGCCCTCACGCTGTGTGCAACTTATAACGCCCTAACCATTGAATTAAATATGCTATTTAATGACTTAATTGTTTGATCAATACTTATTGTGTATTTAAACATTCTGGCCTGGTTGGAAATAGAACCAGGAATATCTTACGCTATACCTACAAAGATGGTATTTTGGAATACTATGAAATTTTCCTTGTCAATCACATTCAAAGCAGTTTCACCTTGTTTTCCCTTTTACATTTTGTTTACAAGTGTTGCTCCCCTCCCCAGCTGTAGACACTGTTTTAATGAGACTGTCAACTGACCAGTAATTTTCTTTCTAAATGTTTCCAAGTCTGACACCTTACGTGAACAATTAAGGAACATGATGGCCACTTTCTTTTCTGATAAATAATAGAGAAGATGGCTTGAAGATGAGGTCTCATTTAGGAAGATATTTTGAAAAGATTTCCAAGATTGGATGAAATAGATACTGGAAATGGTGACAGTATCTTTGCCGATAAGCTAAAACTAGATCTCAACCTCTTTTATCTATGAATAAACCATGAAGTTGTAGACTTGGTGCATCAGACATATCCGATGATGACTAGATAAAGTATGGCATGGACATTGTAGGCCAAATGATACACTTGTTTACTACCAAATCAAGAAAAAGAATTTGTTGGTGAATGTATGCCTTTATAATATTTTAGATATATCTGTGGTAAATACTTGGATTTTATACAAAGTGACAGGGAAGCAGAAACTTAGTTGTGATATTTCATTCTGTTGCTATGAGAATTTGCACTCCTTATATGGCATTTAGAATTAATAATGCAGTTAATACAAATATTTTGATGCAGGCATATAAGAGATCAGAAAAAATCAAAATTCAGAGTACAAAGATTTTTATCCACCATGGGGTCACTTGCTTCCCACCATCTATCTAGGTATATGACAACTTTCTAGTATTAACACAATTAAAAGATTAATATCCTATCAAAATGTTTTAAATTTTTTATTTTACATATAAAGATTTGTATATACATGAGGTGCGAGTGTGTTGTTAAGTGCGTTTGAACTTGTTGCTGAAATATGTTGATAGTGGGAGATAAATGTTGCTCGAGAAGTGAAGTTATCTACTTTCAAAAAGATTTCAATCCCTTAAATTTAGAATTTTGCCATAATGGAGTTTTTAAATGTACTTGAAGTCTTAGAGATCTCAAAGTACTTTTAAGCACAGAAATTTTGAAAGCTGTCACTTTATTTTGTCTAGTGCATTTACAAAACTTTCTTCTTAAATTTTCAGCTTTTTTAAGTTTCCTTTTCATTCAACAAATGTTTTTGTTACGTCTATTTTTGAGTTAAACAAATAACGATGTATAAGTAAGGGATAATGTCCAATGGATTTCATGACAAAGGTGTGAGGGTGCTTTTCACTTCCAATATCTGTTTGAAATCTATCATTGCATATTTTCTAGATGTAAAAATTTTAACTTACTTTTAATGAATCCCTTTTAAATTTCCATCTTGCTGAGATTCAAGTTCTCGATTCATGAAGTTTGATACAAACATCAGCGTTTAATCTTTAACTCTTTCTCTAATTCTAATATGTGACAGTAAAACATTCCAAAATTTACTATACACACATGGTACCTTTGCTAAATCACCTTCCAGTCAGTAGGACTCAAAAGCCCAAATGAGATAGACTGAACAAAAAGTGACAATCATCTTCAGGAATACCTTAACGATGTAACGTCAATATATCTGAGTCTGCTAGCTTTGATATTAATGACCTATGCTGCAAGAACAAGGAACATGGTTTGCACTTCTCAGGGCACAAAAACCTGTACCCAGAGTTGATTTTTCTGGTGTCAACATGCTTTTGCAACAAGTGAACATCTGACTATGCACCTCTCCCCAAACTATACCATGAACACATTAAACAAAATGTAAAAGAATTATCGAAAAATAATATAAAATCTGTTCATAATAGCGTAAAAGGTCATCTAATAAAACAACATTTTTTCATTGGATGCCTTCTTTCAATTCTAGATCATTCGCTGAAAATGCTGATCACACATCAAACAGTAGTAACATCAAAACCTCATTTTCAAAATCCATCGAAAACATTATTTAAGGCGTTTTAGAAAAACACTAACAATCAAAAATCAAAGCGGAAACTGATCAATATTTCTCACATGAAAGGCGCAATGATGAATTTTTTCCATAATTTTATGCAGTGTTTTCATATCTACGAAATCGAAAATAAAGTTTCAAAATTAAAATAGATTGTGCTTACCTTTAAGTTATATCCAACCTTGTGAACGAGTGGTACAGCTGTAGTCTCTGCCGCGCGCGGTGGCAACGCGTTTTGGCGTAGTTATAAGCGACTCATGCAGGCTGATGGTAACCCATTTTTTTCTCGAATTTTCTCCTGGTTAGGGTTAACCTATTTTTATGGCAACCTTGCCGGCGTCCAGTTCTCATTTACAGTGAAATCTGTTAAAATATTAGAATAACTTATATTCTACTAATGTACATTTTTTTTATTCATTTCATTCATATGTGGAGAATGATATCGATTCACTGTTGGAAATCCGAGAACAAATGGGTTACCCTCACCGGCATGAGTCGCTTATAACTACGCCAAAATTCCATACATTTCATCCATATTTGCAGTGTTTTTTTATTCAAATGTTGTTTCATTCAGATTTACATATTTCATCCATACGTATGCAGTATATATTCGATGTTGGATTTCCGTGGCGACATAAAAAGTGCGCCAAACACGGCGCCAAAAAAGACGCGTTGCCACCGCGCGCGGCAGAGACTACAGCTGTACCGAACGGGTACTCTTTTGGGCAAGTGAACTTGCATTTTTCAACCCTCAGAAATTCATATAATCCTTGATCTCGATTAAAAGATTATGTTAAATGAAATAACATGCATATATATATATCAACAACCGCCATTATATATATATATATATATTAGGGATTTTTTCAAACCCGCTTAAACTTTTCCCTACCACTAACGGAACCAATGCGCATGTGCAAACCTTCGAAAATTCGTCCAAGTTTTAACATTAGGATTCTTGCTTTGTCCATCCGCTTGTAAAAATGTTTCATATCTATACCTGTGAAGAACGATAAAATCGTCTTTCGGCAGATAATAGCAAAAAAGACCATCACTAAGCACACTTTTGTGTGCTTAGTGATGGTCTTCAGGTACACGAGACATGGCTCATGAAAAATATTGAGATACACTCCCATTATATAATAGAACCGTAAATCTCTAATCCATTACTCGTCATCTGACCGTGGTTCAAAATTACGTGGTATTGTCCTCGGATCTTTCCCTTTGGGATTGATCCCGGACCGTCACCAATAGCCCGTTGTGTTGCTCCAGTGTGACGTTAATTGAAATACCCCCCCACCTAATCCATTACGTTTACAGAAAATTCGTTTTTTATTTCCTCTTTGGAAAATCTATTGAGGGGGGCTGATTTTGTTATCTACCACCAGTAAATAAAAATCAAACATATATTTTCTTGCCACTAGATTAGATTAGTTTGTTTAATGACATCGTATAACAAACGGTTTTTAGCAGATTAACTCCTTTTCTATTTGTCGTAGGTGTTCCGTTTTGAATTTCGGAATCAGAAGTATTCAGATTATAGTTGGTGTACTCAATTGTTCCATAAAAACACCTTATAACACAAAACAGTTTATTTACAGCTCTAATATGTACACTCTTTGCTTTAGATCACAAAATAACACTCAGAAGCATTTATGGCGTAAATAATACGTATTATTTCTCTCTAAAAATACGACAAAGGAACTCAGAAGCCATTTCTCTGCGTACATAAAACACAAACTAAAACTAGACTGTTGCCATTCGCAACTTACCAAATATATCAAAACAAAGATAATAATCAGGTAGAGTATCAATCCGACATTCTCCCACCTAAGTTAACTTTTATCTTAAAATTTAACTTACAACTAGTTATAATCACAATTACAATAACAAAATTATATAAACAGTTCACAAGTCCAGTTTATGAGGCATTTTAATGCTACGGCCACTTCTAGTTTTTCTTACATCCTCAGAAGATTCAACATTGCAGTCAACTGATTGACTGACTGTTGGTTGCTCACTTAATTTTGTACTTGGTAATTTTTCTCTAACTAGAACTGACTCTGCTGCTGACACTTCTAAAGGATAGAGGCGTTGTATCGGTCGAAGCAACTCACCTCTTGCAGTTTTTAGTCTCACAAGTCTCGTAACACCATCTTTCCCTGGGATTACCTCGATTATTTTCCCAAGTGGCCAACTGATACGTTTCGTGTTGTCGCTTCCAATTAAGACAACGTCACCAACTACTACTTTGGCAGCTCTTTTACGTTCTGGTCTCTGAAGCAGAGCTCCCAAGTATTCCGATCGAAATCTATTTCTTAAGGCTTTTTGTAAATTTTGTCGATACTTAACACGTTGGTTAAGACTCTGGTGATCAATTCTATCACAGTCAGGAACACCACTCATTTTGATATCTTGCAGGAACATTGAAGGAGTCAATGGAACCAGTTCTGCGTCATTATCCGCGACATACGTTATCGGTCGTGAATTAATTATGGATTCGCAATCACATAGCACCGTCGTCATCTGTTCATAAGTTAAAGAAGATCGGCCCAGTACTCTTCTCAATAACCTTTTAAGAATACCGATCAGTCTCTCCCACCATCCACCCCACCAAGAGGCAGTCGGTGGGTTGAATTTCCACTTAATAGGATGATAAGCAGTGTCACTCACAATAAGGTTCCAATCCAGTGCACCTAGCAAATTTGAAGCACCCACAAAATTGGAGCCATTGTCACAATAGATAGTGCTGCATCTTCCTCTACGGGCTATGAACCTGCGCAAAGCCATTAAGAAGGATTGCGTAGATAAAGAAGCCACTAATTCAATGTGTACTGCCCTATAGACAGCGCATGTGAATAGACAAACCCAAGATTTGTTATTATCTCTGAGAAACAGTGGTCCCGCCAGGTCAACACCACAGATCTCAAATACAGCAGCCTCTCGTATACGGTCCTCTGGAAGAGATGCAGTGAGAGCATCAAGCTTCTTCGCAGAATGTCTCTTACAGACAATACATTTGGATAGGATAGATCTCACTGTCTTTCTACCATGCAGAATCCAGAATCGCTCTCTTAAAATGTTAAGCAGCATTTGAGTCCCAGCATGAGCATTTTTTACATGATAGTGTATCACTATACGCATTACAACTTCATGTTTGGATGGTAAAATTGCAGGCATCTTAAAATCTTCACTATCTGGTCGATATAAAAGTTTTGTTTTCAATCGGATGATATTGTTTTTATCTTTGAAGGCTCCCAGAGTTTTTAACTTTTCATCTTGTTCATTAACGAAGCTTTCTTTCTGTATTATTCTGATAACTCCATACTCAGCTACAGAAATTTCTTCGGAATCAAGGCTACCATATTTTCTAGTATTTCTCGGAATCCGACAATTATTAATGAATCGAAGTAGCCAGACAATAATTCTTATAGTTTGGCTATAGCTCGAAAACTTATAGATGCAGGAATTGTCTATATTTTGAAGGTTCACCATAGATGATACTATTTCTTTCCTCTTTTCTTTCAACACTTCTTCATTTACGGAAAGAGTATCTGACTTTAAAAACCATTGCAGGCCTAATACCGGGACAATTTTATTTTTTACACAAGAAACCTCTTCTGTTGAGGAATGGGAACAATTGTGCTCCCACCCTCTAAGGTCAAACTTCCTTTCTGACATAATATCTGTAGCTACTTGAATGAACTCATGCAATTCTGTCTCAGTTTTTACACTAGTTAAACAATTGTCCACATAAAAACTGTTTTTAAATTTCTGAACCATATCCACAGGATATTTTGAGTTCCCAAGTTGTGCTTCCTCCAAAATCGTTTCTAGATGATATTGAATCACAGAATTAAGTAAGAAGGGACTACTAGAAATTCCAAAGACGACACGACAGTGTCTTAAGTATTTCAGTTCATTGTTTTCGTTATACCAAAGAAATCTTAAATAATCTTTGTCGTTTTCTTGTAGGCGAATTTGTAAAAATGCTTTGCGGATGTCTGCCGTAACTCCAAACTTGTTCATCCGAAAACGTGTTAATATAGTAGGAATTAACTCAACAAGATTTATTCCTTTCTCCAGGCAGTCATTCAAGCTTGGGGAACCTCTCGTCTTCGCCGAAGCATCAAACACAGGTCTGATTCTGGTTGTGCTATTCTCTTTCACGACATGTCTGTGTGGTAAATAATGAGACGGCAATTGAATCTCATGCTTAGGAACTTCTTCAATTATTCCTTCTCTTGCCCATTCTTCAAATATTTGATTATAATCGTCATACAAATTTTCTTCTTTTAACTTTCGTGCAGTACCGTCCAGTCTCTTTAAAGCCAAGTTAAAATTATCAGGCAGTGGAGGGTGATCGGCAAGCCAGGGTAAATGTACCACGAAACGATTGTCTTTGTCGACCTGAACTGTGTTAATAAAATGCTCTCTGGCAGATTCCTGAAGGTCTTCTTTAGTTTTCTTCTCAGATGGATCGGTTATGCCGAGAGTGTCAAGAGTCCACAATTCTGTTATTGTTCTAGTAGTAGAAAGCATAGAGCTAGCTACTGAGATTTCATTTTCCTCTGAAGAAATCTGTGGTATACGTCCCATAATGGTCCACCCTAAACGTGTTTCCATTGCTGTTAAACCACAAGGTAAGGATTTGTAACCACCGGTAAGGATTTTTCCAGCTACATCGGCTCCTATTAAAATTTCAATAGGACCTTTATAATCATCGCTCACATGAATACTACAGTCCGTAAGCTCTTTTAAATGAATCGCAGGCATTGTCGGTGGAACGCTTGCACAGATAACAGGTTGACTCAATACTTTGAAATGACAGTTATACGACCCATCGCAACTTGTCAAATATAAAGTAAACACATCATGCTTGCACACTCCTGTATTTTCTCCACCGAACAGAGAATGTTGAAGATATTCCCAGCCTTCCCTTTTATATTTCATTTCTTTAGCAGTATTTTTTAAAATGTAAGAGTGCTGTGAAGCAGAGTCTATGATGGCTCTTGCTTTCCGTTTTCTCCCATCACCTCTGATTAAAACCGTTAACGTTAGTAACATAACACTAGGGCTTTGGGACACATTCGCAAGTGCTTGATCCTCATTCGGAACATTATCTAATTCTGCAGTTTCTTTTCCGGTAGGTGAGAATGCTTGCTGCTTTATGCTATGACAGAGTAAAATATGATGTCTTTTTCCACAACCCAAACAAGTTACCTTTGAGTAACATTTACGAACTTGATGACCTGGTTTTAAGCACAGAAAACAGCACCCTGATTTCTCTACGAGATTCTCTCTATCTTTCATCGCCATTTTTCGTACCTTCAAACAGTCAGTGGAATTATGTAAATTGTGGCAAAATATGCACTGTCTCTGTTCCTTCGAAGAGGTTAAAAGATCAGCCGCACTAGCTATTTGACGAGGGTCCCCATATTTACGTTTATTATTTCCAGCCCTTCTTCCCCTTGAACAATTTAAAATTATGCTTGGTTTCAACTCCAAAGTTTTGTGAGGCTAGAATTATACGTTCCTCTGCCTGTACTTCATCTTGAAGAAAATCAAGAATTGAATCGAGATCAGACTTTTTAGTAATTTTAGTTGTATTTTGATCTTCCTCATCATGTGATCTACGACTTGTAGATCTATATCGTTCCCACGCTAGAAGCGTTTCCTCAGGTAGAGCAGACTCAACAAGTGGGAAAAGCATCGACGCATATTTATCCCTAGTTACTCCTAATATCTCAAGCGCACGGAGCTTTGTTTCTAATAAATCATAAAGATTTCTCAAAGATTTTCTCGGCATATTCTGCTTTTGGAGAACTAATGATAGAAGATCCCTAACATACACCTGTATAAGTAGTTCTTCTCTGCCAAAACGTAATTTCAATTGTTCTATAGCTTTCTCATAACTGTTTCCCCCGGGTGGAAAACTTTTAATTAGTTCTTCGGCAACACTTCCCTTCTCCATACATTGGGATAGGTATGAGAACTTATCATGCGGATCTAAATTATAGTCTTTATCTACTTTCTCAAATTGACCCTAAAATCTAACCCAGTTTCTTAAATCTCCATTAAATGTAGGTAACTGTATTTTAGGGTAACGTAATAATGTATTTTGCTGAGAAACACTACAATTCGAAATAACGTCTTCTCTTTCTGAAAGCGAAAGTTGTTTCAACTTAAACTGTAACAACCGCCAACGGTCTATATAACTTTCAGATTCATCGATCTCTTTCTCTATTACATCATCTTCAATGTTTTCAGAAAAAAGAAACTGCTTAACATTTTCTTCAGCATTCACCATTAGCGTAGCTTTTTCCTCAATAACTTTCAGAAAAAGTATTTTATCAGAAATTTCTAAGTTTGCTTCTTCAGCATCAAACTCATTACATGCTTTACTAAACAGTCTCCTCTGCTGAGTTCTATTTTTCTTTGCTGCTTCCATATTAATTCAGGAAAAAGGATAGACAAAACAAAAACTCACCCAAATAATCAGCAGTCGAATCCTGTCGCGGACGCCAGATGTTCCGTTTTGAATTTCGGAATCAGAAGTATTCAGATTATAGTTGGTGTACTCAATTGTTCCATAAAAACACCTTATAACACAAAACAGTTTATTTACAGCTCTAATATGTACACTCTTTGCTTTAGATCACAAAATAACACCCAGAAGCATTTATGGCGTAAATAATACGTATTATTTCTCTCTAAAAATACGACAAAGGAACTCAGAAGCCATTTCTCTGCGTACATAAAACACAAACTAAAACTAGACTGTTGCCATTCGCAACTTACCAAATATATCAAAACAAAGATAATAATCAGGTAGAGTATCAATCCGACAGTAGGGGCTAAAAACAATTCGAAATCCCTTAGGAATAACATTGAGTATTGCTAGGGGGCGCTCTCTGATGGTCTGGTTGTGCAGATGACGTCAGAGTTAACATCTTCAGGAGTCGCCTCTCAAAATGACCATTGTGTTGCTCCAGTGTGACGTTAATTGAAATTCCCCCCTCTCAAAATGACCTTGGAGGTTTTTTTTTTAGAATCTTAGAGTATGGTGCAATCGCAGATGGGTGCGGTTGAGCTGAAAATCGCTCAATATCATATCGTTTATGTATCCTGTCTGTAAATTCTTAAACTGTAGCTTTATTATTGGAATGTAACTTTTTATAATATAAGATTATTTTTATAGAAAGTGGTCTTTTTTATCGTCGATATGGTACAGGGGGCTAAAGACAATTCGAAATCCTCATAGGAATAACATTGCGTGTTTATAGGATCACTGTCAGACCAATTCACACTAAATTTGGTACATTCAACCTGTAGAATTCTGAGGGATACATAGACTATATATCAAACCCGTTCGATTTGTCCTGGGTCTACAGGGGGGCTAAAACAATTCGTAATCTCTATAGGAATAATATTGAGTATATTACGATGAAGTATAAACAATTCAACCCAAGCAACGCCAGGTAATTCAGCTAGTTTTTCATAAAATTGAGTCGTGTTTTTAAATGTATATAATCGTTTATTATTATTGTATATTGTTCCTCGGTATCCCTCATTCACTGGGGATACTCTGTGAAGAACGCAGTGAAAATCTTGGCTCCTTGCCAAGAGCACACGATGGCCTTACAAAAAGAGCAGGCGATGTGTGATCGAAAGGCTACTTAAGGGGAAAGGTAGGGTCCACCAGAGTGGTTTTGGAAGGGAAGGAATCGTGACGTCACTTGGAGGAATCGGCAGGTAGACAGATACGGTTCCTACATGTAAAACCTCTGAACGTCAAGCAGATAGTTTTGTTATTTGCATTCGTTGTAAATCCTTAAACACTGTTGATTAGTATTGGGTTTCTTGTGTTGTCGGCGAAGTGTTTTTTTCAGGATTGAACCTCTTGTAAATGCTTTAGTTATAAATTAAAAAGAAAATAAATAAGTTTAAAAACAACTTATCCCATGTGATGAAACATCTTCCAACAAGGCGACAATTATCCTTTTATAATGTTTTTTGAGATTTCTTAAATTTTTGCACTTTTTCTAACTTCGTTTTGTAGCGGCACAGTTTATATATTTAATTCGGAAAAATGTTCTTGTTCTTGCAAAAAGTTTGAGAGCTGAAGCATTTTGCATGGGAAATGTTTCCTGTAAAATTTGTGTGAATTTATTTATTACACCTTCACATTTATTTAATTGCACAGGTCCATGAAATTGCACGAAACACTTTTCAAGTTCTTTTACCGTTTCAAACCAACACTCAGTTGGTAAAACTAAACCACCTCGAAATAAAGCCCCAATCCACGTTTGATTATTTTCCTGCTGAATATGTACAGTATTATTTCCCAGACTTTTATAATGCACTTTAAAAGCAATGTAGCTGACAATTAATCTTAACTAGTGGTCGCCCAGTGGTCGAAATTCGACCATAATTCATAGAATTTTTAAGTTTGAACGTTAATAAGGTTCTTTTGTCAAAGAGTATACCTCTATATTCATTGCATATAATTTTTTTGAATTTTGTCCTATTACGTAAGCTGCGAACATGTACAAATACGTCATAGGAAAAATGCGGTATAGCTTGGTTAAGCCATATCTAAAAAACAATAACGCGTTGTTTGACATTTTCTGTTTTTTTTTTATTGCTATACTGGCCACAGGTTTCGCCAAGGCTACACAGTTAATTTGCCTATCTTTTCCAAATTATATAAAATTTAAATAAAAAATAAATCCAAAAAATGAAATAAGGAATACGTGCTTCGTATTTTTTTATATATTTTTTATTGAAACAAAAAAACCGGGTGGTTAAAAAAATAAATGTTGTCCATTGAACTTGAAATAGTTCGACAATGAATTTAATGATTCAAAACTTCTGTGTAGACGATGTTTTTTGTAAAAACTCTTTCATCGTTTGCTAAATGCCCTTGACCGTTATATTCTGAAATATAAAATCTCAAACCATCGAATGATCGAACTCTACTTGCTGCGACGTACAACTGACCATGTGTAAAAGCTGGCTGCCTCAATAAAATTCCAATTTTTTCGAATGTTTGACCTTGAGATTTATTTATTGTCATCGCAAATGCAGGTATAATTAGAAATTGAGTTCTTTGAAAGTTAAATGGTAAAATAGTTCCGGAATATGTTAAATTTATACGTGGAATCAAAATTCTCTTATTACGTGCGGTTCCCGTTAAAACTTCGCAATCAATAGTATTACGATGCATAAATTTGATGCGCATTCCTTTTCCATTGACTCATGCTTCCTTTGTATTTAAGTTTCTGATCAGCAAAACGATGCAATTAACTTTCAATACTAACTTATGTGGTGGCCAATTATGCCAAATCTCATACTCCTCGGTGCGCGCAGTGTGCTTATTAAAGGGGTACAAAGTTTTTTCTTCACGTATTATTTTATTTTGTTTCATTTAATATATTTGTAACGCATATTATACATTAATTTTATCTTTCTACACTCCTTCTCCATATGAACTTTAATTATGCCAAATCTCATACTCCTCCGTGCGCGGAAAGTGCTTAAAAAGGGGTACAAAGTTTTTTCTTCACGTATTAACATATAGATGCTTCGTTACAGCAGTCTTCCCTTATGTTAAAAGATGATTTAGCTGTTGAAGCTCCAGTATTTTCTGATGATTGAGTTCGAACATTATTTTCAATTATTGAGTTCAATGACTACTGTATCGACTTCAAATGATGTGTCCCTTTCTTTTTCTTCAATCTCGGTTAATTCATCAACTTTAACAAGAGAGTTAAATAACTGGACGCTTAAAAACTGGTCATCATCACTTGTATTGTTAGTTATGGCACTAGATGACGGTAGTGGGAGTTTATTGCACAAAAGAATTTGTCGCAGTCTGTATTTGAAGTCGATGGGTAGAGGATGGTCGTAAAATTTTCCAAAGCCTCTTATTTGGCTGAATAGATTTACCAAAGAATCTTGGTTTACTCTACAGTTCAAAATATATTTCAGTTTTGCCTGTTAAATAAATTTTAGTTAAAGATGAATTAGTAGATGAACTCCAATTAAAGATGAAATGGAGACTAGCCATCCTTTTTTGAAAGGTAGTATATTTGACTTACCGACAGCTCTCATGTCTTCAATATAATATTTTGCTTTATGCAGAACATCCATCTGGACTCTGGTTTGAGCCCAAACCCGCATCGTAATCCTGGAATTGAAAACATAAAAACAACCATCAAAGAGATATGAAATTCGTTGCTTCTTTCTCACTCGGTAAATAATAATAATCTAATGCTTTTGCAACATGATACGACAAAAGTTGTGCTGCCATTCTCACATTTTGCCTTTCATTGTTTCTAATTTGAATATGCCCCAAGATAATGTTGGGCATAATTTCAATTCGCAAAAATCGACTTACAGTAATTTTTGAATCACTTTATCATAGGGTAATTTTATTCTGCTATCTATAATATATGGTTTCTTAATAACTTTAAAAGATGAGCGAAATCAGCAAAAACTCAGATGTTTCTTGTTTTATCCATTGGATTTGAAAATGAACTGCTTGTTGGTGTTCTTGATAATTCCTTCCAAATGCGGATGTTTTTCCCACCTAAATTTGACACGATACCTAACACCTTAAATCTAATTTCTTCTAGTTTTCTTATTAATTTAAACAATAATAGTTTTGTCATTTACTGGTCAAAGTTATAATAAATTGGGTGCTTCCAATACTTATAATGAGACCTTTTGACATGACAACTTGAACATTGTTGTAAGGCCCTTACTTTATCTTTTGCTGAATCGTAGCAAACACGAGAATCAATATTCATTTCATCTAAACAAATAATTGTAAATTTTTTAGCTTCAGTCATGTTGCCGCCTTTAGTCTTCATGTAGCTTAGAATTAAGGCTAAAACTCCTTCAGAAAGTCTAATCTCACACCATCTTTTCAAAGTTGTAATGGACGGTAGTGGCATTTCCAAATGATTTCGAAGATAGTTATGTTTTATGAGACATTGCTGTCAAAGCAATGGCATTGGTAACATCTCCCTCGTTTCATTTCTTAATGCTTTTGCCGTCCACCAAAGCTTAAAGTTGCGAATCTGAAAAACTTTCTTACTATTCTTTTTACTTCTCTTTCTAAATTGTCTTAAAATTTTGTTCTAAATTTCTCTTAAGGTTATTTATTTTTAATAGACATAATCTTTTCTCTTTACAGATTTGAGTGTGATTTTTGCAGTTTCTTTTCCAATTGTAAGATGCAGTCTATTAGTTTTTGATTCTTTTCTGGCTTACAACATCAGTATCAAATCTTTCTTGAAGTTTCTCATACGGAATTTCTTGATTATTTAATGTTTTCAGTTTTTTCGGAGATAGTTGAAGGATATTTTCTAGGGCTCGTTTGCGAATATTTCTGTTTTTTAATTTGTATAATGAAGCACACTGTTTGAAATAAGTTCCAAACGGAAGATTTTTGAAGGTGTCGAGGTTTCATCCGGTACCTTTAAATTACCGCGTAATGGGTGTTGGCGCGTGTTAAATAACACTGACTACTACTAATAGGAATAACATTTATTAAACTTAACAGGAAACATAACTGAACAAGCAAAACCGTTCTCGCCACTGGGCTACGTTCCCACTGCTTCCTTCCGCGCGAGCGAGAGATTTTATATCTAAGCGAAAAACGTCACGGTTCACCTTCTCCTTGGACGACGTAGAAGGCGACCGCAGCGCCGCTCGCTGAATTAGAGGAGAGAGTGGTTGGATTCACTAGAGTATCCCCAGTGACGAAGGAACGATACATATACAAAGATATTACAGGATCTGATATGCGGATGATACAATAAAGACGACTGTTTGCAATTTATTTGATACAAACAGGGTAATAACAAACAGAATTAGAAATATAATAGCACATTATTACATTGTATTGGTAGATGAAATGTATAACAGTTAATTATGACATATACAATATAATTTGTTTTATTGTTATTTATTTCCATTTTTGAATCAGTCTTTTAGGAAAATGGACATGTCGGCCATATTTTGTAATTGTAGGCCTTACAGAAATATCAGGACTAGGTGTGCCAATTTTGGGCTGTTCAATTTTTGATAAGTGTAGGTGGATCCGAATTGTCATTAAGGCAAAAAGCTGACTTAACTCTATCAATTGAAACAGTGTTTTGTTTGCCATTTAAGTCTATTGTGAAATTTTTGTCTGTGCGGCTGATTACCAAGTGTGGTCCTGAAAAGGGAGGTGTGAGTGGAGGTCGTACTTTGTCGTTTCTTAAAAAGACATGAGTACATGTTTTCAATGATGGATTTAAATAAACATTAGTTTTACCATGAGTTGCAGTAGAGATTGGATTAAGTTGTCTCATCATCGAAATTAAGTTTGATACATAATTAGGAGTTAAGGGTTGTGTCAGAACATCAGTTGTGAGAAGATCAGATGGTAAACGCAATGTTGTTCCGTACACTAGTTGAGAGCTAGTTGCATTCACATCACTTTTTAGAGCTGAGCATAAACCTAACACAATGGGCAAAATCTGTCCATTTAGTTAGTTCATGAGCAACAATAGCTGCTTTTAAATGTCTGTGAAATCTTTCAATCATTCCGTTTGACCGTGGATGATAAGAAGAGGATAGTATTCGACCAGTGCCTAAAATGTTAGTCAGTTCTCTAAAAAGGTTTGATTTGAAATTTTGTCCACGATCCGAAGTGATCGTGATCGGTGTTCCGAATCAAGAGATCCAACCATGTAGAAGAGCACGGGCTGTGGTCTCTGCTCACATATCAACAGTAGGAACGACTTCTGTCCAACGAGTGAATCTATCGATGATTGTGAGACAGTATCGGTTTCCATCAGATGGTGGATAAGGACCGATAAAATCAATGTGTATGTGGGCGAAACGAGCTTCAGGTAAAGCAAATGTACTAAGTGGAGCTCTAGTATATTTAAATACCTTTGCTCGCTGACATTTGTTGCAATTTCGAACCTTTGCTTTGATCTCCTTTTTCATCCCAGGCCAAACAAATCGGTTTGTAATTAGTTCAGTGGTTGCTAAAATTCCAGGATGAGAGAGATAGTGAAGATTCTCGAAAACTATGTCTCTGAGAGATTTTGGAACAAAAGGACAAGGGTGTTGTTTTGATTTGTCACAATATAAATAAACATCCTCGAGAGAAAAATAGAGTTTTTCAAGTACCAGTGAAGAGTCGGATTGGAGTAGTTGCTTAAATTCCTCATATTGAAGCTGTTCTGCTGCAAACTTCTTAAAATCAAGAATAGGAGGTTTGAGATAGCATCGATCTCGATCCTAGATAATGCGTCTGCAGGAATATTGTCTTTACCACTAATATGTCTGATATCTGTTGAAAATTGAGATATAAAATCCAAATGTCGTAGTTGACGTGGAGAACATTTTTCTGGATTTTGTTTGAACGCGTAAATGAGTGGTTTTTGGTCGGTATATATGGAAAAATTTCGACCTTCAAGCATGTGTCTAAATTTTTTTATCGATGAATAGATTGCTAGTAGCTCACTATCATAAGTTGACCAATTTCTCTGGCTTTTACTGAGCTTCATGGACAGGAATGCAATGGGTTCCCAATTGTTGCTTGAAAATTGCATTAATGAACTTCCTATTGCTACGTTAGATGCATCTGTCCAAAGACTAAGTCGAGCACCAGGATTGGGATGCCGCAGTAAAGTTGCATTTGCAAGTGCCTCTTTAGCGGCAGAAAATGCTTTGTCAGCTTCTTCTGACCATTCGAGTTGTTGTTCAGTCTTTTGTGAGGAACGCAGTGACTTTTTATTTCTCCGTCCTTCTAGAAATTTGTTTAAAGAGGCTACGATTTCAGCTGCCTTAGGGACGAATCTTCTATAAAAATTGTAAAGACCTAAAAATCTACGGAGTTGTGTGAGAGTAGAGGGTTTAGGGAAATTTTGTATTGCTTTTACTCTATCAGGAATAGAGGCTAATCCATTTTCAGACACTTCAAATCCAAGAAATTTTAGGGAAGGTACACCCAAGATACATTTTGAAGGGTTAATGGATAGTCCATAGTGGTCCAGGCGTTCAAATAATGCACGTAAATGCTGAACATGTTTTTCCTGTGTTCCACTAGCTATCAAAATATCGTCAACAAAAGCATATACACCCTGTAGATCTCTCGTTACCTCATCGACGAAACGTTGAAAAGTGCCACTGGCGTTGCAAGGCCAAATTGCATGCGCAAACTTTCAAACAATCCAAATGGTGTTGTAATAGCACTTTTGTGAACATCTGAAGGGTTTATAGGGATTTGGTGATAGGCCTTAATTAGATCTATATGGGAAAATACTTTTGTACCGTGAAGTTCAGAAGCAAAATCTGAAATGTTGGGTACTCCATACTTATCCTTGATCGTTTGAGCATTGAGTGAACGAAAATCTCCGACCGGTCTCCAATCGGAAGAGTTCTTTTTTGGATCCATGTGCAATGGGGAGGCATAATTACTTTTTGATGGCCGCATGTGGCCTAAATCAATCATATGCTGAATCTCAGTTTTTGCAATGCGCAGCCTGTCAGGGGCTAAGCGACGGGGCTTTGAGGCAACTGTAGGTCCGAAAATGTCAATATAATGCAAGACATTATGTTTCACCTCTTGATTGGAACTGGGTGGTTTTGTAATATTAGGAAATTCTTTCAGTAAATTAGCATAATCGTTATAACAATTTACAGTTTTAACAGAACAAATATTAGAATTATTTAATATTGCAAGTGAACTCAAATTAGTACAATTATCGAATAAACAACGTTTACGTAGATCTGCACCCAAAATTGCAGTAGAAACGTTGCAAATAAAAAACGGATATACAAAGTTCCTGCGTAAGCCAAGATCTAATGTAAGCAATTTTTTTTCCGTATACGTGAATTTTAGTACCATTTGCAGCAATAAATGTTTGAATAGATTTTTGTTGCCTTTCGTTTTTGGAAGCACATACAATAGAGACATCTGAACCGGTATCAATTAAAAATTTTACCTTTGTTGTTCTGTCACGGATAAAAGGCGACGGGAATGAGCAGGCAAGACGCACGTCGCCACTACGCCTGCCCTTCGGAGTTTCCCGAATAAGAGCAAGGTTTTTTTGCATTTTAAAGCCTTCTCTTTTTTTTTTATAAATTTCTCATGGTACCAGCACATGTCACTGTTTCCATGCGTTGTGGAGGCGCTCCTGCGTCTGAACTCGGGACGGCGACGTGAAGTGCTCCTCGATCGTCGTAGGGAAGCAATCTCCTTGCGGAGTTCACGGAATTCGGCGAGCAGTTCTGAATTGTCCTTTGTAGATACAAAAGAAACTTCGTTCACCTCCTGCGGGAAAAATTCCAAAATTCTGTCGGCGATAACAGCTGCTTTCTGCGGGGTTGTAGGAACAACACTGGCGATGATGCTTTGCACATTCCGTGGCATTTGTTGAAGGAAAAGTTCCAGTAGTAGTGCATCGGAAATTGTGTGTGCTTTTGCACGGCGTTCCATGTCTCGTAAAAACTGAGACGGTTTTCGGTCTCCGAGCTGTTCACCGGCAATTAACTTCCTTATTTCCTGAGTTCGGCTTTCGCCGCATCTTTCCACGACAGCTTCTTTAAGTTCCTTGTAGGGGTCCGCTTTCTCTTTGTTAATTAGAATGTCACGAACCAGCGATGCAATGTCGGGAGGCAAATGAGCAACGCAATAATTATACATCGTTTTGCTTTCAGTTATCGGTTTTGGAGTGGCCAGTTCAAACGTGTTTCCGCACATGCAAAATCAAAGTTGTGGATCCGTGACGTTGAAATTCGGTATTTTGACCGCCATAACGTCTGACATCTTCGCGTTGTGGTGCAATCACAATCCAGAGCCTTTGAACGTCGGTGACTGTTGAATCCAAAAGCGAGTTATTTCCTTTGAAGTATTTGCAAGTTCGTCAGAGCCAGTTCGTGTCACCATGTCGAGGTTTCGTCCGGTACCTCTAAATTACCGCGTAGTGGGTGTTGGCGCGTGTTCAATAACACTGACTACTACTAATAGGAATAGCATTTATTAAACTTAACAGGAAACATAACTGAACAAGCAAAACCGTTCTCGTCACTGGGCTACGTTCCCACTGCTTCCGCGCGAACGAGAGATTTTATATCTAAGCGAAAAACGTCACGGTTCACCTTCTCCTTGGACGACGTAGAAGGCGACCGCAGCGCCGCTCGCTGAATTAGAGAAGAGAGTGGTTGGATTCGCTACAAAGGTAGGGCAGTTTTACTCAATACCTTCCTACTATGAAATCCCAAAAGTTCATTCTTCAGATCACGTTCATAGTCGTTTTCCGTAAAATTAATAGAACAAATTCTCGAGTTCTGAGGCTTGAAAGAATCTTTTCTTTGCACTTTGCGATCCATGCATTTTTGTAATACTCATCGGAGGGAAATCTATGAAACAGCACATCCGGTGTTTTCTTCCTGTAATTTTTGCGAGTTGCAACTGCACAGGTCTCGACATACTTTCTTCAGGAGATCTGTTATACAGAGCTCAAATAGATGTAGAACTATCCTGTTTTCCGCTCAAATAGATATAGAACTATCAAAGGTTCTTAAAACAAATATAAACAGAAAGGGAGTCAAAAACGTCTATTTACCTCGAAACATACTTAACTCTAAAGACCTGTGTTACATAGATCTACTTTTCAAATAGATGTAAAACTATGAAAGGTTCCTAAGACAGGTGGAAAACGCATTCCTCCACGTGACGTCATAAGATCACCCCTCTTTTCGCGGGAAAAGGGACAAAGGCTGATGGACCAACCTGTCGCCTTTACTAACCTTGGTGTGATCGCTTTCTTGCCCAAGTATGTAGCGCGCATGCGCGAAGAATAGCGTACGAGAGAGCGGGAAGAATTCTGTTACCTTTCGGTTGTTCTTTCGTCTTATGTTGTCATGCAAGAAATAAATGATTATATTGGAGTCTAATTGCACACCAGCAACACCATAAGCAAAACTGACCAG
This sequence comes from Meta bourneti, assembly GCA_933210815.1. Lineage (NCBI taxonomy): Eukaryota > Metazoa > Arthropoda > Arachnida > Araneae > Tetragnathidae > Meta > Meta bourneti. Next base: position 78,076,182 of record OW119933.1, on the reverse strand, counting down.
ATCTTGATCTCATTATCATAAAAAAATCGGCAATATCTTGATGACGAGCTATCTCGTCATCAGCAAAATTGGTCAGATCTTTTTAGACGAGATATCTCGTCGAAACCACTTGGAGGGTTAAATAATAAAAAAAGATAGTCTTGAAGTAAAACTTTTTAAAAATGTAATAAGATCCAATCCTCATATGACTATTGAATTTTTAACTTTGCCCCCTCCGAAAAAAATTCCTATAGGAAAACTTTGACCTACTTATAAATTAATTATAAGTAGTTTTTTCACTTTCATACAATGGATAGTTGTTCATTCGCATAACAAGTATTCTTGAGTGATTTTGAGACTTTTCCCCTGAACAAAATGTTCTTAGAAACGCTTTCAATAGATCTAGACGGTCTCTACAAATTACAACAACGGTTCAACAATACAGAGGCTGTTCGGACATTTTTTGAACGATTTTAATGGACTAAAGCTAAATTTTTTACATGAAATTTTTGTGTTTTAAATGTTCCATTTGATAGCCCTTATTGTTAACTATCTTTCGACACCTTAATTTCCATGATAATAATGACTTTTGTAGTATCGACAGTGGTATTTTGTCCCATTCTTGTTCTAAAGTTTTCCAGTCCTTGAATGGTTTTCGGTCGACGTTTCGATAATGCCTGTTTTAAAAGTTCAAAAGCACAAAAGTCCATGGGTGAAACATCTGGAGATTTAGCAGGAATATCAGTAAAGGGTATTGACTTGATACCAGTTTCTTGTTCCATTTTTCCAAGAATTTAATAGTTGATTTAGATGTGTGGCTGCTTGCTTTATCCTGATGCAGTTCTACTGATTGTTGGCACTGTGGGTAAATATGGTATTTCTTTTTATAATATTGGGGATAAAATATGGTATTGATAATATGTGGGAGTTGATTTTTACATTTCCCCCTCTTTTTACTTTTAATTTTCCATTATATATGCAAAACCGGCAACAACCATAAATCTCTTAGAGAAAGTTCTCACGTTCACTTTGCTATAGTCCTTTGACTTGGCGGATTCTCTTTTAAAATTAAAGATCTTACTTTACAAATATTCTCAGAAATTTGTTCTTTTTTGGATACTTTTTTGGAAGTATTTTTCCACTTTTACGTTTTTTTCCTTTCTCATTAATAATGTTACTTATCGTACCTTTAGATATCGAAAAACCATGACTTTTACAGCGTTTTTGAATAATTGAATAAGCATAATTCTCTTCGGAAAGAGAGGAAACATAGCCTTCCATCCATTGCTTATTTAAAAGCGCCATTTTGAAAGTAAACAAAACTCTGAGTTAGCAGACGATAAGTTATGCTTTAACTATTTAAATGCTGTGAAAATAAAATTCTTTCATAGGGCATACAATTGTTTTTACAGCTCATCAAAATCGTTCAAAAAATGTCCGAACAGCCTCTGTAATTCTCAACATCCCTTTTCGAAGATTTTTTGCTATTGGGTGACAATGCTTCTCAAAGGCTTCTCTTTTTTCAAAACATTGAAGAGAAGCCTTTTAACATTTCTCTGAACTTCACATAGAACGGCCATTACTAAACTATATATTTTTCCTTTCTGAAAGAATTAGTTTCTTATATAATTCAATGGCTTGTCTTCGGCAACGTGTAAAAAAGTAGATGTTTCTGGGAGCTGCTTGTTTCCGGATTTTGAAAACCCAGTAAAATCTATTTTATATCAAGCATCAAACAATCCTTTCTAGCATCAAACGACCCTTCTTACTCTAGTCAATAATTTTGCTTTAAAAATTCTCTCTAACAACATCAAGTGGCCCTGCATTAAGTGAAATGGCAGTCATAATTTTATTTTAAAAACTTCTCTTTAACAACATCAAGTGGCCCTACAGAAAGTGAAATAGTAGTTATAATTTTATTATAAAAACTTCTACAAATTAAGGGACCCTGCATCAAGTGAAACATTTCTAACTCTAGTCAGAATTTTGCTTTGAAAACTTCTAGACCAGTATAATCTTTCCAAGGTATTCTATTCAAAGGAAAATATTAATAGAATTCTTCTAAAACGACCCTACATTGAGTGAAATATTTCTTATTCTAGTCATAAATTTGTTTTAAAAACTTCAACATTTTCTGACATTTCAATTAAGATTGTATTATTGAATTCACTACAACACACACTGCTCTGTTGGGAGATCCACCCTACTCACAAACCAAACATTTTTTTTGAAACCTCTTCCCGATTGAAAACCAGAAATGGAAGAAATACAGCGTCCTAGTTAAATTAAAATAGCTTCGAAAAGGCTGTTTCTAAAATTGGATTAATTAAATAACCATGGAAAAATTACAAAGCTTTGTTATGTATATATTACAGTTTATGTGATTAATTGGTCATTACTAATATTACCGAAATCACATGAACCGGTTATAATAACCGGTTATTATTAATATAAAAGACGCTCGGTTATTATTAATATTAGCCGGTTATTATAAAACTAACTGGATTTATTACATAAACCGTAACATATATATGGTTATGTAAGGCTTTTGTTTTCAAACAGGACATGTTCCTTTCAATCAGTTGAAAATATAATTTTACTTCATCAGATGTGGATAACCTCATCAGAGATGCGAATTAGTCTAATCAGAGACGCGTATTTAAATCTCATCAGAGTTTCTTGGATAAGTCTCATCAGAGACGCGTAATTAAATCTCATCAGAGATGCGTAATTAAATCTCATCGGAGATTCTTGGATAAGTGTCATCAGACACTTACGGCCGTATTCACCAAGTCTAGTTAAACCGCCGATTAACGATAATCCCCAATTATCGAAGAAACCGTATTCATAATGCCTGATCCGAAGTTTAAACACGTTTCGGTGTTGAATTTTAATTCTCCGAAATCGGCGGTTTAACACTCGGTTGAGGGTTAACGCATGCGCAGTACTATCTTTCTGCAAAGAAAGACAGATATTTTGTAAAGAAAACAAAATAGACGACACACTTCATTCTGTGCTAAATTACAGTATTCTGGCGGTTACGAACATTCAACTGTTCTTATATGAATCAGAACAAGAACTCGATGATAATTTCTAAAAATAGATATGCCTAGATGTGATGTTCGGTTCGAACGATATTCTGGCTAGACAGAATATCACCCAATGAGAGAACGAAGGGTAGAATATGAAAATAAAAAAGCAGCAATAAGAATAAACATTCTGTTCTTGACATGAAAGTAAAAGAAAAAAATGATTACATATGATATTTTGAAAGAGAAAGTCAATTTTTGTACTTGTGTGTATACCGTTGTTTTCCCGTTGAAATATACTTCTTTTATAAAAAAGTTGAAGTTCCCTTTTATTTATTCTTCATCAAACATCGACGCCTGCATTCTGATTAAGGATTCTCAAATATTAGGTATGGCAGCTGAGATTGGTACCGAATTTATAAAATTTATTCGTGTGGTGAAACTTTGATGTTATTAGCTTTCGGAATCGCAAGGAATAGTTCGGATGTATTGTAAACCAGACAGAATTGACCAGTTAGTGTTAATTTTTCATAAAAAAATTTCCCTAGAGCTAATTAGCAATTGTATTTTTGTGCTTGCAAGATTTTTTTGTCGACAAACGACATCAGACAGTCTCCAAAATCATCAGTATTTTTTTAATTAGTTTCTCACGAGTATATCTGAATGTTCTTGTGCTGTTATTATTAAATGGGGCCATTTTGTGAATGTATTGGTTAAATTCGAAAATTTTGATTTTTAAGGCTTTGAAAAATATGTCGTTACAATTCATTCTTCTGATTTAATTATTAAGTTGGAAAGTTAGGTAGTTAATTAACGTCGCACTGGAGCAACACAATTGCTAATGGCGACGGTCCGGTATCAATTCCGAGTGGAAAGATACAAGGAAAACGCTCCGTAATTTTGAACCACGGTCAGGTGAGAAGACAACACCTGAGCTGGCACCCCACGCTCCAAACTTTCATACCACGACAGGTTTAATGAGCTCCAACCCCCGTGTACACGACGGTCTTTGGCTGGACCGAGTTTCGAACTTGCAACCCTCCGGTTGCTAATCCGTAGCCCTTCTAACTGGGATTCTTCGGATCCCGCACCGTCGTCAATAGTCAGTTGTGTTGCTCCAGTGTGACGTTAATTAAAATACCTACCTACCAAAATACATGTTAGAGTCTATTTGTATTTCAAGTTAGTTAAAAACCTGTGTATATCTTTAGATGAGTTTACTCAATTAAAAATATCATAATTTTTTATATTTACAAAAACGTGCATGAAAACAAATATTGTTTCGTTTACTCACACATGCATCACAATAAAATACATTTGCATACAAAGTTAAAGTAAGGCCCGCATGTCAAATACGATTGTTTCGGTCTTCTAACACTAGGTCCATAACGGAAGAAGCCACGGTAGCCCAGTTGGAAGAGCAACGGATTAGCAACCGGAGGGTTGCGAGTTCGAAACTCGGTAAGCCCAAAGACCGTCATGGACACGGGGGCTGGTGACGATAAATCTGTCATGGCCTCAAAGGTCTCATGTTGGCATGGTGTGGAAGTTTGGAGAGTGCGGTTCCAGATTAGATGTTATCTCATCTGAGAGTAGTTCAAAATAACCTTGTATCTTTCCCTTTGGAATTGATCCCTGACCTTCGCCAATATCCCGCTGTGTTGTTCCAGTGAGACGTTAATTGAAATACCTACCTCATGCAAACATGAAAATAAAGTATATTTACACGCAAAAATAATGAAGGCCTGTATGTCTTCGTATTCGATTGTTGTTGAGGTCTTATAACGCCATGTCCAAAAGCGGGCAGGGGCCGTCGTGGCTTAATAGGTATGCCCACTGCGCTAGCAGTTTGCGAGTGTTAGTCGGCGCAGATTCGATTCCTGTCAGGTGTATTTCTCTCTTCTGTTTCAGTAAAACTTTCATTGTGTGTGTGTCTATTACTTGATATTGCATGTCTAGTGTCTGGCGCAGCATGGCCAAATATGGTCCTTGCGACATAAAACCGCAACCATCCGAACACGGACAATCTGACCAAACTCAAGATTAAAATTACTTGGTACTAGTAAACTAGGTATAAGGACAAACTTTATATAAAGGTTTTTCAAGATAGCTGGAATCTAATTACGGTTTTAAACGTGCTTTATTAATGTGAAAAATAAAATATTGCAAGTTTTTTAATTTCTAAAATCATATAATGTATTTAAGACTTAAAAAATTAATTACATTAAAGTAAATTAACGACTGTAATAAACTACTAATTTCTGACATAACCCCCGAGCTACTATGAGTTTTCGCTTTCTAATTACTTAAATTAATAAAATTTTCTAATTAATAAAATTTTGCAGCTTTTTTAATAATTAAAATTATATTACATTTGCGCCTTTTCAAAAAATAAATTATGTTATAGAAATGTACGCGACTGTAATAAACTACAAAATTGATAATAGCTTTAAAAAATTACATGTTTACGAGTCTTAAAAGAATTATAGAATGGTAAATTTTTCTGACTTACGAGGTGCTATGAGTTTTCGCTTTTAACCTAGTTTGCGATTAAAAAATAGGTATAAGGTACAAACTTTATAAAAAGGCTTTTTTTTCAAGTTGGCTAAAATCTAATTACGGTTTTGAATGTACGTGCTTTATTTATTCAGAATGAACTATTGCAACTTTTTTTAAATTTTTAAAATTATGTCGTATTTATGACTAGATCCCGGATTTTTAAGTTTTTACTATTTAGATAGACTACCAAAATTTTATTGTATTTATGACTTTTTAAAAATAAATTATATTTTCAAAGGTTATTTAAAAGTTATCTTCGTTTTGATTCGGCAACGAACATTTTATAATCAGCTTCAGCTGAGCTTTTGAAACATAGTTGGAATATAATTATGGTTTTGTGCGTACTTTACTAATGTGGAATAAAGTGCTGAAGCTTTTTTAATTACTAACATTATACTGTATTTATGACTTTTTAAAAATAAATTATATTCACATACTTTATTGAAAAGTTTGCTTTCTGCTTCGTTGAGCAACGAGCTTTCTTTGTGTCGCTGGATCTTTACAAAGATAGTTTGAATCTAATTACGGTTTTGAACGTGCGTGCTTTATTAATTCAGAATAACTATTGCAATTTTTTTCGTTACTAAAATTGTATTTTATTTATGAATTTTTGAAATAAATTATATTTATATATGTTATTATTAAGTCTACTTTCGTTTTGGTTCGGCAACGAGCATTTTATAATTAGTCGTTGGAGTGTTGTTAAAGATAGCTTAAATCTAATAACTGTTTTGAACGTGTTTTATTAATGCAGAATAAAATATTGCATCTGATTTGGTTACTACAATTGTATTGTATTTACAACTTTTTAAAAGTTAATTATGTTAAATTAAATTTACGACTGTAATAAGCTACTAAAATTATAACAGCTTTAAAAAGTTATATTATTAATAAAATTAAATTTTTACGACTCGTAAAAAAATTATAGATTAGTAAATTTTTCTGACTTTACGAGATATTGAGTACAAATTACTAACTTTATTAAAAGGTTTGCAAGATATCTGGTATCTAATTACGGTTTTGAACAAACGTGTTTTATTAATTCCGAAAAACTATTACACCTTTTAATTTTTAAAATTATGCTGTATTTGTGACTAGACCCCGGATTTTTAGGTTTTTATCTATTTAGTTCTGTGCACTCAATTTCAAATCTGTCAACATATTTATACGATTTGGGTAGGTAGATAAGGGAAAGGTCCGAGGACAACACCTCGTAATTTTGAATCACTGTCAGATGACGAGGTCAACACCTGTACACTTCTCATTGAAACCTTGTTTTCACCATTGGATTCCTGTAGTCTTTTTTCACAGGGAACTCCACACGTCAATAACTAAGAAATCAGAGCTCTAAAATTTCAATGCTACTAAAATTTTATTTTGACGACTTTTTAAAAAATATATATTAGTGTAAATTTCCAACAAACAGAAGAGTTTATAACTTTGAAAGCATAAGGCATTTATTAACTAGAAGATAACGTTTTTCGATTCCAGAAATTATAAAATTTACTTGCGTAAAAGAGGTTATCACGAAGCATGGTATAGTTTCAGATATAGAATTCAAAATAAAAGGAAAAACAATTTACCCACCTTATTTCTGTGTTGTGATTTGCATAAGTTTGGAAATGATTTTTTTTTTAATTTCTCTCCACTCGTATCCAGTCAGAAATTGACTTTTAAGGGGAATTTTTAATTTCTGGGCGAAATCTCTTCAATATATGTTATCTTAATTAGCACATTTTGTGTTTCGGCTTATTTATATTTGAGCAAATAAAATTGCTTCTATAATAGGGTTAAGAAGAGATTGTTTGCTATTTAAAAAAAATTGCTACTATTTCACAAGTGCTTTGGTGTGACAGCACTGCGAACAGTACAGTGATTTAACTGTTTGTTTCAAGTGTTTTTTCATTTCGCGCTCTTAAAGACCCGCGATACTGACAGAAAAATCAGCAATTAAACGTTTCTGTCTGTTTTCAAGAGCCCTACGCCCTACGTTAGCGCTTTTCGAACTTATTTCTTCCGGCTCCTCCTCAATAGAAGGAAGGGCCGCGTTCTTGTGACAATGAAGCTTGTTTCTGTTTCGGGATTGGCTTGCAAGCTCTGATGATTTTAGTATGGGAGTAATTGTAATATCAGCTGCATCGGACGGTTTGCAGCTTTCGCGTGAATATGAATTTTTCATGGCCTCATTTTCAATTTTTTCTGAGTTTTGTTTTGCTAAGATGAAATTCACGATACTTGTTCTTTTGCGATAGTGCTTTCGTTAAATAGTTTTTAAAACTCGGATATTTTTTGGGAGGGGCTGAAAACAGGGATGCAACAATTCAAAAATGATTGAAGGGCTCAATAATTATTGCCGAACATAGGAGAGGTCTGTGGGAACCTTTCGAGCGCCTTTTATCTTAAAATATACATAAATTTTTAGTACAAAATGTTTTTTCCGCTCAGTTAGGAAAAATTTATTTTCAATTTTTTCTGAGTTTTGTTTTATTAATTTGAAATTCGCTACACTTTTCCTTACACGAAACGTTTCGTTAAATAGTTTTTAAAACTCAAGATTATTTTTTTGGAGTGGCTGAAAACAGAGATGTAACAATTCAAAAATAATTCAGAGAGCACAATACCCGAACATACGATGGGACCGATTTCCAGAGTTTATTGTGGGAATTTTTTAAGCAGAACTGATCTTAAAAATTACATAAATTTTTAGTTTAAAAATTTTTTCTTGCAATTGTTTATTACTAATTTTTTCTGTGTTTCGTTTTATTAAGTTGAAATTCCCGACACTTATTCTTTTGTGAAACTTTTCGTTAAATAGTTTTTAAAACTCAGATTTTCTTTGGAGTGGCTGAAAACAGTGGCGTAACAATAAAAAAATGATTGGAAGGGCTCCATAACATATGAGAGGACTGATTTCCAAAGTTTATTGTGGGAACTATTCGAGCGAGCCTTTTCTTATATTTACATAAATTTTTAGTTTTAATTTTTTTTCGCGTAGTAATTTTTTAACTATTCATTTTACATTTGAAGAAAAGATTTTTAAGAGGACACAACACCCTAAAAATGAGCAAAAATATCGAATTTTTAAATTACCTTACATTAATTATAGTTTTAAAGAATGCATGCAAAATTTCATAGCTGTAGCTACATTAATTAAAGAACTATTAAAGTTTTCCATCGAATGTCAAGAGTGAAACCAACTAACTTTTAAACAAAAAGTTCTACGACACTTTTTCTTTTATGAAACTGCTTTTGTTAAATAATTTTTTGGCGCTCAGATACTTTTTTAGAGTGGCTGAAAACAGGGGCGCACCAACTATTGTGGGAACTTTACTAGCGGCCCTTTTCTTAAAATTTAAATTTGCGTACATTTTTAGTTTTAATTTCTTTTGGCGTGGTTAGTAATTTTTTTTATTGTTCATTTTATATTTTAACTAAAATTTTTAAGACGACAAAGTACCCTAAAAATGACCAGGAATATCGAACTTTTTTAATGTTTTACATTAATTATACAGCTTTGCAGAATGAATGCAAAATTTTATAACTGTAGCCACAGCATTTTAAGAGCTAAGTTTTTCCATCGATTTTGTCAGGAGTGAAACCGACTAACTTTTAAACTAATAAGTCCTTTTTTCCTCACCTGTGTTTTTCATGACTTCATTGCATTTAAGGGCAATTTCTGTGATTCACGTTACAATCAGACATCAATTTTCAATATTAAATTTCATGTAAATAAAGAATGGATTAAGATTACAAAATGAAAATCGATTTATAAACTCATTGGTATATTCCTAAAGCACCCGTGTCATAATTTAGAACTTAAATATGGAATTGTTTTTCCAATGGCAACATTTCAGACTGTGACTCACGTTACCAAAAAAAGGACATCTAATTTTTAAACTTTCAAAAATGACCGTTATTTTCTTCTAAGAGAAGTTAATAGGAATCAAGAACTCGAATGCTTCATTAAGAGTACTAGGTCATGTCTCACCTAAAGAAAATGAAATTGTCGCATTAATTAATAAAATAAATTGACATTTTGTGACTCACGTTATATTTGTGAATTCTGAGAACTGAATGCGTCTAATAACGTCTTCAAAATTTCAATCTGTGCTAAAATTGGCTTTTTATACATTTGAAAATAATTGCTTATCAATGAAAGAAACTGCAATTAAAAAATTAAATAATGCCCTATAAAAATATTTATATGTAGTAAAAATGCGATGTAAATTATCATTTTGATTCAAAATTGTGTTTAACATTAAATAAAAAATGTATAGATCTACGAAAATTCCAGTTTAATATGTAGTTACAATATTTTTAATTGCGAACAATATAGTTAAGTCATTTCAAAACACAAATCGTAATGAATAATAATCAATAAAAAATTTCTCTGTTGGGGCCATAGCAACGACTTCAACTCATTAAGACAGTGGTGATTAATTCAAGAGTATTGTAAAATTGATTATCTTATTCACTTTATTAGGATCACTACATACTTTACTTCAACTGTCTTCAGCTTCGATTTCGATGTGGTACAAGAAATATCGCTTGATAGGATATTCATATTTTAAGGTATCCCCTGTATACCTTTAAAACGCCATTTTCACACAAGTTTCACATTTTTCAAATTTTACATACTATTATACTAAACTCTATGTAGCTTTTCAAAACACTTCGGATTTTACTACTACGACCAGTAGAACTGGAGATACACAATTTTTAAAAGTATTGACATTTATATTTGACATGGGTAAGTATGGTAGGTATTTTAATTAACGTACGTCGCACTGGAGCAACCCAACGGGCTAACGGAGGTCCGGGATCAAACCCGAAGGGAAAGATCCGAGGACAACACCACGTAATTTCGAAACACGATCAGATGACGAGGTCATACCTGAGTTGGCACCCCACAAGGAAGTCTTTTATAAACTGAAAAGGTACTGAAACCAAATATAAAGCAGGACATTTGGCAATGTCGCATTTAGTTTTTAATATCACATTTAAGAAATATGGAATGAGTCCAAGAAATATGGAATGAGTTAAAAATTTAATTTTCACAGCATTTAAATAGTCGAAGTATAACTTATCGTCTAACTCAGAGTTTTGTTTACTTTCAAAATGTCGCTTTTAAATAAGCAAATGGATGTAAGGCTATGTTTCTGCTCTTTCCGAAGAGAATTATGTTATTCAATTATTCAAAAACGCTGAAAAAGTCATGGTTTTTTTATATCTAAAGGAACGATAAAAAATATCAATGAGAAAGAAAAAAAACGTAAAAGTTGAAAAATACTTCCAAATGCGTATCCAAAAAATAATTTCTAAGAATAAGGTAAGGTAAGATCTCTAATTTTAAAAGAGATTCCATCAAGTCAAAGGGCTATTGCAAAGTCATTAAAATGTTCAGTTTCAACTGTAAATAAAATAATTAACAGTAATTTGAATCTTAAAAAGGCCAAAAAATACAAAGTTCATCGTCTATCTGTACGACATATTGCAGAACACAGAACTTGCTGCAGAATTCTGTATGAAAAACATTTAGCTGGAGAAAGATGGAAAAATGTTGTGACAATAGACGAAGCATGGGTGCATTTAAACGACTGCAATAAAAAAGAACATTTTATTATAAAAGACAGGGGAGGAAAAAAATCTTAAAACGTGGTTCAAAGAATTTAAGAGAACTTTTCTCTAAAGGATTTATGATTGTTGCCGGTTTTGCATATAATGGAAAATTAAAAATAAAGAGAGTGGGGAAAAAATGGAAAAATCAACACATACTATCAAGACCATATTTTATCCCCACTATTCAAAAAACAAATGACATATCTTTACCCACAGTGCCAAAAATCAGTAGAGCTGCATCAGGATAAAGCAAGCAGCTACACATCTAAATCCACAATTAAATTCTTGGAAAAATGGAACAAGAAACTGGTATCAAGTCAATAACCTTTACTAATATTCCTGCTAAATCTCCAGATGTCTCACCCATGGACTTCTAAAAAAGACCGTTATCAAAACGTCGACCGAAAATCATTCAAGGACTTTAGAAAACTGGAACAAGAAGGGGACAAACTACCTGTCAATACTGCAAAAGTCATTATCATGGAAATTAAGATGTAAAAGATAGTTAACAATAAAGGCTATCAAATAGAACATTTAAAACACAAAAATTTCATGTAAAAAATTTATCTTCAATCCATTAAAATCGTTCAAAAAATGACTACATATGTCTCTGGTAATTATGACCCCATCAACAAATACTGTGTCTTCAAAGGAAGGATGATTTTCAATATAATTTTGGGGTGAACTCAGTACAAGCAAAGTTCTTAACTTATTTGAACAAAATTACATGTATCTTATTTCATTTTCAATAAATAAACATTACAGAAAGAAAAATGAAATTTAAATCAATGATTTTAATAAAAATCACTTGATTTAAATCGTCATACCCTGATACTTAAACAGGAAATTTCCCAAACAGCCACATGATTCAAAACAAACAGCAGGGCTTCTAGGATCAACTAAATATTGACATTAAAATTATTTTGATTGTAAAATTTTTTAAAGAAATAAAATATAATTTTTTCTCAGCTGGGGAGGGGAACAGCATTTGTAAACAAAATGTAAAGAGGGAAACTGCTTTGAATGTGATTGACGGAAAATTTCACGGTATTCCAAAATACCATCTTTCTAGGTATATTGTAAGATATCCCTGGTTCTATTTCCAGCCAGGCCAGAATGATTAAATACACAATAAGTATTGATCAAACAATTAAGTCAGAATAGCATATTCAATTCACAGGTAATTCAGTTATAAGCTGGCACACAGCGTGAGGGCCTCATACTTCTTTCTCGTTAAAAGAAATAGCATGTGTAATTTAATTATCTTTTATCTTAGAAAACAAAACGTACTTAGGAGGAAACATATCCAATTTTTTATAAACTTAACGAATGATTCCTTTCTAGTTTTACTTTAACCCACTTTATTTTCAACACGTTACGGGCCAACAAGTTCAATTTAACTTAAGGGCTGTCGTGGCTCATTGGGTTTGCTATCTGCACTAGTGGCCTGCAAGTTGTAGATGGCACAGGTTCGATTTCTGATTACCGAGTGTATATATCTTTTTGTATCACACTTTCCTTGTGTTATTACATTCAGTTGACACAAAAAGGTATGTGATCTTTGAATTGTACTCTTTTTTGATGTGCACTCTATATTTTCAGGTTCCTCGTTCATCAGATTTCTAACTGGTCGATTGTGATGCAATGTGTTTTTGTAGTTTTTATTTTCAAAATGATTGCTTCAATATGATTTTGTTTTTATTTCTTGAGGCGGGTGTTATTTCGATAGAAGTTTATATAAGTTATTGCAAATCAGTTACCAACTATATTGATGAAAAATAGAAAACGCGACTGGTGTTATTACCAAAGGAGTGAAAACAGTTGAACAAATCAAGTATATTTATCGTAAAATAACAGTTTGCTCTTCTGTCTGTTTATAAATGGGCTGTTATTTTTGTAGCTGTTAAATTAGTGTGTTTTTTTAGTGTTATTTTAGCAACTGTTATCGAAAATATTACCAGTTATCACCAAATGTTAAGTAATTTTTAAAATGATCAAACCTTTACAAAAATAAGTAGTCCCTTTAATTTTTGAAAAATAAATTTTTATAAGATATTAAGAAAATAAAAGAGTAGAAGTTTTTAGATTTAAAAAAATAATAATGGTTATGAATTGAAATGTTTTGCCATGCAAAATTTTCTCCTTGAGTTTCGAATAATAATTTTTAAAATTTAATCATATCAAAGAAAAATAAATGTTTGCACAATTTGTTTGAATTATTTTATATTTCAAGTTCATTGTATATTTGATTGAAAATTAAAGTTTTTTATGTGTACCAATTCTTTCTGTTTTCTTGTATTAATGAATTGAAGTAAGTATTCACTGTAACTGTAACATTTGTTTGTGTTTACCTTTATGTGTTTGTGTACGTAAAACATCTATTATAATGTCAGAATAGTCAATGTCAGTCTCAAAACAATCTTCTGAAAATATTAAATATTGCTTACAATTTGCATTAAAAGATTTATCTTGATATATTTAGAATACTCAATTTGATGGAACAGCTGCAGTATAGACCCCCAATCCATTTGGCGACTTTTTTTGTCGCCAACCCTGACGTTACTTCGCGACATTTTTTAACAGACGTATTATAAAAAAATGTACATAAGTTGAATATAAGTTATTCTAATCTTTTAACAGATTTCACTGTAAATGAGGGTTTCCTGTTTAAACGGGGCTGCCAGTCGTGAACTGAACCCTCAATCGCACCCCATTCGATTTTTTTGTAAAATGGAAAACGAAATTTCAAAGCAACCATTATAGAAACTGTAACGGCGGCTAGAGAAACCATCACCACGCCAGCGTGGGAAAATGAAAAATCTTGTTGACTCAGGTGTCGAGAGGAAAAGCCCACACTCCATAACGACCACCCGAAAACATCTTAATGATTTCTTAACGACAGCCAGCCAGCAGGGGTCGGAAATCGCTGTGGTTTCAAAACAAAGGGCAGGAGCCTTTCTGTCGCTCTCTTCGACATTTCGAGACCAAGAAGATTGATATAAATGATGATGAGTTTCCGACAGGGTTTGATGGACCCTTTCAAGTCCGCCGAAGTCTGTCGTAAAAGTTGAGGGGAAAGACCAACGTGAGATAGCCAATCAAGAACGTGAGAAATCTTCAACACCCAATCCAGCATCGACTAAAAGGCGGACCAGAAACGGAAAGGAGGAGTCGATAAGCACCCAACATATAGAGTTTTTGGAGATATCATCAGAGAGAGATCACGAGAGGACGAGAGACGAGAGAGATCACGAGAGGACGAGAGACGAGAGAGAGAGGACGAGAGACGAGAGAGATCACGAGAGGAGAGAGAGAGAGAGACGGAGACAGAGGATCAGAGAGAGAGCTTGGAGAGAGGCGGTCAGCAGAGACCGTTTTTGGAGCTTGAAGTGAACTTGTTGTTTGTTCATTGTTGTGCAATTTATCCCACCTTGGGATCCTATACTCGCCGGAGTATTTTAGTGAGAAAGGCTCGACCGTAGCCGTAAAGGAGAACCCTCCTAGAGATCCGTGTAACTGCTCATCCTAGTAGTGATCCTGTCCGGAAAGACTGAGATTTCCTGCCTTGGAACTCTGTACTCTTTCGAGTAATTTTGTGTTGAGAATAGGCTCACCCGTAGCCGTGCGTTAGACTTCCCCGAGCGAAATTGTGAGGCTCGCCAGCAGCCCTAAGCGCCTCGATAGAACTTTGGACCTTCCAAGGAACTAATATTAATGAACTTTACATTCATTTTCCGACTTTTTGTACAAATTGTAAAATAAACCAATTTAGTCCAGAATCGGATATTTTCAATGGTAACTAGTCTAGCTACCCGTGAATCAAGACGTTACAGACTAGTTAACTTTCTGGTGGCAGCGGAAGAGATCGACACCCAGTCGTGAAGAAGTAACGGAAGCGATCGACACCCAGTCGTAAAGCAGTAGCGGAAGCGATCGACACCCAGTCCTGAAGTAGCGGAACCGATTGACGCCCAGTCCTGAAGTAGCGGAATCGATTGACTTCGTTCGACATCCAGTTCTGAAGGAGCATCGAACCGACCGACATCCAGTCCCGGAGAAGTAGCGACTTCGTTCGACATCCAGTTCTGAAGGAGTATCGAACCGACCGACATCCAGTCCCGGAGAAGTAGCGACTTCGTTCGACATCCAGTTCTGAAGGAGTATCGAACCGACCGACATCCAGTCCCGGAGAAGTAGCGACTTCGTTCGACATCCAGTTCTGAAGGAGTATCGAACCGACCGACATCCAGTCCCGGAGAAGTAGCGACTTCGTTCGACATCCAGTTCTGAAGGAGTATCGAACCGACCGACATCCAGTCCCGGAGAAGTAGCGACTTCGTTCGACATCCAGTCCCGGAGAAAAGGACGCCTGGTCCGAAATACAGTTACGGAAGACGCCGAGTCCCGAAAAAGAAATAGAAGACCAAGTTTTGTGTGGAAAGTGACCGACCAATAACCCTGATCTGAAGTAGATGAAAGTGACGAGATCCTGTGCAGCACGACAGCAGGTAAGGCTTGATTTTACTTTAGAGGCAAAAATTGTAGTAAATTAATGTGCTAGGAATTTAAAATTGTCTTAATGAAATTATATTGTATGTGTAATTGAGTGGTTGCAACATTTAGCAAAGTGCTGGATTTGAAAAATTTAGAAAACTATTGTGTTATCAATTCAGGAAGAACTTTCCTTTGAAATTAGAGTAAAAGTCATTTATTGAAATTAAGTACTGTTGTAATCTAAAAGTTATCGAAGTATTCTGTGTAGAGTTACGCTTAGTATATTTTGTGAAATTTGAGTTAAGATTGTTTTGAAATTTAAGGTACATTGTTTTATAGTGTTGCATTGTGTTTTAAGTATTGGTCACATATATTAGTATATTATTGTGTGTATAATTGTGTGTAAGGGACAGGAGAATTTTAAAATGGCATTTTTAGCAAGGCAACGTAAGGCAGATTTGCAGAAACTCGCTTATGAGTTAGGTATCGACCTAGGACCTAATGATAGGGTGTTAGATATAACCACAAAGATATCAGAGCATCCACAATACGACGAAGAATGGGTGAAGGCTCAGTTGCAGGTTATAGTAGAGGAACGGGAGATAACTGACACTCAGGCTAGAGAGGAACGGGAGATAGCCGAGAGAAATGCTAGAGAGGAACGGGAGATAGCCGAGAGAAATGCTAGAGAGGAACGGGAGATAGCCGAGAGAAATGCTAGGGAGGCGGAAGAGCGAGAAGAGCGAATTCGAATGTTCGAGTTAGAAAAACTCAGAATTACGCAAGCTGCTGAAACAAATAGCTTAGGTTCGTCACAAACGGATAATTCTAGACCAACGAAAAACTTGAAATCCGTAATGCAGAAATTTGACCCAGAAAAAGGAGACATGGCCCTATTTCTCACCTTGTTTGAAAGACAGGCGAAAAAGATGGGAATAGATGAGGTTGATTGGGTGACTCACCTTCTTTACCTACTCCCGATGGATATTGCAGAAATTATCATGAGAGAGCCCCCTGAAAAATCAGAAGATTACGATCATGTTAAGAGTACCCTCCTAAATAGATTTAAATTAAATCCGGAAACATTCCGAACCAAATTTACACAGCATCAGAGACGATCAGGAGCGCCCTGGAAAGATCTAATATTTGAATTAAGGAGTTACTTAGAGGGATGGCTAGATGGAGTCGGAGTGGAAAGTTTTGAGGACCTCAAAAACCTAATGCTAACGGATCAAATAAAGAGGAGAGTTTCTCCTGAGATTAAGGAGCATTTCATAGATCAGTGGGCAGCCATAGTAGACCCCGAAGAATTAGTATTTAAATTAGACCAATATGAAGCCGCTAGACGCACTGTCAGGAGACCTCTCACAGCTAAGTTCCCAGAAAAACGTTTCCCAGTTAAGCCAAAACCTGACAACAGACCTGCAGTAGTGAGGAAATTTGAGCCAGAAAGGAGCGAACGCTCGAATTGGAGGAATCCAAATCCTAATGAGCAAAAGTGGAGGAAGCGAGAATTTGAACGGCGAAGAGCGCCGGCGTGTTACATATGCCATTCGACGGATCATCTGAGACCGCAATGCCCTGAATTAAGGAGAAACCCGAATCACGAACGCGTGAATCATTTAAAAATGGAGGAGAATTTCGCACCTTCGTTTGCCCCTTATCTGAGTGAGGCTAAAGTTAATGGGATAAATACCGTGATATTGAGAGATAGTGGAACCAGTTTGGACGTAGCTCCCAACCACTTAGTAAGACCAGATGATTACACCGGAGAAACAGTTTGGTTGAAACAGGCTCTGGAAAATCATTTCCGATGTTTACCGATAGCAACAATTAGTTTAGAAAGTGAAAAATTCGGCAAGATAATCACTAAAGCAGCGGTAGTGGATAAAACGGTAGAATTGAACCATTATCTCCTGGGAAACTCGACCCAAGAATTGCTCGAGGAGGCAAGGAAAAACCCACATTTAGTTAATGCTGTCGTTACGCGTAGTCAAAACAGGGGAAACAAAAGATCAGGGAGTTTGGAGAAACTCAAAACCCCCAACTGCGTTAGCGAAAAACCACCTCTTCAATCGAATAGCCAGGAGCGCGAGGTTCCGATTCATCTACCCCCTGCTGAAAAGCATACAATTGCGATTTTGAAAGTAACCCCCGAGGAGTTTTCCAACGCACAAAAGGAATGCTCTGAATTGAGTACGCTGTGGAAAAAAATGGAAGAAAAGCGAACTCAGGAATATAGGGTGGATAAAAATTTGTTGTTTAGGATAACCGCAGATCACCGAGGTGAGGAAAGGAAACAATTAGTCATTCCCGCAAGAATGAGGGATGAAATTCTAAGGTTATGCCACGAAGAAGTCGCCGCACATTTAGGCTCAACAAAAACCAAAGATAAACTATTGAGATATTATTTTTGGCCGAACTGCATTAAGGATGCTGAAGAATACGTCAGAACATGTGACCCGTGCCAGAGAGTGGGAAAACCAAGGGAGAAGAAGAAAGCCCCATTAAAATTAGTGCCGGTGATTAAAGAGATCTTCTCGAAAATTAATGTAGATACCGTAGGACCCCTTCCTTATTCAAGTAAGGATAATAGATATTTAGTAACTGCTATCTGCATGGCCTCAAAATATCCTGAAGCGATACCCGTTCGCGACATCAGTTCAGAATCAATAGTGGAGTCTCTCAGGATTATATTTAGTAGATTGGGATTTCCCAGAGAAATACAGTGTGACTTAGGCACTTGTTTCACGAGCAATTTGACCACCACGTTTTTTGGAAAATTTGGCATTAAGGTTACGCACAGCTCTGTTAGACACCCACAAAGTAACCCAGTAGAGAGGTGGCATAGTCCTGTGAAAAGATTATCGAAGGTTTTATGTTTGAAATCGGGATTAGATTGGGAGAAAAATCTACCTGCAGCTCCCTTAGCATTAAGAACGGTGACTCATGAGTCCACAAAATTAATCACGACTAAACTCGTACGCAGAAATAATCTTCGAACCCCCGAAACCTTACTTTTTGAACATTGGGTAGAACCGGAGAAGGAAGAAAATGTCGTGACTGAGTGCATGTTAGAATTAAATGGTTTGAAGCGTTGTCCTGAATTGGACTATGAACGAGTTTCAGACATACGAAACGAAGGGAAAACCTGGTACGATAAACATGCCGTACGCAGAACTTTTAGAAAGGAAGCGATAGAACTGATACCGGAGTATAAGCACGAATTCCATAGGTTAAAAGTAGAAATCACCGAAAAACCCGTACTTTATCCCCCAGACTATAGCAGGGAATTTATCTTGCAAACAGATGCATCTGATAAAGAGATCGGGATTATCATAGCTCAATTAGGACTACACAAAAATGAACAGCCAATCTTGTTCTGGAGTCTAAAATTTAACTGTACAATGGTCCACAGAGCAGGGAAAGACAATAAGCACGCTGATTGCTTAAGTCGTAAATAACATTTGACACTTCAAATGAAAATTGATTGTAAATATTTAATAGTGTATAAATTGTGATCTATGTAAAATGTAAATACAAATGATGCTTGTGTTTGTAAATTATATAATTGAATAAGTTTGTAAAATGTTGGAAGGTTAAAACCATTAGTTATAGCTGCCTCTGAAGTATTGTCAAGACCTCCTGTATGTCTAACCCCTTCCTTTTAGATTTTGCTCTCTAACACATCGCAAAATCTCTCTATGGGGGGAGGAATTCTGTAACGGCGGCTAGAGAAACCATCACCACGCCAGCGTGGGAAAATGAAAAATCTTGTTGACTCAAGTGTCGAGAGGAAAAGCCCACACTCCATAACGACCACCCGAAAACATCTTAATGATTTCTTAACGACAGCCAGCCAGCAGGGGTCGGAAATCGCTGTGGTTTCAAAACAAAGGGCAGGAGCCTTTCTGTCGCTCTCTTCGACATTTCGAGACCAAGAAGATTGATATAAATGATGATGAGTTTCCGACAGGGTTTGATGGACCCTTTCAAGTCCGCCGAAGTCTGTCGTAAAAGTTGAGGGGAAAGACCAACGTGAGACAGCCAATCAAGAACGTGAGAAATCTTCAACACCCAATCCAGCATCGACTAAAAGGCGGACCAGAAACGGAAAGGAGGAGTCGATAAGCACCCAACATATAGAGTTTTTGGAGATATCATCAGAGAGAGATCACGAGAGGACGAGAGACGAGAGAGATCACGAGAGGACGAGAGACGAGAGAGAGAGGACGAGAGACGAGAGAGATCACGAGAGGAGAGAGAGAGAGACGGAGACAGAGGATCAGAGAGAGAGCTTGGAGAGAGGCGGTCAGCAGAGACCGTTTTTGGAGCTTGAAGTGAACTTGTTGTTTGTTCATTGTTGTGCAATTTATCCCACCTTGGGATCCTATACTCGCCGGAGTATTTTAGTGAGAAAGGCTCGACCGTAGCCGTAAAGGAGAACCCTCCTAGAGATCCGTGTAACTGTTCATCCTAGTAGTGATCCTGTCCAGAAAGACTGAGATTTCCTGCCTTGGAACTCTGTACACATTCGAGTAATTTTGTGTTGAGAATAGGCTCACCCGTAGCCGTGCGTTAGACTTCCCCGAGCGAAATTGTGAGGCTCGCCAGCAGCCCTAAGCGCCTCGATAGAACTTTGGACCTTCCAAGGAACTAATATTAATGAACTTTACATTCATTTTCCGACTTTTTGTACAAATTGTAAAATAAACCAATTTAGTCCAGAATCGGATATTTTCAATGGTAACTAGTCTAGCTACCCGTGAATCAAGACGTTACAAAACCCTGGCGTTTTTTTATGTGCAAAGAAATTGCACATTCGCCATAATAAATAATGTAAATCTTGATTATATATAAAAATACAGTTATCACAGTCAATATATAAGTCTGGGTTAAATATGTCTATATATACATAGCGTAGGGACGCTGTAGGGTTGCTAGAATGGAGTGGAAAAAAGTGGGGGTTACCAAAAACAACAAATTGCAATTGAAGGTTGGCGACGTATAAAGTCGCCAAATGGATTGGGGGGGGGGTCTATACTGCAGCTGTTCCAATTTGATAATTGTTCTTGTTTTCTAATGCTGTCTATGGTGCACGTTAAGTATTGTTAAAATCAAGAGTTGTTGGCTTCCAAGTTATTTTTCTGGATTGAACTGTTTTGAAATATATTTTAAATAGAATTTTGTTTACTGAAATAATTACTTATTTATGGAATATGGAAGATCAAGTGATTGCATTGATAGAGGTGATTTAGATTTGCATTTTCTTGCAGTTGTATTAATTGGCTTATGTAAAGATGAAAATCCAAATATTTCCCATACTGTGTTCGGAGAAAGCCTACTTGTGTACGACGTCAACAGAGGTCGATCACTCGATTTTCAATAACACTTTATCATACAATATCAATGTTTACTTGGGAACTTGCTGTGTAAGAGGTCAGTGTCGCAACCTGACCAGACTTTTTGCTGAGAAGCCTTTCGGAGTTGATACTACACCGTTGCCAGTGGACTCTGTTTATATTATTCGGCGCCGGCGAGGCGCATAAATCTGTTGCGCTTCGATATGTATATACTTTCTTCGGGAGGCGAAAGCAGACGCTCGTGAGATCGGTTCAAGTGTAGAACATTAAAACCTTTTGTGGACTAACTATGCTTTTTCGTTTGACATGTCGGGAGCCATATATGTAAGTTTCTACTATTAAATTATTTTTGATATAATTAGCTGTACTTTACTCTCTCCAAAAAGTAACTAGGAAACAAATTCCAAGTAATAAGCAGATGAAAAAGACTGGTAGTTTTTTAATGTTGACGTCTGCTATATAAAATGGCGTCCGTGACAGGACTTGGAATTTGTTATTGAGAATTTGTTATTGTGAATTTGTGATTGATAAGAAATTAATTCATTTGCTTTAATTTTATGATGGAGAGTTTAAAGAAAATGCGTACTCTAAGAAGTGGTTTCACTAGAATCGCTAATGCGTTATATCAATGTTTAGAAAAGGAGGAACGTGATATTGATGAAATCGAAATTTTAATGGCTCAGTTAAACGAAAAATGGTTAGAACTTGAATCGAAAGAAAAAGAAATTATTGCTTTGTTATCAGATATAGATGAGTGTTCTCAAGAAAGTTTTAATCAGGCTTACGAAGTTTTTGAAGAGTATAAGGAAAGATATATAAGACTTAAAACTAAAGTTAAGAAAAGTATTAATGACGATGTTAAAAACACTAATGACGATAATAAAAGCGTGCTTAGTGAAACAGTATCGAAACGAAAGTTCCAACTTCCTAAAATTGAGCTTAAGAAGTTCAATGGTGATGTTAAGGAATGGCTTGGTTTCTGGGATCAGTTTCGGAAAATTCACGAAGACTTGGACATCGCTCCAGAGGATAAATTACAATATTTGTCCCAGTCTACTGTAGAAGGATCGCGTGCAAGAGATATTGTAGATTCCTTTCCCGCATCTGCTGAGAATTATGAGCAAGCAGTTGAATGTCTAAAAGCTAGATTCGGAAGAGAAGATTTACTCATAGAAGTGTATGTGAGAGAATTGCTAAACTTAATTTTGAACAATTCTTTGCATCAAGCTAAAGTTACACATCTCGCCAAATTGTATGATAAAATTGAAGCACACCTCCGTGCTCTTGAAACATTAGGTGTAACTTCCGATAAGTATGCTTCTATGCTGTATCCCTTAGTTGAAAGCTGTTTACCAGAAGACATGATTCGAGTATGGGAAAGAAGTATTAGTTTGACAAATGAAACTAAGAAAATGCCAAATAAACTGACCGCTCTTATGAGTTTTCTAAAATCAGAAGTTGAAGGGGAAGAACGAATTTCAATAGCAAAAGAGGGGTTTGGTTTAGAGGCAAAACGTAAAGGGAAATATTCCTATTCCACATCTCCTAATAATGATAAACAATTTCCAACCGCAATCGGACTTTTTGACAATGCTGAGACTCGTCGGAATAAACAAGCACTGTGCTCATTTTGTGAGAAAGCGCATGAGTCACAAGCTTGCAGAATCGCGTTAAAAATGAGTTGGGATGATAAGGGTATTTGGGTATTTGGGTATTTCAATTAACGTCACACTGGAGCAACACAATGGGCTATTGGGATGATAAGAGGAAAATCTTAGCAAAAAAGGGTTGTTGTTTTTTATGCCTAAAAATCGGTCATAGAGCTCGTGATTGCAGATGCAAGATTAATTGTGAAAAGTGTAGGAGTAGACATTATGCTATAATGTGTAATGAAGGTAAATTTAAAGAACCTAAATCGGAAGCGAACGCTGGTGAAAATGATAGTCAAAATATGATCAATGATGCAGTTTTAAGCAATCGCACATGTTGTACAGTTCTTTTACAAACATTGTATGTACGATTACGAGGTGCAGGAAATAAGGGGAAAATAGTTCGTGCACTCGTCGACTCTGGGAGTCAACGATCTTATTTGAGTAAACGTGTAGCGAAAGAAATGAAATATGATTTTATTAAAGAAGAAAGTGTTATTCATAATTTATTTGGGGGCAGAGAACATCCCGAGAAACATTTTAAATACAGAGTATTCATTAGCAGTTTGAAAGGTGATTATAATTGTAACTTTGAGGCCCTTGACCAGCAAACCATTTGTTCGGCTGTACCCATTCCAACATTAAAACCATGCGCTGAGGAGCTTGAATATCATAATATTACTGTAACTGATCAATTAATTTCTGAACAAGAAGAATCGTTAGAAATTGATCTATTAATTGGGGCTGATGTTGCGGGTAAACTCTTTAATGGAAAGATTATTCATCTGCCGTGTGGACTTGTTGCTGTAGGAACATATTTAGGTTGGACCTTGATGGGAAAGATGCCATATCAAACTTCTGATACCAATTCTACGATGGTAGTTACAAATATGTTAGTTAAGGATGTAGCTATTACCGAACTCTGGAATCTTGATATCATTGGAATAATTGATCCGGCCACACAAAAGGCCAGAGTGGAAAGAGATTTACAAACAAAGATACAATTTCAACATTCTGTGTCCGTGAACAGTGAAGGGCGCTATGAAATTGTTTTGCCCTCGTCTGAAGATCACCTACCGCTACCCACCAATAAGGATTTAGCCGTGAAGCGTTTAGAATCTACAACGCAGAAACTTCGCTCACAAAACCTGCTACATTGTACGAGGAGGTTTTCGACAGTTGGCTCGATTTAGGTATAATCGAAGAAGTCAAACAAAGTGAGGTTATTGATGATGGACACTATTTGCAACACCGACCAGTTATAAAAGAAAATAGTTCCACTCCAATAAGACCAGTATTCGACGCTTCTGCGAGAGTAAAGCATTCTCCGTCTCTAAATCAGTGCTTAGAATGTGGTCCGAATTTAATAGAGTTAATACCTTCCATTCTTTTAAGATTTCGGGAGGGTAAATTTGCAGACATAGAAAAGGCATTTTTACAAATTAGTGTAAAACCCGATGATCGAGATTATCTTAGATTCTTTTGGTGAAAAGATGTGAATAAAAAGGAGCTAAAAATATTTCGTCATACCCGAGTAGTGTTTGGTGTGAAAAGTAGCCCTTTTCTTTTGGCAGCTGTAATAGAATTTCATTTGCAGAAATATATAGAAAATTCTCACTATGATAGAAATATGTTGCATAAACTTATTCACTCTTTCTATGTAGATAATGTTGTTACCAGTTTTGAAGATGGGCTTGAAATGACACTGTTTATTGAAGAATCTCAAAAAGTAATGAATGAAGGAAAGTTTAATCTCCGAGGTTGGTTACGTACTGGGGATGACTTACAAACAGGTGTTGAGTCACCGGTATTGGGATTATTATGGGATTACCAGAAAGATCTTTTAACTGTGAACCTGACATGGTTGGAAAGCTTCAAATTGATGGAAGTAACTAAGAGGACTATTTTGTCTATAGCCCACAGAGTATATGACCCGATTGGTCTTGTAAGCCCTGTTCTCTTGCTTCCTAAGCTATTGTTGCAAAGCTTATGGAAAATGGGAATTTCTTGGGATACTGAAGTTGATGAAAATACGAAAGAAAAGTTTCTAAGTTGGTTCAGAGATTTGAGCCTCTTGAAAGAAATTTCTATACCTCGATGGATACACACTAACAGAGATAACAAAAATTTGTGTAGCATTCACACCTTCTGCGATGCCAGTAGTAATGCATATGCTGCTGCAGTGTTCGCGAGAATTCAGACTTCTTATGGAGTTGAAGTTCATTTATTAGCTTCTAAGTCCAGAGTAGCTCCGGTGAAATCAATCACGATTCCACGTCTTGAGTTAATAGCTGCAACGGTGGGAGCGAGACTCTGCACTTCAGTTTTAGAAGGTTTGCAATGGCAAAATGTTGAATTATATTTTTGGACTGATTCAACCACTGTTTTGACCTGGATCCAAAAGGAAGAAATCTGGACTGTTTTTGTGTTGAACCGAGTACGAGAAATCAGGAAATTAACAAACCCGAATGCATGGAGACATGTATCAGGAATCGATAATCCTGCTGACCTTCCATCCAGAGGCTGTACTGCCAAACAGCTTTTGTCAGTTAGATGGTGGGAGGGACCCGCATGGTTAAAGAGAAATGAAGGTGAATGGCCAACACCAAAATTGGAATACAATCAGGAAAATATTATTCAAGAAATCAGAAAAGGTGCTGTAACTAACACACATGTAAATCTAGAAACAGAGGAAATCTTCCATAGAATATCTTCGTATGTCAAACTTGTTAGAGTAATTGCTTGGATTTATAGATTTTTCTCTAACGCAAAATTGAAAACATCACGTTACTGTGGGGATCTAACTTTGAAAGAAATAAATCATGCAGAATTAGTTTTGTTAAAAATTATCCAACGCGAAGCCTTTCCTGTTGGCGTAAATGATCAACAAATAAAGCCTCTTTATCCTGTACTCGACGAAAAGGGGTTATTGAGAGTAAAAACGCGCATTTTTAACCGAAGAGACAAAAAGAACTTTAGATTACCCATAATCTTACCATCAAAACATAGAATAGTGCATATGCTTATAGACAGTAAGCATAAAGAACTAGGACATCCTGGAGTCCAAATATTGATGAACCAGCTCAGAGAAAATTATTGGATATTGCGAAGCAGAAAAACGATTAGACAAGTTATATTGAAATGTGTCCGATGCAAACGATTCACTGTGACCCATCCAGAACCAAGAGCCTCTTCCTTACCTGAAGATAGAGTAAGAGAAGCTACGATATTCGAAGTCGTGGGTGTAGATCTCGCCGGACCGCTGTATTTGAAAGATGGGACAAAATCCTGGATAGTTCTGTTCACTTGTGCAGTATATCGCGCAGTGCACATGGAATTAATAACATCCTTGACAGCGGAAGCCTTCCTGCAGTCACTAAGAAGATTTATAGCTCGTAGAGGGCGACCCACTATTATTTATTGTGATAATGGCAGTAATTTCGTTAAAGCTCACAGCGAACTTTGCAAAGTGGACTGGCTTAAAATAAAGTCTGAATCCATGATGAGGAAGATAACTTGGAAATTCATTCCTCCATCTGCACCATGGTGGGGCGGATGGTGGGAGAGATTGATTGGCATGGTCAAACAAGTTTTACGCAGAATATTAGGGCAGGCTTTGTTAAATTACGAAAAACTAAACACAGTATTGTGCGATACCGAAAGCCTAATAAACTCTCGACCCTTGACTTACTTATCTGAAGATATAAACGATTTGATTGCTTTGACGCCTTCTATGTTTCTACAGGAAACGATAGAAAGTGGTGTACCGGATATCGATAGTATGGATGTCGTCTATATGCTGTAGTGATTCTCTGAGTAGCGTGGTAGATTCAAATCTACAGAGAACAGTCTAGCTTAAATAACAAACGATAATTTTATTTAAAACAATGTCTTGACTAATTAGAATCTATTTACACGACACTTTCACGCCTCTGCTAACTGGATGCGGCAGGGTGTCGAAATCTCAGGACGTACGAAAGTCTCTGAGTTGGAGAAAGGTATCTCAACAGTCTCTAGATGAAACTCTACTCGTCGGGTGACGATTTCACCAGATCAGCACTGGATCCTCACTGGACGACAGGACAAGGCAGGTTCTCTGCCGGACGAGAAGTCGGTACCGAACTCTCCGCAGGTCGTCGGCTCGGCACAATCAGGGATCGGCTCCACTGGGGTCGTCGGGTCAGTACAAGACAGCACGGCTCCGCTGGGGTCGTCGGATCGGCACAAGACAGGCACGGCTCCGCTGGGGTCGCTGGTTCAAGTCTCGAACGAGAAATAAGCAGGAACTCGAGATAGGCAGCCTACGCCAGGCTACAAGAACGCGTCCTCTCAGGGTGAGAGAACCGTCTTCCAAATTAGTAAGAGCTCCTTAATGGGGTTGACCGCTCAAAGGGTCACTGAGCTAAGACGTTAGCTCGGGAAACAAACAAGACTCGAGATGGGTAGCCTACGCCGGCTACAAGAACGCGTCCTCTCAGGTTGAGAGAACCGTCTTCAAAAAATATATTTTCTCCCTAAGGAGTGACCGCTCGAAGGGTCGCTGAGTTAAGCCTCTCGAACGAGATCACAGGCAAGAACTGACGATTCGACTCCCTACTTTTCCTTTTGAAACCTCCCAGCCTTTGTTCGCTGGTGGTTCCCGATTCGTTCGTTCTTGATTGGTTCTTACTTTTAATTGGTTCGTTTTTACTTTGCTCATTTTTGA
The DNA here is from genome assembly GCA_933210815.1 of Meta bourneti. Taxonomy (NCBI): domain Eukaryota; kingdom Metazoa; phylum Arthropoda; class Arachnida; order Araneae; family Tetragnathidae; genus Meta; species Meta bourneti. The sequence continues at coordinate 78,048,785 of OW119933.1, read as the reverse complement.
GGTTGCTGATTCGGTAGAGACTCTCTGACGTAAAATGGGATCAGCTACTTAGCGCAGGTGGCTTGATTACCTAGCAGGTGGACTTAATCACCTGGCAGGTGCACTCCTAAACACCTGGGCTCTTTTACGGAACGAATCTCCTTTTGTCCTCTTCGATCCAAGTCCCGACCGTCTGGCGCCAGAGAGATGGAAATGTATTGTCCGGCTTTTTTACGACCTGTCGGCGGGTTTGCCTTTGGGAGGGATAATTGAGGGTCTGTCAATGAATCCTCACAACCCCTCCCCCCTAAGAAAGATTTTGTGGTATGGCAAAATCTATAAGGCAAGGGTTAGACATGGCAACTCGACACATCATTAGAGGCAACAATTTTAAGAATTTATATACAAAATTTTAACATGATTTCAACACTTAAATTTCAAGTTACATCTACTATTTACAATACTCTTACATCCTACTCTTGTGATACAATTATATTTTATCACATAAGTTCAATCAAATACTGGGGTTTATGTACAATTTAAATCGGTACTTTTGGTATTATTTAATTTTCCGACAGCATTCTGCTCAGACAATCTGCATGTTGGTTGTCCTTCCCAGCCCTATGGATGATCTGGTAATTGAAGGGCTGTAAAGCCAACGCCCACCTCATCAATCTCGGGTTATTCCCGGAGTTATTCTTTAAAAATACTAACGGATTGTGGTCCGTTTCAATAGTGAAGCGTTGTCCGTCCAAGTAATGCCGCAGCTTTTTAATTGCGTAAATAATGCCTGCGCATTCTTTTTCGGTAGTGCAGAATTCCTTTTCTGTGTCGGTAAACTTCCGGCTTAAATATAATATCGGGTGATCAACTTTATCTGGCCCTTTTTGTGCCATGATTACCCCGATTCCTTGGTTGGAAGCGTCAGTTTGGAGGATAAATTCCTTTGAGAAGTCTGGGGCGTACAACACCGGCTTCTCAGTGAGTTTCGTTTTCAGCTCTCGGAAAGCTGAGTCGCATTCCGTGGACCACTCTACCTCCTCCCTTCTATTCTTTCCTTTTAATGCCCTCGTTAATGGCTCGGCTATTATGGCATAATTTTGGATATACCGGGCGTAATATCCACTCAAACCTAAAAATTGTCTGATCTGTGTTTTATTCCTGGGTGTGGGGAAATCAACTACCGCTTGGATTTTCGCCTCAGTCGGAGTTCTACATCCACTCCCTACCATATGTCCCAAATATTTGACACTGCTCTGTGCGAACTTGCATTTGGCAGGTTTAATTGTTAATTTCGCATACGTGATTTTCTTAAGAACCACATCGAGATGTTTGATGTGTTCCTCCCAAGTTTGCGAAAATATAGCTACATCGTCTAAGTAGGGTACACAAAATTCATCTAACCCTTGTAAGAGTTGAGCCATGAATTTTGAGAAGCAATATGGCGCGTTTACTAGTCCGAACGGAAGAACTAGTGGTCTATATGACCCGAATGGAGTCACGAAAGCGGCCAATCTTTGTGCCTTAAGACTCAAGGGTATCTGCCAATATCCCTTGGTCAGATCTATGACCGTTATATATTTTGCGGCTGCCACTTGTTCGATTCGCTCGTCCATATTAGGCAGTGGATAATATTCCGTCCTAATGATGGAATTTAATCGACGATAATCGACACAAGGGCGAGGGTCACGTCCTGGACTCTCTACTAAAATCATAGGGGAAGTGTAATCGGACTCCCCGATCTCAATGATTTTTAAATCCAACATCCTCTTAATTTCTGACTTGAGGATTTCCGTTTGTCTAGGAGAGGTGCGGTAGGGTTTCGATCTAATGGGTTTGTCACTAATTAAATCGATATCATGTTCGATAAGATTCGTCCTACCGGGATCATTTGAAAATAATTGCCTATGGGATTTTAACAATTTCCCAAGTTCATTGATTTGATCCTGCGTGCATCGCTCTTCCAATTTACTGTTTTTCACTACCTCTCCGAAATCAAAAATATTCGGATCTGCGATAGGATACTGAATATCCAAATCAGATTCTACGGTGTCGTGAGAGAATACTTCGCTCATCAAAACATTTACGCTTTCCATCCGCTGGTGGTATGGCTTTAATAAGTTAATGTGGTACACTCGTACCTTCTCTACCTTCCCTGGCATCTTAACAACGTAATTGGTCTCCGAAAGCTGTTTCTCTATAGTTCCCGGACCAACCCATTTTACGGCGAATTTTGTTTGTTGGCAAGATGACAATACTAAGACGCGATCGCCTACTTTAAACTCGCGCTTCACCGATCCTTTGTCGTAGTACGACTTCCTTTTAACTTTTGCGTCCGTTTCGGTTGCGGTGGCTACCTGTTGACACCGTCGCAATCGATTTATCAACTGGAATACGTACTCCGTGACAATGTCTTCACATGGGGGACTTTGGCACCATTTGTCAAATAAAATGGATTCGGGCATTCTCAAATTCTTCCCGTAAATTAGCTCTGCGGGGCTAAAACCGGTTGACGCATGGGTTACGTTCCGCAAAGCCAAGAGAGCCGATGGAAGTACGTCCTCCCAATTTTCTTTTAGCTCCAGGCACATCGCTTTCAAAAGTCTCTTTAGGGTCCGGTGGAACCGTTCCACCGGGTTCGTTTGCGGATGATAGATCGAACTACGCACCACCTTAATCCCAAACCTCTCAAAGAAGGTAGTTGTGAGGTTGCTAGTGAAATACGTAGCATTGTCCAGTTGTAGTTCTTTGGGGAAACCTATTCTACTAAAGATAGCAAGCAAGGCATCAGTGACGGTTTCTGAGTTCACTGCTGATAAAGGAATAGCTTCCGGGTATTTGGAAGCAAGGCAAATAGCCGTCAGGAGATATTTGTTCCCTTTCGGTGATATTGGCAAGGGACCCACAATGTCTATATTCATCTTCGCGAACACTTCGGTGATCACGGGCACTAACTTAAGGGGCGCTCTCTTTTGTTCCGAGGATTTCCCGACTTTCTGACAAGCATCGCACGATTTCACATATTCCTCGATCTCCTTAATACACTGGGGCCAGAAATAATAGCGCAACAGCTTATCTTTAGTTTTCGTATTGCCCATGTGGGATCCGAACCCATCATGACAAAGGCTTAAAATTTTATTTTTATATATAGCGGGTATTAATAGCTGCCTCCGCTCTTCGCCTCGATGATCCTTAGACTGCCTAAAGAGTAGCTCTTTTTCAATCACGAACTCACTCGTTTTATTTTGCCTGACCTTATCCCAAATAGATTTGAGTTCGGGACAATTCTGCTGTTCCTTGGCAAAAGTTTCAGCGTGAATGCCTACTAATTCGATTTCCGAATTTTCCTGTAAGGGTGGTAACTCTATCCCCAAATTTTCGTCCTCTAGTTCATTTTCAGGTTCCGTTACCTCAAGTGGATCTATTTCTGTCTGGTTTTCCTCAACTACAGTCTGTTCAGGGCTCAGACGTTTGGTTTGACTCCTAGTCATAATCGCGTTTACCAGTTCTGGTTTTACTCTCTGCGATTCAATTAATTCCTGGGTGGAATTTCCTAAGAGGTAATGTCGCATTTCGACGGATTTACCTACAATTGCTGCCTTAGTTCTAATTACGCCGAGTTCTGGACTTTCGATTTTAATTCTTGCCAAAGGTAGGCACTTGAAGTGGTTGTCCAGAGGTTGCTTAACCCAAATGTGCTCGCCTGTAAAATCCTCAGGTTTCACCAAGTCTAGGGGTCCCAGGTCAATGGTTGTTCCTGAATCACGCAGCAATACCATGTCAACATCATTTATTTTGGCCTTGCTTAAATAAGGCTCAAATGAGGGAGCAAAATTTGCGCTCGTAGCAAGATTATTTAAGGGTTCCGCTACTTTCTTTAACTCGGGGCATTGAGGGCGTATATGACCAGGTAAGTTACAATTAAAACAAACGGGGCCACTACGTTTCTCAAATTCCCTTGTCCGCCATTCTGTGTTGGTTCCCTTACTTCCCGATCTCCAGTCCTTTCCGTGATTTTTCTCCCCCCCCCCGAATTTCTTTCCCTGATTCGGCTTTTCACTAGGTTTTGGGCGGTCGAGAGCCCTTTTCTCCGGTAGTTTGGAGAACACCTGTTTCTTGACTCGACGGGTTGACTCGTACGCGTCTAGCTTCTCAGCCAATGCGCTCGGTTCGGTCAACTCGCCCCATTGATCAATAAAGTGGTCCTTTATGTCGGCCGGTACCCTTCTTTTCATTTGATCAGCGATCATCAGATTCTTAAGAGAATCAAAATCCTCAACTTGGATTCCGCTAAGCCACCCTTCTAGATAGCTTCTTAGTTCGAAGATCATGTCCTTCCATAAAGAGCCATTTTGTCTCTGATGCGTTTGAAATTTGCATCTAAAGGATTCTGCGCTAAGCTTGAATCTAGCGAGAAGTACGGACTTTACATGATCATAATCATCACTCAATTCCTCGGGTTCACGAATAATAATCTCCGCGATTTCAATCGGCAACAGACTAAGCAGCTGTGAGACCAATTCGTCATACTCGATTTTTAATTTTCTACTCTGGCGTTCAAAAAGAGTTAAGAACAAGGCCATATCTATTTTGTCAGCATCAAACTTTTGCATGACTGATTTAATGTTTTTAGACGGTTTCCCGCTATCATGGCTAGACGAACTTAAACTATTTACTTCTCCCGATTGTTGTAATCTTAGCTTCTCTAGTTCGAAGGCCCTTTCCGCAGCTAATTTTTCCTCTTCCTTAGCTAATTTTTCCTCTTCCTTAGCCAATTCCCTCTCTTCTCTAGCCTCGGCCAATTTCCTCTCTTCTATGATATTAACTATCATATCTTTAGCGCTCTCCTCGCTAAAATCATTGCATCCCTGTATTTTCCTTGCTAGATCGATGATTCGATCGTCGGAACCAAACTCAACATTAAACTCGTATGCTAATTTCTGCAAGTCTACCTTTTTCTGCTTAGTTAAAAACGCCATGGTTCTACACTAAATTTTCCCAGTGACACAATTACAAAATTCAATCACCAACTATTCTGAACTTCAATTTTCAAATAACAATACACACATAAAATAATAATACACAATGCAGTCAATTTCCTAAGCCTTAACTATTTTCCAGACTCATGCAATATTAAAATATTTTTACTTAAAATAATACACAATAATAATCTCTACTACAAGTTCACTAAATTTCATTCAACTTGACTAGGTAGTTCACAATTGCGTAGATACTTCACAATCTAAGTTAATTTAACTATGTGCTAAAGGTACCAGATCATCCACAGCCCTGGAACTTATTCGAGCAATTGCTAAACTGACAATTTCCAAATCTTCACTACAAATTTACTGCAATTATTAAATCCTAACGTTTCCGCGACTTTGCATACACTAGTAATCAGAATTTCTTTAGAATGGATTCCACAATTAAATCAATTTAAAAATTTAAACACTCTTCACAACAGTTTTTTTTCTCAACAATTTAAAACAATAATCTATTAAATTGCCTCTAAAGAAATGCCAAGCTTACCTTGTCTGACGACTGGCTCTGCTTTTGCGACAGGTCTCTGCTCTGCCTCTGTTGGGATGTCAGACGGGCGTTCGTTTTTTTTTCTTTCACTGGCACACTAACACTTTTTTCAACACTGGACAGGATGTCCTTCACGTTGTAGCAGTTCTGGATGGTTCTGCTTTTTCTCACTTCACAACTCTTCTTGAGTTTGCCTCTGGACTGGATGTCCTCACGTAATAAATCCTGGGTGGGCTTACTACGCAAAAGGTGTGGTTGCCAATTTTTTATTTAATGGCTAACAATCCCACCTGCTGCCACCAATAATTTAAGTAGACTGTAGTGATTCTCTGAGTAGCGTGGTAGATTCAAATCTACAGAGAACAGTCTAGCTTAAATAACAAACGATAATTTTATTTAAAACAATGTCTTGACTAATTAGAATCTATTTACACGACACTTTCACGCCTCTGCTAACTGGATGCGGCAGGGTGTCGAAATCTCAGGACGTACGAAAGTCTCTGAGTTGGAGAAAGGTATCTCAACAGTCTCTAGATGAAACTCTACTCGTCGGGTGACGATTTCACCAGATCAGCACTGGATCCTCACTGGACGACAGGACAAGGCAGGTTCTCTGCCGGACGAGAAGTCGGTACCGAACTCTCCGCAGGTCGTCGGCTCGGCACAATCAGGGATCGGCTCCACTGGGGTCGTCGGGTCAGTACAAGACAGCACGGCTCCGCTGGGGTCGTCGGATCGGCACAAGACAGGCACGGCTCCGCTGGGGTCGCTGGTTCAAGTCTCGAACGAGAAATAAGCAGGAACTCGAGATAGGCAGCCTACGCCAGGCTACAAGAACGCGTCCTCTCAGGGTGAGAGAACCGTCTTCCAAATTAGTAAGAGCTCCTTAATGGGGTTGACCGCTCAAAGGGTCACTGAGCTAAGACGTTAGCTCGGGAAACAAACAAGACTCGAGATGGGTAGCCTACGCCGGCTACAAGAACGCGTCCTCTCAGGTTGAGAGAACCGTCTTCAAAAAATATATTTTCTCCCTAAGGAGTGACCGCTCGAAGGGTCGCTGAGTTAAGCCTCTCGAACGAGATCACAGGCAAGAACTGACGATTCGACTCCCTACTTTTCCTTTTGAAACCTCCCAGCCTTTGTTCGCTGGTGGTTCCCGATTCGTTCGTTCTTGATTGGTTCTTACTTTTAATTGGTTCGTTTTTACTTTGCTCATTTTTGAGGTTGCTGATTCGGTAGAGACTCTCTGACGTAAAATGGGATCAGCTACTTAGCGCAGGTGGCTTGATTACCTAGCAGGTGGACTTAATCACCTGGCAGGTGCACTCCTAAACACCTGGGCTCTTTTACGGAACGAATCTCCTTTTGTCCTCTTCGATCCAAGTCCCGACCGTCTGGCGCCAGAGAGATGGAAATGTATTGTCCGGCTTTTTTACGACCTGTCGGCGGGTTTGCCTTTGGGAGGGATAATTGAGGGTCTGTCAATGAATCCTCACAACCCCTCCCCCCTAAGAAAGATTTTGTGGTATGGCAAAATCTATAAGGCAAGGGTTAGACATGGCAACTCGACACATCATTAGAGGCAACAATTTTAAGAATTTATATACAAAATTTTAACATGATTTCAACACTTAAATTTCAAGTTACATCTACTATTTACAATACTCTTACATCCTACTCTTGTGATACAATTATATTTTATCACATAAGTTCAATCAAATACTGGGGTTTATGTACAATTTAAATCGGTACTTTTGGTATTATTTAATTTTCCGACAGCATTCTGCTCAGACAATCTGCATGTTGGTTGTCCTTCCCAGCCCTATGGATGATCTGGTAATTGAAGGGCTGTAAAGCCAACGCCCACCTCATCAATCTCGGGTTATTCCCGGAGTTATTCTTTAAAAATACTAACGGATTGTGGTCCGTTTCAATAGTGAAGCGTTGTCCGTCCAAGTAATGCCGCAGCTTTTTAATTGCGTAAATAATGCCTGCGCATTCTTTTTCGGTAGTGCAGAATTCCTTTTCTGTGTCGGTAAACTTCCGGCTTAAATATAATATCGGGTGATCAACTTTATCTGGCCCTTTTTGTGCCATGATTACCCCGATTCCTTGGTTGGAAGCGTCAGTTTGGAGGATAAATTCCTTTGAGAAGTCTGGGGCGTACAACACCGGCTTCTCAGTGAGTTTCGTTTTCAGCTCTCGGAAAGCTGAGTCGCATTCCGTGGACCACTCTACCTCCTCCCTTCTATTCTTTCCTTTTAATGCCCTCGTTAATGGCTCGGCTATTATGGCATAATTTTGGATATACCGGGCGTAATATCCACTCAAACCTAAAAATTGTCTGATCTGTGTTTTATTCCTGGGTGTGGGGAAATCAACTACCGCTTGGATTTTCGCCTCAGTCGGAGTTCTACATCCACTCCCTACCATATGTCCCAAATATTTGACACTGCTCTGTGCGAACTTGCATTTGGCAGGTTTAATTGTTAATTTCGCATACGTGATTTTCTTAAGAACCACATCGAGATGTTTGATGTGTTCCTCCCAAGTTTGCGAAAATATAGCTACATCGTCTAAGTAGGGTACACAAAATTCATCTAACCCTTGTAAGAGTTGAGCCATGAATTTTGAGAAGCAATATGGCGCGTTTACTAGTCCGAACGGAAGAACTAGTGGTCTATATGACCCGAATGGAGTCACGAAAGCGGCCAATCTTTGTGCCTTAAGACTCAAGGGTATCTGCCAATATCCCTTGGTCAGATCTATGACCGTTATATATTTTGCGGCTGCCACTTGTTCGATTCGCTCGTCCATATTAGGCAGTGGATAATATTCCGTCCTAATGATGGAATTTAATCGACGATAATCGACACAAGGGCGAGGGTCACGTCCTGGACTCTCTACTAAAATCATAGGGGAAGTGTAATCGGACTCCCCGATCTCAATGATTTTTAAATCCAACATCCTCTTAATTTCTGACTTGAGGATTTCCGTTTGTCTAGGAGAGGTGCGGTAGGGTTTCGATCTAATGGGTTTGTCACTAATTAAATCGATATCATGTTCGATAAGATTCGTCCTACCGGGATCATTTGAAAATAATTGCCTATGGGATTTTAACAATTTCCCAAGTTCATTGATTTGATCCTGCGTGCATCGCTCTTCCAATTTACTGTTTTTCACTACCTCTCCGAAATCAAAAATATTCGGATCTGCGATAGGATACTGAATATCCAAATCAGATTCTACGGTGTCGTGAGAGAATACTTCGCTCATCAAAACATTTACGCTTTCCATCCGCTGGTGGTATGGCTTTAATAAGTTAATGTGGTACACTCGTACCTTCTCTACCTTCCCTGGCATCTTAACAACGTAATTGGTCTCCGAAAGCTGTTTCTCTATAGTTCCCGGACCAACCCATTTTACGGCGAATTTTGTTTGTTGGCAAGATGACAATACTAAGACGCGATCGCCTACTTTAAACTCGCGCTTCACCGATCCTTTGTCGTAGTACGACTTCCTTTTAACTTTTGCGTCCGTTTCGGTTGCGGTGGCTACCTGTTGACACCGTCGCAATCGATTTATCAACTGGAATACGTACTCCGTGACAATGTCTTCACATGGGGGACTTTGGCACCATTTGTCAAATAAAATGGATTCGGGCATTCTCAAATTCTTCCCGTAAATTAGCTCTGCGGGGCTAAAACCGGTTGACGCATGGGTTACGTTCCGCAAAGCCAAGAGAGCCGATGGAAGTACGTCCTCCCAATTTTCTTTTAGCTCCAGGCACATCGCTTTCAAAAGTCTCTTTAGGGTCCGGTGGAACCGTTCCACCGGGTTCGTTTGCGGATGATAGATCGAACTACGCACCACCTTAATCCCAAACCTCTCAAAGAAGGTAGTTGTGAGGTTGCTAGTGAAATACGTAGCATTGTCCAGTTGTAGTTCTTTGGGGAAACCTATTCTACTAAAGATAGCAAGCAAGGCATCAGTGACGGTTTCTGAGTTCACTGCTGATAAAGGAATAGCTTCCGGGTATTTGGAAGCAAGGCAAATAGCCGTCAGGAGATATTTGTTCCCTTTCGGTGATATTGGCAAGGGACCCACAATGTCTATATTCATCTTCGCGAACACTTCGGTGATCACGGGCACTAACTTAAGGGGCGCTCTCTTTTGTTCCGAGGATTTCCCGACTTTCTGACAAGCATCGCACGATTTCACATATTCCTCGATCTCCTTAATACACTGGGGCCAGAAATAATAGCGCAACAGCTTATCTTTAGTTTTCGTATTGCCCATGTGGGATCCGAACCCATCATGACAAAGGCTTAAAATTTTATTTTTATATATAGCGGGTATTAATAGCTGCCTCCGCTCTTCGCCTCGATGATCCTTAGACTGCCTAAAGAGTAGCTCTTTTTCAATCACGAACTCACTCGTTTTATTTTGCCTGACCTTATCCCAAATAGATTTGAGTTCGGGACAATTCTGCTGTTCCTTGGCAAAAGTTTCAGCGTGAATGCCTACTAATTCGATTTCCGAATTTTCCTGTAAGGGTGGTAACTCTATCCCCAAATTTTCGTCCTCTAGTTCATTTTCAGGTTCCGTTACCTCAAGTGGATCTATTTCTGTCTGGTTTTCCTCAACTACAGTCTGTTCAGGGCTCAGACGTTTGGTTTGACTCCTAGTCATAATCGCGTTTACCAGTTCTGGTTTTACTCTCTGCGATTCAATTAATTCCTGGGTGGAATTTCCTAAGAGGTAATGTCGCATTTCGACGGATTTACCTACAATTGCTGCCTTAGTTCTAATTACGCCGAGTTCTGGACTTTCGATTTTAATTCTTGCCAAAGGTAGGCACTTGAAGTGGTTGTCCAGAGGTTGCTTAACCCAAATGTGCTCGCCTGTAAAATCCTCAGGTTTCACCAAGTCTAGGGGTCCCAGGTCAATGGTTGTTCCTGAATCACGCAGCAATACCATGTCAACATCATTTATTTTGGCCTTGCTTAAATAAGGCTCAAATGAGGGAGCAAAATTTGCGCTCGTAGCAAGATTATTTAAGGGTTCCGCTACTTTCTTTAACTCGGGGCATTGAGGGCGTATATGACCAGGTAAGTTACAATTAAAACAAACGGGGCCACTACGTTTCTCAAATTCCCTTGTCCGCCATTCTGTGTTGGTTCCCTTACTTCCCGATCTCCAGTCCTTTCCGTGATTTTTCTCCCCCCCCCCGAATTTCTTTCCCTGATTCGGCTTTTCACTAGGTTTTGGGCGGTCGAGAGCCCTTTTCTCCGGTAGTTTGGAGAACACCTGTTTCTTGACTCGACGGGTTGACTCGTACGCGTCTAGCTTCTCAGCCAATGCGCTCGGTTCGGTCAACTCGCCCCATTGATCAATAAAGTGGTCCTTTATGTCGGCCGGTACCCTTCTTTTCATTTGATCAGCGATCATCAGATTCTTAAGAGAATCAAAATCCTCAACTTGGATTCCGCTAAGCCACCCTTCTAGATAGCTTCTTAGTTCGAAGATCATGTCCTTCCATAAAGAGCCATTTTGTCTCTGATGCGTTTGAAATTTGCATCTAAAGGATTCTGCGCTAAGCTTGAATCTAGCGAGAAGTACGGACTTTACATGATCATAATCATCACTCAATTCCTCGGGTTCACGAATAATAATCTCCGCGATTTCAATCGGCAACAGACTAAGCAGCTGTGAGACCAATTCGTCATACTCGATTTTTAATTTTCTACTCTGGCGTTCAAAAAGAGTTAAGAACAAGGCCATATCTATTTTGTCAGCATCAAACTTTTGCATGACTGATTTAATGTTTTTAGACGGTTTCCCGCTATCATGGCTAGACGAACTTAAACTATTTACTTCTCCCGATTGTTGTAATCTTAGCTTCTCTAGTTCGAAGGCCCTTTCCGCAGCTAATTTTTCCTCTTCCTTAGCTAATTTTTCCTCTTCCTTAGCCAATTCCCTCTCTTCTCTAGCCTCGGCCAATTTCCTCTCTTCTATGATATTAACTATCATATCTTTAGCGCTCTCCTCGCTAAAATCATTGCATCCCTGTATTTTCCTTGCTAGATCGATGATTCGATCGTCGGAACCAAACTCAACATTAAACTCGTATGCTAATTTCTGCAAGTCTACCTTTTTCTGCTTAGTTAAAAACGCCATGGTTCTACACTAAATTTTCCCAGTGACACAATTACAAAATTCAATCACCAACTATTCTGAACTTCAATTTTCAAATAACAATACACACATAAAATAATAATACACAATGCAGTCAATTTCCTAAGCCTTAACTATTTTCCAGACTCATGCAATATTAAAATATTTTTACTTAAAATAATACACAATAATAATCTCTACTACAAGTTCACTAAATTTCATTCAACTTGACTAGGTAGTTCACAATTGCGTAGATACTTCACAATCTAAGTTAATTTAACTATGTGCTAAAGGTACCAGATCATCCACAGCCCTGGAACTTATTCGAGCAATTGCTAAACTGACAATTTCCAAATCTTCACTACAAATTTACTGCAATTATTAAATCCTAACGTTTCCGCGACTTTGCATACACTAGTAATCAGAATTTCTTTAGAATGGATTCCACAATTAAATCAATTTAAAAATTTAAACACTCTTCACAACAGTTTTTTTTCTCAACAATTTAAAACAATAATCTATTAAATTGCCTCTAAAGAAATGCCAAGCTTACCTTGTCTGACGACTGGCTCTGCTTTTGCGACAGGTCTCTGCTCTGCCTCTGTTGGGATGTCAGACGGGCGTTCGTTTTTTTTTCTTTCACTGGCACACTAACACTTTTTTCAACACTGGACAGGATGTCCTTCACGTTGTAGCAGTTCTGGATGGTTCTGCTTTTTCTCACTTCACAACTCTTCTTGAGTTTGCCTCTGGACTGGATGTCCTCACGTAATAAATCCTGGGTGGGCTTACTACGCAAAAGGTGTGGTTGCCAATTTTTTATTTAATGGCTAACAATCCCACCTGCTGCCACCAATAATTTAAGTAGACTGTAGTGATTCTCTGAGTAGCGTGGTAGATTCAAATCTACAGAGAACAGTCTAGCTTAAATAACAAACGATAATTTTATTTAAAACAATGTCTTGACTAATTAGAATCTATTTACACGACACTTTCACGCCTCTGCTAACTGGATGCGGCAGGGTGTCGAAATCTCAGGACGTACGAAAGTCTCTGAGTTGGAGAAAGGTATCTCAACAGTCTCTAGATGAAACTCTACTCGTCGGGTGACGATTTCACCAGATCAGCACTGGATCCTCACTGGACGACAGGACAAGGCAGGTTCTCTGCCGGACGAGAAGTCGGTACCGAACTCTCCGCAGGTCGTCGGCTCGGCACAATCAGGGATCGGCTCCACTGGGGTCGTCGGGTCAGTACAAGACAGCACGGCTCCGCTGGGGTCGTCGGATCGGCACAAGACAGGCACGGCTCCGCTGGGGTCGCTGGTTCAAGTCTCGAACGAGAAATAAGCAGGAACTCGAGATAGGCAGCCTACGCCAGGCTACAAGAACGCGTCCTCTCAGGGTGAGAGAACCGTCTTCCAAATTAGTAAGAGCTCCTTAATGGGGTTGACCGCTCAAAGGGTCACTGAGCTAAGACGTTAGCTCGGGAAACAAACAAGACTCGAGATGGGTAGCCTACGCCGGCTACAAGAACGCGTCCTCTCAGGTTGAGAGAACCGTCTTCAAAAAATATATTTTCTCCCTAAGGAGTGACCGCTCGAAGGGTCGCTGAGTTAAGCCTCTCGAACGAGATCACAGGCAAGAACTGACGATTCGACTCCCTACTTTTCCTTTTGAAACCTCCCAGCCTTTGTTCGCTGGTGGTTCCCGATTCGTTCGTTCTTGATTGGTTCTTACTTTTAATTGGTTCGTTTTTACTTTGCTCATTTTTGAGGTTGCTGATTCGGTAGAGACTCTCTGACGTAAAATGGGATCAGCTACTTAGCGCAGGTGGCTTGATTACCTAGCAGGTGGACTTAATCACCTGGCAGGTGCACTCCTAAACACCTGGGCTCTTTTACGGAACGAATCTCCTTTTGTCCTCTTCGATCCAAGTCCCGACCGTCTGGCGCCAGAGAGATGGAAATGTATTGTCCGGCTTTTTTACGACCTGTCGGCGGGTTTGCCTTTGGGAGGGATAATTGAGGGTCTGTCAATGAATCCTCACAATGCGCAAAAGATACCGGTACGTACAAAAAGTACGTGAAGATTTAAGAAAAAGATTTCGACTGGAATATCTAGGACAGTTAAAATATAACGGAAAACCTTCGGAAACCTCAAAGTTTATCTCTGTCGGCGACATAGTACTCATTGGTTCAGACAATCTGAAGCGTTTACAATGGCCGATAGGGCGGGTCGTGGAAGTCCTGACTGGAAGAGATGGAATCGTCAGAGTTGTGAAACTGAAAACCAAATCCGGAACTATAATACGCCCTGTTCAACGTCTTTATTCCTTAGAATTATCAGATGAAACATCAGGTCCTTTCCTCAGAAGCAAAGTTCCCAAAGATAAAGATAACCCAGGTGCCACAGATATTGACTATGAACTTGTTCCTGCCGAAGAACATCAGAAGTCACCCAAATCGACAATCACTCGGAGTGGGAGAGTAGTGAAACCTATCCAAAGACTCGGCTTGTGAGACGCGACAATTGGTTGAGTTCTTCCAAGTTACGAACTCAAGGTGGGAGGATGTCGCAACCTGACCAGACTTTTTGCTGAGAAGCCTTTCGGAGTTGATACTACACCGTTGCCAGTGGACTCTGTTTATATTATTCGGCGCCGGCGAGGCGCATAAATCTGTTGCGCTTCGATATGTACACTGCTGGCCACCGTAAATGCAACACCCTGAAGGAAGCATGCAAATAATATGAAATTTACAACATGCATTAGCGGAGGTGAGATATGCAAATGATTAGAATTTCAGCGCAGACGCACATCACGCGCGCCTGTGGCGCCACTTCAAAGCGCTATTTAAGGCTTGGAGATTTCGACGATTTCAAGTACGGCAATTGTGTTTTTCTTGTGGTTTAAAAAAAAAACGATCAATTTTGCCTCGTAGAAAACAGCGATCATCTTTTGATCAAGTATCCGAGTTCGACAGAGGAAGGATAGTGGCCTACCGAGATTGTGGATTATCTTTCAGGGAAATCGGTAGTCGTGTTGGACGAAACCAAACAACTGTAATGCGGATAATGTGATCGTTGGATGCAGGAGGGTACGACGGACCGACGTGTTCGATCGCATCCACCTCAGTGCACCACTTTACGTGCTGACAGGCATATTGTGCGTATGGCAGTGACGGATCGCTCAGCCACATCACGAACCATAGCACAGCACATTCAGTCTGTACCGCATCATCCAGTGTCTGCGCGTACCATTCGACGCCGTTTACAGCAGAGTGGTCTGTCCGCAAGACGTCCATTGCTTCGTCTACCCTTGACGCAGAACCACAGACGTTTCCGCCGCCAATGGTGCTATGAAAGAAGGATGTGGACGGCAGAATGGAATGAAATTGTCTTTACTGACGAGTCACGCTTCTGTCTGCAACACCACGATGGTCGGATTCGAGTCTGGAGACACCGTGGAGAGAGGATGCTGGACAGCTGCGTTATGCACCACCACACTGGTCCTGCACCGGGTATTAGGGTATGGGGCGGTATTGGATATCACTCTCGCACTCCTCTAGTACGCATTGCCGGTACTTTAAACAGCCAGCGCTACATCTCCGAGGTGTTGGAGCCAGTTGTCCTTCCTTACCTTCAGGGCTTGCCCACAGCCATATTTCAACAGGATAATGCGCGACCACACGTGGCACGCATTGTCCAAGGGTTCTTCGTCAATCGCCAGATTGAATTGCTTCCCTGGCCAGCTCGCTCTCCGGATCTTTCGCCGATAGAAAACATGTGGTCCATGGTTGCTCAACGATTGACCCAGAATACATCCCCAGCTGCCACACCAGATCAACTTTGGCAACGTGTGGAAGCTGCTTGGTCTGCTGTACCCCAAGAACACATCCAAAGTCTCTTTGAATCAATGCCGAGGCGTGTGGCAGCGGTGATCTCCAACAATGGCGGGTATTCTGGCTACTGATTTTGGCAGGAACCACACTTCACAGAAGTCTATAAATTTAATCATTTGATACTTGGTCAACATGTTATCTACAAAATAAATTTTGTTGTGATATCTCTTGTCTTTCTTGGTGTTGCAATTTGAGTGGCCAGCAGTGTATTAAGCGCTGTTGCCAGAAAATTCAGAACTTGCGAAGACTAAAATTTAAAATTATTTGTAAGACACAACAGCTGCAATGTGTTCAAAAACTCTGTCTACACACACAGCCTCATCTGTGTCATGTAGTGTCGATAGATTTGTAAATTTGAACACTACCGGGTAATTCTCGTAAAAGTTGCTTATTGGCTAAACCAAAATAATGTAGTTATTTGCCTGAAATAAAAATGAGATTAAAATTGTAGAAATCATACAAATTCAAAAGTAAGTTATGAAAAAAACCACTACTGAAATGAAAATGTGATGAAATCTTTAAATGTAACGCTATACTTTTAAAATGTCTTGTTATGTAACCTACTGATTCCGACAAACAACCTAAATGAATCACAACGTCAGCGAAATCAAAACCAAATTAAACAGTAATAAACACTTCATTTCATGTAATTTATTAACAAAAAACATTATACCATTTGCGAAAAATACCCAAGCCAAAAACAGAAAGCAATACAAAAATTAACAGAGTTTAATGTAATTAGGGGAGATTGAAAGTGCCAAATTAAAAACGAAAGTGGGCCGTAATTACCTTAATTTTGGAGCTTGGAATAAGGTGTACATTGATTAAACTATAATAAACACTGTTGCTTCATTTCATGTAATTTATTACCACAAACATTATACTTTCAATTTTGACTTTTTGAGAAAGTTGGTCCACTTGAGAATTTTCAATTAATTTTAACTATTTTTGGTTCTTCAGGAAAGTTGGTCCACTTAATGATAAAAGCTTTAAATTTGGAGTACCAAACCTCTGTTATCTCATTGTTATGATTTTTAATCGATTTTGAAAGCTTTAATTAAATATATAAATGGGGGGGGGGGGTATTTCAATTAACGTCACACTGGAGCAACACAATGGAATATATAAATGGGTTATTCCATGTGAAAACACCCATTTTGAAATAAGTTGTTGCACCATAGTCATGGATTGTTTTCAAATTTTTACCATAGATAGACATGGCAGTGAAGCCCTTAGATCTCAATTTTTTTTTAATATTTTGTCCATTAGTCGAGAAACAAGAATTTAAAAATTGGTCAATTTTACAAAATGGCGGTCATCTTGGATTTGTCACACTGTCTATACAGGGCCCTAACTTGAGAACTAATAGTTCAAATTTAGTAATTTTGGTACCAAATGAAAGCCATTTATTTCAGGAGTGTATATAAAATATAAAACCAGTGCTAATTTTACATTTTAGTGGGGGTTTTACATGCAAAGTGGAAAATTCACTTTTAAAAACAGTCGACTTTAAAGGGCTATAAAAAAATGTACCCTCTTATTTTTCTCTGAAACTTTGTTGAAGTATTAACTAACATATGTACTTTAATCTGAGAAAAATTCAGAGAGGTAAAATTTTTCATTTCTGAATAAAAGCTATTCTAATGACAGCATCTTGATTTCAAAACAGTGGTCATCTTAAGCCGGGTCCACACCGGCCGCGCAGAACTGCGCCGTGCAAAATGTTCTGTTCGTCGCTGCATGAAAATGCGCAAAACCGAGAAGGACGAACCACGGAGCGAGGTGTTTGTGGTGGGACGGCTCGTGCTCAGCTTGTTCCATTATGTTGGCGTGCGTGCTGGAGGTTGTGTGTACGAAATTAAACTGAAAACTTATTGTTTAAAACAAATTGTTTAAATGTCCCGTTCTTTACAAAGTCGACGCATAATTGCGAGTGCTGCGTATATTGTCATTTGCGATTTATTAAAGAGAAAGGGGAATAAGCCCCCAAGCATCATTTTTTTGGTTCTTAACATGGTAATTATTGTTGGTTGGGTCCCACAACGCCGGTTGTTGGCTATATAGGTGAATTACCCTTTCAATGTTGCTGTGCTTCCAGTCCATTTTCTCCTGCTAAAACAACTTAGTAGGTAGGAACGAAATAATGATAGCAGAGTGAATACGAACCGAATCGTACGGCGTGCACGAATGAACTGAAATGCCTGCCAAATACAGGCCGCAAAAACGAACACTTTCCTTTGATGTACCGAAAGGAGCGGATCGCGATAGCGCATGTTCGAAGTTGCACAACATTGTGCAGTTCGCCGTCAGAACTGAAGGTTTTTAGTGCAGAGACAACACATTGGTTTATGGCTAAATTAGTTTATTGAGGACAAAACATGGTAGCAGCAAAACAATAATTCTACAACAGCTAGGACTAGAAAAAGATCACAAACATGGATACGATACAGAACATAAACAATTCTAGTGTTGCCACTCTTGATTAACTTAACTTTAATAATTATTTCTTAACACACCCTCTTAATTATCAAAGTTTTCACATTCACTGAATATAAAAATAAAACAGCAAAAGACAAAAACCAGTCTGTACCAGTTTTAGCTGTTCTCTTTTGTTTTTTAGTCATGGCAGTTCAATTTTCAACAGTAGCAATCAAATCAAGAGTATTTCTGCCTCTAATCTTGCATCTGAAAGGTAACATTTTTCTTCATTAATTATATTTCGAATTATGTAAACTATGTTTCAAGCCAAAGATGCATTCTTTCTATTTGCGAAGGCTATGTTGATGCTATTTTTATGTAAACATAAATGTGTCAATAATTTACATCAAGGAATCCATTTACAGTAAATACATTGAAATTAATACTGTTTAAAGATGGGTTTTTATTCATAATATAACAGATAAGTTTTAATCGATATATATTTTAAATCTAAAGCTAGTTTAATGTTGATTTCTCATTAAGCATTTATTAGAATACTTGTGCATATGAATTGAATAAAAGATTGAGGTAGATGGTTTATCAATGAGATGTGGCAGATCAGCAGGCTATTTGTTAAAACGAGATTAGATGCGTTCACCATTGGGGCAAAAAAGAAACATGGTTTCATTGTCGTCCTGACAAATCAGTCATTGAATTGCCTTTTTAAGATTCCTGATTGTGAAATGTTTGCTTTCTCTTTTCTTTCAGACTTTTGGAATCTGAGAAAGAGCAGTGGTTCCCCTATAGCTTGTTCTTTGCTCTATATTTCCCCTCCCTGAAATTTTTTAAATTTAAATGTTTGCAATTTTCCTAATTTTAAATTTAATTTTTCATACATCAATATCTAGTTATCCTTTGGCAATAATCAGTTTATAACGTAAACTGATTGTTAAATTTAGAGGTGGGAACTGTTGCTAAAGAGGATTAGGGCTCTTGGCGATACCTCTATAAAAAAGCGCATCGCGATTCCTACCCCATGGGTGATGTGGAAATGGAGTCGTTCATTTTAGGACTTGTTATAAGTTACAGGATACAATTTTGACAGCTTTCAAAACATCAAATTGGTGTATTCGGTTATGGGATATACTTGTTCCTATTCTTGGCATTTACAAAATTAACATTTGTCATAAGTTGGAGGCGTAACAAATTTCAATACATGGACTATAGAGATGGTTCTAACTTGAATATATGCAAGAGAATGGGAGCTTGTAAGTTAATTTTCCGAATTTTAAAAATGCCACTTTAGTATTAAGGTACAAAATACACTTGGTTTCATAGTCATTCAGATCTTTCCCTCTCTTTGAAGCAAGTTGGAATGTAGCTTCTGCAGAAACAATCATATTAACCTTTAGATTACAGCAAATAGTATTGTTAGACTTTACTTCTAGAGCAGCTATGTACAAGTGCTGTACCAGAGCTCTACTCCTAAGGAAGCAGTTTCCATCAATCATAATTCATTAGCTTCCGGGGACTGTCGAAACAGGGTTCTTCCTTTCATTAGGTAGCAGTCAGTCTGAAAATCGCACTCGTGATCTCTTTCCAGCCAGTGTATTAAGTTTATTTGAAGTATTTTCACACACACACATGTCTTGGACAATTTATTATAATTTTTATTCTGCCTTACATGTTTATTTTCAGTTTAATCTGTAAGCTAATGGAATTAGGATTGGTTTTTAATCTTACTCAAATTAAAGGCTATGAACATGAGATGAGAATTTCAAAATGACTCGTAGTAAATTATCTCAAATGAATTTACTTTAAAATTACAACATTTTTAGTGATTCTAAAAGTGAGTAATGCTTTTTGTAGTAAAAAGTCGCATGATTTTACTTCAAATCTCTAACCCTCTGAAACCCAAGCCACCTGAAACACTATTGCATCCAGACACTCGCGAGCTGCCCGTAAAAGTAATCTGCTTTTCTTGCCCTCTACCAGTGAGGAGAGTATTCGGTCATCCCCACTCTACAAATGCTCGTTGAACATCTTGTCACCTGAAACATTATTAAATGAATATCATGTATTAGGAGTTCGATTTCTGACTACGTACATCTGTGTTAGTTCAGTTTGCCTGTGGATCGGATAACCTCGTGTGAGATTTTCGAAATGAGCTAAAATATACAAAATATCTAGTGTTGCTGTTTGTAAATTGCAGGTTAAGAGGAATTGAAGCCTGAGATTCTTGAGTAAACAATTGATTTTGTATCCATGTCAACTCCTCTTCTATACAAAACCACGTCCTTCAATCGGTAGTCAGAAATAATTCGAGAAATTCTGAGAATGCCCTGGAGTGGTTGCGTACAATATGCCCTAACACAATACTCAAAAGAACATAATTCTAAGAATGTGTACCATAAGAATGAGATGTTAGTAGCTGACTTATGTTTTCCCTTGTTGGAAAATCCAGTTTCAGTCCCCTTTGCTCTTATAGAATGGGAGTTCATGGATTTCTAACAAAAGGGTAGGAAGTATCCTACACCTTTTCATGTCCTTATACTACTAGGGGTGTTCAAATGAAAAGGTACGAAACGACACTGTGGGTATAATTGAAGTCTTTATTCAAAAGTAATCACCAGAGGACTGAGCACAACTATCCTACTGTTTCACGAGCCGAAGGATTCCCTGTTCCCAGAATTCCTGTGGTTGTGACAAGAGCCAGTCCTCCACTGTGTCCTTCAGTTCGTCGTCCGAGTTGAAGCGCTTCCCTTTGAGATGTTTTTTAGCGGACAAAACAGATGGAAGTTGTAGGGAGATATGTCCGGGCTGCAGGGCGGATGCTCAAGTTGCTCCCTCTTGAACTTGGCCAGTACACTTTGTGTGACCCTGGAGACGTGTGGACGCGCGTCATCGTGGAGCAGAATCACTCCCTCCGTGAGCAGCCCAGGCCGTTTGCTCTTGATGGACTTGCGTAGGCTACGGAGTGTCTCACCTACCGGTTTAACACCTTCCGCAATCAGAAATCTGATAACACCTCGCTGCTCCTCAATCGTCGAATTTTGCAATGTGAACGCCATGATGTCCTCACACGCACTGCCGCGTCAATTGGACGGAACACACAACTGCATGCTTCTCTTCGGCGCCCGCGCATGCGCACAACAACGCCGGTACTCGTGCATTCGCTTCCTTAGATGTCTCACTACGTTATCCCAAAGCGGCATATTCAAATTTCAACCGGTTTGGTTTTTACGACGTTTCGTACCTTTTCATTTGAACACTCCTCGTACTTGAACTCAGATAGAGAGAAATTCTAAGAATCTACAAATGATGTCATTCATATAATCTGCCCTTAAGCATTTAAAACCATTTCTAGACCCCTCAGAATGGGAATTCTCACGAATTAATAATGGAAGCAACTATCCTGCCCTACTTTTTGTGTAACTTAAACACATGACCATCACTTTCAACCCAGAATTTGAATGAAGCATATGTTTCACTTGTCTTTTTATGTGAAATTTAAAATTTTATATTTTTTGTCTACGCATTTATAATAGCTGAAAAAGCTGTGTAAATAGCTCCGCAATTGAATTATGATCTAGAAATGCTAATTTCGTGACAGTAAGAATGTGGGACTTATATTTCTAAAAAGATTTTCACATGTTGGCTTTATATGTGAGAAAAGCCCAAGTCCCCAGTGCAATACAGCAGAGCATTACTGTCACTTTCACACTTAAAAGTGTGCCTATCTTAGTGTTTTTTGGAAAAGATATTGAAAAGTACCCACAAACCACCAAAGCCTCTATTTCAGGAATCTATTGGGCCGTGATTCTAGTGAAAGTTCATCGATGTACCTAGATGTTTTGGATCAACAATTCGAAAATAAAACCATTACCAAACATTTCATGCTGTTTTGAGATTCTATTGAAACCCTATTCTATTGAATATTCTACTACACCTGTGTAGTTAAAATGAATGATGCAAAACTACACCAGTATTAACCAATCTTGATGAGAACTTAAATTCAATCGAAGTTTTATTCTTTTCCAAAAGATGTACTCTTACAATTGATTGAGTACGCATTTATTCCAACTTGTGTGCTTGATATCCAGGATCCACAAAAATCGTCAAGGAAGACATTACACAGAAGGAAAGTTTTACTCACACAAAAGGAAAGCACACCCAGGGTTAAGAAACAGGAGTCAAACCTGCACTGCCTACAGCTAAGCTAATCAACACTTCCCTCAGTAAGTCTTTGACATTTAAAATTTTCCCAATTTCTGGCATTATCAAAAGCATAACATTAGTACAGTCGTATGACAATTCTGCTATCACTTTACACAAACTGAGATACTGTTTATCATTAAATGCACTCTTAGCAGCAATGCATCACATTAAAATAAAATAGAAAAATGATTGTAGCCACTATGACAATTCCATGCTGCAGAAATACCAAATATCTGGAGGGTCATTAAATAGTAACTAATTAAGAAGTGAATTATAATTTCACAGAATAGCAACAGATTTTCTTCTGAAAACCGCCCTTTAAGGTCAGTTTTTGCTTCACGAGGGATGATTAGATCGGCACATACATAAAGTGCAAGTTTTGGCATAACAATTATGATTTGTATAAAACGTTCTACGCTCTAACATAAGTGCTGAGATTTCACATAATGCAAACATAATTCTTTTAAACTTGACAGCATTCGTGCGCACAACACATTTTCTTTATATTATATTTCTAATTGTTTAATATTGGTCCCTACTGTTCACTTCTAAATCATTTTGAAAATTTCGTATCGTTGCGTATTGCGCCAACAAGTATCTAATATTGATAGTTTGCTTACCTTCACGTTAAAATTAATCTGCTGCGTTTCCAGGTTCTGGTATTTTCTCGTACCAAATGGGACACGAGTGTTAACCATAACAAAAAATTATCCCCTCATGCTTTTGTACTCGTTTACTCTCGAAGTCAGGGTAAGCCCGCCTTCAGTATACTTAAACAGGTCGCGCATGCAATTTAAAAATGGTGCCCAGGGATGGTCTGCGGTAAGACTTCAAGATTCCTCATTTGTTCTTCCTGTGTAATGAATCGAAGTGAATATTCACTGTAACTAACATTCTTTTGGGCTTGTTTACCCTTCATGTGTTTGTATACGATTCCGTCATTGTAATCGACATAATTTCGTTATTTATTTCGTACGTACTTCGAATGTACATACCAAATAAATAAAACGAAAACATGTCGATTACATGTGGGAACCATTAGTCTCAAACCACAAAACCTGGTATCGTAAGTATTTTTTATTAAAATCAAGAATTAGTTGCTTCAACTAATTTTTCCGGCTAGCATTGTTTTTGTTTATATTTTGTTAGTCAACTAATGATATTATGTATAGAATGTGACTACAGGGATGAAGTGGTTATTAAGGAATTGGGTTCTTTTTTATTTCTGGCAGTTGTTTTAATTGGATTATGTGGGGATGATAATCCAAATATTTCCTTTAAATTTTCCATACTACGTTCAAAGAAATGCCTACTTGTGTATAATGCTAAGAGGTCCCTCGATTTTCACCAGCACTTTCTGAAATGTATAAATGTTTGCTCGGGAACATATTGTATGAGGCTTTCACATGACTGCAGTGTTTCAAACAATATTTCATGTTCATGTCATATTTGCTAAAGGCACATGATGCACTCCATCTCCACCATAGATCCATCACATCCATATTGATACAATCACTAAAACATGTTGATGTATCAAACTTACCATACAGAATTGCCAGCATCCGAATTAAACGTCAATCAAATCACAACAGGTGGTAAAAGCTTTAGATAAGAATGATGCAAAGGCAATTTACCCATTCATTCTTGTAAAGCCACTTGATACACCAAATTTGATCAAAGTATGAGACTCATGGGTTTTATGAAAAAATAATGTAACTCAGGTTGATGTTTTAGCATTTTATTAATATAATAAAACAAATATTTGCTTTCTATAAGAAAAGTTACATTAAAAAGTACATCATTTCACAGCTGAATGAAAAACAATTATAATTATACTACATATTATTTTGGATATGCCAGTATCTAAGTCCAAAAAATCCACACCCTTTCAGCGTAATTACATTTCCACATCACCCATGAGGTAGGAATCATGATGTTTTTTTTTAAAGAGGTATTGCCAGGAGCCTTAATCCTCTGCTACAGTGGTTTCCAACTGCCGTTTAAAAAATTGAAAGACGGAAGATTAAAAAACATTTATAAATAAGGAACGAGGACATTTAAATAAAAACAATCAGATTTAATCAGGGCAGGGTCTTCCACTGGCCTTAATGATTTGTTTTAATTTAACATAGCATTTTATATCATTTGCAATACCCCAAAATCAATGTTACAAGACCAAAGTCAACTGTCATTGATTGGTTTTAGTTATAGAAAAGAAAGGCCAGTATAGCAAGGGAATTCCTAAAAAACATCTCATACCCATGAAGGGATAAAAAGTATACTAAGCCAATTCATTCAAGATGTTTCGATAAACTGCATGCACAAAAATGAACAAGTTTCTGCTTTGTAAATCCAACCTCTATTTAAAATGCTAACTTGTAATATGCTAAAATATGGTATGTATCTGCCTACAACCAGGGCTTGCAGTGAGTGTGAGCAATGACGATAGCTGAATGTATTTACTTAGCAAGCTAGAAATTACTTACAGAAAATGGGGAAAATTCCAGGACAAAATATGAAGTTATATGATAAAAAATAAAGGAAGGAGTTGGAAACTGATGCAACTTCTGCATCTGAAAGAAAAAAGTTACAATTAGTCACAGTTCAAAAAATGCAAATCTTGACAAAACTTAAAGCACAGGAAAAGATCATTTACAAATTGTGAAGGTGGATGATGGACCAATTTACTGACAGGCAGTTAATTTAATGTTCAGTGGTGGGCACCTTTCTCTGAGGATTAGACCTATTATTCCTGTTGAAAGGTCTACATCACCTGGAATAACTTTCTCCCCACTATAAATTCCATCCCTAAAAGATGCTCTAGAGCCAATAAAAGACGAGGATATATAGATAGGAGTATAAATTGAGGAAGTAAAGAATTCACTGAACTGTGTTCAAACCTTTACAAAGCTCTTATTTGGGCAGCTGTGGAATGTTAAACGATGAAATTTGAACTGGTCTCATTCCATTCCATGTGTTGGTGCTATAAGCCATGTGATGCAATCCAAAAAGCTGTGCAGTCATGAATGATCTTAATCTTTAGCTGCTGTAAGGTCACATTTTTCATCCAGATGTGTCTCTACAGATGTACCATGCAATTTTACCCCTCCAAGAAGTCTCTTTCACCTCAATAACAATTTGGGCTTTCTGGGACCCTCCAACTAGAGTCCCTGAAAGGAATTTGGAAGCAAACCATATAATCTGAAGGTCAATTTCAATACATGCTATTAAAAATGCCAGTAGAAAGTTGTGATCTCCATTGTTACATCACATCAGATATTCTTTATCTTCCAATAATAAAAACCAGTAAAAAAGTATCTCATATATTCAATGTTATAAACACGATAAAAATTAATTTATCAAATGAAAGCAAAAATGTAATTTTTAGAATTATGTTTGATGACATGGTATAAAATATCCAAACATGAAAATATGTGAAACATTAAAAAAATCCATTCATTTTAAAAGCAAAAATAAAAATTGTATTGATAAGATGTAAGTAACTGAATTGTTCTTTTAAGTTTTTATTATTTAACCAAGTAGGATTCTGCTTCAGGTGAAAATATTTGAAGCATTAAAAAAAATTCTGCATTTATAAAAGCAAACCTTTTGTAATAGAAATTTAAAAATTGCATTTACCAAGAAGTAACTGAATGTTCTTTTAAGTGTTTCCTTTATTTAACCAATTAAACTTCCAAGTACATTTGTCTTGTAGCTTCAACTCTACATTTTCTATCATAAGAGAACTTGTTCATATACTAGACCATAAAACAATCTTGGAAAAGTTCATGGTTGAGTAGCATATTAGGGCTTCTACTATTGTTTACTATAATGCAGCACAGGTCTGGAAGCAAATTTCACTTGCTTGAATTGAACAAAATCTATGCTTGTCAATATGGCAGGGAGAATATTTCTGTGCATCTTAGACAAATGATGCCACTCAAAAAACTGATCCATATGTACAAAGATATTCTTATGTTACACAGGCATGATCTTGAATTTGTCTCTGCACTTAGAGCGACTGTTAACATAAATTGTGTCCATACATCAGACAACTTATGTTCCAGCATTGTCAGCTGAAATAAGTAACAATACTACATGGACATCACAACAAAAGACATGTTTACAAGTTTGAAGATTGTTTGCTGCCTACGATGGAGGGAAAATATTGCACAATGTTCTCTGACAAACAAAAGGTTCAATTTCTAAACGAAACTTCTAAAATTATGGTCATGTGGAAGCATTCATTGTGACAGGAAGATAACTCTGGAGGTCTAACAATTCTTTGGTGACATAGAAGACACCATGAAATCAGCTAACAGCTCAGGCTGACTAGTCTTGATGTAAATTTCATAAGTGTTATAGCCACTGTAGGATTGACCTATGAAAAATGAAAGTATCTAATTATTGTGCCTTTCCAGAAAAAATTTTGCAAACTTGAATCTCTTGTTACAGTGCAGAATGACACAGCAAGTAAGGCAATGCAAGACATGTTTGCCTGGGTGACTGCAGGAATTTCAAAGCTAATGTAGGGGAGAATTTTACACTATGAAGTTTTTCTTCAGATGAAATATATGGATGCTCTTGAAAATGAAACATGAGAAGTAACTGTTCGTAGATAATGTGGAGCAAATATTGAGTCCGTCTAGCAATGGATGGGACACAGCTGTATCTGTTTGGTGACACAGCAAAGGAGCACTGCACATACAATGTGATGAGGAAAATGCATTGATAAGGAGTTTTTTCTTACTGCCTGGTTGGTTTTTTAATGTTGACCATCCACTTCTTCAACACTGCACATACAATCATTACCAAGTAGGCAGCTAATGTCAGGCAGTCTCATTTGTGGAGCTACAGTTTGAGTCCAATATTATTTCAGGAAGTCCTAAAACTTCATATTAAGTGCAGTACAAAGATATATTGCTTTGAAGATACTGTTAACCAGATTTGAAATTTGCAGTCATTAGTCATATTTTGCATCTATAAATTTCATTTTGTCAATCCAGTGTTATAGCCCAATCTACATTTTCTATGCCCAATTCTTGATACTTGTTTCACTTGATGAGTCCAGACCTGGTATTACAAGAGTTATATTTATCTGTTGAACTTCTAGAAGAAAATCTAAAAGTACTTATGTGTCAATTTTCTAACCCCGATAATTAGGACTAAATACTGCAGTTTTCATGGTATAAATAAAAGAAACAAAATAAAGTAATAATTTCCTTTAACAGAAAGTAATATTTCTACAGTTAAATTTGTTTGAAAAAGTATAAATATTTTAGCACTTATTCTAAACATTTATATATATTTCTTGAAAATTTAATAAATTTATGCTATGTAATAAATGTTTCATTAGATTTTATATAATTTAGTATTTGTTCTAATCCTTGAAAAAGGCATAGATTGGCATACTTAAAATTGATCTTCCGCATCAATACAGAATGGTGCAACAAAGCATCAGCTTAATACCTATTTCAGTGAAGAAAAAGATACAATCAACTTGGTGTGGGACAAGTCTCAAAGAGTTGGAACAGATGTAGAGTATTCAGAAAACTTGTTAAATTAAATTAAGACAAACACATTTAATTTTGAAAATATAATTTTTTACTTTTAATTTTGAAAATATAAAAAATCCAATGTAATGTATCAGATTTAATACCAAGAAGAATATCATGTGGTGTAACAATGAAGGTTTGAATCTTTTGCAACCATCACTGTTACATCAGAAAATAAAAATTGCAAGATTTTAATAGCATGTATTCAAATTGACCTTCAGATTACATGGCTTGCTTCCAAATTCCTTTCAGGGACTCTTGTTGGAGGGTCCCTGAAAGCTTTCAATTGTTATTCATGTGAACAGGTCCTTTTGGAGGTGTAAATTTCATAGTACAGCATCTGTAGAGCTGCTTCTGGACAGATAAATGTGACCATAGAGTAACAAAATGTAGAGGTCAAAATCATTAATGACTGCACAGTTTTTTGGCTTGCATCGCACAACATTGGTCACCAAACACATCAAATGAAATGAGCATAGTCAAAATCTCAGATTAAACATTCCTCAGCTACACGAGAAAGAACTTTGTGAAGACTTGTATACTGTTAAGTGAATACTTCATCTTCCTCAATTTATTACTCCTATCAATACTTACCCTTGACTTCAATTGCAATAGAACATCTTTAGAGGAATAAAGGAATATATAGTGGTGGAATACTAATTCAAAATGATGCAGGACTTCTAGGTAGGATAAATCTAATCTTTAGTGAATGTAATACCTACTGTACTTTCAAATATTAACTGTCTGTTCATACTGAAAGCTATTCATCACCACCATAAAAACATTGAATTATTTATCTAACGTACTATCATTCCTTTTATTGTTCAAGTCTCCTTTATTGGCATACCACCATCCTCAATTCCGCTCCATCTTAGGGAACGTTATTTTCTGAATTTTCTAAAAACCAAAAAGCTTATAAGAAAAATGAACTGATGTAAAATTAACTGTCCTTAAGTGGAAACCTTTTTCAACTATATTACAGTAAATAAATTTTATGTTAAGTTTGTTTTGGAATATTAATTTTTTTTAAATAGCATAAATGCAAGTACTGAATGTGATTGAGCAAGGCATCTTTACAATTCGAAAGTAATACTAAATCAGAAGTATGAAGATACTGGAAAATATTTACCAATGGTATGCAAGATTGGAGTCAGAAACAACCTTCATTCTATTATGCTTATTATAATGAGAACAAGTGCTAAGAGACAGACAGAAACCTACACAAGAACTAATAAAACAAATGGAAAATTAAGCTGAAAAAGGAAGCATAACATTAGTAAAACCAACAGGAATATGGAACAGAAAGCATTTTATCAACATAATTAGAACGCATGGTAATATATATATAGTTGAGATAAAATAGACACTAATAATTTACAGAAACCCCTCAAGCAGCCACTCATAAAAAGTTTTTAAGATTGAATTAGAGGAAATTAAAGCAAATAGTTAATACAGCTAGCTGAAACCTTGAGAAGCAAACCATAAGCTACATGCAATAGAAATAGAAGTAAAATATTACTAAAATAAAATATTCATGGTGATGCAGGCTGGTCAATTGTATCTTCATCTCTTGCTGTTGACATTTTCGATCCCATAATAAGGGAACATGAAATTTGAAGAGCCTCTTCACTAGTAGGCTTGGTCATTTTTTTCTTTTAAAATTAGTGCTTTGGAAAAAATCTTTGTTTTTTATTTTTTGTTGGGCGGTTCACTACTTCCACTTGCTGGCAAAACTGATTTCTGAACATTTTCAGCCCCAATATCGGTGAAATTTAAAGATGCAGATTTTAATTGTTTTCGAATTCTTCGTACTACCTAAATATTTGAACACTGTTTAGTAGAAGCAATCGTCATGGCATATGTGGGCAACATCATTCTTTATTTTTTCCAGTGTTTCACTCGTTTGGTCCCCTTTTAAATTTCAACATGTAAAGCAAGCTCAACATTTTTTCTATCTGATTGGTCAGATTCACAAATCATTGCCACATGCATCATCTTTTAAAGCTGAGGTTTCACCTTGTTAAGAATCAGAAGAAACTTTCAACTATCTGCAAACAAGATGAATATGTTTGCACATGTTGCATTGAACAGAGTTGTCAAGGCAGGTGCAAAGAAATTTGTACAGGCAAAATCCGCATTCTTAGCAGAACAAAGAATATTTCTTACTGCATGTTCCTTGTTTGACAACTTGATGTTTCACCTATCACAGTTTGTGATTGCACAACCCATTTCCACTCTTCTATTTGCAATGCAGCAACATGGCAATCTAAACTAAATTTATGTCTGTTTCGTATAGCAGACATTTTTGAGCTAATTTTGCCTTTCTCGAGCAATAATTCTGTCAAATATCCTATCACTGACAAATTTCATAAGAAAATGGATTGTTCTATCCAGACGTTTTACTTTTTTACCTTCCAAATATATAAATTTTATCGTCCTATGCATACGTTCAGTGTGCATGTTGGTATTAATACCAGCCCATTTACGGTATACAAAGGCCCACTCTTGAGGTTGGCATGCATAATACTTTTGGAAGTATGATCCAAAATTAATGTAACTTACTGAAAGAAATTTCAAGGTTTCAGCTAGCAAAACCATAAATGTGTCTTCATCAGTTTCTGATAGTAAACATCGAAGCATTTTATAAATATTGACTTGTTCCACTGAATCTGAAACTAATTCACTTAATTTCCTTCTCCAGCTTCTATCCGCATGCCAGGAGCAAATCAGACGTTTCATGGGTTTCCCGAAAACTGATATCCAAGCATTTATAAACGCTTCAGCGTCATCACTCAAATGTTTGGAGAAATGTAAACGGATCTACTTTTCAAAGCATTGAAAGCAATACTGAGTGCAATACTATCTTGACGATTGCTGAAAATGAAAGCACATGGAAAACCTTCCCTTTTATCGTCTAGAACCAGCACTGTGGCTAAATCAAAGTTATACGCATTTAGACCATGTGTAAAATCAATGTATATATCATTGCCGTACAAATTTAACATGCCTTTCTGGGAATCGTTCATTATCACTAAAAGAAAATCTTCATTTTTTAAAATTGGGACACTCAGCAAGACATACATTTTGTGTCTTATAGAAAACCAGAGCTGAGTTTTCATCTTGTTGCTTGAGACTTACCCATTTAGTTACACTCTCAGCATCATTACTGTCTAATACTCCATTTGAGTTTAAATTATATTAAGTTTGGATATTTAATACATCTCGTCTAGTTAAGAGATGAATAGGTTCTAAATGAGCACCAATTGAATCAAGTAATTTCATCCACAATTGTCTTGATAGGTATACTATTAGCTAGCTCTTTAAAGCAATCTTTTCTTTTTTCCTCCCTACTAACATTCATTCTACCCACGTCATTATCATGACCAACATGGGTTTTGACATACTTAACGAAGAAACCACTGCTATTCATCATAGCCGGGCACGTTGAATTAAATTTATCGGAACCAATCAATTTAATTGTTCTCTCCCTTACTTGCACTAGAAAATTCAGAACTCCGATGACACTGAAAACAGGTGGTACCAATCCCATTTCCTTTTATTTCTCCTCTCCCTTTACAAACCTGGAAAATGTTTCTTTTCCAAGCCATGAATTCTTTTGACTGAAATTTTAATTCTTCACTCCGCAGAGTTAAATCATGCACAGACATGTGCTCTAAAAATTTTTTGGAGAAAAAGTTTCTGGACACAAAGCACATTTTAAGTTACTTCTCAAACTGAATTCAGCAAGTCTGTCATGACACTTTCTGATGTGCCGACACAAATTAGAATAAGTTGAGAAAATTTTATCACACTCAACACATTTATAATTAATTTCTTCCATGCTGCTAAATGAGTGACTTGTGTGTTTGTGTGTGTGTGTGCCTACAAATAAAAAAATACTGAACAAAACTCCCTAATTTACCAATTAAGTGACTGCCTACAAATCAACTAATAAAACAATACTACCTTAATTTATATTAAGTAATGATTTCAAATTAAAATTAATGAATCTGAACTCTAAAATTTTAATTTACTAATTAACCAAAAAAATTATCCAATTGCTAATTTATCCAAACGAAACAGTATTGAATTCTTATGAATTGCTTAAAAAATTATTAGAAAAGCAAATATTAAATAAAAATTAAAATTTAAAAACTTGTATAAATACAAAATTTAAGGATATGGTTTTTAACAGTAGAATATATTGTAGAGCAAGAATCCGTACGTTACAAAACACGCTGTTTCAAAAATTAAATCAACAGCAAAATATAAAAACCTAAAAGAAGACAGTTTATACTGTCTTTTAGGTTTCAGATCCATTTTATAATGGATCTGAAACGGAAACATAAAATACTTTAATTTCGCTTCTTAGTCAAAATGATCCGCCATTCAATTTCTTTGGTTTTCCGAAGAAATTAAATGGCGGATTAGCGGGAAAGGAAATCCTAATTTTATAAAACGCTAAGAATAAATTAAAGCAGAAAAACGAAACTACAGAGGTTGTTCGGACATCTTTTGAACGATTTTGATGAGCTGTAAAAAAATTGTATTCTACGAAAGAATTTTATTTTCGCAGCCAGTTAAATAGTTAAAGTATAACTTATCGTCTGCTAACTCAGAGTTTTGTTTATTTTCAAAATGGCGCTTTTAAATAAGCAATGGATGGAAGGCTGTTTCCTCTCTTTCCGAAGAGAATTATGCTTATTCAATTATTCAAAAACGCTGTAAAAGTCATGGTTTTTCGATATCCAAAGGTACGATAAGTAATAATATTAATGAGAAAGGAAAAAAACGTAAAAGTGGAAAAATACTTCCAAAAAAGTATCCAAAAAAGAAAAAAATTCTGAGAATATTTGTAACG
Source organism: Meta bourneti (assembly GCA_933210815.1). Classification (NCBI taxonomy): domain Eukaryota; kingdom Metazoa; phylum Arthropoda; class Arachnida; order Araneae; family Tetragnathidae; genus Meta; species Meta bourneti. The sequence goes on along the minus strand of OW119933.1, from coordinate 78,016,147 downwards.
TAAGATCTTTAATTTTAAAAGAGAATCCGCCAAGTTAAAGGACTAGCAAAGTGAACGTGAGAACTTTCTCTAAGAGATTTATGATTGTTGCCGGTTTTGCATATAATGGAAAATTAAAAGTAAAAAGAGGGGAAAAAATATCACATATTATCAAGACCATATTTTATCCCCAATATTCAAAAAAGAAATACCATATCTTTACCCACAGTGCCAACAATCAGTAGAGCTGCATCAGGGTGGTAAAGCAAGCAGCCACACATCTAAATCGACTATTAAATTCTTGGAAAAAATGGAACAAGAAACTGGTATCAAGTCAAAATCCTTTACTGATATTCCTGCTAAATCTCCAGATGTTTCAGCCATGGACTTTTGTGCTTTTGGACTTTTAAAAAGGGCATTATCGAAACCGAAAATCACTCAGGGACTGGAAAACTGGAACAAGAATGGGACAAAATACCACTGTCGATACTACAAAGGTCATTATTATCATGGAAATTAAGGTATAGAAAGATAGTTAACAATAAGGGCTATCAAATGGGACATTTAAAACACAAAAATTTCATGTAAAAAATTGAGTTTCAGTCCATTAAAATCGTTCAAAAATGTCCGAACAGCCTCTGTATATAGGTGTAGACAATTTAAATGGTTCAAAATTATAAACCTATGTGATGTAAAAAAGGAAATATAAAATAAAATTACGCTTCTTAAAGTGATGAAAAGCAAAAAAAATCAATGGCGTACACAGATTATGACAATATAAAATTATGCAAAATCATAAAACAAAAGGAAAATACAAAGAAAATATACTTGAATTTCGTCTAGTAATCCTAAGTGGCCGATAATCAATCAATGAATCCTATGGGATTATGAGTGGAATGGATAAGACAGCAAGAATCTTAACGTTAAATTTATCCATGCCAATTTTCTCCATTTGCACGAATATCCCTCCCTGAAGTATTTTCCCCCATCCGAAATCACAACTAATGCGCCTGCACCAACCTTTGAAAATTCGTCTGATTTAACATAGGATTCTTGCTGTGTCCATCCGCTTGTATCTACTATTGCAGGGCTGGTGAAGATATGGTGTTCAATGTCCACACAGTTGTTACAATGTCTGCGCTTTGGTTCCATCACTGTTAATTTTCATGTTAAATGTCCTGTTCTTAGTCTCGATATTGTGATTGATTCTGATATTCGTTAACGTAGAAGCAAAAGCTAATTTAAGGAAAAGCAGGTTGTTAATGGTGAAGCATTGACTGAGCATCCAATACCTGAGGGATTTTTCAGTGTTCTAGGAATTGTGATATAAGTGTGTTTTTTGCTCTAATTTTCTATATTAAATCGGTTTGTTTTAAATATAATTTCCGTTTAGCTATGCATTTTGCAAGCTGAAAACTAGTTTTTTACATCTTCCAAAAACAGTTCTAGGAGTATCTTTTATCCATTGGTTTTACAGCTCGTTTTATAAGTCCTGAAACTGCCCTCGCAGCTTTCCCCGGGTGAATTTCTCTCATCTGGGTCGGTTGTTTCACGTTTAATGACACAAGGTCCAGTAATGGACAAGCTGAGCCAAACGCATGTCCAAATAGAAACGAAAACATTAAAAAAATACGTGCCAGATAAAGAACCAAATCAACATTAAAAGTAGATTAATAATTTTTAATTACTTAATATTTAATCTCATCTGGGTCAGTAAAACTTTTTTTGTGCGTATATCCTTTATTTGGCGATGTTTGTCTTGTGTTTGTAGTATCTTGACCAAATATGGTTCTCATGCGATAAAAACCATTCCAAATCCTAAAGTCGCCACCACGTAAATATTTTTTGATTAATCCTCCTTGTGTGTGTCTCGACGAGGTATCTCCTCAGTAGCAAAAGTGACCAGATCTTTATGGGAGAGATATATCCTTAGAAGAAAACCGACCAGAACTTGCTCATAAAAATAGGCAATATCTAGATGACGAGATATCTCGTCGATACCACTTGGAGGGTTATGGAAACAGACGAGTCTCTCGATGTCCATATTCAATGACCGCCTTAACAGCCTCTTAAAGAAGGAAAATAATGGCTCTTTGAGAATAAACAGCGTCCTCCATAATTCCAAAATGAGCTCTGAAAAACAAGTCTCCCCAAGCGGCAAAATCGTACTGATGAATTATACGGACAGGAAAACATGTCAGTGATAGTTGAGGTAACTATGAGTTGACGCACCTATAATCTGCCAACTGCAGCTAATAAATGAGCACAAAACTCGTTCCAAAATCTGAACACTCCCCAGAGAGGAAACTTTTCGTTTTTAAACTCAAAATCAAATACATTAATTCCTTTCACCTTTGAAAATATTAGATTGTGATACATATAATAAGAGTGGTGAGTGTTCAACCGGTTGACATGGTTCTTTGATATACGATAGGTCTTAATCACTCAGGGATGTATTGGGGGATTCGGAGACTCGAGTTCTTCATGAAGCATTACTTGAATTAAAAATAATTTAGGTATGCTTCAATGTGATATTCCCAGATGAACACGTTATACAAAACAGATTTCCTACTTTGGTTTACTAGGTAACCGACAGATGACTCAAATGTCTTCATTCCGGAATGTCGTGAATTATTTGGTATATCTTAGTAATAGCCACGACGTTGTTACAGACAAATATTGCAGACACCTTGTGAAACTTTATTACTTGAAGGACTAAATATGATTAAATTACCTACAACTAGCGGAAAGATAGATTCAAATACCAATACCTTCACGCAAAATCCTTGTTAATCCGATTGATTATTGGTGTCACGAGAATTATTAATTTTTGTGAAACGAAGCGGCGAACAATTCAAGTCCACTGAATTTGAGATTGGAAGAACAAGAACAATTTTGTTTTCCGTTTAATATTCTGATGTATGTAATGTAGCCTGTCATGTTCTGTGTTTTTGTACGTCTTCCGTGTAATAAATTATTTCGTTTGGATTTTCCGAGTTTGTGAAGTCATTCACGGTTAAAAGAACCTCTGTTGTCACACTTGATTTAAATTGAAGGGACATGACGTCCGCGACAGGACCGTGATTTGACTTTGGAGATCAACGATTTGTAGGGCATTTTTCTGAAAGGCAAGTGAACTTATTTGAAGGTAAATTGTTTTCTATTAGAGATTTATCTATTTGCTGGACTGTCTTTTGAACTTTTTCATACAAAAATGAGTGCCTTAAAATTGAAACGGAAGATTGTTCGAACTGCATTTACTCGCTTGTTTAACGTCTTGAATGAAGCAAGAAAGCGCCAAGATAACCGAAGACTTAGATTTTTTGGCGACAGTTCATCTGCTTGGCGAAAAGCATCAAGAACTTTCAATGTTCAACGAGAGTATTTTAGGTTTTATACTGGCTGCAGAAAGTGTGAAGGAATAAGGTTTAGAAAACGAAATTGAGATCAGACGAATATGCGCACAAATTTAAAAAGATAAGTTTGATAGTTAATTCAAAGTCCTTTCTTGGGTCATTGATGCTCACTTCGAAGCCAGTGTTTCTAAACGAAGTTTAAACTACCTCGATTAGAATTAAAGAAATTTGGCGGAGAAATTAAAGACTGGCTGCCTTTTTGGGGGCAATTTAAAAAAATTGATGAAGACCCCGATGTCGATGAGGCTGACAAGTTTCAATACTTGGTTCAAGCCACTTTACCGAGCTCCAGAGCCCGAGAACTCGTCGAAAGTTTTCCTCCATTCCAGGAAACTATTGCAAAGCAGTTGACTGCTTGAAATCTCGCTTTGGCAGAGACGTTCTCTTAATTGAATACTATGTTCGAGAGCTTTTGAAATTGACTTTGACATTCAACCTGAAAGAGAAAGAAGTGAAACTTTCAACAGTTTATGATCGCATTGAAACGCAATTGAGATCACTAGACTCTTGGCGTCACCACCGAAAAATATGCAGCCATGCTTTTTCCACTCGTGGAATCCTGTTTGAGTGAAGAAGTTTTAAGAGCTTGGCAGAGAAACAATAAATGGATCGACAGGGAAAATGAAGAAAAGAAAGAATCCCGATTGGACAGTTTAATGAGTTTCCTGAAGAATGAGGTTGAAAATGAAGGCTGAATAACTTTGGCTATGCAGGGATTCTCTGAAGGAGAGCACGAAAGCTGTCAAACCAAAACGAGATTTACCAACGACTGCAGGACTATTTTCAGGAAACCGAAGTACTACTACTCTAAAATGTGTATTCTGTGAAGAAAACCATGAATCAAAGGACTAATTTTGCTTGAAATTCGGATTTGAATGAACGAACAACTCGATTGAAGAAACGAGGCTGTTACAGATGTCTCCATCGTGGTCACGTGGCAAAGCAATGCAGAGCCTATGTCAAGTGTGTACACTCGAAACTACCACAGCACGCAGACGTGAGGACATTTGAGGGCAGGAGAAATTTAACATGTACCAGCCCCACGCACACGACGGTCTTTGGTTGGATCCAGTTTCGATCTCTTGTACACGGGGGCTGGTACACGTTAAATCTGTCGTGTCATCAAATGTCCTCACGTTGGCGTGGTGTGGAAGTTTGGAGAGTGGGATGCCAGCTCAGGTGTTGACCTCGTCATCTGACCGTGGTTCAAAATTTCGTGGTGTTGTCCTCAATCTCTCCCTTTTGGGATTAATCCCGGACGTCACCCTCTGTGTTGCTCCAGTGTGATGTTAATTAAAAGTACCGTATCTTTCCCTTCGAGATTGACCCCGAACCGTCACCAATAGCCCATTTTGTTGCTGCAGTGATGTCGATTCAACTTCCAACCAAGTTTTTAGTAGTTTAGTCCAACCGATTCTGCATTATGAGCATGGAACATTTGCAGTACCTAATGTTGAATTAGCGCCCCGGGTTAACATTGCAGTGGAGCAACACAACGGGCTATTGGCGACGGTCCGGGATCAATCCCGAAGGGAAAGACCGAGGACAATACCACGTAATTTTGAACCACGGTCAGATGACGAGGTCAGCACCTGAACTGGCTTCCGCCCGGATTTATTCATGTTGGGACGAAGTCCAAATTATTTTTGGAAATTAAAATTATTTATTTTTACATAAGATTATATATATGGGTTTAACAATGAAAACGCGAAAAGCAAAGCAAAATGCTTAATTTCATAATAATCGAATTGCAAAGGAGACGTCTCTACCAGACGGAGTCCGAAAGCTAACTATTTTCAGTTGTATTCGCAAGCACCAAGGACACTTGGGAAACAGGAAGTTTCCGTGACACTAGCCCGTTATCCTAGATACTCGGGTCCTAGAACGTTACAATATCTTCGGAAATCTTCCTATTCCGTTGAAATTGCCGAATTTAACCGGCGTTGCTCGGGTTTAATAGGTTAAACGTCGATTGAAAGTGATCCAAAAAATCACTATTCTGTCATAGATAATGCAAATATAGAGAAAAAATAAGCGAGCGCAAAATAATTTTTAAAACAGATTTTTATAGCTTCTACAATTTACTTTAGATCCATTTCACATACTATAGGTAAGACAAACCTACAAAAACTGATACTGAGATGACTATATACAAAAGTCGATTTTGAGTTTTGGAGTGATTGTTAATGCCCTTTAAGTTCATTTTCTAAAAAAGACATACATCGTATTTTATTGCAGTCAGTTTTTTCTTACCAATATTTTTTTTGTAGCACCTTGCACCAGGAATGCGAATTTCGGAATTCCACCATCATTATGAAAGGCTGACAAATCATTGATACGATATCATGATCAACGTTTTAAGCAATTGCACTTAGCTTGAAAATTCAATCCCGCATTTTACAGGTGGGATACATAAACGATATGATACTGAGCGATTTTCAGCGCACCATTTGCGATTGCACCATACTCTAATATTCTAAAAAAACTCCAAGGTTATCTTGAGAGGCGACTCCTGCAGATGTTAACTCTGACGTCATCTGCACAGCCAGGCGGGGAGAGAGCGCCCCCTACCAAGTGCTCTGTCCAGGATGACGGGACGTTACACCCCTCTGCACACCCAAGACAAATAGAACAGGGATTAATATATAGCCTACGTTACCCGCAGGGCTCCAAAGAATAAGTTTACCAAATTTGATGTGGATTGGCCAAACAGTATAGATTTGGAGAACAGACAGATGCAAACTCTGTTTTATATGTGTAGATGTTACTATTAATGAGGGAGTGCAATATTTTGCTCCTTCATCCAAACCCTACTTGATAAGGAAAAAAGAGCTGCAGGTGTTACGTGGTCAGAGAAATGTGACCAGGTGGCTCTGTTTGTCTTGTGGGTGGTCGGAGTAGAAGAAAGGTCAGAAAGGAGAGGGAACGAGAGATCGAGGAGGACGGTCGGGTATTGCAGGCCGATGGTATTTTGTGAGGCTCTTTCCTGAAACAAAGATTATTATTTGTTGTTTCAGTTGTTATTTTAACGTTTATCCAATAAACGTTTTGTGGAGTTTAAGTGTTCTCTTTCTTTTCCCGAAAAAGGACCACACGACAGACCTCAAACGAAACCTAAGTAAAGTTGCATTTTAAAATTAATTTTCAATGCTCAATATTGACTATGAACTTAACCTTACAAAATTTCAGCCCGTTCCTAAAAGTTAAAGTTGGGCACTTTTTGCATAAAATGGCTAAGAATAGCGAATGTTAAAAATGTTATAGAGTGGATAGATTTGTTAAAAAGCAAATAGATTTATTATAGATAAAATGACGGATATAGATTTGTTGAAAAGTAGATGGAATTGTTATAAATAAAATGACGGATAGATTTGGCTATGGAGTAGATAGATTCGTTATTAAAGTAGATAGATATTTTATAGAATAGATTGATTTGTTATAGATAAAATGACGGTAGGTAGGTATTTAATTAACTTCGCACTGTGGAGCAACACATCGGGTTATTGGTGACGGTCCGGGATCAATCCAAAGAGAAAGATCCGAGGACAAGACCACATAATTTCGAACCGTGGTCAGATGACGAGGTCACACCTGAGCTGGCAGGCCACTCTCCAATCTTCCACACCAACGTGAGGACATTTGAGGCCACGACAGATTTAACGTGCACCAGTCCCCTTTGCGCACGATGGTCTTTGGTTGGATTCGAACTTCCAACCCTCCGATTGCTAATCCGTTACTCTTCCAACCGGGTTACCGCGTACCGATAAAATGATGGATAGATTTGTTATAGAGTAAATATACTTGTTCTAGAGTATATATATATATATATATATATATATATGGATTTGTTATAGAGTAGATATATTTATTATAGATAGAATGACGGTTCTCTGTAAGCATATTTTGTGTATATGAAAAACTAACGGTAGGAAAGAGCTAAAATCTTACTTGTCATATAAAAAGTTGTGAATTCATTTCTGTCAATTACATTAATTTATCCATTGTTGTCAGAACTGAGTGTTCTGACATTGGAAATTATAAACTTCGTGGGAAATTTTACATGAAGACAGTACTGTAAACAAATGTCATGCATATGAATTTATAGAAGACGATATTTCTATTGAATGATTCCTTTGATGCTTTACTATGATATGCTTTACTATGAACGACGCTCGAATAAAGAGAATCGATATTTTAGAATCCTTATTCAGCTTATCAAATGAAAATATATTTATATACCTACATGAAAATGGCATTAATACGAAGAGAAAAGATACAAAAATGTCTCAATTTCAATTGATATATATATCAATCATGAAAAAATTCGACCTCATAAAGGGAGATTGAAAATTCTATTTCAAAATTAATCTTTACACAAAATCAAAAACTATGTATAATAATGAAACGTAAAATTAAATATCAGGTATCAGGTGAAAAGAAAAAATCGAATTGCAATTGTTCTATAAATAATAATTCATTATAAAAAATTTACCCACGAATGCAATTGTACAATATAAAGTGATATCCCGACAACTAAAGGTTTAAAGCGATTTGATTGTAATTCAATCTCAATACATTAAAAAACATTTGAAAGTATTTTTGCAATCTATTAAAAATTATAAAACACAATAAAAATTACTAAATAAAGTGTTATCAAAAACCACTAAATGAACATAGGCCCTTTTTCTACTAAGATATAGATATATGGATCCTAGAGTAACGAGTCGAATTAGTCGCAAAAATGATTATTATTTTGCGCACTATACGCAGTACTTTTTTACTACATTCTTAAAAGCATGTTAACTTACTAATAAAAGAGCTTTTGCACTAAATTTAGTGTCTTTTTTGTCCAGGAGATGGCAGCACATGCAACAGTTAAGACGTGAGCTCGTTCAGATTACTCGATTTTTCTGCTCATTTCGGATAAACACGAGAAATACTTTTTCCTGTCACTGGAGCAAGGATGCAGACCGCGGGCCGCATACTGCCCTTCGTTGATTTGCTGGCGGCCCGCCTCACCATATGCTATTTTAATTTTTTAACGTTTGATAATGAAGGGTAACTAGGTTTGGTAACAAGGTCGGGATTGGTAACTTGGGTTTGAAATCGTTCTGAAAGTTGTGGTTTCAATAATTAATTTGGTACATCTGTATCTAGCGCCCTGTCTGGTGGCAACGCTCTTGGTGCGTTTTTGGCGCACTTTTTATACCGCCCAGGAAAGAAATCTTAGAAAAAATATTTTTTAAACGGAAAGTAACAAGCTTTAGCGGAAAATATTTTTTGTCTCGACACTAACTTATCTACAACACTAAATACAGAAGACATGTTGAAATACAAAAAGTTAATGATTTTTAAAAGAAAATAGCAAAAAATAATGCAACCTGATGCGACTGCGCTGGACCGTGACTAAAATCAAAAACTGAACGTTTGAATTCAATACATTATACGGAAAAGAATTGGAATTTTTTTTAAAGAGCCAATGAAATCAAAGGACAATTTAACGGAAATGAAAAGAAATATTCAAAATACAAATTTAAACTTTCCGCTTGCCGAGGTTGCCATAAAAACGGGAAAAACTAATAAAGATGGGTTACCTTCACCTGCCATAATTCGCTATTAAAAGTGCGCCAAAAACGCGCCAAGAGCGTTGCCATCAGACGGGGCGCTAGATACAGCTATACCATTAATTTTATAAAATCCCAAAACCTTAATCACCGACAGTTCAAAAGGTTCCTTGAAGACATTGAAAGCGAATACGGTGACTTAACTTTTTACAAAGAGCAAGGTGACTACTTCACAATCACACATTGGAGCGGCTGGTTGACATTACTAATAATTTAAATACATTAAATATACGACTTCAGGGCAAAGATAAATTGTTTACTCTACTTTATATACTGCCAGGTTTTGTCTTTCCAATGCAAGTTAAATCGATTTCAAACCCAATTAAAGTCGGAATTACATCCATTTCCCCAAAACAAGAAAGTTCCTGAAAAGTACAATGCGCAACTTCAAGACTATGTTGAAAAGATTGATAGTTTGATATCAGCCTTCAAAGGGGGATCGGTTTTCTGATTTTCGAAAAGGAAAACCGTTGCTAGATTTATTTAGCAACTCTTGCCATTTTGTTTGAAAATGCACCCAAATCACGATCAAGCAAGATGTGCTGAAATCATGTCGATGAGTTCAAGCTGTACTGAACTCATAGACATGAAAACAATGAGAACCTGCGAAATCAATTTAATGAAGACAATTTATTCAACTTCTATAGTTGTGTTGAAAACAATTGTAAATAGTTGCTGGATAATGTAATAAAGTGCACAAGCCTCTTTGGATCAACATATCTCTGAACAAACTTTGTCAGTCATGAATAATGCTTGACTAATGAAAATTTAGAATCAATTTTGCGCTTGGCTACTACAATTTCGAACCAAATATTAAGACAATTTTTAAATCAATGCAAATTAAATTCCTTATTTCCTCTTTTTCTTTCTTTGTAGCAATATATATGATATATGTTACCGTTAAAATGTATAATTCAGTTATTTCATAGAATACCTACTAGTTATTTCATGAAATAACTTATCAAGTCAGTTAAAGTGCGTAATAAATTAATAATTCCACACTTTAACTAGTTATTCTATGAAATAACTAGTTATTCTATAAATTAACTAATGATAGACAGTTAAAGTGTAAAAGAAACAATTTGACTGAATTATACAGCATACAAAATGTTATTTATACAAACAATAAAATCATTTGTTACAACAGGGATTACTAAAATGGCATTTGGAATTGCATAGAACATTATTTCTAAAACAAATACATTTTTGTTGACACTGCGTTTTACATGAACATTTTTTAAATCCCTGACCGATACCTAAACTTTGAGCTGCAGCAACAGATTTCTCTATATCCGGCACTTCGATTTTAATTTGTTGATGTTTTTCATTGATATTCTGAGAGTCTGGCGCAAAAAATATTCGGCTACAGTAATCTCTATATTAAGTTCAGAAAATTATCGTTTATTACAAAGATATCTGACCAGTGGTTCTCACTTTACAGCCTTTTGAATTCGGAACTTTATTTACTCGGTTATTTTACGCTTTAACGGGGTGTAGATCGTTATTCTATGAAATAACTAGTTAAACGATAGAATACAAGTAAGTTTTACACTTTAACTGACTTGATCAGTTATTTCACGAAATAACTAGGTATTCTATGAAAAATATAACGGATTTCATACTTTAACGATAACATATATAATGAATAATATATAAGAAATATAAATGAAATAAATAATATATAAGAAATATAAATGAAATAAATAATATATAAGAAATATAAATGAAATAAATATGATAGATAGCTTTTATGCTTTTTTGGCCTTTCCATAAATCACAGTGAATATATGTGGCTCTTGGTCTTAACAAAGTCTGTGCCCCATCCCTGCTCTATAACTATTCTACATTTCAAAGAGGCATGTAAAAATTAGTCTCCCACAGTGATTTACTTAGGTTGGATATATATATATGTAATTACAACTCCCACAAAATAGTAGAGTATGTACCCACAAAAGAAGTCGATATGAATGTTGGCCCCTCCTGATTATTATACTGAATGGGCCCCTGAGCACGCTTTATTATTATTATGAATGCAATCAATATTTAAGTTTATTGCTTATTACTACGTTTTATTATTGTACTTCATTTTTGACAATTTAGTTAATATTTTGCCTAGTAGATGGCAGCATGAGAAGAAAATTGTCTCCAACTAAAACCTTTCGATTTATCGAAATAGGAATATCCCTGAAGTTATATAATTCAATAAATGTGTATATGTTGCAAGTAAGTTTTATTCCATAACAATATGGCGAATGTACAGGTTAATCTAAAAGACAATTAACAGATTTAATATTTAAAATCAATAATTTTTAAAATAGTATTTTTTGAATAACATTTTTTAAAATAATATTTTAAAACAATGTTATTCAAAAATGATGTGATAAATATCAATTGTTGAAATTTTAAATTGGATTCTTGTGGTTATCTGGGGATTGGTTTCTAAAAAATTTTGTCGAACTTTCAACAGAATCTTTCCAAAGGATTCTATTACAAAGAAAGGACCGATGGAATCTTTCTAAGGAATTCATTCTAAGAAAAGGACCAGAAGTATCTTTCCAAACTATTCTTTTATAAGGAAAGGACCAATAGAATCATTCCAAAAGATTATATTCTACAGAATGTGCCAATAGAATAGTTCCAAAGGGTTCCAATTCTAAGGAAAGGATCGATAGAATCGTTCTAAAGGTTAAAAGAATCCATGGATTCTTTAGAAATATTTTGTAATTATGTCTGTTGTAGATTAAAAGAACACCACCCTAATAGGAAATCTCGTGAGGCTTAGACAGTTTAAGTCAGAAGAAAATAATTTTTTTCTTTTCACTTATAGAAACGGAAACTTGCGTCACAAAATAACGAATGAATTGTCACTTGAGAGTAACGAGAGAAGGAAGTAAAAGTACACTAAAAACAACTGCAGGCTCTCTATCTAGTATTATTTGTTGCTTCATACTCGAAGGAAAATAATGCCAAACCCCTTTTACGCAACATATCCAATGTCCTACTTTTAAACTTACACTAAACTTGGGTTGCGTCCGTTCCGCGTTGTTTCCTTTCTGCTCCTCTATTTCCGAGAGGCCTTTGATAATTCAACTGATGCGTTTTGTTTTTTGAAATGCGGTAATCCTTGAGATCCCAAACCTACTGCCCCCTAACATTCTTGTGATTGGAATCCTCTTCCAAAGTTTAACCCTTTTGGTGGTTGTATCGACGAGGTATCTCGTCATTAGCAAAACTGACCAGATCTTGATGGACGAGGTATCTCGTCATTACAAGAAAACTGTCCAGATCGTGATCTTGTCATCATAAAAAGAATTGGCAACATCTTTATGACGAGATATCTCGTCCTTAGAAAAACTGACCCGATCTTGATTCCGTCATCATAAAAGATCTGCAATATTCTGATGACGAGATATCTCGTAATTAGCAAAATTGGTCAGATCTTTATAGACGAGATATCTCGTCGTTAGCAAAATTGGTCAGATCCTTTTTGGGGAGCTATCTCGTCATTATGAAAATTGGTCAAATCTTTATTGACGAAATATCTCGTCATTAGCAGAATTGGTCAGATCTTTTTGAGGAGATATCTCGTCATTAGCAAATTTGGTCAGATCTTTATTTACGAGATACCTCATCAAAACCATTTGGAGGGTTAATAACATAGTGAACGAATAGCAGTAACAATCGAAATAAATGCAACTCAGAAATTTGCCTATAAAAAATTCCGAGAAAATGACTAAAATACACGCAATGAAAACCCGATAAAAAAATTCAATCAACTTATTTGAACTTTAATAATCTCAATCAAGTCCTCAACCTCCGAGTCTCCCCGTGTCATGTGTTTCAGCAGAAAGCAGTTGATTGAACTGCGGCTATTCTCTATGCCAGCTGAGAAGAAACCCATCAAATAAATTAGTTTCCAAAAGGACCAAAATCCACACAAATAAGAAAATCCGATAAAAAATTCAATCAATTCAATTTTAATTCAATGAACTTCAGTGATCTCAATCAAGTCCTCAACCTCCGAGTCAGTCTCCCCGAGTCACGTGTTTCAGCAGAAAGCAGTTGATTGAACTGCGGTTATCTTCAATTCCATGTGAGAAGAAACCATCAAATAAATTCATTTCCAAAGCTGCTCATCAAAACTCACCGACCCAGCTCAAAAACAACCATCAATTACAGGGCAAAATTAACTTTAGAGGAATTTCGGAATTTCGGGCTCAGCAGATAAGAGATACCTTGGTCCTTTGATTTATGAATTGTTACATCAAATTCACCCCTTTTCCCCCTCACTTGAAGAATCTTGGAGTAAGAAAGGATCTAGAAAGCACCCCGGGCAACGATTTGCACTTCAATAATGTAGTGCTGTCATTCCTTCCACGTTCTCCTTCGAACATCAAGTTCCACACAAAGAATTATTGTGTCGTTTTCATCCTTTCTCACGATCTGAAAGGAAGTTCCAGATAATCATAGCTTGTAAGGGATCGGGTTTAATTAAAACTCAACTAAGCCTTATATCTTTTGGAAAGACCTTTCTTCTTTCCTTAGAGTGTAGTTCTTGTAAAGATTTTATTCCTCCTTTCCTTAGAATGTAGTCCTTTGGAAAGATTCTATTCCTTCTTTTCTCCTTAAAATAAAATCATTTGGAAAGATTCTACTACTCCCTTTGCAAGAATAGAAACATTTGGAAATATTATATTCTTCCTTTCCTTAGACTAATCATTTGGAAAGATTCAATTGCCCTTTGCTTCGAATAGAATCCTTTAAATAGGTACCATTGCTCCTTTGTTTCGAATAGAATCCTTTAAATTGATACCATTGCTCCTTTTTTTAGAGAATAGAATCCTTTGGGAAGATTCTATTGATCATTTCCTTAGAATAGGACCTTTTGGAAACATTATATTGGACAAGATGGTCAAAATTGGCTAGAAGTCATGCAGGGAAGACTGCAGGCTGCAAGGTGGAATTATGCTTATGAGCCTTTCAATGTTATCTATCGATTGCTTTAAGACACAAACTAATGTACTCGACTCGAACTCTGAAGAAGCTGCTGGATTGAAAAGTGACGATTTCTGGGAGGGGATGGGGCCATGGTATAGCCCAGTTGGAAGAGCAACGGATTAGCAGCCGGAGGGTTGCGAGTTCGAAACTCGGTCCAGCCAAAGACCGACGTGTGCACTGGGTTGGTGCATGTCAAATCTGTCGGGGCCTCAAATATCCTCACGTTGGCGTGGTGTGGAAGTTTGAAGAGTGGGGTGCCAGTTCAGGTGTTGCCTCGTCATCTGACCGTGGTTCAAAATTACGAGGCGTTCTCCTTGGATCTTTCCCTTCGGGATTGATCCCGGACCGTCGCCAATAGCCCGTTGTGTTGCTCTATTGTGACGTAAATTAACTATCTACCTTAGAATATAACCCCCTTGAAAAAAATTCAACTGCTCTTTTCCTTAGAACGGATTCCTTTGTTCCTTTCCTTAGAATATAGAATTCTTTTGAAATTCTATTTCTCCTTTCCTTAGAATAGAGTTCTTTGGGAAGATTCTAGTGCTCCTTTCCTTAGAATATAACCATTTGGAAAGATTGGTCAAAATTGGTTTAAAGTCGCGCAGGCTGCAATGTGGAATTATGCATTAGAATCCTTCAGTGTTGAGTATCGATTGCTTTAGGACCCAAATTAATGTACTCGACTCGAACTCAGAGGAAGTCGCTGGATGGAAGAGTGACGACTTCTATAAAGGGATGGTGCGCAGAGCATCAGTACAACAGCACGCGTTCTATCGAAGGCCGCACTACCCAAAGCGTGCGCGTCCGTGACATCCTGAACTTGGCAATTGAGCAAGAAACCCAATTGAGCAAGAAAAGTCGATGCAGCCAGAATATAGTTAAATAGGACGCTGTGACTTCTTTCGGGAGAACTGTGACGCCCGAGGACTTATCTGGGGACTGGACCGAGTTCCCAGCAGATAGTGCATCGCGTTGCGTCACGCCGTGGATGGAGCTGAATCGGCATCCGAATTTTTGCCGTGCCAACGCATTCGTACGTTGTATTTGGGCGCTGTGACGCAACTGCCGCTTCGACCAGAGTGAACCAGATTACCCGTAAACAAACTGTTGCTTTATCGAAGGCGGATTCCCAGAATAATGTTGAATCCGAACGGTGCTTGAATCAGTTCGATTGAGCCCTATAGGGAAGCAGAACACACAGGCACTCCGATGTTGTGGTGTTTCCTAATTTCTGATTCCCGCGAACTCGAAACATAAATGGATGTATTTAGAGAAATGTCGCTTATTCGGGTCAATATTGTTTTCGCGTGCTCTAAAATCGAATATGTATACTTTTTTGTGCTTCGGGATACACGGGGGCTGGTGCATGTTAAATCGGTCATGGCCTCAAATGTTTTCATGCTGGCGAGGTGTGGAAGCTTGGAGAGTGGGGTGCCAGCTCAGGTGTGACCTCGTCATCTGACCGTGGTTCAAAATTAAGTGCTGTTGTCCCTGGAGCTTTTCCTTCGGCTTTGATCCCGTACCGTCGCCTATAGCCCGTTGTGTTGCTCCAGTGCGACGTTAATTGGCATACCTACCTACTTTTTGTGTGGGTCGCGGTACCAGTTGGATGGTAATTGGTAATTAATTAACGTCGCACTGGAGCTATTGGCGACGGTCCGGGTTCAATCCCAACGGAGAGATCCGAGGACAATACCATGTAATTTTGAACCACGGTCAGATGACGAGCAGTCTAACTGGAGGTGCAACTGATTAGCAGTTGGAGGGTAGCGAGTTCGAAACTCGGTTCGGCCGAAGACCGTCGTGTACTCAGGGGGTGGTGCACGATAAATCAGTTGGGGCCTCAAATGTCCTCACGTTGGTGTGGAAGTTGGAGAGTGGGGTGCCAAAGCACAGATGATCTCGTCATCTGATCGTGGTTCAAAATGACGAGGATTTGTCCTCGGGTATTTCCTTTCGGGATTGGTCCCGGACCGTCGCCAAGAGCCCGTTGTTTTGTCCAGTGTCACGTTCATTAACTACCTTTTCGTCTATAAAGTGTGAAGGTAGGTAGGTATTTTAATTAACGTCACACTGGAGCAACACAACGGGCTATTGGCGACGGTCCGGGATCAATCCCAACGGAAAGGTCCGAGGACAACACCACGTAATTTTGAACCACGGTCAGTTGACGAGGCGACACCTGAGCTTATAAAGTGTGAAGAAATGGACAGCCGTGGAAACAACTGTTTGGTTTTTCTTGTTGGATTAGAAAGAAAGAATACTGTGTCAAATAATAACAATGAATCAGCTCCCAATAGCTCAGGGCATGTCGTGGTTCTGTTGAAATGCCCACTGTGCTAGCAACCTGACAGTTGTAGGCGACACAGGTTCGATTCCTCTATGGGAGTATTTCTTCTGTGTCAGTAAAACTTTCCTTGTGAGTGTATGTCCATTACTTGATATTATCTGTCTTGTGTCTTCTTCAGCTTGGCCACATACGGCCCTTGCGCCATAAAACCCATCCCCCAACACCTCCATTCTGATCAAAAGGGCCGCGGTAGCCCGGTTGGAAGAGTAGCGGATTAGCAACCGGAGTGTTTCGAGTTCGAAACTCGATCAATACAAAGACCCTCACGTTCGTGGGGCTGGTGCACGTTAAATCTGCCGTGGCCTCAAATGTCCTCACTTTGATGTGGCGTGGAAGCTTGGAAAGCGAGATGCCAGCGAGGTCAGATGACCTCGTCATCTGACCATGGTTCGAAATGACGAGGTGTTGTCCTCGAGCATTTCCCTTCGGGATTGATTCCGAACCGTCGCCAGTAGCCCGTTACGTTGCTCCAGTGCGACGAGAATTCACTACCAACCAACTATAATACAGAATCGACGTTATTGTCTTTTATGGTAGAAAAGGTAGGTAGTTGAATTAAAGTTTAACAGAAGCAATCCAACGGTCCGGGATCAATCCCAAAGGGAAAGAGAGACCGTGACAACCCAGTTGGTAGAGTCGAGGATTATCAACAAGAGGGTTGCGAGTTCGAAACTCGATCCAACCAAACACCGTCGTGTACGTTGGGGCAGGTGCGCGTTAAATCTGTCGCCGCCTCAAAGGTCCTCACGTTGGCGTGGTGTGCAAGCGTGGAGAGTGATGTGACAGCTCAGGTATTGACTTCATGATCTGACTGTGGTTCAAAATGAGGTGTCCTCGGGTCTTTCTCGTCGGAATGGATCCCGGATCGAATCCAATAACCATCCCACTATCCAAACTTCCACACCAGCGTGAGAACATTTGAGGCCACGACAGATGTAACGTGCAGTAGCCCCCGTGTACACGACGGTCCTCGCCTTGACCGAGTTTCGAACTCGTAACCCTCCGGTTGCTAATCCGTTACTGTTCCAACTGGGCTTTCGGATATGATTCAGGACCGTCGCCAATAGCCCGTTGTGTTGCTCCAGTGCGACGCTAATTAAAATACCTACCTACCTTCCAATTGGGCTATCGCGGCCCTTTGTATATTAGAACATTGATGAGTTTTTGTGACAAAGTTTGCATTCCTGCTAAAAAAAAGAAACTTATTATTTAAGGTGGAATGTTCACCAATTACTTATAATTTAGTCAGGCTCTTTACGCTTATATAAATGTGATGTACAGTCGAGGAAAAAACCCGAACCACCCCTTCTCATTCGAGCAATTTTAACAGTAGAGAAAATTCAAAGATGGCGTTTGACAGGATCTAACGTCTTCTATAAATTCAAATGCATAAAATTTCCATAAGGGGCCGTCTTCATATTAAATCGAGCACCAACTTCATAATTCCCAATATAAACCCCCTATTTCGACACACAATTTCGAATCTATATCAAAATTTAACTTCAGATACCAAATTTCTTGTCATTGGGTCTTACCGTTTTGAAGTTATGAGTACAGAAAGATTGGAGCTCCTAATGTTAAATCAGTTTCTTAGACTTTTATGGATATCTTCCTAAATAATATTTCTATAGCGCTGATATTTTGTACCATGTTACTGTTAAAACACCCAAACAAAATCCACTTAATATTTTATTTTTAAAATAGTTTTTAGTGTACAATAATAATTATTAAATTAATGTTTGAAAAAATTGTGAGAGAGGGAGAATTGGAACCTTACTATATTTTGATAGGAATCTATTCAGAAGGACTTCTAATATGACCATGCAAAATTTCAGGTCATTCCACCAATCGTTAGTTTTTGAGTTGCATTAAATTTTCCCCATTATTGCGATTTTAGGGGTAACCAAAAGTTTAAAAACACGTCTGACAAACCTCGGATAATTCTCGGATCGTTTGCACATGTAATTTCTCCAATCGTTTTCACTTGCATAATAAATATAACTATCGTTTGCACGCGCTGACATATATGTTTGAAATAGTGTTCAAATTTGAAATTCCGGTAATTATAACTACAATTAATTTGGATCTACGAATAGCGATTTTCAATGTGAAGATGACCCCTGAAATTGACCCCTGAAATTGACTGCAACTTTAACATTGAATATCTCCGGATATAAAGATAGTAGTCATGAAATTTCATATATAGACTAATTTAATGATGTCGAATCTGATTAAGGCATGAAAACATGGTGTTTCCATTGGAAATTTTGTTGCTTTTGCAAAATTTGATATGAAGACGGCCCCTAATGTAATTTTTCTTGCCATATGAATTTGTAGAAGACATTATTCCCTATTGAATGATATCTTTAAATTTGCTCTACTATGAATAGTGCTCGAAATAAAGGGGTGGTTCGTTTTTTCCCCCGCGACTGTACAAAAGGCTCTGCTTTTCATCGCACTCTTTGTATTTTAGGACTGATGAGTTTTTGCGACAAAGTTTGCATTACTGCTGATAAAAAGAAACTTATTATTTGAGTTGGAATGTTCACCAAGTACTTTTAATTTATAAGCCAGAATACTTGTGCTTTCAAATCTTATATTCAAAGAGCTCTGTGCTTTCACATCGTGCCTTTTGTATTTTAGGGCATTGATTTTACTGAAGGCTATTAAAAACTCTAAGTTATTGTTGATTGTTGACATTTTTATTTCTGTGAACTTACTGTAAGGAGCCCAGTTAATTCCTAAGGCTGATAATATTTTCAAAATTGACCTGGTAAGGTTCTGGAATAAGTCACGAATTCAATCGGAAGTGAAATGTGTGTTAGAGTATGTTGACAACTCAACTTTTTAGAAACTCTTTCAGAAACGTTTTGCAACCCTGTTTTCGATTGCTCAATATTTTTCCTCAGGTCAACAGTAGGCCGCTGCTGATAATGTTGTGCAAATGGCATTGTTACTTCTAAGCGTTCTACAAGTGGTGGAGGTTCTTTTTAAAAAGCTGAATTACGAAATAGTGTGTTGTGATTCAATTTGTTGTCAAATATTGCGGAACCTGTTACAAAGAGATCTTACGAAAGCTTGCTGTCATTCTTAATTTAGAACTAGCAATTTATATTGAAGTTAATATCGGGTCATCCCACAAATAATTCGTTTTTCTTATTGCTCAAGATGAACGATGCGATGTTTAAAAGTTATTGTGTAATCGTAAATGTGCATATTTTATTGGAGCTTGTGACTCGATTTAAGTAGTTGTGTATCGGTTTAATTTTTCACGTGAATTTAGTAGTGAAAAATAAACGTTATCTATAATCATGAGCTATTCCCAAAAATCAAATCATCAGTAGACTTGTATTGCGAACAACTGACATGGTTATCCCTCCTGGTGGTTGTCTCGAAGCAAAGAATCTCGTCATTAGCAAAACTGACCAGATCTTGATGGACGAGATATCTCGTCAATAGAAGAAAGCTGACCAGATCCCCATCTAAACTTATCTAAAAGTAAGCCGTATCTTGATAACGAACAATCTCGTCATTAACAAAGTTGATCAGATCTTGATCGACGATTATTTCTCGCTAAAACCACTTGGAGGTTTAAAGTAAGTTATTGATGAAACAAAGATCTCGCTTACCAACAGAAAGGGCGTGGTTTTTTCATCATGACAACGCACGACTTCATACGGGGATGGGAAATCAATTCATTCACCATATTCTGGAACCGTCAGATTACCATCTTTTCCGAAATCTTCAAAACCATATTCATGGAAAAATTTTGCACTCTGAATGTGATGTCCAGCCAGCTCGAGAGGCCGCGGTAGCCCGGTTGGTAGAGAAGAGGATTTGCAACCGAACTCACGTTGGCGTGGTGTGGAAGTTTGGAGAGTGGGGTGCCAGCTCAGGTGTTGCCTCGTCATCTGACCGTGGTTCAAAATTACGTGGTGTTGTCCTCGGATCTTTCCCTTTGGGATTGATCCCGGACCGTCACCAATAGCCCGTTGTGTTGCTCCAGTGTGACGTTAATTGAAATACTCCCCTACTCCCTGCAACCGAACGGTTGCAAGTTCGAAACTCAACCCAACCAGAGACCGGTACTCTTCCAACTGGGCTACCACTGCCTCAGATGTCCAGGGAAATGTTTGGAAAGCTTCGAGAGCTCTATTATCGAAATGGATATGTAGGATCCTTCACTGAAAAGTAGTTTTCCAACTGTTCTAATGCACTGTGGCTATGTCATTAAGCACCGTTTCCTCTTCGGTAGTTAACTGAATTTACGTCGTACTGGAGCAACACAATTGCCGAGGGTCCAATATCAATCCAGAAGGGAAAGATTGGAGGACAACGCCACGTAATTTTGAACCTCGATCAGATGACGAAGTCAACATCTGAGCTGGCACCCCACTCTCCAAACTTCCATACAACATCAACCAAGCAACGAAGGATAAAAATATGACGGTAGTATTTAATATCTATAAATATAACTTGTTACTGAATTATTTCAGGTAGCCCGGTTGGAAAAGTAAGGATTAGCAATCGGAGGGTTGCGAGTTCGAATCCAACCAGAGACCGTCGTGTCTAAGGAGGCTGGTGCACGTTAAGTCTGTCGTGGCATCCTCATGTTGGCGGAAGTTTGGAGAGTGGGATGCCAGCTCAGGTATTCCCTCGTCATCTGACAGTGGTTCAAAATTACGTGGTGTCGTCCTCGGGATTGATCCCGGACCGTCACCAATAGCCCGTTGCGTTGCTCCAGTGTGATGTTAATTAAAATAACTACCTAACCGAATTATTGCAGTATAATTCCGAAACTGCATCCTTGAGTTTAGTCGCATCGGATGGGAGAAGGGAGAAGGGAGAATTTCAATTAACGTCACACTGGAGCAACACAATGGGCTATTGGTGACGGTCCGGGATCACTCCCAAAGGGAAAGATCCGAGGACAACACCACGTAATTTTGAACCACGGTCAGATGACGAGGCAACACCTGAGCTGGCACCCCACTCTCCAAACTTCCACACCACGCCAACGTGAGGACATTTGAGGCCACGACAGATTTAACGTGCACCAGCCCCCTTTGTACACGACGGTGTTTGGCTGGATTCGAACTCGCAACCCTTCGGTTGCAAGTCCGTTACTCTTCCAACCGGGCCACCGCGGCCCTCGGATGGGAGATATGTGAAAGTTGAGGAAGCAATTTCTATCGCACATTCGTTTCAAAAGTAGCGTTCGTCATCTGACCGTGGTTCAAAATTACGTGGTGTTGTCCTCGGATCTTTCCCTTTGGGATTGATCCCGGACCGTCACCAATAGCCCGTTGTGTTGCTCTAGTGTGACGTTAATTGAAATACCACCCCCCCTCAAAAGTAGCGTAGGAAAGAGACATGTTTAAAATGGTTTGCAGACTGCGTATTCCGATGTCACAGTCTGATTATTTAACCTCGCGAAATATTTATGCTACCTTGCCATTTGTAACAGCATATGCTGTTTTCCTATCATTGGTGGATTTTCGCTTTCGAAAATTCAATCACCAAAGCTCCTATTTCAAGGTTGAAATTTATGTAGTCAGCATTAATTGCCTGAGTTTAATTTCAAGGACTATCTGTTTACAGTGGTTCGTGGTGTTGTGTGCGTACATAGTAATAAGAGCAGGGCACTTGTGCTAACGAAATGAAATATGCGCAAGGCTGATTGGAAACCAGATAGGCCTTGTGAAAATATGCTCACGTTGGTCTTTACGGATTCATTCACAGCAATAAAACCGTCAGGTAGGTAGGTATTTAATTAGCGTCGCACTGGAGCAACACAACGGGCTATTGGTGACGGTCCGGGATCAATACCAAAGGGAAAGAACCGAGGACGACACGTAAATTTGAACCACGGTCAGATGACGAGTTCAACATAAGCTGATATCCCACTTTCCAAATTCCACACCACGGCAACCTGAGGACATTTGAGGAAACGAATCCAGATCCCTCGTACAAGGCGGTCTTTTGTTTGATCGAGTCTCGAACTCGCAACCCTCCGGTTGCCAATCCGTGATTCTATCAACTAGACTATTGTGACAGCATTTTATTAAGCGACATTATATATATAGATTAATCTAAAACATTTGGAATATCGTACCCCCTAAGAATTCCGTTGCTTTTTTTCTGATTTCATCCCCTGCACCTCATGAGATCTCTGCTCAGCACTGCTCATCCTGTCTCAGTACTCAGACTTTGACTGAAGATGATGTTTTGTAGTACTCTGTAAGTGGCATTCCTTTCTTATTCAATAACATGTACCAGTACTCAGGCTTCGACTTGGACTAGGACATAATGTTTTGCAGTGATCTGTGAATGCCATTCCTTACCAATTCGATTACATTATGTCCCAGACCTCAGGCTTCGACTGGGATACGATGTTTTGCAGTGCTCTGTGAATATCATTTCTTATTGATTCAATAACATTATATCCCAGTCCACAGACTTCAACTGGTACTAGGACATGATGTTTTGCAGTGCTCTTTGTATGCCATTCCTGTGAATACGATTCTTTACTGATTTAATAATATTAAGTATCGGTCCTCAGGCTTCGACTGAGACATGATGTTTTACAGTGATCTGATTGCCATTCCTTACTGATTCAATAACATTATATCCTAGTCATCAGACTTCAACTTGTACTGGGACATGATGTTTTGCAGTGCTCTTTGTATGCCATTCCTGTGAATACGATTCTTTACTGATTTAATAATATTAAGTATCGGTCCTCAGGCTTCGACTGAGACAATACTCTGAATGCCATTCCTTACTGATTCAATAACATTATATCCCAGTCATCAGACTTCGACTGGTACTGGGACATGTTGTTTTTCAGAGCTGTATTAATGCCATTTCCCTTACTCTGATTCAATAACATATCCCAGTTCTCTGGCTTCTACTGGGACATGATGTTTTGCAGTGCTGTGAATGTCATTCCTTTCTGATTCAATAACATTATATCCCAATCATCGGACTTCGAATGGTACTGGGACATGTTATTTTGCAGTGCTCTGTGAATGTCATTCCTTGCTGATTTAATAACATTATTTGTCCCAGTCCTCAGGCTTCGACTGGGTCAGGGACCGAAAGCTATTAACTCAATAAGGAATGGTATTCTCAGCTCATCGCCAGTTGGATCAGTGGTACATTTTCATTCTAAGGGGACGAGCAGCGTTCAAGCGTTGACTTGAGATTTCAGTTTCGTTCTCTTGTTATTGACCCCCGCTTAGATTCTATCACGTGCCACCAAAAGTTGCCAGAGCGTTGTGAAATTTCTCGCTAATTTCCTGATATGGACGTGGGTTCGGTACAAACTGGATCTCTTCCACAGGGGCTAGAAGCTCCCCCTCTACGTGATGATTCACATCCCGCAGTAGAATTTCGGACGAAATAATTGCAATCTCCCCATTTCATCACAGAGCGGAGATACGGTTGCTGATATCTTACGCAATTTCCAGTTAATCCCCTTGTTAACTGAGGTGGATTCGGTTTTTGATTGGGTTAATGGGAGTGAGTGAAAGAGCTTTGGCTAACCCTACACCTCTCTTGCGATTCAATTTTACAACTCACCCTCTATTTTGCGAAGCAATTGTTATTCCAGGTAGATGGGGTTTTCAAAACTATTTGTATATCAGAGATGTATTGTTTATTGTCTCCATTTCCTTTCCTCCTGTAATTTTGGTAAATAAGCCCGTAGAGGCCATTCAACCAACGAGCTCTACTATAGACGTCTAGTAGTGATAACAATAAAAAGAACGATCGACGTGAGTGATTGACAGATGAACTCTATTGTTTTTTTATCCTTTTAGGTCTTAAAATACGGCCCTATGACCTATCCAAATTTCACAGAACAAATCTTTTTATTTTTATTCATGTATTTTGGTTCTTTTATAATTATATTTATTTTTTAAATGAACGCAATTAACCCTACTGGAGGTTGTCTCAATGAGGTATCTCGTCATTAGCAAAACTGGCCAGATCTTAATGGACGAGATAGCTCGTCGTTGGAAAACTGAACTGATCTTCATCTCGTCATCATCCAAAAACGGCAATATCTTCATCATTCAGAATTCAGTCGACATTATTGATGTCGAGATATCTTGTCATTAGCAAAATTTGTCAGATCTTGGGATCAGGGTTAACCCACCTGGTGGTTATCTTGACGAGGTATCTCGTCTTTAGCACTACTGACCAGGTCTTGATGGAGTAAAAACAGACCTGATCTTGATCTCGTCATCATCCAAAAACGGCAGTATCTTCATCATTCGGAATTCAGTCGACATTATTGATGTGAGATATCTCGTCATTAGCAAAATTTGTCAGATCTTGTCATGACGAGATATCTCGTCGAAACCACTTGGAGGGTTAACCCACACCTGATTATTTCGACGAGGTATCTCGTCTTTATTCCTGCTGACCAGGTCTTGATGGAGGAATAATATCGTCATTATTAAAAACTGACCTGATCTTGATCTCGTCATCATCCAAAAACGGCAGTATCTTCATCATTCGGAATTCAGTCGACATTATTGAAGTGAGATATCTCGTCATTAGCAAAATTTGTCAGATATTGTCATGACGAGATATCTCGTCAAAACCATTTGAAGGGTCGAAATAGCACAAAATAAAATTAGTTTCACCACAATAGTCTTCCCAGTATAAACGGAACAATTATTATATTAATAAGCAATATAGGATAAATTGGCAGTTACGTTCATTATTGAGTTATATCTGCTTACTTACGATGAAAGGTTCACTGATTTTGATAATCACTACATCCCACTCAAACTAGCTTTTCAGCCTCACCTAGTTGATGCCAAAAAGGCACCAAAAGCTCTACAGATTTAATTGAGCTCTCAGAATATGAAATTTTCAAGTCGTGTGATGCTAAGAAAGATTTAAATGAAATATGGAAAATTGCAGTAGAATGCACACGCCTTCGACAAGATGCCTGAAAAATGCTTTATTGCTTTTCAACCAATTATTTCTGCAAATCTATATTGTCCTATCTAACCCAAATCAAGACGTCATTACTGTCAAATGACTGATACCCATGTAAAGTATCAACTGAAACTGCGACTTCCATGTTGCAAAAAATACTAAAATGCTTTCCAACAAAAAGCAGACGCAACTAAGTAGTTAAAATATAAGTTGACTTTAAAATTGATTCTTCATTTTTTGAAATAATTAAGTACATAGATTTTTACAAAATAATGCACATTTTTAAGCATATCTAATTGTAGTTTCCTGAATGTGGCCTTATTTGGTTACACTAAATTAACCCTCCTGGTGATTGATTCGACGAGGTAACTCGTCATTAGCAAAATTGACGACATCTTGATGGACGAGATATCTCGTCACTAGAAGAAAACTGACCAGATCTTGATCTCGTCATCATCAAAACACCGGCAATATCTTGATGCTGATATATCTGTCATTAGCAAAATTGGTCAGATCTTCATGGACGAGATATCTCGTCGAGACCGTTTGGAGGGTTTATGGGGCCTTCCAGCATGAAAAGGTTCTCCACCCTTGATCTCTATATTTACAAACGCAGGGAAAGAATGACTTGACGAAAAGAACTATTTGCCAAGGTGTCAAACCAGCACCCTCTAGCATCTGCGAACAATAGTTGCTGTCGCACATTCTTTGATTGTGATTCGTGTTAATTTGATACACAATTCCACAGTTTGGAAGGGGAATTTCAAATCATTGTGCAATAAAAGTTCTGTTTACCTTAACCTTTCAAGTGGTTTCGACGAGCTATCTCGTCTATCAAGATCTGGTTAGTTTTTTAAGGATGAGACATCTCGTCCATCAAGATCTGGTCAGTTTTTAAGGACGAAACATCTCGTCAATCAAGATCTGGTCAGTTTTGTTAATGACGAGAAATCTCGTCCATCAAGATCTGATTAGTTTTTAAGGACGAAACATCTCGTCAATCAAGATCTGGTCAGTTTTGTTAATGACGAGATATCTCGTCCATCAAGATCTGTCCAGTCTTGCTTTTGACGAGATTCCTCGTCGAGACAATTACCAGGAGGGTTAAGATCGCATGCCTTCATTTTTCATAAACACTTCTGGTCATTAATTATTTAATAAGCGTTAATATGGTACGTAGACAGGTAATTAATTAACGTCACACTAGAGCAACACAACAAGCTACCGGCGACGGTCCGGGATCTATCCCGAAGGGAAAGATCCAAGGACAACACCTCGTAATTTTGAACCACGGTCAAATGACGAGTACAACACCTGAGCAGGCACCCCACTCTCCAAACTTCCACACCACGCCAACGTGAGGACATTTGAGGCCCCGACAGATTAAACGTGCAACAGCTCCCGTGTACACGACGATCTCTAGCTGAATCGAATTTCGATCTCACAATCCTCCGTTTGCCAACCGGGTCCATGGCCCTGCGTTAATATGGAGTCGAAATATAGATTAACCCTCCTAATGGTTGTCTCGACGAGGAATCTTATCATTAGCAAAACTGACCAGATATTGATGGACGAGATATCTCGTCATTAGAAGAAAACCACCCTTGAACTCTTCATCACCAAAAATCGTCAATATCTTGAGATATTCAGTCATTAGCAAACTTTGTCAGATCTTGATGGATGAGATATCTAGTCGAAACCACTTGGAGGATTTACAAGTTCTAACTAAACACTCACGTGCCTCAAACACGTGGATAGCAGAAAAGCTCACCCATTCAACCCTACTCTAGTTGCGAAACTTTTTTACTGCAAACAAAAAAAAATCCACTTTTATCCTCTAGATCAGCAACACGAGGTGATGCAAACGCCTAACGGAAAAAACCTTTTCGTGTTATCCAGATGACGAGAAGACTGTTTCAGCAGTATCAAAAGAAAACAACGATCAGGAATGTAACACTGGGCAATAAGGTTATGTGATGCCAAGGATGCAGGGTTCGAAAGTTGAACCTACATCAATGCAATTCAAAATATTGCTAGTTTTTGTTGTTCGTCAAGGTACGGCGTTGAGAAGCGGACTAAAGGTCGGTCGAATGGATTGTGCAATGTGCAACAGGATTTCTTATGCAACAACAAAAGCTACTCTCAAGGAAAAAAGTTATGGAAGACCTACTGCCTTTCAGTCTTATCCTGAAAGCGAAGTGTCGTGAAGTAAAGATTGAATTGAAGGGCTTCGGGCAACGCAATTATAAACCACACTTTTCTGGAGAGTTATTTTTACGTTTTAACCCTCCAAGAGTGATTTCGACGGGATATTTCGTCCATAAAGATCTGACCAATTTTGCTAATGACGAGATAACCTGTCGTCACTGTGACATTGCCGATTTTTTTTATGATGACGAGATCAAGATCTGATCAGTTTTGTTCTAAGGACGAGATATCTCGTCCATCAAGGTGTGATCAGTTTTTTCTTATGACGAGATATCTCGTCCATCAAGATCTTACCAATTTTGCTAATGACGAGATACCTCGTCATCGCTATGACATTGCCGATTTTTTTATGATGACGAGATCAAGATCTGATCAGTTTTTTCGTAAGACGAGATATCTTATCCATCAAGATCTGATCAGTTTTGCTAAGAACGAGATACCTCGTCAAGACAACCACCAGTGGAGTTAAGCAGTTTGACGACTAAAGCGTAGTAATCACAGAATGTACTCAATATGCATTGTTGTAACAATCATGTAAATTTTAAGTTCATGGTAGTCATAATAATAATATAAGTTAATAGAAGCACCAAAGATCTGGTCAGTTTTGCTAATGACGAGATACCTCATCGAGACAACCACCAGGAGGTTTAACCCTCTGTGCGTCACAAGATTTCTGAGTATTGTACTATTGCTTTTACCTCACAAACACACTTAACCTACAAGTGGTTTCGACGAGATATCTCGTCCATCAATATCTAACCAATTTTGATAATGAGATACCTCATTAGCAAATCTCGTCATGAATACAGTGCTCATTTTTTTATGATGACGAAATCAAGATCTGCTCAGTTTTCTTCCAATGACGAGATATCTCGTTCATCAAGATCCTTCCAGTTTTGCTAATGACGATTCCTTCTTCGGGACAACCACCAGAAGAGAGAGTTAATGACTAAACAATCACATATATTAATCACATATATAAGGATTGAAAGAATCCATGGACTCTTTCAATCCTTAGAGCAGTGATTCTCAACCACTGTGCCGCGGCAATTTAGTGTGCCGCGAGATTCTTGAAGTGTGCCGCCACTGAGAACATTCAGAAGAATCAATTAATTCGTTCTGAATTAATCTTAGATACGATTATCCCACAATCTCAAAAAGCCTTAAGTGTGTTATTACAATTTTCCACATCTTATTTGTGCGAATTCGGATTTTCGGCTTTGACCAACATAAAAACGAAAAAAAGATCCAGATTTTTAAATCTGGATCACGAAATGAGAATATTATTATTATTTTTACGCCCAAATATACGCAAATAAAGTTATCAAAAAACACCAAGCTCAAATTTCGCATTAAATGTAATTTGTAATTTATCATTAAATAAACATTTTGTTTACTTTGTAATGGAATTTCATTTTATATTTCATTGAAAATTATTATCGTATGCTATTTTTACAAAATATATTTTAGGTACATCAATCAATTAACCAAGTAAAATTCCTTTAACTTTATCTTATTGTTAGTGTGCCGCCAAATTTTTAAATTATTAAAAGTGTACCGTGACAAAAAAAGGTTGAGAATCACTGCCTTAGAGTGATTCTATTGGTCTTTTCCTTAGAATAGAATCCCTTGGAAAGCTTCTATTGCTCCTTCCTTGGAATAGAATCCTTTGGAAAGATTCCATTTGTTCTTTCCTTGGATTAGAATCCTTTGGCAAAGTTCTGCTGGTCATTTCCTTGGAAAAGAATCATTTGGAATTTTATTTCTTCTTCCCTTAGAATACAAACTTTTGGAAATATTTTGTTGCTCCTTTCCTTGAAAGTGGCATACAAAATTGTGTCATATCTAAAATCTCTCTTTTTATTCAGCTTAATTCTTGGGAAACAGTAGCATAGTTGGTAGAGTAACGAACCCCTTAGGTTTGCTCACTGCACTAGCAACCAGCGAGTTCGAAACTCGGTCCAACCAAGGATCGTCGTGTACACGGAGGCTGGTGCACGTTAAATCTATCGGGGCCTCAAATGTCTTCTCGATGGCATGGTGTGGAAGTTTGGAGAGTGGGATGCCAGTTCAGGTGTTGACCTCCTCATCTGACCCTGGTTCAAAATTACGAGGAGTTATCCTCCAATCTTTCCCTTCGGGATTGATCCAGGATCGTTGACAATAACCCGTTGTGCTGCTCCAGAGCGACGTAAATTCAACTACCTACCTATCATCAGCGTAAATCTCCTGGTATTATATTAATTTCGACTTTCGGTTCATCTATCTCACTCCCTTTGAACCCTCACATTTGAATATTACTGCCTCGGTGCTTTTTGCAAGTACTTCAGGCTCTCTTCGTTTACATTCTCAGCCCCATAGACAGCGTATCAAATTACGTTCTTTTTGGACGAGGCCATCTTCATGTAAGGAGCGCTCAAAGTCGAGCTACATGCTATAACGAGTTGTGAACCTAGAATTGGATTCACGTTTGCAAATTAGTTTCTTAAATAAAATGATGTAGTTTAAATTTTCTCATGTCTTCAAGTATGGTGTGAATGTGTGAAACGATTGGGAATTACTTTCCCTCAATACCATTACCCAAGTTGTCCCCACTGGTTCTTGGTGGATAGTTGAGAGGATTTACGAACTTTTATTAGTCATAAACTAATGCAGAACTTAATAAAGTGCTTTTGTAAACAGTAATGTAGACAATTGAGAGACGTTACGAACATTTCTTAGTCAAACTAATTCAGAACTTATCAGAGCTTTCAAAAGCAAGTAATATGAACTGTTGAGAGGCGTGTGAACTTTTTAGTCATAAAGAACTGATTAGTGCTTTTGAAAGCAAGTAATGTTAAAAATTTGGAGGCGTTGCGAACTTTTATTAGTCATAAACTAATTCAGAACTTAATAAAATGCTCTTAAGGTGTATGTATACACTAGAACATTTTTTTAAATTTTGACTTTAAAAATCCAGTTTTTTCACAATAAGTCATTGGTTTGTGTTTAAACTCATTTCAGTGTGAAAAATTCTGATTAAGCTACTCATTAATTATATAATTAAGATATAATTAGCTAATTAGCATGTTTTTTGAACAGTGATATCTAAAATTCTAATGTGTCCAGAAAGACAATTCCTGTTGGAAATTATTCCTAATATTATTCTTCATGTTTTGACCCTCCATCAAGTTGCTAGAGGGAATAGGTTATTTTTTACAATTTTTTTCATGAAGGAAGCATAAAAAATCAAGTTTTTTTCAGGAATTTCAAGATTTAAAAATCAACTAAAAATTAACTTCTTAACCAATAACTTTGACTGAGGGTCAAAACATCCACTGTATTATATAGATTGTAATGACACAAAAGTAATTATAATAGATCAATTCATTGTTGAGTTATCACTGTTCGAAAGAAGCATCGTATTGAAAAAACCTAGTTCTTCAGAAATCGAGTTTAAAGTTTTGGAAGCGTGTTTGTCTAAAATCACAGTACCTATTCCAAACCCTTATAACTAGAAAACTATTTCGAATATTTTCAAGATCTTGGTATCGTTTGAAAGCTAAGGGGTTGGACAATATTTTGAATTATTAAAAAATATATCGATATTTTGGTCAATTTTCGTGATTTCTAGTGTATACATACACCTTAAAAGCAAGCAATGTGAACGGTTGAGAGGTTGCGAATTTTTATTAGTCGCAAACTAATTCAGAACTAATAAGTGCTTTTGAAAGTAAGTAATGTGAACTGTTGAGAGAGCCGTTGTGATCTTTTATTAGTCACAAACTAATTAAGAAGAAAAAAATTTGTAAGCAAGTAATGGTCGAGATGCTGTGCAAACATTTATTAGTCACAAACTAATTCAGAACTTATTAGTGATTTTGCAAGCACATAAGTAATGTAAACTGTTGAGAGATGTTGCGAGCTTTTATTAATCACAGACTAATTCAGAACTAATTAGCGATTTTGTATGCAAATATGTGGACAGTTGACAGGCGTTGAGAGCTTTTATTAGTCAAACTAATTCAGATCTATAGTGCTACTCTAAGCAGCAATGTGGACAGTTGAGAGGCGTTGCGAACTTTTATTAGTCACAGACTAATTCAGAACTAATTAGTGCTTTTTTAAGTAACTAATGAGAACAGTTGAGAGACGTTGCGAAATTTTCTCAGTCACAAATTTTTTCAATATTCAAGAAGTGCTTTTGTAAGCAATTAATCAGACCAACTGAGAGATGTCGTGAATTCTTCCCAGCAACAAACCAATTCAGAACTTATATACATCCCCCACCATGGAACATGGCATGTGAACCGCCTCGTCAAGAAAAATGTTCGGAGCCATGGCCATAAAAGGTCACCAAGCTATCAGAACACGCAATCTCCTACATGAAAAATGCCAGATCCTTATAAATATCTTAATGGACTGCGAGAGAGGGTAACGCCCACTGCGTAAACAAGTCACCCAAAAAAACCCAACTCTTTCGTTCCCAAGTCCACGATCTGACCGGTTATGCAATTAAAAACATGTCCTTCAGGAATCTCGCCCCTTGAAAAATTTTGGGGCCCCTCATCTAAAGTTTTCTAAACTCTGGAAGGGCATTATACTCTTTTGTATAATATTCTCATAAAGGTTGCTGAACTTGTTTGGCGTCACATGTACATATAAGGATTGCAGTCACGATAGATAGTGAAGAAGGGGTAAGCCAAGCAAACATCCTCCAATTAGGGGGTATGAAAAGAGGAGGCACATAAACATGTAACTAAACTTCTCAAGGACACCCAGAATTCAGAAGGTAGGTCACGTACAAGAGATCTCATCAATCGTTATACAAGAGTTCAAGAGACTCGTCGCTCTCTGAATTGTATTATGGGGAGCGCCACCTTGTCTCCTGTTGGCATTCTTGCGTTGAAGATTTTCTTTCGTTTGGACTGCCATCTGGATTGAATTTTGAGTTTTATGCTGCAAATCGGACCTCGTAGCATAAAACTCAAATCGCCATATTTTGATTGATCAATATTATTATTTTGGCCGAAATATGATCGATATATGCCGATATTTTGACCCAAAATATGGCCGATGGCGATCATATGGTCATATTTTAAAATCAATCGCCATATTTTGGTCCTGTTTTTGGTCGCCATCGCCAGTACTGTTTCGATAAATCGTTTTAAACCTGCAGGATTTCATTGGAGAAATCCACCATCCAAATCATTTAAAATTTTTACAAGCCATAACATTTTTGAGTCCCAACTAATATTTTACCTTTCATGTGTTTATTAAACTTCATCAAAGTTTTTACTATCACTCACTATTTTAATATTGATAACGATGATAATCTCATTTTCCTGTTTAATAGGGGCAGTGGTAGCCCGGTTGGAATTGTAGCGGATTAGCAACCGGAGGGTTGCGAGTTCGCATCCAACCAAAGACCGTCGTGTCAAAGGAGGCTGGTGCACGTTAAGTCTGTCGTGGCCTCGAATATCCTCACGTTGGCGTGGTGTGGAAGTTTCGAGAGTGGGGTGCCAGTTCAGGTGTTGTTTTCGTCATCTGACCATGGTTCAAAAGGACGAAGTGTTGTCTCGAATCTTTCCCTTCGGGATAGATCCCGGACCGACACCAGTAGCCCGTGGTGTTGCTCCAGTGTGACGTTATTTAACTACCTGTTTAATCGTGGCGTTTAAAAATTTTTTGTTCAATGAATTTCGAATGTTGTATTTTTTAAATCTACCATTTATTGTTGGTTACAAAGTTTAGTGGGTTTTTGTTAGGTACGGTCAACATGTACAAACATGTTTCCAGAACTTTAAACTCAATTTCTGAAGAACTGTCTGCAATATGTTGCTTTGTTCAGAGATAACTCAACAATAAATTGATCTATTATAATTATTTTTGTATCATCATAACCTATGTAATACAGAGGATGTTTCGACTATCAATCAGAGTATTAGTTCAAAAATGAATTTTTAGTTGATTCTTAAACGCTAAACTCCTGAAAAATCTTGATTTTTTTTTATGCTTCCTCGGTGAAAAAATTATAAAACAAAAACTATTCCTTCTACAAACTTGATTCAAAGTCAAAACAAGAAGAATAATGTTAGACAATTTTCAACAGGAATTGTCTTTCTGAACAAATTAGAATTTTGGATATCACTTCAAAAACATGCTAGTTAGCTAATTATATCTACATTAGGTAATTAATGATTAGCTTAATCTGATTTTTTCACACTAATGATTTTAAGCATAAACCAATGACCTATTGTAAAAAAAACTGGGTTTTTGAAGTCAAAATTAAAAAAAATCTTCTAGTGTATAACCTAAACTATGGTTTGGGTAGTTGAATTAACGTCGCACTGGAGCAACACGACGTACTAGTGGTGGATCAGGTACAATCCCGAAGGGAAAGCTCCAAGGACAACGTCTCGTAATTTTGAACCACGGTCAGATGACGAGAACAACACCTAAACTGGCATCCCACTATCCAAACTTCCACACCAGCGTGAGAACATTTGAGGCCACGACAGATGTAACGTGCAGTAGCCCCCGTGTACACGACGGTCCTCGCCTTGACCGAGTTTTGAACTCGCAACCCTCCGTTTGCTAATCCGCTACTCTTCCAACCGGGCTACCGCGGCCCTCGGACCTTATCAGATTCTGATTTGCGGGAAATACGAATTCCATGGAATACTGGTTTTAATGGGACTCGGAACCCCAAATTTTCGAAAACATCGATTTTGAGGTTTTGATAGATTTTTTTTATTTTATATAGTCAGTAAAATTCTTTCCCATAGTTCAAATTTCTCTTTTAGAAGTTTTGAAAATTTGTATAAAACTAATAATAAACAAACTCAAATTTTGAACCCTATTTTTTCAAAATAACCATTTTCTAAAAAACTGCCCCTTTAACCTGTTAAGTAAAACTTTTCTAGCATGTTCTTCAAGCATAGATTATACGGAAGACTGTTTTGTGCTACAAGTAGAATCGATTTTGATAACTTTTTATTTTATGATCGATAAAAAATTCTTTATTTTAGTTTCCAATTCCTTTTAGAAATTTAAAATTTTTAATTCCTTTTAGAAGTTTAGCAAATTTAAATAAAAATAATCAACCCAAACTCAAATTTTGATCTCCATTTTTCAAAATAACCATTTTCTATTGTAGTGATTTCTAAAAACTATTTTAACCTGGTAAGTAAAACTTTCCTACCATGTTTAACAAGCGTAGATTATTCTCAAAAGACTTGTTAAAACAAAGTTGATTTTGAGATTTTTGGATAGTGTTATGTATGCTCTCAAATTTTCTTTTAGTTCGCTCCTTTAAAAATTCATTCTCTCAGGTGTTGCCTCGTCATCTGACCGTGGTTCAAAATTACGTGGTGTTGTCCTCGATCTTTCCCTTTGGGATTGATTCCGGACCGTCACCAATAGCCCGTTGTGTTGCTCCAGTGTGACGTTAATTGAAAAATACCAATACCAATACCTTTAAAAATTCAATAGCCGTTATGTTGCTCCAGGGTGAGACGTAAATTCAACTACCTACCTACCTATAGAAATTTAAAATTCTAAATAAAATTAATAAACTCAAACTTATAATTTGAACTTTTAACTCGATTTTCAGAAAATAACCATTCACAATTTTCGAGATTTCACCCTTTACCTTCTAAAGCAATACTTTAACCTGGTAAAACTTTCCTAGTATGTTGTACGAACATCATAGCTTATACAGGTAGGTAGTTGAATTAACGTCGCACTCGAGCAATACGACTATTGGTGACGGGCCGGGATCAATTCCGAAAGGGAAGATATAGAAGAGATGTTTCCAAGGAAGGAACTGAAATGCCTTACATCTTTCTATAATGGGCTGTATGGTGAGTGGTTCCTTAACCCTCCAAGTAGTTTCGACGCGATATCTCATCCTTCAAGATCTTACCAGTTTAGCTAATGACGAGATATCTCGTCATCAAGATATTGCCGGTTTATTTTATGATGACGAGATTAATATCTGGTCAGTTTTCTTCTAATTACGAGATATCTCGCCCATCAAGATCTGACCAATTTTGCTAATGACGAGATATCTCGTCACCAAGATATTGCTGATTTTTTACGCTGACGTAGTCAAGATCTGGTCATTCCCCCAATGACGAGATATCTCGTTCATCAAGATCTGGTCAGTTTTGCTAATGACCTTGTCAAGACAACCAAAGAAGCTATACTGGAATCTGCGAACTCCGTTTATTACATGACACTTTCGTCATAACAGATTTCAAAGCTGCAGTCGTATCACAGGAGTGGTGAAATGATGTAAGGCAATCGGTGGAGTAACCCATTAAGGCTGAGTGAAATGTGCTCACAAATGGATAGGTAGAAAGTTCCATAAAAGTAGTTTTATCAAGTTCTTCAGTAGACAAGTGGTAACATCATAATGCCGATTTCAAAGCCGTAGTCGTATGACAGGAGTGGTGTAAGGCAATAGGTGGAGTAATTCATTGGGGCGAGTGAAATGTGTTCACAAATGGATTGGAAGAAAATTACATAAAAGTAATTTAAGTTTTTCAGTAGTCAAGTGGTAACATCATAATGCAGATTTCAAAGCCGTAGTCGTATGACAGGAGTGATGTAAGGCAATCAGTGGAGTAATCCATTGGGGCGAGTGAAATGTGTTCACAAATGGATTGGAAGAAAATTACATAAAAGTAATTTAAGTTCTTCAGTAGACAAGTGGTAATATCATAATGTATGGACAGGTTCATTGTTGAGTGTAGGGCGTTAAGGTTTGCACTGAACTTATTCTAAGGGGTTCGTGAAAGAATGCATAATTAAAAATGAGTTCGCTAGGGGGTTAAGAATTCAGAGAAAAATTATTGGACAAGGAAAGTTTCCAAGAAAGTTCATTGGCACAAGGTCGGTGTTTTTGAACTCACACGTGCATATTGCACCGGCTATCTGAAAGGGAGAGCGTGCTTGTGCCTAGGTCAAAAGGTGAAAGTAGGTGACCGATTTACCAGGGACACCTGGCTATAGCGGTGAGAGAAAGACTAGAGGGTGTGCAAAGAAAAAGGGGGAGTTGGTTTGGAACGTTAAGGGACCTATCTGTGGTGAGAATTGCATTTAGGGGGGTAATTTTAGGTACCGTTTCATATATATTTACGAATAACTATACGTGAATTATGATGAATACTTGAACATCATTGACCGGACTGTATTCACCAAGTTGAATACCGATTGAAGTTACGCCTCCGTCGCACCCCATTGGCCGGGAGTTAAAACGCAACTGACCTGACGCTATTTTTAGCCACGGAATGCTATTTTTAGATTTTGACCACATGGGTTCCCATTGGTTAGGTTTGGTACGTCATCGCCTGGGTGGGTTGGGGTATATTGGAGGTGGAAAGAGGCCATTTTGCTAAAAGAAGTGTAGTTATTTTTAAAGAAATTTTTAAGAAAGAAAAAGAGAACGAGAATTTTGGGTAGGTAGAATTTACGTCGGACTGAAGCAACACAGGTTATTGGCGACGGCCCGGGATCAATCCCGAAGGAAAAGGTACGAGGACAATACCTCGTAATTTTGAATCGCGATCAGAGGACGAGGTCAACACCTGAGCTGGCACATTACATCCATAGACGAGAAATATAAGTAGACTGAGTATTGGTATTGAGAGGAGTTTCAAAAAGGGTGACCAACAAGTCGACTAGTAGTCACGTGACTGCTATGTGGAAAATGGACCTGGTTGACCGATTTGGTATCTTATCATCTCGTTTGGCTATATACCATTTTAGGACAGGGTAGGAGGGTGAATGCGCATTTCTTTAGTGACGGCAAAAGTGGTGAAATCGCCAAAGCCTACTACTGTCAGATGATCAATCAATGGACCAATCAGATGCTGAATCAATTGATGGGCGTCTTGTCCCGTTCCGTAAACCAATCATATGATGAATGTTAGGTTCCACCCAGCAGACGAAAGTAGTCTGATGATCACATTACTACTAGTTTTAGTCAAATGATTCTGGTCACATAAAAAGATTACTATTGCTGACTCTACTTTTATATTTCCGCTATGATTACATCTTGGTACAGAGTCCTGTGCGATAGCACCGATATTACAATGTCTTCTTTTAACGTGAAACGCAATATATATATAAAAAAGGATAAAAAACACAGGAAAAATAGGTCATGAGTCATAGTCGAGTCAAAATTCCTCTAAAACAGATCACTTCAGTGAAGATAAAGCCCCAAGGTCTGTTCTTCAGACCTCGCCATTGACCATGGTTCAAATTATGAAGTGTTATCCTCCGATCTTTCCCTTCGGGATTGATCTCTGACCGTCACCAATAGCCCATTGCGTATGTAGCTCCAGTGCTACTTAAATTCAACTACCTACCTATCATTATTTTGCGAGCCGTAGTAGTCCAGTTGATAGAGTCGCGAATTAGCAAACGGAGGTTGTGAGTTCGAGACCAACCAACCATCTTAAAATGACTACTATTTTATTGGTAAATATTCATAACATAATATAATAGTTTAATGACTCAATGTATTCACATTTGTACTACATGATGAAATTATTTATAATTTAATTGTTACAGGGATAACAAAATTCACGTAACCCAAAAAATTCAATTACAAAAATGAATCAAATATGTTGGACCAATTAGCTTGTTTTATAGTGATGAGATCATTTCTTGAAATAATTTATAGTCAAACATATAATCAAATAATTTTTGAGATTTAGATTGGGGTCAATGTTGCAAAGGAAAGCATTTTTTCTACTGGTCAAAGGTGGTAAGAAAAAATCATGTAAATTGACAGTAAAAAATATCGCCAAAGCAATTTTGTATACCTCTACTATAGGAATTTCAAGTATTTATTACTTAACCTAATGATTAAATGACTACTTTATTTAATTATGATTATGACTAATATTTTTTTTCAATCCTGATCAAAATTATTTTGTATACCTATACAGAGGCTGTTCGGACATTTTTTGAACGATTTTGATGAGCTGTAAAAAAATTATATGCCTACGAAAGAATTTTATTTTCACCGCAGTTAAATAGTTAAAGTATAACTTATCGTCTGCTAACTCAGAGTTTTGTTTACTTTCAAAATGGCGCTTTTAAATAAGCAATGGATGGAAGGCTATGTTTCCGCTCTTTGCGAAGAGAATTATGCTTATTCAATTATTCAAAAACGCTGTAAAAGTCATGGTTTTTCGATTTCTAAAGGTACGATAAGTAATAGTATTAATGAGAAAGGAAAAAAACGTAAAAGTGGAAAAATACTTCCAAAAAAAAAATTCTGAAAATATTTGTAAGGTAAGATCTTTAATTTTAAAAGAGAATCCACCAAGTCAAAGGACTATAGCAAAGTGAACGTGAGAACTTTCTCTAAGAGATTTATGATTGTTGCCGGTTTTGCATATAATGGAAAATTAAAAGTAAAAAGAGGGGAAAATATAAAAATCAACTCCCACATATTATCAAGACCATATTTTACCCCCAATATTCAAAAAAGAAATACCATATTTACCCACAGTGCCAA
This sequence comes from Meta bourneti, assembly GCA_933210815.1. NCBI lineage: Eukaryota > Metazoa > Arthropoda > Arachnida > Araneae > Tetragnathidae > Meta > Meta bourneti. The sequence continues at coordinate 77,977,102 of OW119933.1, read as the reverse complement.
CAATCAGTAGAACTGCATCAGGATAAAGCAAGCAGCCACACATCTAAATCCACTATTAAATTCATAGAAAAAATCTAACAAGAAACTGGTATCAAGTCAATAAATACCCTTTACTGATATTCCTGCTAAATCTCCAGATGTCTCACCCATGGACTTTTGTGCTTTTGGACTTTTAAAAAGGGAATTATCGAAACGTCGACCGAAAACCATTCAAGGATTTTGGAAAACTGTGGAACAAGAATTAATAACAGATTTTGCTGAGGGGGGGGGGGGTATTTCAATTAACGTCACACTGGAGCAACACAATGGGCTATTGGTGACGGTCCGGGATCAATCCCAAATGGAAAGATCCGAGGACAACACCACGTAATTTTGAACCATGGTCAGATGACGAGGCAACACCTGAGCTGGCACCCCACTCTCCAAACTTCCACACCACGCCAACGTGAGGACATTTGAGGCCACGACAGATTTAACGTGCACCAGCCCCCTTTGTACACGACGGTGTTTGGCTGGATTCGAACTCGCAACCCTTCGGTTGCTAGTTCGTTACTCTTCCAACCGGGCCACCGCGGCCCTCAGATTTTGCTGAAGTTATTATCTTGAGTATTACACAGACATTTTTCACAATCTCTTAATCTATTGACAAAATGTGAGAAAATTAATTTAAACACAGAAAGCTTGAACTAGAACTTAACTTTACGGGCTTTTTCAGCTGCAAACATTTTTTCAATGTCCTCAAAAGATAGCTTTAAAGCTAACTTGTACTCCATTGATATGATGCTCAGGTTGGTTAGTCGTTGTTGTCCTGTTAAGTTTCTGAAGTAATTTTTTATGATCTTTAGTTTGCTAAAACTCCTTTCATTTGAGGCGACTGAGACTGGTATCACCCATGGACTTTTTTGTGCTTTTGGATTTTTAAAAAGGGCATTATCGAAACGTCGACCGAAAACCATTCAAGGACTGGAAAACTGTGGAACAAGAATGGACAAAATACCACTGTCGATACTACAAAAGTCATTATTATCATAGAAATTAAGGTGTAGAAAGATAGTTAACAATAAGGGCTATCAAATGGAACATTTAAAACACAAAAATTTCATGTAAAAAAGCTTCAGTCCATTAAAATCGTTCAAAAAATGTCCGAATAGCCTCTGTACTAGGAAATTAGTTCACGTATTCATGACTAAAACTTGAACGACTATTCGATTTAGTTATGATTATAACTAATTTTTCAATCTCAAAGTAATTTTGTATATCTCTGCTACAGGAATTTAGTTCAAGTATTCATGACTACTTGATTTTCTTATAATTATGACTAATATTTCAAACATGATCAAAATAATTTTGTATACCTCTACTATAAGAATTAAGTTAAAGTATTCACGACTATAACTAACGATTGAACGATTGCTCGATATAGTTATAATTGTGACTAATTTGTCAATCATGATCAAAGTAATTTTTATATCTCTATTACAGTAATTTAGTTCAAGTATTCATGACAAAAACTAATGATTGAATGACTACTTGATTTAGTTATAATTATGACTAATTCGTCAATCATGATCAAAGTAATTTTGTATACCTCTACTATAGGAATTTAGTTCAAGTATTCATGTCTATTGATTTTAAGATTATGACTAATATTTCAATCCTAATCAAAGCAATTTTGTATACTTCTACAGGAATTTAGTTCAAATATCCATGTCTACTTGATTTTCTTATAACTATGAGTAATATTTCAATCATGATCAAAGTAATTTTGTGTACCTCTGCTACAGGAATTTAGTTCAAGTATTCAAACTAAAACTATTGATTCAATGTACCCCATTTAGTTATGATTATGACCGATTTTTCAATCGATTAGCTTCAGTCATGATTGGAATTTTAGTAAACCAATCAATCGACCGAAAGTATTCGTTGATTGCGAGATTAAGTCGTCGAATAATGCAGCTGCCCAGTGTGACCATACGGTTATTGCTACAACTGCCATAGCGATAACCTCAACGTTGCAAGCCCTCCTCGTTACGCCTTGTAGAAGTCATTCACCCATGCGGATGTCCTCAGTGCGGGGCCATCTTATGTGGTGGCAGGGAGCTTTTGACCAGCCAGGGGGCATCTTGAAGAATTCGGTCAGTGACCGTGGGTGGAGACATCGGGGGTTCGAGGGGAAAGGAAATTGGGGCCACATTTCTTTCTTCTACCTCCATTCCTTCTGGGAACGAGTCGTTATTTTTTGTGCAACTTTCACTTCTGTTAAATCTCGCCCCATTTTCGTTGAATCTGATTTCTTCTGAGCGGATTCTTCCATATACACTGGAAGCGCGACTTTCACTGTTCCAAGGGAAGAAGTGGAACATATCCGATAAAACCTCAGTTGTATGATACCCGTTTGCTTGTTTGGCTCAGTTTGTTCAGATCTGGGCCTATAAGAGAACCAAACCATCCTGTTAATAGATTATTATTTGGCCCTAAACACTCTGTAAATCACAGTGATCTATCGCCAGGGCGGGAAGAAGTCAGTTTTTGAGTTCGTCCAAAATTTTAACTTTTGAAGCGGTTCCCCTTTCAAAATTCAGTTGTGTTGGCTTTGATCGATTGGAGCCAGAGGACATTAAAGTTTTTGAGACATCATTTAAAAATTGATTTTATTGAAAGCCAACTCGTATGTATATGTATGCATGCATGCATCCAAAATCAAGACGTCTCATCTCATTCACATTATTTCTTCTGCTATCTTTTATACACTCAAGATTTACATAAACAAGTTGGAAGAGCAACGGATTAGCAACCGGAGTTCGAAACACGTTCCAACCAAAGAGCGTCGTATACACGGGGCTGGTGCGCGTCAAATCTGTCAAATGTCCTCACGTTGGCCTTGGTGTGGAAGTTTGGAGAGTGGGGTGCCATCTCAGGTGTTGTTCTCGTCATCTGACCGTGGTTCAAAATTACGAGGCGTTGTCTTGGTTCTTTCCCTTCTAGTTTGATTCCGAACCGTCGCCAATAGCCCGATGTATTGCTCCAGTGCGACGTTAAATCAACTACCTACCTTTCAAAGTTCACATTCAACATTCTCGAAACACTTTTCCTTTTTGATATAAAATTTATATCAAGTTGATCTACGTACTTTGAAGGTGATAAATTAAGTTCAAGCTGTTTTTATCGACGATTGATAAACGGATCCCTGAGAGCAAGTTCATAAATGGGAATACATGTCTACTCAAATCAATTAATGAATTTACTAAATTGGCCTACTTATATCAATCAAAACCAATAGGATCTTAATATAAGTAAAATGCTTAGTTGTCATTTCATGTTCGTCCCTTGGGTAGCTTTGTTGAAAAGATATACTAGTGGTCTGTGACTCAGATGTATCATGTTTCTGCAACTGTCAAAACCATTGATGCATTTCATTCTCAGGTGAACCTAAATTTGTCTACGCATAAAAAAAGGATAATTATTCTTGCGTGTTTCGGACTCTCCCGTCTTCTGAAGGGCTTACCGAGTGATTATACTACCAGCAAATGTCTTTAAAAAGTTACGTGTTAACACTCCAAATGGTTTAAAATCAAGACATGAACAGCTAATGACGAGATATCTCATCAAGATATTGCCGATTTTTTTATTATGAGATGAAGATGTGGTCAGTTTTCTTCTAATGATGAGCTATCTCGTCCATCGATATCTGGTCAGTTTTGCTATTGACATGACGAGATATCTCGTCGAGACAACCACCAGTAGGGTTAACAGCTACGAACGATTTTCTTTCCATTTCATGCAGGGGCATTTTCAGGGGAAATTGTGAAAAGCATCCTGTATATCAAACATTAATTGTACACAATACAATTGTGTACAATTCAGTGCAAAGTAGATCCAAGAACCCATGAAAGTCAGACATTTTTTCTAGCAGCACAGCAAAATCTTCAAATTTCAAATAATCCATTTTTACAAAGAGAAATCCTTATTATTGCGAAAAAGACAAAAAAAAAAACAGAATCATTTAATTTATTTGATTTTAGAAACGTTTGGTTACAATTTCCGACTTACGTTTCCGTAGTAAACAGTCGTTACTACGATTTGACTAATTAATTCACAAGGAATAACGAGAGAGTTGACCCACCCGACTTTTCTAAAATATGCACCACATATGCAAATGCCGAGGAACCCCACCTTCATCTATTAAATAACACAAACTGGTAAGCAAAATCAAAGGTGCACTTGAAAAGGAATGTGTGAGTAAATTGTACGAAGTACTAAATTATGCAAAACATGCAAATGCGGAGGAACGAGCATTTTCATCTATTGAATAACGCAAACCATGAAGAAAAATCAATTAGACACTTTCAAAAAGAATCTGTGAGAACCATGTGCGAAGCGTTAAATTATGCAAAACATATGCAAATGCCGAGGAACGTGCACTTTCATCTATTGAATAACATAAAATGTGAAGCAAAATCAGCAGGGCACTTGAAAAGGAATCTGAGAACCTTGGGCAGAGTGCTAAAATATTCACAACACATGCAAATGCCGAAGAACCCACGCTTTCAACCGTTAAATAACCCAAAGTGCGAAGCAAATCAATGCGACACGTCAAGAGAAATCTGTGAGAACACCTTGCCAAGTACTAAAACATGCAAATGCCAAGGAACGCACACTTTCAACTATTGAATAACGAAAACTGTGAAGCAAAATCAATAGGGCACTAGAAGAGGATGTGAGAACCTTGTGCATAGTGCTAAAATATACAAAACATATGCAAATGCCGACGAACGAACGCTTTCAACTATTGAATATCGCAAACAGTGAAGCAAAATCAATTGAGCACTTGAATAGGAATATGTGAGAACCTAGGGCAAAGTGCCAAAATATACAAAACATATGCAAATGAAAACGAACGAACGATTTCATGCATTGAATAACTTAAACCGGGAAGCAAAATCAATAGGACACTTCAAAAGGTATCTGTGAGAACCTTGTACGAAGTGCTAAAATATTCACAACATATGCAAATGCCGAAGAACTCACACTTTCATATATTGAATAACCCAAACTGAGAAGCAAATTTAATGGGATACGTGAAAGGAAATCTTTGAGAACATTGTGGCAAGTACTAAAATATGAAAAAAATATGCAAATGCCGACGAACGCACACTTTCATCTATTGACTAACGCAAACTGTGAAGCAAAATAAATGTGGCACTTGAAAAGAAATCTTTGAGAATTTTATGCAAAGTGCTAAAATATTCACAACACATGCAAATGCCGAAGAACTCACGCTTTCATCCGTTGAATAACCCAAACTGAGAAGCAAAATCTATGGGGCACGTTAAAAGAAATCTGTGAGAACATTGTGCCAAGTACTAAAATTGGCAAAACATATGCAAATGGCGAGGAACGCACACTTTCACCTATTGACTAACGCAAACTGTGAAGCAAAATAAAGGTGGCAGTTGAAAAGGAATATGTGAGAACCTTGTGCGAAATGCTAAAATATGCAAATGCCAAGGAACGCACACTTTCATCCATTGAATAACCCAAACTGTGAAACAAAATGAATGGAACTCTTAAAAAGGAATAGGTAAGAATCTTGTGCTAAATACTAAAATATTCACAACATATGCAAATGCCGATTAACCCCCACTTTCATCTATTGAATAACACAAACTGGTAAGCAAAATCAAAGGGGCACTTGAAAAGGGAATCTGTGAGAAAGTTGTACGAGGTACTTAATTATGCAAAACATATGCAAATGCGGAGGAACGAGCACTTTCATCTATTAAATAACGCAAACCGTGAGGCAAAATCAATTGGGCATTTGAAAAGGAATCTGAGATTCTTATACGAAATGCTGAAATATGCACATCATATGCAAATGCTTAGCTACACTTTTATCTGTTGAATATCGCAAACTGTGAATAAAAATCATTATGGCACTTCCAAAGGAATCTGAGAACCTTGTGCGAAATGCTAAAATGAACACAACATAAAAAATGCCGAGGAACTCGCACTTTCATCCATTGAATAACACCAACTGGTAAGTAAAGTCAAAGGGGCCCTTGAAAGGGAATCTGTGAGAAAGTTGCACGAGGATGAATTATTTCTACAAAATGGGCGACGGGATATAAATGATGTATTACACCCAAATGTCAGGTTCCATCCAACGTATAATCTTTAGGGTCTTCTTTTGCGAGATTAATTCAACTGAAACGGCTCCGCGATGTGCTAAGGGCCTCTATCTAAGAATTCGATCTTTTAATCGCTTTTTATATGTACCCTCCAGCAATGTCCTTGGATTGTTTATAAAATCTTCTCACCGCTGAAAAATATGTTGGGCCTTTCCATGAACCCCCTCAGGAATGGTCGTTGGCCTTGAGGTCTTTGTACTTGCGGAGCGGTCAATTTATCCTTGAAGCTGGTGCCGAAAATCTGTAAATCGGTGGTGCCTGAGGGAAATAATTTCTGAGATAATAGAAGAAGAGGGGGTCGCATACCTAGTAAATTCGAAGCCCCCTTTCGCATTTGGTCTAGCATTACTAACATTGTGACTAGTGACCGCCTGACAAGGTACAGCCTTGGCAAGTTCATTCCTCTGACTCCTGTCAGAAGAATTAATTGTTGATGTTTTATTCATTAGGGTGTTTCAGATGAGGTTAAAGCGAAAATTATATCATGAGAGGAGGAGGGTACAGGATGTTTTTATTTATTTGTTGATCCCTGTCATTTATTTTCTTGCAGTCAATGTTCCCGGCCAATGACTGGGCCAAACTTGGATAATGTGTTAGGTTTTTCCCTCTGAAGAATTTGGCGGTATCCAAGGTTAGTCACGTGCGAGATGCACTTTCGCCTTTTGAAAGGGGGTATTTTTTAAAGTGAATTATAGCCCCGCGCCTTCGGCATCTAAAGTTTCTTGGCGTGGAAAATGTGAGGAATGTTATTATCGCCCACTTGTGATTCGTTTGACGAGGCACTTTTATTTATTTATTCTGCCTGTGGCTTTTTTATTATTCGGTCATTAACAGTAAATCCGGCTCATGCAATGACCCTGGGAAATCGAAAAAGCAACTTTTTTCGGTGGATCGCGCTTTTATCTCTTTGCGGGGTTTTGAACTGATTTGAAGGCAAACGAGAGAGAAAAAGAATTTAGAATCGGGTGATTGTCAGAATCTGATTGCATTAGCTTAGGAAAGTGATGCGTAAGTAGAAAGATAATTAACCTCGCACTGGAGCAACACAACGAGCTATTTAGGAAAGTGATATGCACGCAATTTTTATGCATCGAATGCTAATTAAAATATATTAATGCAAAATACAAAGTCAATCTCAATATCAGTTTTGTATTGAGATTTACTGATCTTTAGGAGAAAAGGCCAATTGGTTGATGGAACCTGAGATCTAGCTTCTACGATATTGATAATGACTTTTTGTGTATCAAATATGATTATTCAAATATATTAAAATCAGAGCATACATTTTACGCATGCATATCAACCTCCGATTGCATATGCATATTAACCTACATTGCATATCCATATCAACGGCGATTACAAATTCACATCAACCTCGATTCTTTTGCATATTGACCTCAATTAATTATGCATGTAACCTTGATTAATTATGCATTCACTCGAAAAAATTTCTAGATCAATCTCGATTAATAATGCATACCCTCGATTAGTATGCATATCAACCTCAATTAATTATGCATTCACGCGAACAATATGCAGATCAATCTCGATTAATTGTGTATACCCTCGATTAGACGCATATCAAACTCGATTACATATGCATATCTACCTCAATTAATTATGCATTCACACGAACAATATGCAGATCAATATCGATTAATTATGCATACCCTCGATTAGTATGCATATCAACCTTGATTATCTATGCATATCAACCTCAATTAATTATGCAGGTCAACCTCGATTAATTATGCATTCACTCGAAAAATATGCAAACCAACCTTAATTAATTATGCATTTAAACCTCGATTAACTATGCATATCAACCTTAAGTAATTATACATGTCAACCTCAATTGATTACGCATTTACTCGAAAAATATGCAGATCTACTTCGATTAATTATGCATATCAGTCTCAATTCCATATGCATATCGACATTGATTTCATATGTATATCAACCTCAATTGCATGTGCATATCGACCTCAACTAATTATGCATGTCAACCTCAACTAATTATACAAGTCAAGCTCAATTAATCATGCATACACTCGAAAAATATGCAGATCAACCTCGGTTAGTTATCTATATCAACCTTAATTACATGCATATGAACATCGATATGTGTCAACTTCGAATACATATGCATATCAACCTCAGTTAATCATGCATACACTTAAAAATATGTAGATCAACCTAGACTAATTATGCCCATCAACCTTAATTACATATGTATACCAACCTCGATTATGAATGCATATCAACCTCAATTACCTATGCATCTAAGCGTCGATTACAACTGCATATCAACCTCAATTAAGCATGCATACAAGTGTTGATCATAAATGAATATCAACCTCGATTTCATATGCATATTACCGAACTCTGTCGGATTCAATATTCATGCAACAAATATTTCAATGAAGTAAGGAAAACGTTTGTTTTTATTGGATTGTCTAATTATCCCTCGTGCAAAATATGACCGTAGAGTGACTGACCAAGCCAAACTGTTTTTATTGAAAGAGCTTTAAATATGGTGAAAACAATATTTTTACATCTTTTACAAAAACGCTTTGCGTTCCGGTATTGTGGAGTGAAAAGTTTGAAAAGCCCTCAAATTCGAATGGAAATTTGTGGACTAAAGATTAAAACTATCTTCACTAAAAATATAATTTCCCCACTCACATTAGCTAAGCAAGCGGAAAGCATCTGTTTTTATTGGATGCCCTTGGGCAAAAATGAACGTTAAATGACTGACCAAACCAAACCGTTTTTATTGAAAGAGCTTTAAATATTGTAAAAACATTCATATTTTTATATCTTACGGAAACGGTTTGCTTTTCGCTATTGTGGAGTAAAAAGTTTGAAAAATCCTCAAACTCGAATGGAAATTTTGTGGACTAAAGATTAAAAAATTAACGTCATAACTACAATTCCCCACTCACATTAGCTAAGTTCTAAGCTCCAAGCAAACAATAATCTCCAAAGTTTGAGTGTATTCTTTCAGTTTTCGCAAAGAATTGCCACATCTTCCTAGAAGTTGTTCCACTTTAAAGACTGCGATAGTTACTTTCCCCAGTGCAATCGTGCCCTACATTTGCCATTTTTTCCAATCGTAGGATTTGCCCCCACGGTCATTTCCCTTGCAGAGGGCCCCTTCAGTTCCAACTAGACGTTTGCCCCCTGACAAGCACGCCCGTCTTGATAGATGTTATGAAATCAGTCCTGTATTTTGATGTGAAAAGCGGTTTCTTTTTCTAAGGGCTTCCAGATAGTTCTGCTCGTATATAAGCTGGAAAGAAGATAAATAGTTTTTCCGAATATTAGCAGTTGTCGCCTTTAATCCCATAAGATATTTATCAAAAACTTATTTTTATTCTCCCCGAATGAAAGGTAATTATAGAGATAAACGGATGAAAAAATTAGTCAAAATTGGTAGTAAAAAATGAAAACCTTCAAAACAATGACAAATCACAATACTTCATCGTCATCTAAAGTGTTCAAAATTACGAGGTGTCCTCGATCTTTCTCTTCGGGATTGATCCCGGATCGTCACTAATAGCCTGTTGTGTTGTTCCAGTGCGACGTTAATTAACTAACAACAGAAGGACTCTTCATTTTTCAATCACATATTCATAAAACGCATCACGTATGTTCTTTGTATATATATTTCTTAAATTTTTCATAACAATTACATGTTTAGAATAGAAAAAAGTATTTTCAAGTAAATAGTATAATAAAATAAGATTATTTTCCTATTTTTTTAATTAAGAAATATTTCCAAGACCTTGAATATTTGGGACGTTAATCAACTACTTTAAAAACTTCGCCTATGCAAAATAATTTTTATGTGCAAAAAACATTTTTCATTCTCAAATTGAAATCTGGTCGTAATTTACGGTGGAAATCTGAACGTAAATTACAGTAAGAATTGAAAAACCGTCAACATGACTGATCACTATTTAAAAACTTTGTCAATGCAAAAAATGCTTCGTCAATAAGAAAGATTGTCTGGCCATTTCGGTGGATCAAAGACGTCCACCATCATTCTTTAATATTTAATGAACTAAATATACAAATGCGTCTTAATCTTAACAAATATAGCGATTAAAAGCTATAGAAATGCTCACGTCAATAAGATATTCGGTTTATTGAAATATAATTTTCGACTCCTTTGATTTTTGTTTTTATTATTTTTAAATGCCGTCACAATATTCTTTATTTTAACCCTCCTGGATGCTGTCTTGACGAGGTATATAGTTATTAGCAAAACTGACAAGATCTTGACGGGTGAAATATCTTGTCATTTGAAGAAAACTGGCCAGATTTTGATCTCGACCTAAAAAAATCGGCAATATTTTTATGACGAGATATCTCGTCATTAGCAAAATTGGCCACATCTTGAACGAGTGATCTCGCCGAAACCATTCGGAGGGTCAAACTTTTAACCACCCTCTCATTAAATTTTTTTCGTAGATTCATATTCCAAAATGAAACTGAAAACACGAAATATACGGATATGTAATCATTCTCCTCTCTCTTGAAAATTTCGCAATTTCAAAACTTGTTCCATCACTAAACAAGTTTTCCCGCAATAACCAAGGCAATTGATATTTTTCTTTCCACGCTTGAATCGGTTTGTTTATGTTTTACTTCTGGAAGCCACGTTATCGTTCTTGCTGAGTGTTGTATATTTTTTTTGTCTTAGATAAACAACCAGGCAATCTTTGGAAAGGGAAGCACAAATGACTGTTATTTTATTTCCCCATGCAAATTTCGAAGTAGCATCAACATCGGCAATATCTTTTGAAGGAAGCACAAACGAGGTGTTATTTCCCCATTCAAATTTCAAAGTAGCATCAACGTTTCTATTTCATCTTTTTATACGTATTCACATCTTGTCGGTAGGAGTTGAATCATTGTTATTATTCAGTGGTTATACGAATTTGTAATATTGATTGAATTTGAATTTGTAACCAATATATTTTAGTCTAATTAACCCTCCTGGTGGTTGTCTCGACGAGGTATCCCGTCATTAGCAAAACTGTCATTACCAAATATCTTGATGGACCAGTTATCTCGTTATTAGAAAAACTGACATGATCTTGATCTCTCATCAAAAAACGGCAATGTCTTCATCATTCGGAATTCAAAAGGCATTCGTGATGACGAGATAATTCGTCATTAGCCAAACTGACCAAATCTTGATGGACAAGATATCTCGTCATTAGAAACTGACCTGATCTTGATCTCGTTCGTCATCATCAAAAAACGGCAATATCTTCATTCGGAATTAATCGGTATTCTTGATGACGACGTGTATCGACATTAGCAAATTTGGTCAGATCTTGATGGACGAGATATCTCGTCGAAACCACTAGGAGGGTTAATTATGGTAGTGAGTCTCAAATGTCAGATTCCACCCATGTTTTGGTAATAATTCTCAACTTACATTTCCGAAGTAAACAGTCTCCTAAGCAATTCACAATGAATAACGACAGAGTCGACCCACTCGATTTTTCTGAAGTATGCACAACATTTGCAAATGTTGAGGAACTTGCACTTTCATCCATTGAATAACACAAATTGTGTAGCAAAATCAATGGGGCACTTGAAAAGAAATCAGTGAAGCTGGTGGATTCATTGCTACAAAAAGGGCGATGAAATATCTCGCCGAAACTGCTTGGAGGGTTAAGTATGGTAGTGAATTTCAAGTGGAAGTGAAAAATTAACAAGCAATTAATATCTGTACCTTGGTAGAAAAACGTCTATGTCCAAATTCGATGATTTTGAGTTATGTTCACAAACCACTTCAAGGTAATGAGTTACAATATAAAATAATTCAATCTCCATACATTATAAAACAATCAAAACATTGTAAAGTATATTTTTGCTCTCTAATGAAAATAAAAATTATACTTGGTCCACTTGGAGGGTTAACTCTCGTATAGAAAGACAAGCGAAACCTAGTTCTAACATTTTTTTACGCTTGGGAAACATTCAATCTAAATATATTATAAAACAATCAAAATATTGGAAAGTATTTTTTTACTCTAATGAAAATAAAAATTATACTTGGTCCACACTTGGAGGGTTAACTCTCGTGTAGCAAAACATGATTGCAGAGAGACAAACGAAACCTAGTTCTAACATATTTAATTTAGGGAAGGGACCACTGAGAGAAAGTGAGATTAGAAGCATGGAGACCTTGCTATAATTTTAAAAACCTGATCTTGAATAATTCTTTAATTTAAAATGAAAAAAGATTATATAGTCAGCATCACGCTGTACATCTCATGGCTCCAAGACTTCGGGGACCGAAAATTGCTCAGGAAACTGACTATACAAATACTCACAACCGGATGTGTCCAGAGAATTGCAGGTCAGTTGGGGTTAAGGTGTGTACGCGGCTCCGTTTGAGTCTACCTTTTTCTTTGTTACTGAGAGACCAGTGACCAGGATTCCTGAACTTCGGCAGGTTTTTTTTGAAGAAGTTTTGAAGGTTTGGCATAGAACGGATGAAGTTTGTTAGTAGTTTGAAGAATAGCCGTAGTTCTCGTCTCGATGGGTGCTGCCAGCATGTCAAAAAAACCACACAACAAACCCCGGAGAATACCGCACGTGTAAGATAAATCAGTTGCAGAGAATAGATTGATCTCAGGAAGGGCGACCAGATACGGTCCTCCGAATATTATTACCGGGCCGCGGTAGCCCAGTTGGAAAAGCAACGTATTAGCAACCGGAGGGTCGCGAGTTCGAAACTCGGTCCAGCCAAAGACCGTCGTGTACACGGGGACTGGTGCACATTAAATCTATCGTGGCTTAAATGTCCTCACGTTGGCGTGGTGTGGAAGTTTGGAGAGTGGGGTGCCAGATCAGGTGTTCTCGTCATCTGACCGTGGTTCAAAATTACGAGGCGTTGTCTTTGGATCTGCCTCTTCGAGACTGACCCCGAACTGTCGCCAATAGCTCGTTGTGTTGCTCCAGTGCGACGTTAATTAACTACCTACTTACCTGACTTGCAGGACAGATATAACCCTGGAAATATTTTCATCAGTCCCGTTGACCAGATAGGGCTTTCCGAATAGGTTGAAGCGTTCTCCTGTCCGGATAGATTTTCCCGACCCGTAGGCCAGATACGACCCTCCAAATATTTTTATCAGGCCCACGGGTCACATAAGGCCCTCCGGGTAAGTTTTCTCGCCCTGCAGGCCAGATACAAACAACACTTATTTTTATTGGTCTCGTTGACCAGATATAAACTCACTAATAGGTTGAAGCGGCCTGCAGTTCAGATACGGTCCTGAAAGGTTGAACCGGTCCGCGGGCCAAATACGGCCCTCCAAATATATTTTATCGGGATCGTTGACCAGGTTTCGAATAGGTTGAAGCATCCTTCAGTTCGGACACGCCCTCCGTATTGTATTGCCAAAGCGTATTATTATTTTTTCGCAAATAGCTATGTTCAAACTTGAGCAAGCGGGATTTCATTTTATTTTCTTGTTTTAATTTTCGTTTAGCATCGAATTTTGTTTTAAATTGTTTTAATGTCATTACGGTAAATTAAATTTTATTAAATGTGCTGTTTGTTTCAAAGCTGTTTCTCTGTTAAAATCACTCTACGGTTATTTTCTATTGGTTCGGTTTGTCTCTCTGCGGTAATTTTTCTATTGGTTTGTCGCTCTATAGTCATTTTTTCTATTGGTTCGGTTTGTCACTCCACGGTTATTTTTTCTATTGGTTTGGTTTGTCACTCCACGGTTATTTTTTATAATGCTTCACTTTCTCACTCTCTAAGGTAAATTTTTTTCTATTGGGTTGTCGCTCTACAGTTATTTTTTCTATTGGTTCGGTTTGTCGCTATACTGTCATTTTTCTGTTGGTTTGTCGCTCTACAGTCATTTCTTCTATTGGTTCGGTTAGTCGCTCTTCTGTTATTTTTTCTATTGGTTCGGTTTTTATTCTACGATTATATTTTTAAAAATGTATGGTTCGGTAATTATTTTTAATGAATTTTTTTATTGACTTAAGGCTTGAAATGAGTATATTATTCAGGGTGTCATCAACCTTCTTTGCCCCAGGTCCCAAAAAGTCTAAATTTCCATCTGAGCGTGTGTAACAAGCATAACCTCAAAATGACTACATACTGATTTCTTGACCAGCGCAGCAGTATAAAACAACGCATAATAGTCTAAAAATGCCTTTATATGAAAACATCTAAAATTTCAGATTCATGCCTTCGGCGGGGCAAAACCGACATATCAAGAACATGTAAAATGCATTTTTCAAAAATTACCCACTCCATTATTGGTTTTATTTAAAGACATCAATAACAAACACCAGAGAATAAAATGCACTAATATGGTTTCAGAATAACCTTCGAAGGAGCAGTTTGTGGCGATTGATGCTTGCACTTTCAAACTGAGATAACGGGTTCGTGTTTGACAACGCTACGCGCATATCATTAGACTAAACAGCTCATTTCTTGCTTGTTTTTTATCACCATAATTGAGAAGACCTGCTCCAACAAGCAGGAAGCTGGAAAGGGAAAGAGCAGGTCTGTTGATCTCTTCACTAGGTTAGGATGCTTTGCTATTCAAAGCCGAAAAAAATACAGGGTAGCTGTGCCGCCGTTAGGATTTACGCCAATGTCGTTATCGCACGGATGCTCAGACTTGTTAAGACCAAGGGCCACAGGTTCACCGACTTATGGGAGGATCGCCAAAAAGAAACACATCAGTTATCCATCATATATTATTTCTTGATATATATTATTTATATGTTAGACTGTTGCAAAAAAGAGGGATAATAGAAATTAAATAAAGAGTTTAATTTGATGAGTGAATTGCATTGGTTTAACAATTGTTTTAATGTTTGCTTCGATTTTTGAATAGCCGAGTGCAAAATGGATTCTAAATTTTCATTAGTCAAGCGGTCTATTTTTCGCTGCCGTGGTAGCCCGGTTGGAAGAGTAACGGATTAGCAACCGGAGGGTTGCAAGTTCCAATTCAACCAAGGATCGTCGTGAAAAGGGGGGGGGGCTGGGGCATATTAAATCTGTCGGGGCCTCAAATGTCCTCACGTTGGCGTGGTGTGGAAGTTTGGAGAGTGGGGTACCAGCTCATGTGTGACTTCGTCATCTGACCGCGGTTCAAAATTGCGTGGTGTTGTCCTCGAATCTTTCTCTTCGGGTTTGATCCCGGACCGTCGCCAATAGCCAGTGTGACGTTAATTAAAATACTTACCTACCTACCGAAAAGGTTTGCGCATTTTAATGCATTGTCTAACAACGCAGTTTTAACCCAAATTGCCAATCGTGTGACGTGTTAAAGTTAAAATAGCCCATGATGTGGCGGGCCGCCAGCAAATCAGCGGAGGGCCGCATGAGGCCCGTGGGCCGCGGCCTCATGTCGTCACCGCGATTAACGCATAGTATTTGTTTGGGTGTCGTAAACGAAAGGAAGCGACGAAAATTCAGTGTTTATCGAAAGCTGACGTGTTGCTCTTAGGCGTAGAGTATGTTCAGTGTTTTTCTGCTTGGTTTTCAACGAGTGCCGACATTGCGAAATTATAAAAATGCTTTATCGGCGATACAAAGTTTCACAACCAACCCTATTCGATTTCACTTCGCATTTCTTAAGTCGACAGATCTCGACATTAGCTTTTATTTAAGATCTATTTTGACGTCGTAGCGCTTTGTTGTAGTTACACTGCCCTGTTTACTGATAGTCCTAGTTATCTATGTATAAAGCAGAGTTAGCGTCTGTCTGTTTTCCATAGAAATCTCACGGTTTGTCCAATGCAGACCAAATTTGCTACACTTATTCTTTAGAACCCTGTGGGTAACGTAGGCTACATATTACCCCCGTTCTTATTTATCTTGGGTCTGCAGAGCGAGCTAAAAACAATTCGAAAACACCATAGGAATAACATTGAATATTTTTACGCTCATTGTCAGATCAATTCACACCAAATTTGGTACACGCATTCTTTAGAATCCTTCGGGAAACGTAGACTATAAATTAACCCCCGTTCGATTTGTCCTAGGTCTGCAGAGGGAGCGAAACACAATTCCAAATCCCTATTAGAATAACATTGAGTATCGTTACTAACAACAGTTTGACCAATTCACTTCAAATTTGGTACATGCATTCTTTAGAATCCTTCGGGAAGCATAGACTATAAATTAACCACCGTTCAATTTGTCCTAGGTCTGCAGAGGGAGCGAAAAACAATTCGAAATCCCTATTAGAATAACATTGAGCATCCTTACTAACAACAGTTTGACCAATTCACATCAAATTTGATACATGCATTCTTAAGAATCCTTCGGGAAACATAAGCTAGATATCAACCCCCGTTCTATTTGTATTTGCTCTGTAGGGGAGGCCAAAAACAATTCGAAATCCCCACAGGAATAGCATTGAGTAATATTGCGATGAATTACGAACAATTGTACCCGAGCTACGTTGTGTAATTCTGCTAGTACACTGGCGTCCAAAATTAAGAGAATTTGCATATTTTGTCGAATTTCTCGAAATGTACAGAAAGAAAGGTAAAACTAATGCTTCCAAACAAAGATACAAATCTTAAGTATCGAATACTTAAGCGTACACGTGCGTCTGGGCGGTGCATTAGAGGTGCATTGACCAGCCAGATCTCCAGACCTGAACCCTATAAAGCATATCTGGGACGATCTTGGGAGGGCAATTTGCAACTCGCCTTCCCCCCTCCCAGAACCATCCAGGACCTGAAAATAGCGTTGCTGGAAGAGTGGAACCGACTGCCACAGGTACTCATAAACTGCCTCATTTCCAGTATGAATTCACGTTGTGAGAGCTGTGTAACTGTAAGAGGGGCCCATACCTTCCCATCAACCTTTTTTTGTGTCGATATTGTAATCCCTGTTTTAGACCTTCCAACGCTGTTTGAACACCACTGTACTGATATATAGTTAGCCCTAGTTATACTGATTTGAAGTTAGCACGGTGAAGGGACTCAGGGTCACTATCAGTTCTTTGTTTTCTCAGCTATCGCATGACACTAGGTTGGTTTGGTTTGCTCTAATAATATAGAAATTGTTGGACCGAACTCGATACCCATATTTGTTGTCGCTCAACTTTCCTTACTGGTCTGATATGAAAGACGTATTCCATCAAAATTATCATCGGTACCTCATTCTTGGCATAAATATAGCGTGAAATGAGCTGAGATTCCTTGAATGTAGTATCCAATATTTATATGCCAAGGCTTGCTCTATAATATACTTCGAATCTCTGGAGAATCTTGAAATGGGTTTGCTTTATCATACTAGGTCGTTTTTTGACTTAGGTCAGACCTCTTCCCAAATGGGAAACTATCTGGAAGCTGGTATTCTGATCAATAAGGATTTGAGTTGATTTGTAAGAAATAAATAATTTAGCTTGCCGAATCAAAAGCTGTCAGAGCTGATTTTTACGTCTGATATCAACAATTAGTTGAAAATTGTTTTTGGAGACAAGTTCACTTAAAAGTGCCTTCAGTAATTTCACGTAAGTACAAAGTGAAGTAACTAGGGTTGGTTGGTTGGGTTTTATGGCGCAAGGGTCATATTTGGCCATGTTGCGCCAAACAAAAGACAGACAACATCAAGTAATGGACATACACACATAGGGAGGTTTTACTAATATACGTAGGTAGGTAATTTGAGTTTTACGGCGCAAGGTCGAAAAGCACCATTTACTAATATAGAAGAGGGAATACACTAAGGGAGGAATAGGAGAAACTAGGGATATACACTAAAACTAGGGATGTACACTATATAGAGTAACCTGATGGAGTAACTAGGGAGGGGTTAGGTGGGTGAGCTCACCCACCTATTAGACTTCTACCGATACAACTACTTTTCCGTCGACAAAAATTATGAATATCTCAAAATTTATGTTTTACTTATAATGATTTGCAACTGCAGAAACAATAAAACGATAACCAAGAAATTAAATCAAGTAGGTAGTTAATTAACGTCGCTCTGGAACAACACAACGGGCTATTCACGACGGTCTCAAAGGGAAAGATCGAGGACAACACCACGTAATTTTGAAACACTGTCAGATGACGAGAACAACACCTGAGCTGGCACCCCACTCTCCAAACTTCCACACCACGCCAACGTGAAGACATTTGAGGCAACTACAGATTTAACGTGCACCAGTCCCCGTGCACACGACGGTCGTCGGCTGGACCGAGTTTCGAACTCGTAGCTCTCCGGTTGATAATCCGTTGCCCTTCCCCCAACTGGGCTACCGCGTCCCTGAAGTTAAAATAGAGACAGCTTTTGAATATGCTTAGGTAAAATAGAGATAACTTTTGAATATGCTTTACAAAAGTTTCATGTTTACGAGCATGCGTAATGATAATACATTCGTTCCGAATACACGTTTTTTGTGCACTTATAAGGGTTGGACCACGAGAAAGCCTCCTGTCTCGGTCTCGTTACTGTAAGTGGAATATCACGCTAAATATGGTCTAAAGATGTGCCTGTGGGGAAATTTAAAGGGAAACCGTATGCCAACAATCAAGGCAATAAATAGCATACACTTTTTCTTTTGAATTTCCCCACAGGAATGTCTTTAGACCTCATTTCACGTGATATTCCACACACAGTAACGAGACCGAAACAGTCTGCTTTTTCGTGGCCTATCCTGTACTTATTGTGCTGTATTTATTGCACTTAATTTATTTGATTGATCATAAATTAAGTGTTTGTTTACTACTGTGGTTTTTGTCTTTTAAGAAATTCATAATGTTGGGTTTGTTTTTTGGTTTTGAGGCTTAAGAGTCATATTTCACCAAACTACGACAAACACAAGACATACAACATGAAGTAATGGACATACACACACAAAGATACAGAAGACATGCATAGGATACATGATTTACAAATGTTTTATGTTGATGAACATTCGTAATGACAATACATTCGTTCCGAATGCACGATTTTTTACATTTATACTTATTGTAAAGTATTTTCTAAAATTAAATTTTTTGACCGATCATAATTTAAGTGCTTGTTTACTACTGTAATTTTTGTTCTACACTTCTAAGAAATTCATAACGTTTGGTTGGGTTTTTTGGTTTTATGGCGCAAGGACCATATTTGACCCAGCTCGCCAAATACACGACATACAACACGAAGTAATGGACATACACACAGGGATAGAGAAGAGAGAAATACATCCAGGGTAAACTACAGGAATAGAACCTCCTCCGTCTACAAATTGCAAAATTCATAAAGGTAGGTAGTTGAATTTACCTCGCACTGAAGCAACATAACGGGCTATTGAATTCATAACGAATTGATGCATAAGTATATTATTCAAAGATAGATGAACACTAAAAATCCATACTAATGTCTGTATTTTTGTAGACCAGTCTGTATTTTTGATCAGTTGCTCCTCTGGTAGGACCACTGTATATACAGCAAAACCTCGATAAGTCGTCACTCAAGGGACAAAGAAAATTGGACGGCTTAACCCTCCAAGTGATTTCGACGAGATATCTCGTCCATCAAGATCTCACCATCTTTGCTAATGACGAGATATCTCGTCCATCAAGATCTGGTCAGGTTTGCTAACAACTGAATGCCTTGTCAAGACAACCACCAGTGGGGTTAAGCGGTGTGACGATTTAAACGGAGTAACCACAGAATGTACTCAATATGCATTGTTGTAACAATCATATAAATTTTAAATTTAGCTTAGTAGTCATATTTAAATTATATAAATTCCTTTTTAGTGCTTCAATTAATTTAATTCATTTAAATTAATGGAAGCACTAAAAAACAACGCATATGATAAAAAAGTTAATTTTTCTCTTTTAAGCTTTATTTGAATATACTTTAAGCTTTAAAACTACTTTATATACGTATTATAATGTCAAGTACTTGTATAATTTTGACTGAAACGAACACCTGTACAGAATATAACTGCGACGTTGTTATCTATATCTATGTTGTCATTTATAACAGGAATAGTACATCCACTTTCATTTACGATTTAAAATAAATTCAATAAATAATCAGGATTAGAGTCCTCATTTTCGACTTCATTTTGTTTGCCATCAGACGCAAACCCTGCTTGTTTAAAGACATTTCCAGTGACGAATATTCCGGAGTAGCATTTAAATTTGCGACGAGTGAACGAGAGTTAAATTACATTGCTGGTCTACTAGAGCTAGACGGGACTGAAGAAAATTGACGACAGATACGGAGTGACGAGTTATCTAGGTTATGACTTAACGAGGTTTTACTTTATTATGAATATTTGTTTACGCTTGTTTATATCAGGAATAATACATCCACTTTCATTTACGATTTCAAACAAAATTAAATAATCAGGGTCAGATTCCTCATTTTCGACTTCCCTTTGTTTGCCATCTGGACAACTCTGCATGTGTGTCGTCACTTTTGCATGCACTCGTCACCTTTCCGGTGACGAGTATTCCGGGGTAGCATTTGAATTCGCAACTAGTAAACGAGAGTTAAATTACATTGCTGGTCTACTAGAGCTAGACGGAACTGAAGAAAACTGACAATAGGTAGTGATGAGTAATGACTTATCGAGGTTTTGCTGTAATGCGTAAATATGGAAAACAAACAGAAAAACTTTGACAACCATAGGGAGTGGAAAGCCATGTCCTTGAACTCACATTGAGGATGAATACCAAGAATCGGACTATCTTGATATGAGTACAATTTCTAGGACTTCTACAAGAGATAGGAATATTCGGGACTGAGGTTGCTGGCCGAATGTTTATGCACTTCTAGGATTGCTCTCTTATCACGAAATTCTTTACTTGAGGCACTCAGAGCAAGTGACTAAGTACACAAAGAAATCCAAATATTTTTAATGACGCCTGTACACTATCATGATGGGTTCACAGCTGATACCATGTGTAATGATTATGTTGTTGTCATAGATGAGCAGTATTCACTCAAAGCACAATTATGTGAAGTTAAATCCACAGTGGGCATTCTTGCAACGATATCTACGTAGAGGAATAGCGTCACAAGTCGGGACTGTTTGAATTAAAATGAAACGGCTGTTGCAAATCTAATCGCAACAGCTGTTTCATAGTTCGATGTAATAGATAGAGTTTGGTCTTTCCTCTCTCCAGGAAAATTGCATTTTTGAAGTTAGGACATGTTCTTCGAGGAGTGAGATACGTAATGGCATTTCTAAAAAGTCAGTTCACTCACAGAATTCTATTTTTGTGGCAATTTTCATGTTATTTATCATTTGAAAAATATTTACAAATACGGACCTTCGATTTTCATGGCGTCATTTTTAAATATTGCTGTATTTTTGTGGCATAATATTGAAATAAAATTAGAAGAAATCACTGAAAAATAGAATTATTAAAGTTTGGTCTTTCTTCTAACAATTTACATTTTTGAAGTTAGATTGGTTTGTTTTTTTGGGGGTTTTATGGCACAAGGGCCATATTTGGCCGTGCTGCACCAGACACAATACAATATCAAGTAATTGACACAAGGCATACAATATCAAGTAATTGACACCACACAATGAAAGTGTTACTGACACAGAAGAGAGAGTTACACCCAGGGAGGAAATTTGAAGTTAGGACATGTTCTTCTAGTAATGATATATATAATGGCATTCTAAGCAGTTCACTCAATTCAATTTAACATTTCTTTGTCAATTTTCATGTTCTTTATCTTTTGAAAAATATTTCCAAATACTAACCTTTGAGTTTCTTGACGTCGTTTAAAAATATTACTGCATTTTATAGACAGAATAGTGTAATAAAATAAAAAAAAAGAAATCACTGAAAAATAGTATTATAGCTTGTTTTTCCTCTTTCCTAATAATTTGAATTTTTGAAGTTAGGACATGTTCTAGGAGCGAGATATGTAATAGCATTTCAAAGTCAGTTCTGAAATCACTAAAAAAATATAATTTGAGGATATCTACATTTAAAGAGGTCACAGACAACGCTACGATACTGCCAACATGTATGTAATATGTTTGTGTCCACTATTTATTTCCTATGCATATATTTTAGGGATTCTTAAATGAGCATATTCTCAAGCTTTTATTGATGACTAAGTCTAGGATTTTGATGATTTTTCAACCTTTTTCACAAGCCTGAAACGTTATTCTAGTCAGTAGAAACGTATTTCATGAAAAAAGTTATGCTGATTTAAGGGTCTCTTTGTTGGAGCTTTTTCATAAATTCATCATGACTTTTAGGTTAAATGGCACTTTTTCAGGTTTTTGGGTAATTTAAAGACATTTTTTTTGTTATTTTGAGTCATTACATATTTTGGTATTTTCACGGAAAAGGGCATTTTTTGGACGAATTTTCCTAATACCCCACTTTTTACCTCTATGGATACATCTTTTTCCTTTGTGAAATTTGAGGCGAAGATTGAAACAAAGTTATGCGGTTTATTTATAGTCAAAGTATATAAAAGTGGCGTATATCTGTGGTTTCCGTAGTAAAAAGAGTTTTTTAATGCTAAAACTAGGCAGATCAAAGAAAATAATTATCTTGAAATTTGTCCATGGCTTTTCTGCTTAAAACTGTACTGATGAAATAAAAATGTGGCAAACTAATAATATTCGATATTTTACAAAACATATTTAATTGAAGCAGGTGCTGTCACAAAATGAAAGCTGCATTTTTATTTTATTGTTTGCTTTTATATATGGCCTGTTTTCCATTAAACATTTTCAGTTTGGATTTCTCAAATAGTTTGGATGAGAAATAACAAATTGTATTTCACCCCCCTCGTGGTTGTCTCGACAAAGTATCTCATCATTAAGCAAAACTGACCAGATCTTGATGGACGAGATACCTCGTCATTAAAAAAACTGACCAGATCTTGATTTCGTCATGATAAAAATGTCGGTTATGACTTGATCATGAGATACACAACCACTATCATTGGCACAACCACTATCATTGACCAAACTATTAACAGAAATTTACAGATACTGTAAATTTTCAGCTTTCAAACATTTTGAAAATGATCACGAATTTTGTGTAATTGTACTGATTTTAAGCCGACGAGCCCATGAAATGAAAACTATTACACTAAATTCGTTTTCTTAATAGTTCAATGTATTAAAAGCAGCAGAGAAGAAATGAAAAGTCGTGTATGTAAGATGATTTCCATCTTTACCTTGGTTTCATTTATCAGCGACTGATTTTTCAAAACATAACAAAAATCATTGGCGAAACAGTAAGAAACATGCTCGAGTTGTAAAAAAAATTTTTAATTCTCAAAATATTTTGGAAATGATAAGGAACTTTGCGTAATTGTAGTAATTTTTAACAAACAACTGTCAAATGAAAACATCTCATACTGAATTCCGTTTCCGAAGGGTCAATGTATTAAAAGCAATAGAAAGAAGTAAGAAGTGGAGTATGTAAGAAGTAATGAACACCTCTATTTGGGCCAGTTGCGAAGAAAAGAGAAACTCAGACGGGTTCCATTTTAACCTTGGTTTCATTCATCAGCGATTGATTGTTCAGAACGTTACAAGAATCATCGACGAAACTAACAAACATTCTACAGGAGTAAATTAAATTTTTATCTCTAAAAAAGTTTGGAAATGGTAACGAACTTTGCTTAGTTGTAATGATTTTTAAGCAACGGCCATCAAATGAAAACACCGTGCTATGAATTTCCTTTCTGAAGTGTTCAATGGATTAAAAGCAATAGAAAGGAGCATGAAATGGCGAATGCAAGATGTAATGACATCTCAAGTGGGGACAGTTACAAGGAAAAAACTCAGACGGGTCTCATCTTTACCTTGGTTTAATTCATCAGCAACTAACAATTCAAAACGAAAGAAAAATCAAGGACAAAACTGTAAAAAACATTCTACAAATATTGCAAAAATTTTCAGCTTTCGAAACATTTTGGAAATGGCAACGAACTTGGCTTTTTCGTTATGAGTTTTAACTTACGACCACATTAAATGAAAGCTATTACACTGAATTCACTTTCTTAAGTGTTCAATATAATGAACACAACAGAAAGGAGAAAAAAGTGGCGTATATCTCAACCTGAAGAGTTACATTAAAAAACCCTCTCATGAATACTATTTTTACCTTGGTTTCATTCATCAGCGACTGATAGTTCAAAACGCAACAAGAATCCTCGACGAAACTGCAACAAACATGCTACAGATGCTGTACATTTTTAGCTTTTAAAACGTAACTGTAGTGATATTTAACAAACTACAACCAATGCAAACATCTTACACTGAATTCCCTTTTCGAAGGGTTCAATGTATTGAAAGCAATAGAAAGGAGCAAGACGTAGAGTAGGTAATAAGTAATAAACACTTCACCAATACTGGACAGGTGCAAGAAAAAAGAGAAACTCAGACGAGTTCCTTCTTTACCTTGGTTTCATTCTTCAGCGACCGATAATTCGAAACGCAACAAGAATCCCTGACGAAACTAACATTCCACAGATGCTGTACATTTTTAGCTTTCAAAACATTTTGGAAATGGCAAGGAACTTTGCGTAATTGTAGTGATTTTAAACAAACGATCATCAAGTGAAAATACCTTACACTGAATTCCCTTTCCGAAGGGTTCAATGTATTAAAACAAGAGAAAGGAGTAAGAAATGGAATGTGTAAGAAGTTATAAACATCTCAAGGTGGGGACAGTCGTAAGAAAAAGAGAAACTCCAGACGGGTTTCATCTTTACCTCCGTTTTATTCACCATCGACCAACAATTCAAAACGTAGCATTAATCAATGGCAAAACTAACAAACACGTTACAGATGCAATTTTTCATCTTTAAAAACATTTTGAAAATGGTAACGAACTTTGCTTGATTGTAGTGATTTTAAACTGACGACCACATAAAAAAAATGAAAGCAAAAAAGACAGAACTCACTTTCTTAGGAGTTCAATGTTCAAGATGTTATAAACCTCTCAATCTGGAAAATATGCAAGAAAAAAGAGAAACTGAGATGAGTTCCATCTTTTCCTTTGTTTCATTCATCAGCGACTTATAATTCAAAACCAAACAAGAAACCTCGACGAAACTAACAAACATTCTACCGACGCTGTATATTTTAAGCTTTCAAAGTATTTCTGAAATGATTAGGAACTTGACGTAATTGTAGTGATTTTTAATCAAATGAAAACACCCTACACTGAATTCCCTTCCCGAAGGGTTCAATGTATTCAAAGCAATAGAAAGCAGTTTGAAGTGGAGTGTGTAAAAAGTAATAAACACCTCAAGTGGGGACAGTTGCGAGGTAAAAAGTGAAACTCAGACGGGTTCCATCTTTACCTTGGTTTCATTCATGAGCGGCTGAGCATTCAAAACCTAACCATCAATTCGTCAACGTGTCTACAGATAAACGATGAGTTGCATAGGCAATTTGCAGATTCCTCGATCCGATAGCAATTGGGCAGGGAACTTGAAGCCATTACTCAGAGAGAGTAACGGTATTTTTTAATACCCGCAATTACGGCATCTGTCCAAGACTTATTACTGTTATGCCAATAAGTCGAGGTCGTTTCTTTTTTATCGCTCTCTCAACGACGGGAGTCAAGAAACAGTTCAGGGATTTTTCGGGTGAATAGACTTTTGAAGGTCAAATGCAGCGCTTCTTTCGATAGCTAATTCTCGCGAGAAAAACAAGAATTGGGAGGTCCTAATTCAACGAAACTCGGCATTTCTCACTACGTAGTTCATTCTGAGATCAAGAGATAGCGTAAGAAATTTTCTGGACCCTTCCGTTTATTTTCGGTGCTTGATTCTTTACCTTTTCAAAAAATGCTTTGGTATTTTCGAGTTTTTGTTGATCACTAATGTGGCGTGTTATCGAAATAAAGAGGGTTGAACTTCGAGGTGCGATTTTTATCGTGAAAAAATACAACTTGGAATTTGAAATTTGTGACCACGATTTTTTATGCAAATAAACTTTCAATTTTAACCTTGAAGTAATATTTTTATAGGTTGTATATAATGTAGGTAGGGAGGAAGAAGTTGAATAAACGTCACATTGGAGCAACACAACGGTCTATTGGCGACGGTCTGGGATCCAACCCGAAGGGAAAGATCCTAGGAAAACACCTCGTAATTTTCATCTACTGTCAGTTGACGAGGTCAACACCTGAGCTGACACCACCACTCTCCAAATATCCACACCATGCCAACGTGAGGACATTTGAAGTCACGACAGATTTAATGTACACCAGCCCTCATGTACACAAATAGTCTTTGATTGGACCGAGTTTCGAACTCTCAACCCTCCAGTTGCTCATCCGCTACTCTACCAACCAGGCTTCCACGGCCTGGTATATAATGTAGACCCCACTATACTTACAAAACAAGTTTGAATTAAAAAAAAATTTCAAGTCGCTATCATTTATCAGTTGTACATAACAGTGCTAATTAATGAATAGGTGAATTTAAAAAGCATAATGCAATATGCTATTTAACCCTCCAAGTGGTTTCGACGAGGTATCTCGTCCATCAAGATCTGACCAATTTTGCTAATGACGAGATATTGCCGATTTTTTTATGAGATTGCGAGATAGATCAAGATCTGGTCATTTTTTTCTAATGGCGAGGTATGTCGTCCATTAAAATCTGACCAATTTTACTAATGACGAGATATGTCGTCATCGAGATATTGCCGATTTTTTTATGATGGCGAGATCAAGATCTGGTCATTTTTAAAGGGTTAAGAAAAGAAGGAATCCAACACTTTTCATTCTAAATTTGAACTCAAGTTTTTGTTTCTTGAAGAATGGGATTTACGAAAGATCAGATCCAGTCAATGGGAATAGGTTTTTCGTGCTGGAATTACATCTTCCCGTTGATGGATCGAATTCTACAAGTTTACAGATTTTGAAATAAGTGATTTGCAGTTTTTATATTTGCGCAGATTCCTGGCATTTAAGCTTTATAAAAGCAAATGTCAGATTTTTCGACTTTTTCCCATGAGACAAAGGCAGCATTTACTAAACTTTCAAGGTAAGTACGTAGGTATTTAATTAAAGTCGCTCTGGAGATTACCAAACTTTCAAACACACTCTTAATTAAACTGTCAAACACTCTTAATTGAACACTTTCAAACAAACTCTTTATTGAACTGTCACACTCTTTATTGAACTTTAATACGCACTCTTTATTGAACTGTCGAACACACTCTTAATTGAACTTTCAAACACGCTCTTAATTGAACTTTCATACACACTCTTTATTAAACTGTCGAACACACTCTTTATTAAACTGTCGAACACACTCTTAATTGAACTTTCAAACACGCTCTTAATTGAACTTACATACACACTCTTTATTGAACTGTCGAACACACTCTTCATTAAACTTTCAAACACAGTGTTAACCCTTGTGGTGGTTATCTCAATGGAGGTATCTCGTCATAAGCAAACCTGACCCGATCTTGATGAACGAGATATCTCGTCATTAAAAGAAAATTGACCAGATCTTGATCTCGTTATCATAAAAAGGTCGGCAATATCTTGATGACGAGATAACTCGTCATAATCAAAATTGGTCAGATCATGATGGACGATATAAATTGTCGAAACTACTTGGAGGATCATTCTTAAAATTTCATTCTCTCTAAGCTCAAGTCTTCGTAGAGGATATATGTGTACTATCTTGTATAGATATATTAGGAAAAAGAATAGAATTCTTGTTTCATGCAAATAATACATATGTTACGAAATCTTTAAACAGAGCATTAGGCTCTAGTCCCAATTATTTCATGGCATGTGGTGAAGCATGGGGGTTAGGATTTAGGATAATCATATATGACCAATAAGATATAATGCTTTTAAGTTTGTGTTTGGGACTAAATGATATAAGTTGGTTGATTGCGTTTGAGGGAGCAAGGGTCATATTTGGCCAAGCTACCCAAACACTAGATAGAAGACGTCATGTAATAGACATGCACACACAAGGAAAGTTTTATTGATACAGATGAGAGGTAGGAATTTTAATTAACGCAATGGGCTATTGGCAACGGTCCGGAATCAACCCCCGAAGCGAAAGACCGAGGACAACACCACGTAATTTTGAACTACGGTCAGATGACGAGGTTACACCTGAGCTGGCACCCCACTCTCCAAACTTCCACACACGCCAACGTGAGGACAATCGAGGTCACGACAGATTTAACGTGCAGCAACCCCTTTCTACACGACGGTCTTCGGTTGGATTCGAACTCGCAACCCTCCGGTTGCTAATTCCGTTACTCTTCCAACTGGGCTACCACGGCCCAATTATACATGAAATAAATCGTTTCTTTTATAGAAAATTGTATAAAACTGCAAGTAAAACAAAAAAATCGTAGATAAACCTTACAAAATAATACTAAATACGGTAGAATATTTTTGAAGGCAGATTGATTGTTTGAATTTTTATGTCACAAGAGCCCGGTTAGGAAAAGCTGCACAAAACTATCGGTAATTTTGAATAAATTTTATGATTTATCCATCAATTTAAAACTAATAATTAAAATTTGACGAAGATAAAATAGCATAAAAACACATTTCAAAAACACATTTGCAACCTGCGAGTTGTTCGTGGCGCAGGTTCGATTCCTGTCAGGTAAGATACCTCCCTGGGTGTATTTCTTTCTTGTGTTAGTAAACTTCCCTTGTGAATGTATGTCCATTACTTGAAGTTGTTTGGCGCAGCATGGCCAAATGTAGTACCATGCGCTATAAAAGCAAAAGCCAACCAATCAACTGTACATTAGTTTTATAGTCCGCAATATTAATCCGTAGGGACAGCAGTTCTCTTTCTCTCTCTCTCTCTCTCACAAACACACACACTGAAGTTCCTATTCAATCATTCACTGGAAGGAAAATATTGATAATAAAGCCTGAGAGTTTGATTATTCCTATCTATATATACTAGCTGAATGACCTAGCGTTGCTAGGGTTGAATTGCTTAAATTCATCGTAATATTACTCAATATTATTCCTATGGTATGGTATTTGGTATTTTTAATGAACGTCACACTGGAGCAACAGAACGGGCTATATTATTCCTATGGAGATTTCGAATTGTTTTTACCCCCCTGCAGATCCAGGACAAATCGAACGGGGTTAATATATAGCTTATGTGTCCCGCAGAATTCTACAGGATGAATGTACCAAATTTTAGTGTGAATTGGTCTGATATTGATCGTATAAATACGCATGTTATTTCTATGAGGATTTCGAATTCTCTTTAGCCCCCTGCACCATACCGACTTTAAAAAAGAGCACTTTCTATAAAAATAATCTTATGTTATAAAAATTTACATTCCAATAATAAAGCTACAGTTTAAGAATTTACAGACGAGATACATAAACGATATGATACTGAGCGATTTTCAGCGCAATGGCACCCATCTGCAATTGCTCCATACTAAGATTCTAAAAAACCCTCCAATGTCATCTTGAGAGGCGATTCCTGTAGATGTTAACTCTGACGTCATCTGCACAGCCACAGTGGGAGAGAAGGCCCCCTAGCAAGTGCTCTGTCCAGGATGATGGGACGTTACACCCCTCTGCACACCCAAGACAAATAGAATGGGGGTTAATATGTAGCCTACGTTACCCGCAGGGTTCCAAAGTATAAGTGTACCAAATTTGGTGTGGATTGGTCAAGCGGTGTAGATTTGTATAGAGAACAGACAGACAGACGCCAACTCTATCTATAGATATAAAGCAGAGTTGGTATCTGTCTGTCTATCTTTAACCTAGGTATGAAGAGGGGCTAAAAACAATTCAAAATTGCCGTAGGAATAACATTGAGCATAAAACGATTGCGGTACGCTGCTCTGTTTTACCAGTATTGATCGAAAATGAAATTTTTTTCCAATAAAATTGTTTTACCAGTATTGCTCGAAAAACATTTTTTCCAAAACATTATAATAGCCCGTTGCGTTGCTCCTGTGCGACGTTAATTAAATACCTACCTACTTACCAAAACATTATATTTAAACAATTTAAAATTCTAATTATGTTTGAACCGATTTTTTATTTCTTTCCATAATATAAATAATTTATGAATACTTGATTGATGAAAAATGGATATTTAAAATACTTAATTTTACACAACTTACATTTTGTAATGTTACACGAAAAGCCCAAACGAAAAACTCCTTGATCATAAAAGCGTAATTTTGCAAATCGGTATCTGGCAACTTCAGAATTAATGCTTTATTTTATAAATTAGATTTAGAATTCCGAGTTTGTATTTGAGGTAAGACAGCGAAATGTTGTGGTCATATTTGAGCATTTCCTAGTTTTGTAAATTTGTGTTCTGTTTGTAAATAATTCATTGTCTATCAATATTTTTTTAAACGTCTTTTTTCGAATTTCTCTTTCAGAATATACTCAAGAAGTCGAAATTCGACACGCTTGCTCGTATCTTTCGTTTTTCAGAATTCTGCATTTTTTCAATGATCGGAATTTGGTTTCCGTTTGTATTTATGTGTTCCAGTATTTTATATATTGCAGATATATTATTTAGGAGTCGAATTTTAATGAGAATTATTTTACTTTCTGCAAAATATCACTAAACATGGGTAATTTCTTGGCGGTATATGTATATTTAGACCAACTTTCCTTCAGTCTTTGGTTGAATACGTAATGGTATGTAGAATTCTTTTTCATAAAAAATAAATAAAATATACAAAACAAACCTTTTTAAATAAGGTGTGCAATTTCTTATTTGACCGGTTAAAATAAAATAATTTAAAGATAAGATAGGATACATTAAATTAAAACGGGTAGCCATGCGTTGCAGTTCAAAGATATATATTCCTAATTCAACTACTGAAGTAGTCTCCTTAGAAAAAACTTTTTTAGTTTGTCTTACAGCAGAAGTGCGATGAATATGAAATGGATTATATGGATGGATATATCATGTATACATATTTGCGTCCGAAGTAAATTGTAGAAGCTATGGAAAAGTTAATGTTAAAAGGTTATTTTCTGTACAACTTAAATGACGTTTGCATTTTTCTATGAAAGAAAAGTGATTAGTCTAATCACTTTTCTATCAACCCGAGCAACGCCGGGTAATTCTGCTAGTATAAAATAAATACATTAAATTCAATATCATAAATATAAAAAGGCAAGATATAAAGCACACAGGAACATCGAATATGAGATTTGCAGACAAACATTTCAATGTATTTATCAGTAATTGGTTAACTATTTGGTAAAAATTTTATCTTTACTCAATTGATAAGGAGCAAATGTTTGCAGACTATTTGTTGAGAAAACTTTAAAATCAACTAAAGCTAAGATAAAGTAGATTTTTAAATTGTTATTACCAATTACTTATTATTGTGTGTGTGATTAATTAGCATTTCAGTATAAATCACTGATATGTATTCAGTAACACACAATCACACGTGTGTATTTAGAACGGATGTGTCCATTTAAGAGTAGGCCATAGACACAAAACATCTGTAAAGGACAATCAAGGATGCCTCTCTAATTTGTTTTTTGCCAATTATTTAAGACGTTTTTCTTTTGTCACACAAATTATTTTTCATTTAAGATTTAACACATCGAAAATTTTTGTTCAGGAAAAACTCGCCGTTCCAGTAAATAGCTGACGGTAATGGTAGTTGTAATTTATTAACGTCGCGCTGGAGCAACACAACGGGCTATTGGCTACGGTCCGGGATCAATCCCAAGGGAAAGTACCGAGGACAACACGTAGTTTTGAACCACGGTCAGATGACGAGTCAACACCTGAGCTGGCACCCCACACTCCAAACTTCCATACCACGCCAACGTGAGGACATTTGAAGCCACGACAGATTGAACATGCGCCAGCCCCCGTGTACACGACGGTCTTTGGTTGGATCGAGTATCAAACTACTCGCAACCCTCCGATTTCTAATCCGTTACTCTTCCGACCGGGCTACCGAGGTCCCAGTAAAAAGTTGAAGAGATGAGTGTGGCTGACCCACCTAACCCCTTTCTACTTATAATTATCCCTATTGTAGAAGCAAAGGACCGTAGAGTGACAAACCAAATCAAACCTAGCAAAACTCCTCAGCCTTCTGAAAGCGAGACGAAATTTGCGATGTAGTGTAACATTGCTTTTATCCAATAACACACATAATGACTAAATAACCACATCTATTGTTTGAAAGAATCCTAGCAAAGATTCTGATCAAGAAAGTCAAAACTGATTAGAAGTCATGCAAGGAAAACTGCAGGATGCAGAACTTCGATAAGAGCTTCGATTCTTATGGCGATTCGTTTTCTCTTTCTAATCTCTGGGTGCCATGGTAGCCCGGTTGGAAGAAAAAGGGATTAGCAATCGGAGGGTTGCGAGTTCGAAACTCGGTCTAACCAAAGACCCGTCGTATACACTGAGGCTAGTGCACGTTAAATCTCACATGGCCTCAAATGCCCTCACGTTGGCGTGGTATGGAGGTTTGGAGAGTGGGGTGCCAGCTCAGGTGTTGACCTCGTCATCTGACCGTGGTTCAAAATCACGTAGTGTTGTCCTCGATCTTTCCCTTTGGGATTGATCCCGGACAGTCGCCAATTGCCCATTGTGTTGCTCCAGTGCGATGTTAATTAATTACCATTACCATTTCTGGTCTCTAATTGTTCTATAAAAGTTAATTTAATCACATCTGAACTTCTTAGACATTTATATGATTTTTAGAGCAAAAAAAGCACGTTTGGACCTTTTAATTTATATCCATGCAAAATTTAGGATCAGAGCCTTTTTTCTTTTGAGGAAAATTTCTCTTTAAAGCTGATATTTTGACCAAGTAGATGTAGCCAAAATGGGTTGATATGCTTTTTGACTGGCTGCACTGTACAGCACATTGACACATACTCTTTATTCACGCTTCTAAATTTGAAGTGTCAACATAAAAGTATCGTCACAATCAGAATAATGGTCTGCTGCAAATAAATGCACGTCTCATTTGTACAACGGCCCATTTTAATTTATAATTTGACGTTATTTTCACAATATTTCAACTGTCAGCACTTTCTGTGATTAAAAGATTCAATTTTGTTGCATACCTGTCTTCTAGTCAGGTATGCCCCAAAATATCAGGGTCGGGGATTTAAGACACTTACGTGTCCTCCATAGGAGAGATGAAAATTAAAATATTACCAATTAATAAATATTTTTTATTTACGAAACACCAATACCTGGTGTCCCAACTCCCTTGAGGTGCAATATTTTGATGGTTAGGGCCCAGTCTCCTAAACCGTGAGGAATAAATGTGAATTCCGGAATACGCAATTAAGAAGACTATTGCATCAGCCATGTGAAATACGGGATACGCAACCAGAGTGATTGTTGCATCATCTACTTAATCGAGACCTTAGAAACATCGTATTTCAAGTCAGCAGGTCAGCCATTGGATAAGAATAACCAATCCGGAGCCAGCCAGCGCTCTCGGCGAAAACACAAATGCAGGAGATGGGGAGCAGCTTGGGCCTCAATACTTTTATGGTTGGGGGATGGTCCCCTAAAACATGAAGTATAAATATTTCAAGTATACAGATAAGAACAAGGAGAAGGATACAGATAAATATTTCAAATATAGCTAGGGTAACCAAACATGCAGGATGGCTCGACTTCATTAGATTATTTGTGCTCATGTCAGGAGACAGGAAAGCCAAGTCTTAGGGGAACTAGCAATTTGGACCTCAATACTTTTATGGTTGGGTCATGGTCCCCTAAACATGAAGTATAAATATTTCAAATATACAGATAAGGATACAGATAAATATTTCAAATATACAGTTAGGATAACCAAACATGCAAGATGACTCGACTTCATTCGTTACATCATTTGTGCGCAATGTCAGAGGCCAGGGAAGCCAAGTCCTAGCGTCCCAAACAACTTTTACGATTGAGGCCCGGGTCCCTAAAACATGAATGATAAACACAACAATTATACAGATAATATAGGTAGCCAAATATCCAGGATGGCTCGGCCTCAATTATTATATCATTTGACAGCGATGCCAGGAGACAGGGACACCAATTCCAAGGGGCCCGAGTACCCCAATATTTTTATGGTTGGGGCCCGGACCCTTTTCTAAATAGTATAACCGATTTTACGACAATATTAACAATGCTCTGTTTTTAAAATAGAGTTACGAAAACAACAGCGGCCAAATTCTCTGAAAAAATACCTAAGGAGCCAAACGAAACACTACAGTCATTGCCAACATGTGACGCCATTGTTATTAACTCGCCGAAAAGACCACGAGCTCTTCTGCATAAACAGTTTAACTCCTTCCCACATCGACAAGAGTCGGTGTGGTGTGTTTCGTTTGGACCTGAAGTATGTGACTTCAATTCCATAAATTAATTCTCCTTTAAATAACATCTCTCAAATTTTGGTCACCAATAACTGGGGCAATGGTGGATCTTTAATTATATCACTGCTTTTAAAGTAAATTCTTATTTTAACTTCATAAATTTGTCTTAAATTTTAACTTTCACTGTCGCTTTTATATTACATGTTAATACTCTTCTTGTAAGAGTAAACAGCAGTACAGGGGATAAGTCTCCGAGTTGGACCGAGCTCTTCTGCATAAACACAATTATTACCTATACTCTCACTATTTTTATATTAAATGTGCCAATGCTCGTCTTACAGAGGTAAATAGTAGTATAGGGGATAAGTTCCCAAGACAGAATCGATCACCAAAACTTAAGTAGTCGCGGTCAGTAGATGGGAGGGTCACCTTTTGACCACGTTGCGATTAGGCGAGTGCCTTTTGGTTTGGTGCTAACTGATTTTTATGCTCATTACACCCCAAGATCTATATCTTAAATCTTAATTTAAAATTCTCTCTCCCTTATGCGAATTTCTTCGATTAAATTTCCCTCTCTTCCTGACGTGGAGATGATCTGCTCTGCAGCCGGTGCTCCGAAAGCGACATGTCCTGTCCTATCCTAATTCCGAAAACACATGGCGCAATTGAGGCCTTCGAAATAGTTCCTCCTAGAGAGGCGCCCCCTGCATGGGTTCAACGTATCCCCTCTTTTTCGGCCTCCCGGATATTTTAATGTTTAACAGATCGCCCGGGGGATTAGGAATCCTATTACCACGGCCCGAGTTTTTATTTATGATCCCACCTTTTTGCCCTTTCAGGGGCTCTGTTGTGGCGATGTCTGCCGATGAACGGATCGATTTTCGTATCAGAGGAGAAAGCTGTGACCGCATTAGGAAGTCGAGATTGGAAAGCTTCGCTCCGTCTGGAACAGGATCGAGCTCGGTTGACCCACTTGTCGGGCGACCCGGGCCCACCTTTGACTTTGATTATTTTGGCTGCCTTTCAAAGAGGTCCGAGGAGCGGAGAAAGTGCTCCAGTGTTCGTCGGGAGAGGCGAAAAACTGGAACTAGTTCTCCTTTCCACATTAACCCAGTTAGGAAAATAAATATTTTATTTACGATGTGGAGGAAAGGTTTAAGGTTCAAGGACGGCTTTCAGTTAATATTAGTTGCACATGAAAAAGCACGTGTGTTTGCGTGATAAATGATTGAGTTTTATTTCGTTGGATTCACCCTGAAGTTATTTACTGAGTGCTGCTGAGGTAAACTGGACGTGGCCAGTCTCAAAGAGAGATATCTAAGGTTGTGTGAATCATTTTGGGATGAACGGTTGTTACAGCTGAGTATAAAAAAATCTAATGCTTTATCCTGCAAGTGGTTTCGACGAGATATCTCGTCCATCAATCTGAACAATTTTGCTGATGACGAGATGCCTCGTCCATCAATCTGCCCAATTTTGCTAATGACGAGATGCCTCGTCCATCAATCTGACCAATTTTGCCGATGACGAGATGCCTCGTCCATTAATCTGACCAATTTTGCTGATGACGAGATGCCTCGTCCATCAATCTGGCGAATTGCTGATGCCTCGTCATCAAGATATTGCCGATTTTTTGATGATGACGAGATCAAAACCTGGTCAGTTTTGCTAATGACGACGTACCTCGTCGACACAACCACCGGGAGGGTTAATAACGCTAAGTAACAATATGATCACTTATCCAACTTTTGAGGCCCTCAAGAGCACATCATCTCCTTTAGGTGTGTACGAGCTTCACTGACCCGAGGTACTCTAGTGATCTTTTCCTTTGTTTTATGTTTGGAGCAGCTTGTCCAAATATGTCCCTTGCTCCATAAAACCCCACACCAACCCAACTATTGCGTCGTTTAACTGCTTCTCTAGCTTTAGGCGTTATCAGATGCTTATATACGCAGCGTTTTGAAAACAGTTAACTTTAAGACCAAACTTGATTGGCTAGTTGTTTAAATTGAGTTTTATAGTGGAAGGGAGATACATTATTTATTTATTCATACTGCCAAACAGATTACTCCACACGACAGCGAAAGAAGACCCAAAGCACAGAACATACAACTTAAATTACATCGCATGAGTACAAAACATAGAACAAAGCTGACACTAAACACAATCGGAATGACGATCGAAACACAATCACAGTGATAAAAGTCAAAAATCAATTTTCAAACGATAAAATTATAAAATTTCTGGAATGTATGAAATCGACGAAGAAAATATCAAGGGTTGGGGTAAACTATTGTTCGTTCTGACACATTGGGCTATTGTTAGATTTTTCAAATAATTTTTCAGGTGTTCGCATCATCTGACTGTGGTTCAAAATTACTAGGCGTTATCCTTGGATCTTTCCATTCAGTATTGATCCCGCACCGTCGCCAATAGACAGTTGTGTTGCTCCAGTGCGACGTTAATTAACTACCTGCCTACCTTTCAAATAATTTTGCTGAAAAAAGTTTCCTGAAAGATAAATTTTTTCGACTATTATAAGAGGGTACACACGAATATCCAATAGCCCGTTGTGCTGCTCCAGTGTGACGTTAATTGAAATACACACACACACGAATATTTATCTTACTGAGTAGAGACAGGCGCACTTTATTTTATTATGAAACAATTATAAAAAAATTAAACACAAAAACAGTTCTGCATTCTGGAGAGTAATTTTTTTATTTTTAAAGAAATATGCCTTAGAAATTTATTTTGAAATTTGCAATATTATAACAGATTTTTGAGAGGTTCTGACTACGCAGACGTACTCTAAAATTGATCTCACAAAAGAATTCAAAAGGCAAATAAGTAGTATAAAGTGAAATATAGACTGAGCATTACTATTGAAAGGAGCTTCACAAAGTGCGACCAACATGTCGACCAGTAGTCACGTGACCGCTCGGTGAAAAATGGACTTGGTTGGCCCATTTGGTACCTTACCACCTCGTTTTGAAATATAACCTCACATGACAGGGTAGGTGTGTGAATGCGCATTTCTATAATTTTGACAAAAGTGGTGAAATCGCCAAAGCCTACTACTCTCAGATGATGAATCAGTGAACCAATCTGATGATGAATCAATGGATCGGCGTCATCTCCCGCTCTGTGGACCAATCATATGATAAATGTTAGGTTCCACCCAGCAGATGAAAGTAATCTAAGGGCACGTTACTACTAGTTTTGGTCATATGATCCTAGGAACATAAAAATATTACCATTTCTAACCTTTATATTTCCTCAATGGGCCAAATATGGCTCTTGCGTCATAAAACCTAAGCAGCCAACTTGGTTTAAGGTGATATTTTTGGCATCAACTTTGACATAGTTGCCTCTCGTAGAGTGAAGTTTTCATTCAAAACTTAAACGTAAACAATATTAATATCGCTGGTTACTTCAAGTTGCACTTGTGCAATGTTTTCCGAATGAGTTACTCTGTAAGTTTAATAACAAAAATCTTGACATTGACGCACGCGTTACCCGTGGACGTATAAAAACAATTTCAATCTCAATAAAAATCAAGCTCGTGTGGCCAATTAAACTTCTCAACATCAGCCCTCAAGTAATGTCCGATATATCTTTACATCTGTTGAATAATGTCAATAAGAATACTTCTAAAAATAAATTGCGTGTATCTGTCGATCTTATCTTAATATGGTGAAAAAATGTTTAGCTAAACAGCTTGCAATCTCTTGAGGCACAATAACCCCATCAGTACGCTCATTAAGAAAGAGGTTCGCGTGCATTTGAAATTGCGTAAGTGTCAAAAAGTGAAAAACACTGCGATTTCAGGAATTTGGATCGTAGTCTCCGAAATGAGATATGCTTTGCTTTGTTCGTCGAAATAGAGGTTAGAATCGATCGTTTGTTATACTCCGACGAGATAGGAGTTGACCTTGAGTCAGTCGATTTTTGAATGGGTGTGAAAGGTCGTTAGGAGGGTTGGCATTTGTAAAAACATCAATGGCGATCGTTGTAAGTGGTCCCCCGCCAACTCATTATCACTGCTATCGCTTATGGCACCGAACTATAAAATTTGACTTCGAATCCGCGCTAAAGACGCCAATTGTGGGAGCTCTTTGTTGACGTTCCAACCTATCACCCCTTATGGTGGTGCACGGAAAATCTATCGTGGCCCCAAATGTCCTGTCACGTTGGCGTGTCACGTTGGCGTGGTGTGTAAGTTTGTAGAGTGTGGTGCCAGCACAGGTGTTGACTTCATCACCTGACCGTGGTTAAAAATTATGAGGTGTCCCTTCGGAATTGATTCCTGAACGTCGCCGATAGCCCATTGTGTTGCTCCCGTGCAATAAAAATTTCAAAGAATATATTCCGAATAGAAATATGATAGTTGGTTGATCAACATCTATTAGATTAACGGTCAAAGGTGGCTAAAACAGCGATGAACACCATTTTATGGTAACACCGATATGTATCATGACAGAGCATTTGGATAGCCGAAGTAGTCTTCAGGTTTCATGGTTTGTTTGTTTTTAATCTGAAAATCCCTCTCATATAATGCTGCAGAATTTCAACTTTCTTCCTGATAGTTTTTCACAATAAATTGTTAACAACAATAAATTGAATATTCGTTACTATTAACCATTTTGTACAACAAAAAGGACTAAGTTCTACTTGGAGGAAAGCTGAAATCTTGAAACGGTGAATATGCGTTTAGCGAATAAGGTGGAAGAACTACAAACTAATTATTTTTCTATCGCAAGAGCTTTTTTTTACTGGTTGAGTTATATCGAGATTCTAATTTCTTTGCATATTTTACCCAACATCTGTATGAAGAATGACAAATTGAACTAGCTTTTAAAGTTTAACACCCTGAGCGTCGTGAGATTTACGAGTAGTGTTGCTTTTACCCCTTAACACAAGGACTAAATAACATCTTTCTAATGAATCCATGGATTTTTTCAACGTTTAGCTAGATTCTACTGATCCTTTCCTTGGAATTGAGTCCGTTAGAAAGATTTTATTCCTCTTTTTTTAGAAAGGAATCTCTTGAACAGATTCTATTTGCCATTTCTTTGGAATATAATAATTTGCAACGGTTTTATTGGTTCTTTCCTTGGAATGGAATTCTCCATAATGATTCTATTGGTTCATTCTATAGAATAGAATTCTTTGGAAAGATTTC
Source organism: Meta bourneti (assembly GCA_933210815.1). Lineage (NCBI taxonomy): Eukaryota > Metazoa > Arthropoda > Arachnida > Araneae > Tetragnathidae > Meta > Meta bourneti. The sequence continues at coordinate 77,937,400 of OW119933.1, read as the reverse complement.
ATCGCTCCTTTCTTTAGAACAGAATCCCTTGAAAAGATCCTGTTTGTCGTATTCCATGGAATAGAATTCTTTGGAACGATTTTATTGGTTCTTTCATTGGAATAAAATTCTCCATAATGATTCTATTGATCCATTCTATAGAATAGAATCCTTTGGAAAGATTTCATCGCTCCTTTCTTTAGAACAGAATCCCTTGAAAAGATCCTGTTTGTCGTATTCCATGGAATAGAATCCATTGGAACGATTTTATTGGTTCTTTCCTTGAAATAGAATTCTCCATTCTCCATAATAATTCTACTGGTCCATTCTATGGAATAGAATCCTTTGGAAAGATTTCATCGCTCCTTTCTTTAGAGCATAACCCCTTGAAAAGATTCTGTTTGTCATATCCATGGAATATAATCCTTTGCACAACGATTTTATTGGTCATTTCCTTGGAATAGAATTCTCCATAATGATTCTATGGCCCATTCTGTAGAATAGAATCCTTCAGAAAGATTTTATTGCTCCTTTCCTTATAATAGAATTCCTTGAAAATATTCTGTTTGTCATTTCCTTGGAATAGAATTCTTCATAACGAATCCATTGGCCCATTCTGTAGATTAGAATCCGTTGGAAAGATTCTGTCTGCCAAGAAGGTCAAAACAGGTTAGAAGTCATGCTCGGAAGTCTGCAGGTTACAAGGTGGAATTATGGGAGTGAACCCCTCATAGAGGAATAAGCACTTTGAAAGGGCCAAGCATTTCATTAATCACGTCTTATGCCAATAGCAATGATTTTCATTGAAGGTTAAAAGTTGTAAACATGCTTTTAAAATTAAAATATTACTTAAAAATGCTGGTAGGTAGGTATTTTATTTAACGTCGCACTGGAGGAACACAATGGGCTATTGGCGACGGTTCGGGATCAAACCCGAAGGGAAAGAACCGAGGACAACACCACGTAGTTTTGAACCACGGTCGGATGACCAGGCCACACCTGAGCTGGCACCCCTCTCCAAACTTCCACACCACGGAGGACATTAGAGGCCACGATAGATTTAACGTGCACCAGTTGCTAATCCGTTACTCTTCCAACCGGGCAACCGCGGCTCTACAAATGCCGGACATAAGCTCTCATGCCATTAGCTCACGAGCTCTCCAATATTTTTGTGAACGACACAACTGAAACCTCTAAGCTTTCAGCCTCATAGGTTATCCAGAGTCATATAAATTAGGGATTGGAAAATCTACAACTTCAATTCGTGAAAGGTGAGCTTGTAAGCAATCGTGCTCGGTCAGCAGTCTGAAACAAGCAACAGGTGTTTTACGTGGAGCATAGGGGATAACAGAAATCTTTTCATTGGCGTTCTTATCTCTAGAACGACCCCAAGCACTGTTTTCAAAATTTCAATAATTAGCGCGCCTACTCAGAATGTTTCCAAGGGCCACGGTAGCCCAGTTGGGTTGGAAAACAGCGGATTAGCAACCGGAGGGTTGCGAGTTCGAAACTAGATCCAACCAAAGACCGTCGTGTAAGTGGGGGCTGGTGCACGTTAAATCTGTCGTGGCCTCACATGTCTTTTGGCGTGGAATTTGGAGACTGAGATGCAAGCTTAGGTGTTGACCTCGTCATCTGACTGCGGTTCAAAATTACGAGGAGAGTTTAAAACCGATCTATATACTTTTTCAGAATTAGTGGACACTACCAACTATAAGTTGTTATATCTGTTTACCTCTGTAGAAAAGGCCCAATGTCTATTTTGCAAGTTTTTGGTGTCAGCTGTGTGATTAAGTAATTCTCATTTCCTTAATTTTTAATACAGCGTACAAAAAATGCTTTCCAATGTTTTAATAGGGTTGGAAGAGTAACGGATTAGTAACCGGAGGGTGGCGAGTTCGAATCCAAACAAAACACCGTCGTGTACAAAGGGGCTGCACGTTAAATCTGTCGTGGCCTCAAATGTCCTCACGTTGGCGTGGTGTGGAAGTTTGGAGAGTGGTCTGCCAGCTCAGGTGTTGCCTCGTCATCTGACCGTGGTTCAAAATTACGTGGCGTTGTCCTCGATCTTTCCCTTTGGTTTGATCCCGGACCGCCACCAATAGCCCGTTGTGTTGCTCCAGTGTGACGTTAATTAAAATACCTACATACCAATGTTTTAATTCATTCATAATGTGTTGACAGGCGGACGTTGGCATTTTTTGCGTTTTAACTTTCATTGCATTGATGTGATTCGTGAACGTAAATCAAAATCAGCAAGTTTGGACATAGGCCCCTTTCTGCCAAGGTACATATATAATCTGTCCCCTTCTTACAAATACCCGCGGGTATTTCAAATTGTCAATGGTGTTCGGTGATCTCTACTTTACACTGCGGCGGTTTTTCTTGAATTAAGTCCTTTTATTCGGCTTAGATTAAGCCTTATATGTGTACCTTGGTAGAAAAAGATCCAATGTTAATTTTTCAAGTTTTGGTACCAACTGATTTAGTAACTTTTATTTCTTTAACTTTTAACACAACGTACAAAAATTCATAATGTATTGACAGGAGGGCATTGGTTAACTTTCATTGTATTGAAGTGATTCGTGAACGTAACTCAAAATCAGCGGATTCGGATATGGGTACTTTCTACCAAGGTACAGAAATAATCTGTCCTTGCACGTACCTGCTGCTGTTCAAACGGCACTCGTGCGCCGCGGTGATCTCTGCTATGCACTGTGGTGGGGTGAAATCGATTTTTTTTTTCTCTTGAATTGAGTTGTTTTCGTCAGCTTGAGTCAAGGTGGGTCAGGAGGTAACGGAGGAGCTAGGTAAGTGGAATGCGCCTTTTTTACACCTCCCCTTGTGGTTGCTCTAAACCTTTTGGGTGAGTCGGGGAGGGTATGTCATGAGCGCAGGTAGACTGGAATGGACATATCACTTGCGGAGCTCCCGTTGTTAGCAACTCATCCTATCATCATAACGAAGGAAAAAGTCAGAAAATTAGTATACATAAACGAAAAATTTTTCAATAAAATGTAGGTGGAATGGGCATGATAGATTAATTGATCAGTGGAGCCAAAATTTTATATCACACCCTCAGGTGGTTACGACGAGATATCTCGTCCATCAAGATCTGACCAATTTTGCTAACGACGAGATATCCCGTCACCAAGATATTGCCAACATGTCGGACATGTCAGAACTGGTTCTGAGTGTAGCAAATGCCTGCGAGTTAAATGTGTTGCCTATACGCAGTTGAAAGCCGATATTCCTCTGATCCACGTTTTCGATCTTTTTTTACCATCTCAGTTTTGCCTTCTCGTGTGGGATGGTATTCAAACTATCTCATAGCTCGAATGTTCTCACCAGATGCTTGAAATTCTTCTGGTTATCGGGAGTGGTTTTGCAACGAAGAGGACCTATTTATCTATTCTGAGTCAATTCTCAGCCCTCCAAGTGATTTCTTTGAGATATCTCGTCCATCAAGATCTGACGGATTGTGCTGTTGACGAGATACCTCGTCATCAAGATAGTACCAATTTTTTGATGATGAATCACGATCTGATCAGTTTTCTTCCTTTCGTTCCTAAACGAAGAGATCTTATGACGAGATATCTCGTCCTGGTCAATTTTGCCAACAACTAGTTACGCGGCGAAACAACCACCTGGAGGGTTAAGTAAAGAATATTTCTGTCCCAGTCCTCAGGCTTCCTCCCCGATTCCCCACTTAAACCATAGGTTTAACCTCTAATTTACACAGAGACACTGAAGCAAGCTACCTTTGAGCTCAAAATTCTAAAGAAAGTTTGAGACTTTCTCTTGCTTGCAAATCGGAAATTCACTGGGGGTCAAGTATAAAAGAGTGACTTAGTCGAATGTGCAATATAACGAGATTTACTATACTGCCCTAATTCCCTGATAAATTTAGATTTTATATAGGCAAGTCCCAATTCTAAAGAAAGTTTGAGATTTTCTCTTGCTTTACAATTCAGAAATTCGCTGGGGGTCAAGTATAAAAAAACGACCTAGGCGAATGAGCGATGTAACGAGAGTTACTGTACTGTTCCTAATTCTTTGATAGATGTAGATTTTATGACGAGATCAAAATCTGATGAGTTTTCTTCTAATAACGAGATATCTCGTCCATCAAGATTTGGTCAGTTTTGCTGAGACGAGATACCTCGTTGAGACAACCACCAGAGGGTTAACTTTGGAAGTCGAATGGGCGGGATGTTGATCCCCAGGGCAGCTGATACCCCTGCATATTAGTAAATACCCCTGCTTATAGCAAGTTAAAATTAAAATATTAGAGATGGGGTTCGAGGATAGAAATTAGATAGAATTATTAAAATAACCATTTACGCAAACCGTCGTATTTAAAAATTGGTTAACATTTTTCCAGTTTGTAAAATGAATTATCTTCTAAAAACATTGATTCAGGTATTAAACTATAATCATTGTTATATTGAAGTCAAAAGTGGGCTTTAACGTCAGTCATCCTTGAAAAAAAATGAAAAAGATGCAAACTGCAAAAATTAATCAGGTTTACATCCTGCTCAATTTTTTGAATGCATATTTCTTAATAATAGGTCAAACCATGCTTTAAAATCTCAGAACATGAATAAAAAATTTCAAAAGAATTTAATTGATGCTTTCGGAGATATTGCGTTTTGCGGAGAGTAACGCTTAGAGAAAAATGCATTTCGAAAAAATCTAAAAACAGTCTAAACCCCCATGTCAAATATAGACGTCAATACTTTTAAAAAATTTTATACCTCCAGTTCTAATGGTCATAAAAGTAAAATCCGAAGTGATTTGAAGAGCTAAAGAGTTGTATTATAATATGTAACATTTGAAAAATGTGAAATTTGGGTGAAAAATGGCATTTTAAGGGTATACAGATATCTTAGTAGAAGTTCATTTGTGATATAATTAATGGTCCAGTCGAGTCCTATACCAAGTTACAGGTGACCGAACGAGGTCCTATATTTGGACGTATAAATTAAGCTGCAGGAGATAAATTAAAGGTAGGTAGGTATTATTTTAATTAAAGTCGCACTGGAGCAACACAACGCGTAATTGGCGACGGTCCGGGATCAATCCCCCAAGGGAAATATACGACGACAACACCATGTAATTTTGAACCATGGTCAGATGACGAGATAAATTAAAGGAATTGAAGTCAGAGAGTAGACTTCAAGATCCAAACGGAACACTCCACAATGGCATTTCGGCTGCTTGGGAAAGCTTCAAACCGTTGATTCAGAATAGCTCGAGGTCTTTTCTGCGAATGGGTGGGTATGTAAGTGGTAGTCAAGTACAGTAATTTGCAGAAAGAAAATTACTAAACAGATGATTTATCCTAAAGCTTCCACGGTGGGGAAACGGAGGCCCTGTAGGTAACTTTCCCTCTGGATCACTGACCGAAAGAAGTAAAAGTGGGGGGTTAAAAACCTCCGGTCTGAGCGGATAGATAGCGGTATCAAATAATTATGTGTGTAGAAATAACACGCAATGTAATTTTTCTTAAGTGTCCAAATTGACCAAGTTGCAGGAAACTCTCCCTCTGGATCATCGCCCCGAAGAATTCCAATGGTTTGGTTTTGAAATCCTCCAGACATTGCCCTCTGCGAGCAAAAAACGTTTCCTGAAGTTCCAACTCGCTTTATCACAATGTGACCTCCTTTAGGTCGTATCGAAATTATAACACCGAGCTAACGGCTGGGCGCTAACGGTAACGCTATTGCGAAATTACCAGTTTCAAAGTCGAGGGATTGCACCATTGCCGGAATTTAAAAACCAGTTAAGTGAGAAAAAACTTCCCGGAGAGCGGAACAAGCGAAAGTCTAAAAACTTTCGATAGGCGTTATCTTTTCCCAAGAGGACACCTTAGGGATTTATTATAGGTTGCGGCCCAGTTCACTGGCCCTCTTGCCCAATGTTGTATAATTTTTATAAGCGCTCTTCCTTCCTTGTAGTATTTTTTTAAGTACGAGCAAATTGGTTATTTCCTTGTTTCGAAAGTTAAAAAAGTTCATTTAGGAGGGTTTGGAAACAAACGGAAACACACTTTGGGCGGCGATTGCGCAGACTCCAGAACGTTCTCCAAACTGTTGCAGTGCCGATGGAGACAAGGGTTATGGAATATAAATTAAGTTGTGCGGTTAAAATTTCAGAGCTTAGCCCTCTGAGGGGTTCACACGATTAATTCCACCTTGTAACCTGCAGTCTTCCTCGCATGATTTCTAATCAATTTTGACCTTGACAAAAAGAATCTTTTAAAGGTTTTTTATTCCAAGAGTATAATAGAGTTTTTCCAAAGAATGTTATTCCAAGGAAAGGAGCAATAGACTATTTCCAAAGGATTCTATTCTTACGAAAGTAGCGAAAGAATATTTGCAAAGGATTGTATTGTGAGGAAAGGAGCAGTCGAATGTATCCTAGATTTTATTCAACACAATCTTTCTAAAGGATTCTATTATAAGGAAAGGAGCAATATAATCTTTCCAAAGGATTCTATTCCAAGAGAAGGACCAATAGTCCTTCCAAAGGATTCTATTCCAAGAGAAGGACCAATAGTCTTTCCAAAGGATTCTATTCCAAGAGAAGGACCAATAATCTTTCCAAAGGATTCTATTCCAAGGAAAGGGCAGATAGAATCTTTCTAAAGGTTGAAAAAACCCATGGATTCTTTAGTTAGTAATTGTGTATGTTGTGGGATAAAAGCAATACTACACTACTCGGAAATCTCACGATGATCAGAGGGTTAAAATTATGTTCTGTGACAATAACATGATTTTCAATTTGAAAATATGTTCATAAATTTTTTTAATGACAACCTATTCAGAATGTTTAATTTAATCCCAAAGGTATCCAAGGACTTCGATAGCGTAAAAAGTCCAGAACATTTTCCAAACCATTGCACTGCAGGTACAGATTAGGTTTATGGAATACAAATTTAGTTGTACGGTTAAAATTTCATACAGCTTAACTCTCTGTGGATTCACCCGCATATTTCACCTTGTAACCTGCGGTCTTCCCTGCATGACTTCTAACCAATTTCGACCTTGTGTGAATGTTCATTACTTGACATTGTCTTGTGTTTGGCGTAGCTCTACTAAATACGGCCCTTGCGCCATAAAAACCCAACCGACCATCAAACCTAAGACAAGCCACATTGGTCCAACACTACACTGCTCATTGTTAACGTAACAGTGCTCATAGTTGCAATTGCAGTGTGCTCATCGTTGACAGTGTGCTCATTGTTAACGTAACAGTGCTCATTATTGACATGAGTGCTCATTATTGACATGAGTGCTCATTATTGACATGAGTGCTTATTGTTGACATGAGTGCTCATTGTTGACATAAGTGCTCATTACTGACATCCCTTGCGAGACTAAATTGACTGAAATCGTTACCACCGAGATAACAAGGCCTGACCGCTGCCGTCATGGCGTCTCCCTAGTAGTCATACGTGCGATACGAACGACCACCGCCGTATTGGAATATTCAAAGCCTAATACAGTGAAATCTGTCTACAACGATACATAATATATTCTATATACGTCGAGACCACAGGAAAATATTGTTATACGTTATTGCAAATTATTATAGCAGTTTGTAAATATGGTTTTTCCCTAGTCAAAACTATGATAATCTCAGAATGAAACTTTTACACCCTCGCGTCTTTCTTCCTTATTTACTAACGATAACAGAGAGTGTGCGTAAATAGTAAAAGCAATAACTTATTAAAAAACCAGCCAAAATTATATCGTAAATTCAATTAAAAAATAGCGAAAAACTAGCTTATGACTTTTATTAACTAAAATACACACGTCAATCAAGCTTAATACCGCCCAATATCATAGTTTCTCAAATGTGACCATAAATCAAAAAGAAAAGAAAACCCTTTCTCAGTCTATAGAAATCTAATTAATGTTTTCTTCATCATTAAATCTGTAAAAATGGGAAATCAAAGCAATTGAAGCGATTATTATCATAGTTGGCTGAAGAATTTTTCATTGATATTTCATTTATAAAATTCAAACAATTTTCAATAATTTCCAAATTATTAACGTGACAGGGTGTTTTGATTTGATTGTTATCTAAACAGAAATTTCTTGGCCATATAAATGTTTCCATTTTCAGATTTGAATGTATTACAACAGTGTAATTTGTTGCAGGTCCTGGATTAAAACAAATTTTGAAAAAAGTAACTTTCGACTCCTCAATTAGTTTAAACCAATTTTGTTTATGGGGTAATGAATCCAGAATTTCTATTAAAATTTTGAAAAGAAATAGATTCATGATGAGCAATGAACTCAGATTTGCTTTCGTTGATAGCTCTCAATAAATTGAATTGATCAGTTTCACGAATTTTATCTTCCCTGCTTTTACGAACGGTGGGACAAGTTTTCGAGAGATATTTAGGGCAATTCGGAAATATACTTGGTATAGTACCAACTTTTAAACGGAGACGTTTCATGGAAAAGGTAGAACACTCACCAGTTTTTTTTTGTTGAATTTCGATACATTCCGGACGATATCATCGTTTTGAAAATGAAGTTCGCAGACTTAGCTGCGTTTTGATGGTGTAAAGTCGGCTCGTGGAATCGCCCTGAGCCATCTTTTTCTAATATTTTTATCCTCTGGAAAGGAGAGAACCGCCATATTTGGTGCATCACCATATCTATAATTTCCAGAGCAAGTAGGTACACAGCATCTAAAGGGCATTTTGGATAGCCTCGTGGTTAAGCCTAAAGAAATCGGTCTGGACACACGTTAAACGTGTTGTTTGACGAAAGCCTTTAACACCTTGACACTGTAATGTTCCACAAATGTTATATAACAATATTTAACTGCAGCTGCACTTGCTTTCCGGTAAAATAGTATAAAAAAACCCTAATTTCTTACGCTACATTAAAGGTAATCCACAAGTAGTCGGCCATGCGGCGATGTTTGTTATGACTACTAGTAAGCGAGTCACGTGATCGAAACGTCACAGCGGTCTGGCCTTGTTATCTCGGTGGTAACGCTGAAATACGCATATGTATCAAAGAAGCTTTCCGTGTGTATGTACATTCATTGCTTGACGTTGTCTTATGTTTGGCGTAGCTTGGCCAAATAGGGCTCTTACGCTATAAAAACTCACTGACCATCAAACCTAAGGCAAACCACATTGGTCTAACACTACACTGCTCATCGTTGATGCTGATGCAGCAGTAACCATTGTTGACGAGAGTGCTCATCGTTGACATGTGTGCTCATTTTTGACATGAGTGCTCATTTTTGACATGAGTGCTCATTTTTGACATAAGTGCTCATCGTTGACATCAGAGCTCATCGTTGACATTAGTGCTCATTGCTGACATCCCTGGGAAACAAAATTGGCTGAAATACTCCTACGCATCCTTGAAACTTTCCTTGTGTGTGTATGTTCATTACTTGACTCTGTCTTATCTTCGGCGCAGCTGTGCCAAATATGACTCCATAACAACCCAACCAACCGCCAAACCTATGACAATAGGCTCCAACAAGCGTTCATGCCGATGTTTTCAACACAGTAATGGAGTAGGCATGCGCATGTCGTATGTCTTATCGCGTGCTGTTTCAGGGCGTGGTCAGAGCTTATGCTCTTAACTTTAATCTCAATTGCAGCGTGTCATGGCTCCCCGACTTCGGGGGTCCGAAATTCTTTTGGAAATAAGAACTGACCGTTGCTATCTAAAGCTTCCCGAGCGGATGTGTCTAGGGGGTTCCGGTCAGATGGGGGTAAGGTGAGCCCACCGGCCCCTTTGAGGCAAATGTTCCTCTTCCATAAGGAATAATAAGGGTGCTGACTTGAATTTCTGACCCACTGCCGAGAGACCTGAAGCTTTGGTTGAGAACGGAAGTAATTTAATACCTTCCCACACGCGCCAAAACATCGATGTTGTTTAGCGTTTGAATTCTGAAATCTGACTTAAAAAATTCTCCAAACTTTCCCTTTCAAAATAACTTGCAAGTCCATAACTAGGACGGCATCATGTTTCCAGTAATTTGTTTATGTATTTCAGCTAGCAATGTTTAATCTGTACAAATGTGGGATGTTTCGTTTGGATCCTGAAGTCTCTCTCTATGATTTAAATACCTCTCCCTTTCCAAATAACTTGCAAGTCCATAATTAGGACAGTATCCTGTCTTCAGTAACTTGGGGAAAAACTAGACTGGATCATTAATTATTTCACAACTGTTAAAGTATTCTATGAATCGCAAAGTTAATGCTCAACCTTTCTAACTTCTCCCTTTAACTAAATTCCATTTTTAAGCCCACAGGGGCACATCATCTTTAGGGCATTATAACCCCTATGTACCCGTGTGATCTGTTCTTCCTTCTGCTTTACCCTCGCCTACCCTTCTGCTTTTTGCTTTTTTTCCTCCCTCGTTGTTGTCTTGTGTTTGGCACAGCTTGGTCAAGTTTGACTCTTGAGTCATAAAACCCGAGACCAACCAAACACCTTTTTAATTAGGACGACATTCTGTCTCCAATAACTTGGGAAAGAGCTAGACTGGACCATTAATTATTTCACAACTGTTGAAGAAATCTGAGTCGTAAAATTAATACTCGGCCTTTCTAATTCTTTCCACCTTAACTTAATTCTATTATTTAAATTTTAATTAGGACGGCATTCTGTCTCCAATAACTTGGGAAAGAGCTAGAATGGACTATTAATTATTTCATAACTGTTGAAGTAATATGAGTCGTAAAATTAATACTCGACCTTTTTAACTCTTTTTCGCTTAACTTAATTCTATTTAAATTTTAATTAGGACAGCATTCTGTCTCCAATAATTTGGGAAAGAGCTAGACTGGACCATTAATTATTTCACAACTGTTAAAGTAATCTATGAATCGTAAAATTAATACTCAACCTTTCCAACTTCTCCAATCACCCATAATTCTTCTCTTTAAATTTTAACATGCAAGACAAACGGCGATACAGGAGATATCACGCAGGCCCATTCGATCTCCAAAAGTTAAGCACCGGACACAGTACTTGGGAAGGTGAATACTCCAGCGATTCATAGGTATCCTTTTAAATTTTGCAACCGCTGACTGATTATGTATCAAGCCCCTTTAATCATAAATTTATATTAAGGTATACGTTTACACTAGATTTAAAAAAAATTTTTGACTTTAAAAATCCAGTTTTTAAAACAGGTCATTGGTTTATGCTTAAAATAATTTCAGTGAGAAAAGATCAGATTAAGCTAACCATTAGTTATCTAATTTAGATATGATTAGCTAATTAGCATGTTTCTTGAACAGTGATATCTCAAATTTTAATTCGTTCAGAAAGACAATTCCTGTTGGAAATTATTCCTAATATTGTTCTTCATGTTTTGACCATCAATCAAGTTCCTAGAGGGAATAGGGTTTTTTACAATCTTTTTACCAAGAAAGTATAAAAATTGAAGATTTTTTTCAGGAATTTTAACATTTAAAAATCAACTAAAAATTAATTTCTTAACTAATAAATCTGATTGAGGGTCAAAACAATCTCTATATTATATTAATTATAATGATACAAAAATAATTGTAATAGATAACTTCATTGTTGAGTTATCACTGTTTGACAAGGCATCATATTGCAAAACAGTTCTTCAGAAATTGAGTTTAAAGTTTTGGAAAAATGTTTGTAATGATGGCGGTACCCAACAAAAACCCTTCTAACTAGAAAACTATCATGAATATGTATAAGATCTTGGGTATCGTTCGAAAGATAAGAATGGGGGATTGATGTGGAATGGGGATTGATCACGGACCCTCGCCAATAGACCGTTGCGTTGCTTCCAGTGCGACGTTAATTAGGATACCTACCTTAACCCTCTGAGTGAGATTTTTGAGAAGTGTAGGGCTAATTTTTCCCCACAACACACTTAATGACTAAAGACCGACATCTTTCTAAAGAATCCATGGATTCTTTCAACCTTTAGAAAGAGTCTATTGGTTCTTTCCTTGGGGGATGGAATTATTTGGTACGATTCTATCGGCCCATTCTGTAGAATAGAATTCTTTGGAAAGATTATACTGGTCAGTTCCTTAGATTATAATACTTTTAAAATATTCTATTGCTCCTTCCCTACGAATAGAATCCTTTGGAAAGCTTTTATTGCTCCTTTCCTTAGAAGAGAATCATCTGGAAATACTTAATGCTCATTTACTTAGAATAGAACCCTTTGAAAAGATTCCATTGTTCCTCTCCTTTGAATTGAATCCTTTGCAAAGATTCGGTTGGTCGTTTCCTTAGAATAAAACGCTTAGGAAAGATAGTATTGGTATTTTCCTTGGAATAAAATCTTCTGAAAAGATTTTATTGCTCCTTTCCATAGAATATAATACTTTGGAACGATTGTAATGGTCCTTTATTTAAAAACCATTTGGTAAGATACTATCGTCCTCTCCTTAGAATAGAATGCATTAGAAATAATCTATTGCTCCTTTCCTTAGAATTCAATCCCCTGTAAATTAGGTTATCCGGAGGATTGCGAGTTCTAAACTCGATCCATTGACAGTCGTTTATGTTCGGGCTGGTGCACGTTAAATCTGTCGTGATCTCAAATGTACTCACTTTGGCTTAGAGTGGACGTTTGGAGAGTGGGGTGCCAACTCAGGTGATAACCTCGTCGTTTGATCGTGGTTTGAAATTACGATTAAATCTTTCCCTATCGGGATTGATCCCGGACCGTCGCCAATAGACCGTTGTGTTGCTCCAGTATGACGTTAGCTCAATTACCCACATAGGCAATTTGTTCATTGAGAGTTTTAACGTTGACTCTTAGGCCATTTGAGGGGTATTTTTGAGAGTGTTGTGCCTTTTGCTGCTAATTTGACCAGTTGGTCATCTGGTCCGTTTCTATAACCTGGTCTGGGTGCATTTCTCTCTTCTGTGTCAGTAAACCTTTCCATTTGTGTACGTTCATTTACTTGACCTTGTTTGTCTCAGCTTGGCCATTGCTCCATAAAACCCAAAACCGACCGACGGAGACATCATCTCACACTTCGTCCAACTTTCAACAACTTCATTCTCGAAAGTTTAGTCGATATAGGAGTCTTGTGTTTGCGCCCATTTTTTTCTCATTTTGACCCACTGGTAGTATCAGATAAGTGAAAGACTGCTTTATCTGATGTAATCTATTTTCGATTATGATCTCGTCTCGGAAATAGAGGTCACAAGGTTTTTGGCTTTCCTTTGTTGTTGAACACATTTGATGACAGAACCGCTTGTGACTTTTCAAGTCCAAACTGCACTTTACAATTACGTTTTGTGTAGACCGGCTGATGGAAGTTGATTTTGAAACTAATCCCTTATCTGACTTCCAGTGAATCGTCGGTTTTCCAACCGCAACCGCTTTGTTCGAATTCATTTTTTTCTTGTATCGAGAGATTTGGGTCAACCCGTGTCTGTTCGTAATTTTGTTTTAGGTTAGTTAAGGTGAATGTATACACTAGAGAACACGAAATTCGACCAGAATATCGATTATTTTATTGCTTCAAAATATTCTCCAACTCCTTAGCTTTCAAATGATACCAAAATCTTGTAAATACATAGAATATTTTTCTAGGTACAAGGGTCTTTCGTTAGGTACTGTCTCCATGAACATTTTACAAAACTAAATTTAATTTCTGAAGAACTGTTTCTGCAATATTTGTTCAAACAGTGATAACTCAACAATGAACTGATCTTTTATAATTATTTTTGTGTCATTATAACTGATGTTTTGTGTCATTATAATAACTAACTTTTGTGTCATTATAATAATCTATGTAATACAGCGGATGTTTCGACCTTAATTCAGAGTTATTAGTTAAGAAATGAATTTTTAGTTGATTTTAAATGTTAAAATTCCTGAAAACAAATCAGCTCAGGTTTGTTGTTCTCGTCATCTGACAGTGGTTCAGAATTACGAGGGTTTGTTTTGGATCTTTCCCTTGGGGATTAATCCCGGACCTTCGCCTATAGCCCATTGTGTTGCTCCTGTGAGATGTTAATTCATTACCTACTTATTTACCTGAAAAATCTTGTTTTTATACTTCCTTGCTGAAAACAAATTGTGAAAAAAACCTATAAGCCTATTACCCCCTAAAGCCCTCTAGCAACTTGATGGATGGTCAAAACATAAAGAATTATATTAGGAGATGGATGTTTGGGTTTTATGGTTCAAGGTTCAAAAGGGGCAAGTTGCGCCAAGAATAATAGGAATAATTTCCAACAGGAATTGTCTTTCTGAACAAATTAAAATTTAAGACATCACTGGTCAAAACACACTCTAATTAGCTAATTGTATCCAAATGAGATATTTAATGATTAGTGTAATCTGATTTTTTCACATAAAAATGATTTTAAGAAAAACCAATGACCCATTGCAAAAACTGGATTTCAAAGTCAAAATTTAAAAGTCTTCTAGTGTAGACGTGCACCTAAAGAGAGTTGGAAGCCAAAATTTTCACACATTGATTCTAAAATTTTTAGTCATTTGGATAGTCTGTTTTAAGTTCTTAAAAACTATATTTAATTAATGTCTCAACTCTTATTACACCTGAGTTGGAACCCCCCTCCCCAAACTTTTACACATCACCAACTTGAGGACATTTGGGGGTCCACGACAGATTTAACGTGCACCAGCCCCCACATGCGCGACGGTCTTCGGTTGGATCGAGTTTCAAACTCGCAACCCTCCATGTTGCTAATCCGATAATTTTTCAAACAGGCTAACACGGCTCCCCCTTTTCCAAAGGATTCTGTTCTAAGGAAATGACTAACAGAATCTTTCTTAAGGATTCATTTCAAAGGAAAGGAGCAATAGAATAAATCCAAAGGATTATGTTCTAAGGAGACCAATCGTATATTTTCAAAGGATTATATTCTAAGAACCAATCGTATCTTTCCAAAGGATTCTTTTCTAAGGAAAGTACCAATAGGATCTTTCCAAAGGATTCTATTCTATGGAAATGATCAACAGAATCTTACTAACGGATTTTATTCTAAGGATATGACTAAAAGAATCTAACTAAAGGATTCACTTCCAAGGAAAGGAGCAGAAGAATAAATCCAAAGGATTATATTCTAAGGACCAATCGTGTCTTCCCAAAGGATTCTTTTTTTTTTAATAAAGGACGGATAAAATCTGTACAAAGAATTCTATTCAAAGCAAAAGTAGATAGTTGAATTTACGTCGCACTGGAGTAACAAAGAGGGCTATTGGCGACGGTCAGGGATCATTTCCGAGGAAAAAGCTCAGTCTAAGGGGAAGTAGTTGAATTAACGGCGCACTGGAGCAACACGGTCTATTGGCGTCAGTCCGGGATCAAACCTGAAGGGAAAGATCCGAGAATCACACCTCGAAATTTTAAGCCACGGTCGGATGACCGAGGTCAGCACTTGAGATGTACCCCACTCTCCAAACTTCAACACCGCGTCAACGTGAGGATATGAGGCTACGACGCATTTAACGTGCACCAACCCCAGCGTACACGAGTCTTTGACTGGAATGAGACTCAAACTCGCATCCCCGGTCTCTAATTTGTGACTCTGCCAACTGGGATACTGCGAATCCTCGAGTCTCAAGAAAGGACCAATATAATATTTTCGAAGATTGAAAGAATCCATGGATTCTTTCATCCAATAGGTGTAGTTTAGTCATGTGTGTTTAAGGATAAAAACAAGTGCTCCCCTACTCGGAAATGTCGTGCAGCACAGAGTTAAATAAGCCAGAGGTCGGTTTGGTTGGTGGTCTGCTAGACGAAATGGTTGAATTTAAAACATCCTCTTAACCTCTGACCTGAGTTACTTCGAAAACACATGGTTCTGTCAGCACTGCTTGGAAAACAATTTCCGAACTTCCTTCTTCCAGGGATACATGAGAATCGCAGTTCAAGGTAGGCCAGATGCACGTTATCTTTCAAGGGATAGGTTGGAAAAACAACTTTAACTTTAAATTGGTGGAAAGTAGATTACGTTCAAGGATAACATTGATGGATGTGACGCTTATTTTATTCTTGTATTGTCCAATCCACATAGAAACAAGGGCCGCCGTAGTCCAGTTGGAAGAGCAACAGAATAGCAACCAGGTTGGTTCGGTCCAGCCAAAGACAGTCGTGTATGTGGTGGCCTGCGAATGTTAAATATGCCCTGGCCTTAAATGTCCGCACACTGGCGTGGTTTGGAAGTTTGGAGTAGGGTTCCAGCTCAGGTGCTGACCACCTCTGTTGGTTTGGTTGGGTTTTGTGGCGCAAGGGCCATATTTGGCCAAGCTGCTCCAAACACAAGGCAGGCACTATCAAATAATGGACATACACACAGTTTTACTGACATGGAAGAGAGAAATACAGTAAGGGGATGAACCTGTTTCACCTACAACTCACAGGTTGCTAGCACAGTGGACATATTAACTGAGCCACGACTGCCTCATTGACCTCATCTGACCGTGGTACAAAATTACGATTAGTCCTCGGTCTTTCCCTTCGGGATTGATCCCAGACAATAGCAACATAGATAGTTGTGTTCCTCCAGTTCAACGTAAATTCAGCTACCACCTACCATTTCAATGAAATGTGACTCGAAAAAATATTTACTGTCACAACTGTTAGGGTAATAGCATGGCTAGTCATGAACGCGTACTGAAGTATTTCGGGATATTTCTGAAGGTAGGTAGTTGGATTAACGTCGTGCTGGAGTAACGGGTTGTCTTGGAAGGACATTCATAATGATCTGACATCTTTAAGGTAGGCATTTTACTCGCCATCGCACTGGAGCAACAGAACGGGCTATTGACATCTTTAAGGACACTTTTCTAAAGGACATTAAATGATTTTAATTTTGACTCGGGATGAAAGGAAAGTAATTTTTAATGGGGTTTCCTTTTCGAGAACTTAGGTGTTGAATTTACGTCGCACTGGAGCAACACAGAGGGCTATTGGCGATGACCGGGATCAGTCCCGAAGGGAAAGGTAGATATTTAATTAACGTCGCACTGTAGGGGGCGACACAACGGGCTATTGGTGACGGTCCGGAATCAACACCCGAAGGGAAAGATTCGAGGAAAACACCACGTAATTTTGAACCACGGTCAGATGACGAGGCAACACCTGAGCTGGTACCCCACTGTCCAAACTTCCACGCCAACTTGAGGACATTTGAGGCCACGACAGATTTAACGTGCAAGCCCCCCTTTACACGATATTCTTTGGCTGGACATAGTTCCGAACTCGCTCCCCTACGTTTGTAAATCGTTGCTCTTCGAACTGGTCTACCGTGGCCTCTACTTATCTTTTCATGCCTGTTATTTGATTATTCTACTTCCACATAAAATCCAGTTTTAAGATTATTTGAAGACTTGAATGAAATATTGTTAAAACTCCGAATTTTGGAAATCTTTTTTTAATCTCCAAAAAATTTTCCTACTTTTTCAGTACTGTTATAAATTCAACCCTCAGTGTAATTAATATTCTATCAAAATGGTACCGAATATGCACTGAATAGCAAACTTATTTTAATATCAACTGCTGGCAGTATATTGATTAAAATCCTTATTATTTCAATGTGTTGTCTTAAATTCCTTATAAACGCATGCATTATATAGCACCATCTTGAAAAGTGTCAACTCAAAATCCAAGAGCACTTTTTAAATGAGGGGATAATCTTGCAATTGATAAAAATAAAGCTACAAAAGCTACAATGTGCTACAAAATTTAATAAAGTAGGTAGTTAATTAACGTCGCACTGGAACAACACAATGGGCTATTAGCGACGGTCCGGGATCAATACCGAAGAGAAAGTTGGTTGCTTTGGGGTTTTCATGGCGCCATACTACGCCAAACACAAGACATACATCAAGTAAGACACAATGAAAGTTTTACTGACACAGAAGAATTACACCTATAGAAATCGAACCTGCGCCGCCTTCAACTCGAAAGTTGCTAGCGCAGTGGACATACCCACTGAGCCACGAAGCCCTCCCCAAAGAGAAAGTTCCAAGGACGCCTCTTAATTTTGAACCACGGTCCAAAATTTAATAAGACTGAATAACAATCTCAAATTGAGAAGTAAATCCTCTTTCAGTCTTTAGTTAATCATAAAAAAATAATTTAGTTATTTTTCTCGAAGTGTTCCTTTAACCATAAGGTTTAATTTTCATTAATTTGATTCAATTGTACTAAAATAAGTTCCATTCCATGTGTTTTCTAAAATTCCCAAGGTTTTGGTAGAATTTCAACGATCTCATGCTTACATTTTTTCTTGGGTAATCCTCATTCTTTTAGTGAACTCTGCAATAGTTTTAAATGGTATTAAGATACATGCTATAAGAATTTAATAATTGAAATTTAAAGATACTGTGTATCAGTTAAATTTTTCTAAAACGATGTATTTTGCATTGCAATGTATCAATCCTATGTTGGAACTTTTCCGATGTTACTGCTGCCAGTGTGGCAACGCTTATGTCATGCTTTTGTAACGAGTTGCGACAGGTTATTTGCCGATTATTTGAATCCTATAAATTTTAGTAAATCATTCTTTTGTTATTTTACTATGCCTCTCTAGTTTACTAGAATTAATGTGATATTTTATAACATTCATATTATATAGCCTGGTTCCATTAGACTTAACACTAACATTATTTAACTTAGAGAAACTTCTATATTACAGAAAAGGTAAAGATTTTTTCATAAAAGATACTTTACTAGAAGGAAGAACAATCATTTATGCGGATTTTTCTCTTTTCAAGTTTGATTATTTCCCCGCTAAGCCTAAAGCAGTATTTTTTCTAAGTTCTTCCTTTGCGACAAAAAACATGCCAAAAGCGTTGCCATAAGTCTTTATACCAAAGCTGTTCGCAGTGATCAAAAGCTATCCAAATATAAAAATTATGTTACTCAACTCATTCAAATCAGAACGCCAACTAAGACAACTATTCTCCACCTTATACCAAGTTTTAAAGAATTTAACGATGGAAATTCCATCTAAGCCGATGAATCTATATTCCATTCGACTTCTAGAAATGGAAGAGTCAAAATTAAAAAGGTTTGTTGGTTTGGGTTTTATGGCACAAAATCCAAAAGATAGGTTGCGCCAAGCACAAAGCTATATTACAGATTGCAATCCAATAAAACAGCTTAAATATTTATGGTAGTCAGACCAATAATAAAGATGAAATGTAGGTACACTACATTATAGACAACTAAGATTAAAATACCAATTTGAGGGTAAAAATAACGAGTTTCATGTCGGTAATATTTATAACAGATAAAATGTGTTGTGGTTTAAGAATTATTGTAGATAACATTTACGGGAAGTTTAAAAAGCTAATGTCGTATAAAAATTTAAATAAAATTAGATGAGATTTTCTCCCAACAAATCTTGCAAGTTTAAAATTGAACTGTTTCACAAGTTTCGGCAGTGGAAGAGCCATTAATTATTCTTTTATCATTATAATCTATACAATATAGTGTATGTTTTGACCCTCAGTTATTTGCTAAGAAATAAGTTTTTAATTGAACTTTAAATGTTAAAACACCTAAAAACCTTAATTTTTGTGCTTCCTTGGTAGATAAAACTAAAAAATCACATTCCTTTGCAACTTGATTTTAAGTGTCAAAGCATGAATTTTAGGAATAATTTCCGACAGGAATTATCTTTCGGAACAAATTAGAATTTGAGGTATTACTGTTATGAGCTACTTGGTATGTTTTTAAATCTAAATGAGATAATTTATGATTAACTTAATCCTATTTTTTCACTGAAATGGTTTCAAGCAAAGACCAATGTGTGTGACCTATTGTAAAAACTGGAATTTAAAAATTTAGTGTATATAAATACAACTTAAATTAAATGTTGGATTCCCAAGATTATTTCAGAAACTACATCCTCATACACCTGAAAGGAAATTACTGTGGCCATCCGTGTTATCTAGAAAGAAAAACAATGCGAACTTTTGAAGCACAAATATTTATTTAAATACTACATTAAAAAGTGATACAAATCAGTCATAATGATAGATATAAAAATAAGATACCATGGTGATTAAAGAAAACTTGAGACACTTCAGATAGAGCCAAAACCGTAACCCCCCACCCCAATGAAAGTAAGTCATATTGACTAGAGATGAGAACATATGAGTATCTACAATGCAAACATGCTAGAGAATCATTACAGTTCAGCAGGAAATTACTATAGAAGATTCTTAACGCAAAAATACTTGCAAAAGTTTATAAGGATAGATTTAAGCCTAACTTATTTTTCAGATACATTTCCAAGTAGATTTATTTAACTACAAGAGATTAAGTTTATTTGGAGCTTTATTTACTTGATGGGAAGTTTTTCCCAGAGAATCAGCGTGGAGCCGAAACTCCAGGTTCTATTGTTTTCTGCTATTTTCTTTAAACAAAATTGCGTTCGAGCTTTAAGTTACGCTGAGGACTGAACCTTAAGATTCATCTAGCCCTCTGATGTGAAAGTGAGAGCAAGCATAGAAAACATACATAAGAAGTGTAGCACCCCATTTTTAATCAACATTTTTACGACTGATTCGAATAAAATACAATACATGATGTACTGATGACTCAGAAGATCAGCATTAAAATGGGTAATGGTAATTAACGTCGCACTTAAGCAACACAAAGGGCTATTGGCGACAGCATTACAATAGAAGATTCTATTGCAATACAGCTTACATTAGTTTGTTAATGGAAAATATTTTTTTTCAGCTCTTTCCCTCAATTTTTTCATTTAGCTCTTTCGCAAGTTTCCTATTTGCATAGTTTAAAGTTAGTTCTCAAGAGACCGGAATCTTACCGATTTTCTGTAAGTCATCAGTAATCATTGGCAGTCAAAAAACATGGCTGAACTGGCGAGCCACACAGTAAAAATTGTTACAGAAATAGTAAATGAATATACCAACATATAGCACCTTAAATCCCCCATATATCCGATTACATACATAAAAAAATCTAAACTACGAAAAATGAACACAATTATTTTTTTTGCAGCGGTTCTCAGACATCTTTGGGCCACCGTGCTTTTATTTCAAGGTGTTTAGAACCACCAAAATCTGCCATTTGCTTACTTTACGAGGCAGCGTTTGCAATGCTGCTTGGAAACGAAGAGTTCCAAGGAAGACAATTCTAAAGACTAAACTTTACGAAAAAGGTCTTCATTAATTCCCAAACATCAAAAGTTTTAACTTTCGAAACTAATGGCAGAAATGGCGAACCAAAAGAAAGCCCAAGAATCACTGCCGTACATTACATATAAAACACACATCTTACATGTTAACGTTTGAGGTATAAATTCACAACTCATTCGAGTCAAAAGTACACAAATTTCCGCAGTATATCAACATAAAACATTGTCTGACTCCCCGTATGAGATAAATAAAATACCGATAGGAAACTGATAGTTACTCCTATTGTTAACGAAGAGATCAGATCAATCGGCTTTAAATTGTTCAAAGACCGAGAGACATCCAATTCGCAGGTAGAAATTGAAAATCAATGCGAGATACAGCATTGTTAAGTTTAAATGTAGGAAAAAAATTTATGCATTTCTATTTACTCAAGGAGTTCAGCATATTTTAGAAGAGTCACTTTTAAAAAGCCTTTTCAGATAAAAAGCTGCACTAACAATCATCTTTAACCCACTTACGTATTTTTAAATATCAGAAAAAATAAATTTTGAAACTTCTTCTTCCCCAAAAAATTAAAGCTGCACTTCCTAAATTGCTTTTCCTTCAATTTTAAAGATAAACGATGCAAAATATTCCAATACAAAAATATTTTAACGAGAATGCAAAATATTTCAATACAAAAAAAAGTATTTTAACGAGAATGCAAAATATTCGAATACAAAAAGTATTTTAACGAGTATTTTCAAGACATACTGCTGTGCTAGTCGAAAAGGCAGGATCTCCAAGTTCGGCCTCTTCGAGTTTACGATTATTACATGCAAATAAGCACGATCACCTACGAACCGTTTTCTATGCGATACGGGCAGATATTAATCTACCCGATACTGCGGCATTAGTTGGCATTTTGAGCTCGATCTATCGGCCACAGCATCATCTTTCAAAACCCGACGAGACTTTACCCCTTTGGGATCCCGCTTTCAGGAAACATTTTTTAAAAATAAGTCCCTAGATTTTAAAGAATCGATAAAATAGCTTTTTGGACGGTTTTGCTCGGGACAGAGGTCGCCGCCTTATCGACTAGCACAGCTCAGTTAGAATTGGAAGAGTTTAAATAGTTTTTGCTTGGGTGTGAAAAACATTCAGAGCCACCCAGTATCTCCAAAAAGCATCGTTTCTCTGGATTCTTTTAGACGTTGAAAAAGCTCGATGTGAAGGCAGCAGTGTCCCGCTTTAATTCAGCCTCTGGAAGGCAGCTGACTTCTTGGCTTGCATGAAGAGGCCGATGATGACAAGGAAGAGGAAACCGGACGTACCCAGGAGGCCTATCATAAGATATTCTGCGGTTGGGAGGGTGAGATTGGTGCCCAGGAAGAAAGTCTTCCTTCCTTCAGAGTCGTCTTCAGGGGCGACCAGGGCGGATGTCACGGGTGCCATGGAACAGACATGCTGTCTGGCTTCAGGTATTATCACGTTCCAGAAGATGACAGCCTCTTCGTGGGAGGTTTTGACTGCTGACTTTTCCTTGTCCCCGAATGTGTTGAAGGCCATGATTTCCCGAGTCCGAGTGGTGTAACTGGGCCATTCTCGGATTGATGAAGTTGGATTGGGATCCCTGAAAGGAAAGACAAAAGGCGTTATTTTCCCCGTTTTTTGGCCAAGTTGCGCCAGACGATGTCAAGTTAGGGAAACGGGCAAAGATTCGAATGGGAGTCATAAAACGGGATACATGGAACTCGGAAGTTCGTGCATTAAAATCATTGGTAAGGGAGTGCTTGCAGAGTGTATTGTCACAGAAAGCCTTGGTTCGAAGCTTGAAATCAATTAAATGACAACTTTAATTTCTTGAAGCATTGTCGTAAATTCATTTTTTAAACTGCATTTATAAACGTAAAAGCAAGCTTTATTGTTAAAAAAATATACATAAAATAGCAAAGGATAAAAGAAATTTCCTTTCGACAAAATTGCTTAAATACTTTTTAACAGCATTTCGTAACGAACAGTGAAACTATCTAACCAAGACTAGTATTCATCGAAACGTAGTTACGTATGGACATCACATAAATTATAAAGTTGAATTTTCAGGTTGTAAACTCAAACTAAACATGGTCATTTCACTGAGGGATACTTCATGAAGTTAACTATTTAACAAAAGCATTTCAAAATAAGGTTGTGTAGTATTAAGGCAGTATTTAAACAAAAGCATTTCAAAATAAGGTTGTGTAGTATTAAGGCAGTATTTAAACAAAAGCATCATAATTTAAAAGATGATTTTAATGCTACTCGAAATTATACCAAGATAAAGTAAAATCAAATTAAAAATTGAATCATATCTTGTCCTTCAAAATCAGTTTTTACAAACAATACAATTCAAAGTTAAGAATAGAAATTTTAAAATAATGAAAATAAGGGAAATCCCAGAAAGATATTTTTAATCTTAAAAATTCTTTTAAAGACAATTATTTCTGAAGTCTTCAATACAATAGTTTATAATTATCGGTTTAATTGAACGGCAAATCCGCTTAAAATATCACGATACAAAGAGAGAAATAACAGTTGAACTTACCCATGGCGTGCGAAATTCTTGAAAGCAGCAACCATCCGCTTGGTCAGCCTGGCCTCTTCTTCAGGAAGGTCATGCATCTGCAGTGGAAGACCCAAGGCATACAGAACATCGTCTCCATGACCGGCTCGAATGAAAGATGGTTGAATTGAGAAAGATGGTCGGTGTTGAAATTCGTACATAAACAGGTTAGAGTCCTTTTCAGCGAGTACGTCGGCCAGCTTTTGAGATCTCGAGGTTACGTACAGATCTCCGCAAAACTGCAGGAACATCTTCCTCTTCTGCCCTTCTGGTTTCAGATAGTTAAAGACAGTTAGCTGAGTGAGGAAGGAGTCCTGTTCCTTGTAAAACTCGAGCAAGTTCGCCGCCACCAGCTCCACGAAATCGGCCTTGGTGAGAGTTTGGTGCAAGATTTTCTGATAGAACAGAGATTTCATCGCGTTTAGGGCCATTGTGCAGATCGACCCCTCGTCGTTATTGATCCCGATCATCACATCGAGTGGAGCGTAATTGGACTTGGCGGCGGCCTGCAGGGTGTTCTCGTAAATCAGATGGAAATCGTAAACGGGCCTCCACCTCTGAGGTATGGAGATCGCTGTGGTGAGCAGAAGCTCAGCTGGCTGGCGTCTCAAGCAATCGATGATGTCCGACAGCTCGGTGAACAAGCAGTTTATGGCCTCGGCCAAAGCGAAAGTGGAATTCAGGGGGTTCTTATCGAAGACCCAGTCACCCACGGGGACACCGCTCTGCAGGATGACTCTCTCGAACAACCTCTCCTCCTTACTCAGAGGCGAGAACGCGTGAATAGCTGCGCTCATGGACCCAGTGAACCGACCGAAAAGGGTGACGTTCTGGGAGTTGCCTCCGAACTTCTCGATGTTGTCCTTCACCCACTTCAACGCCACGCGCTGATCGAGGAGGCCGACGTTTCCGGGCGCGTCTTCCGTGAGGGAGCTAAAGAAACCGAACACGGACAACCTGTAGTTGACGGTGACGACGATGACCTCACCCTCAACGGCCAGAAAGCTGCCATCAAACTGCTGGGGGTCGGCGTAGTCGAAACCCTCGCCTGGCAGCCAAACCATCACTGGAAGCTGTTGGGATCGGGACGGCTTGTCGGGGACATAGACGTTCAGAAACAGGCAGTCTTCGTTAATCTCGGCTCGATTGGGGTGCAGCAATGGGCTAATAACCGAGGGGATATGAGGTGGCTGCATACAGCTGGGGCCGAACTTAGTGGCATCTCTCTCGACCTTCGAGGTGACAAGCGGGATTGGAGGTTTGAACCTCAACTCACCTACAGGAGGCTGGGCATATGGAACGCCAAGAAACAGACTAACAGGCCGCTCAAGAGCGATGGAGTGCTTACCATTTAGTATCCCACTGGAAGTAGACACATGGTTGATAAACGGCACAAAATCAGCGGGAACGATCGAAACTAAGGCCAACAGGACTAAGGCAGATGCAGCATACATGGCGGGAGAACGGAAGAGGAAAGAAGGTAAACAAAACAGCAAGGAGAGAGGAATCTACTGATACTGAACCCAGGATCGACGCTGGTTTTATACCCTACTGCCGGCAGCAGAAACGTATTGAGAAGTCACGTGATTGCTGATTAGAATTTGCTGCCACTGACCTGATGTGCTCAGGTGAACACACAATCCCCCCCTCCTACCGCCACAACTCTATCTCATTGACAGCATTCTCCCTTCCTACAGCGCTGCCATTGGCTGAGCGGGTTTTTCACGATATCGCCGAGCCACCAATGGGAGAGCCGGGATCGGAGATAAGAAAAAATGCCGGACCAATCGCCTGCGAGGGAGAGTGGGTAGCTTTCTTTTGCTGTGACCATTTAGAAATTTTTTTTTTTGAAATCGGTGTTGATTAAAAAAAATCGCCAAATGTTTTCCCGACCCGCTTGGCGATTATTTAAGAACCAACTGAGTGAAGTAATCGTCCGTGGACGTGGGTTTCGGAAGATTTGGAGTTGGAATTTTTTTGCCTCGTTTGAGCAGCAGTCTGAAATGCGACCTGAAAATAGGAAAAATAAAAATTTTTAATCAGCCCTTTTGGTCTAATTTGAGATCATTAACTGAAATATTCAAGAACTTGAATTAAGTATAAGTAATGAAATACTTAAAAGGATATTAAATACTACTGATATGTAGAAGTAATAAAGTATTTAAATGATATTAAGTAATACTGATATATAGAGAAGTGTGTAATAAAGGTACTCTTGAAGATATTAAATCGCGGCTACTTACGTAAAGTCAAGTGTGTCTGACATTTGTTTCATACATATGAAATGCTAATTATATTGAAGTAATAAAAAACTTAAATGATATTAAATACTTCTGATATATAGAAGTAATACAGCATTTAAATGATAGTAAATACTAATAATATTTAGAAGTAATAAAAGTACTTACATGATATTAAATACTACTGATACATAAAAGTAATAAAGTACTTAAATGGCATTAAATACTTCTGATTTTTGGAATTAATAAAGTACTCAAGCATTTGAGTTCTTATTCAATCAAAAATCAAGAGTTTATACACATCCTTTACACGAAAGGACACAATAGCCCGTTGTGTTGCTCCAGTGCTACGTTAATTAATTACCATATAACTATAATGTGAATGCATATATGAAATGTTTCTCTTTTATATCCTTTGAATTCAAAAGGCTCTGAGTTCAAATCCCGATCTTGGCATGGATGTTCGTAGTGGTTCAGAATCCATTTTGCGTAGGTCAATATCTAATTAACCCTATCTCCAAGGAGAAGAAAACAACCGCAAAGCGACAAATCAAAATTTTTTATACCTGTTGAACAAGTAAATTTTAGAATTAAGATCCTCTTTTATCTAGTATCTAGTTATCTAGTCTAGTATTTATAAAATTTCTCAAAATTCCTTTAACCACACAGGGCCGTCGTGGTCAGTGGGTTTACCCACTGCGCTAGCAATATGCGAGTTGCGCAGGTTCCATTATTTACTGGTGTATTTCTCTTTGTCGCTGCCAATAGCCCTTTGTGTTGCTTCAGTCCAACGTTAACTACCTACCTACTTACCAACTGGGATACCGCGGAGCTTAGCCCGATTGGAATATTTAGGTTGGTAGTTAACTTTGCACTGGAACAACAAAACGGGCTATTGGTGACGGCCTGGGATCAATACCAATGAGAAAGATACGAGGACAACACCACGTAATTTCGAGACTGAAAGTTTGAAAAAAAGTTATTTTAAAGAAATTTAATTTTTAACCTGCATACAACTATGTGGAGTTGGGTAGGTAGTGGAAGAACATCACCCTGGAGCCAGGGTCGTAACTAGGCGCCCCCACCAATCAACCAAACCAAAACCCTCCCCGACAACACCTGATATCGCCACCCCACATTAATTCCACTATTCCAAATTCTTTTATTCAACTTATATGGTAAATGCTTGATTTCAAAGGTAAATAGATTAATTTGCAGTAATTTCATTTTTAGTACAAGATAAAATACCAAATTAATTCTAAGATATTTCATCGACAAATAATCTGAGAGTCGCATATTTGGTATATTCTTTCACACTTATCATAATCGCTGCAAATGAAACGAAAAGGTTTATCAAATGATATCGGGATATGTGTATGGTAAGAATAGCATTAGTCGCTCTAAAAATAAATTCACGCGCAGTTTACTGCCCTATCCATCCTCCTCTTTACTCGCATCAAACTCATGCAACACATTCTGCATTTAGCTCCTTTTATAGTTTTTGTAGTCTACTAAGATTTCCTATTTTTTATCATACGTAAATATCTATAGTAAAAATATACTTTTAGCCAGTTTAGCGCCCCCCCAAATCCGGCGCCCGGGGCACATGCCCCATCTGAACCCCCTAGTTACGTCCCTGCCTGGAGCAACAAGAGCTATCACAGATATGTGGAATTTGTAGGTTAAAACTTTCATTTGTGATGTGTGCCAATGGGGCATATCTGTTTAGATCTGAGAAGACGAAAAATAAGTGCCCCGTCTGTATACAAGACGCGGCGATAAAAATCCTGCGGCATCCCGCATCACGCGTTTGGGTTCAATTTTATTTCGAATCCTCGTGGTCATTTATCGGTCAAACAGAGAGCACAAGGCCACTGCGGGTGTGAAATGTGTAACTTGCCCGAGAGCTTCTGTGAGAAACAACACAGTATCTCCCTCGGCATAAATTAAGGGTTTTCATCATCGCTGGCTCGATAAAATCGGACTCGGGTGATTTCGATCTGAGTCCTTGAAGTGTTTTCACAGAGATAGCGGATTTTTTTCTCGGGAGATTCGGGATATTGGGCAACAGGAGGGGGGAAGCAACAGGAATGTAGCCGCGCGTGGGCCTCTTGAAAGCGGCCTGGAAATCAATCGGTCAGGCTCGTTTGGCGGTGGATTGCTTTCCTTCTGGCAAACCTGTTGGATTTTCCTCCAGCCGCACTTTCCCTTGCTCCCGATGTTCTTTGAGGCAGTCGTGGATTTCGACCCCCCAGGCGGTCCTTGTTTGGTCGGCCAGTGTCTGTGACCTTGGCACCCGAGCGCGTTTCGCTTCACGGATCTTCTTTCCCCGACCTTCTCTCTTGAGCTTCATCTATGGCAGATATTCATCAGTCTTTCGCTTTTAGCTTGCTTTTTCTGATGAGCCCATTGCACTTTCTTTTTCGGCAGATTCTTTTTCTTTTATGCATAGCGGTGCGCGTTTGCCGCTTTATTTAAAGTGCTCATTAGATATTCAGTCTTGCTTCCAGCTTGTGGTTTGTCGTGCGCTTCTTTTTGTCGCATTCTTTTGCATATAGCGGTTTAGGTTCTCATTAAGTATTCAGACACTGAGTCTTTCGCTTGCAGCTTGGTTTTTCTGATGAGCCCATTGCACTTTCTTTTTCGGCAGATTCTTTTTCTTCGGTGCATAGCGGTGAGCGTTTGCCGCTTTATCTGAGGTGCTCATTAGGTATTCAGTGTTTTACTTCTAGCTTGTGGGTTGTCTTGCGCTTCTTTTTGTCGCATTCTTTTACATATAGCGGTCCAGGTTCTCGTTAGGTATTCAAACATTGGGTCTCTTCCTAATGAGCTCATTGCACTTTCGTTTTTCTTTCGTTTATAGCGGTATATGTTTTGCCGCTTTACTTTCCGTACTTATTTGGTACTCAGTCTTTTGCTTCCAGTTTGTCTTGCACTTGTCGCACTCTTTTACATATAGCGGTCCAGGTTCTTGTTAGGTATTCAGACGTTATGTATTCAGTCTCGTTTGTAGTTTGGTTTTTCTGATGAGCCCATTGCACTTGCTTTTTCGGCGGATTCTTTTCTTTCGTGCATAGCGGTGCGCGTTTGCCTCTTTGTTTAAGATACTCATTAGATATTCAGTCTTGCTTCCAGCTTGTGGTTTGTCTTGTGCTTCGTTTTGTCCCATTCTTCTGCACATAGTGATCCAGGTTCTCGCTAAGTATTCAGTCATTGAGTCTTTCGCTTCTAGCTTGGTTTTTCTGATGAGCCCATTACACTTTCTTTTCCGACGGATTCTTTTTTTATGCAAAGCGGTACGCGTTTTCCCTCTTCAATTCGGTACTCATTAGGTATTCCTTTTTTGCTTCTGGTATGAGGTTTGTCTATGTTTCTCTTTGTCGCATTCCTCTACCCATAATGGTCCAGGTTTTTCTCACTTCATTTCTGGTTGGTTCTCGTTAGATATCAAGCGAGTCTTTCTCGCTTCTAGCTTGGTTTTCCTAATGAGCTCATTACACTTCTTTTTGTAGCATTCTTTCGCACAGAGCGATTTGCGTCTCCTCGCTTCATTTTTGGGACTCATTAATAGAATTTACGTCATATTGGAGCAACATATCGAGCGTTTAGGTTCTCATTAGGTATTTAGACTTTTGTTCCTAGTTTGGGGTTTGTAGCCCATTACACTCTTTTATGATTGTCATCTTTTGCACTTAGTGATCCCCGATTTACGATCAATTCATTTTGGTGGGTACTCATCAGATTTCAATTTTTCCGTAACTAACTTCTCTCTTTTGCCCATTGCTTTTTCCTTTTCGTTGCCGTCTTTTGTCGTACTACTGGTTCGAGCTTTTCCGCTTCATTTTCGGTATATTCGTTTTTCTTTGCAAAAATATTAGCGAATTCGGTCTACGCGTTAGTATTTTCAAAAAGTATACACGCGTTTATATTTGTTATTGGGGAAAGAACTACAAATTCAACTAAAAACAAAGTTGAAGCTTTTCGATATGATGTAAATCACTATACTTTCACATTTTCTTGCTTTATTTTTAAATTACTTTTTCAAAACTGATCAAAGTAAAATAATGCTTGCCGAGTAAAATTAAAAGTTTATCCAGGGACATGTTAAGAATGCTATAGCGATGGGTGTACTTATTTTAGACACCCGATTTTCTTTAATTTATAATAGAAACTAATTTCAATTTAAGAACTTTTTCGATCCTCGGTTAAGATCCTATGATAAGAGGCATATGACTCAAGACCTCTTGAGAAAGTGATTAGCCCTAGAATACTAACCATTAGCAAAATGTACGAAAGTGATAGCTAGTATTACCACTATTGTATATTATGGTTGTAATCAAGAGTTAAAGCAGTATCTTCCCATCTAAATATAGAATTATGCGTTAGGTGCAATTTCAATATGCATTCATATTGCCTTTTTTATTATGTGATTTGAAATAAATTTTTTATTATGTGATTTGATTATTGTTTTATTATGTGATTTGAAAGTAGTAATAAGACTTATGTGGTCTAATTAGTACTCGTATCTCAAAAGTGACCTTTTAAACACAAATAAAAATCAACCAAAACAAAACACTTTATAAGCATTGCAGAATATCACTAATAAAATGTACAGAAAGTCACCAAAAATAGCCAGGTTATATATTCCTATCCACTGTGCATTTAATTTTTTAAATTCTGTAAAGTACGTTGACTTGTATTATTATAGAAAGAACCCGAAAAGTTAAGCTGCAGGTATGTGAAAAATGCTTCTAAGCAGTTTTAGTGTTATTTATGGTCTAATTAGCCCTCAGGAAGCACAAAATGACCGTTGAGTGATAAACAAATTCAGTATCCTTTAAGTTTTGATTCGTGTTAGAAAATTATTATTTGGTGGGCAGATATTTATACTAGCTAATTTTAATCAAGCACTGGTATATCACCAAACTATGTATAATCGCACATAAAAACGTTATGATCTCATTCGCTTTCTACCAACACATTTAGTGAAAAGTATCGGAGGAACTAAAACGGCAATCGAATTAGGTTATTTGCCGTGTGAATACCATTTTACGTTACTTCAGAAGCGACGAAATGTAAAAAAATTCAGGGAAAAGTATTCTAGGAGCTGAAAAGGCGATAGAAATACGCTATTTGCCGTAAGAGTACCATTCCATCTCGTTTCAGAAGAGACGAATCTCAAAAAATTCAGTGAAAAAAGTATTCGAGGAACTAAAAAAGTGATCGAATTACATTATTTGCCGTATGAGCACCATTCCATCTTGTTTCAAAAGCGACGAAATCTCAAGAAATTCAGTGAAAAATGTATTCAAGGTACTAAAAAGGCGATCGAATTACGTTATGTGCAGTATGAGTACCACTTTATCAAAGAAACAGCGAAATCTAAAAAAATTCAGTAAAAAAAGTAATTTGTCGTAAGAGTACCATTGCATCTTGTTTCAGAAACGACAAAATCTCAAAACATTCAGTGATAAAAATATTCTAGGAATAAAAAAGGCGTCAGAATTACGATATTTGCCTCGAGTTCTATTCCATCTCGTTTCAGAAACAACGAAATCTCAAAAATTTCACTGAAAAAAGTATTCTACGAACTAAAAAGGCGATTGAATTACGTTATTTTGGCGAATGAGTGAATTGTATCAAACTTCAGAAACAACGAAATCTAAAAAATTTCAGTTATGAAAGTAATTTGCCGTAAGAATACCATTGCATCTGGTTTCAGAAGCAACGAAATCTAAAAAAAATCAGTGAAAAAGTATTCTAGGAACTAAAAAGGCGATAGAATTACGTTACTTGCCGTAAGAGTACCATTCCATCTCGTTTCAGAAGCAACGAAATCTAAAAAATTTCACTGAAAAAGTATTCTACGAACTAAAAGGGCGATATAATTACGTTATTTTGCCGTATGGTACCATTTTATCTTACTTGAGAAACAACGAAATCTCAAAAAATTCAGTTAAAAAGTAATTTGCCGTAAGAGTACCATTGTATCGTGTTTCAAAAACGACGAAATCTCAAAAAATTCAGTGATTCTAGGAACGAAAAAGGCTATAGAATTACGTTATTTGCCGTATGAGTACCATTTTATCTTACTTCAGAAACGGTGAAATCTCAAAAAATTCAGCAAAAAAGTAATTTGACGTAAGAGTACCATTGCATCTTGTTGCAGAAGCGACGAAATGTAAAAAAAATTCAGTGAAAAAGTATTCTAGAACTAAAAAGGCGATAGAATTACGTTATTTGCCGTATGAGCACCATTTCATCTTGCTTCAGAAGCGACGGATTCACGAGGTCGAAAGTTTCCATCAAACTTATAAAGGTTTTTTGACCTTTTAAAGATTTTCCTCCACTTAAGACCATCCGAGGAGACTATTATCAAATACTTTTTCCTCCCAGTGGTGTGGCCTTCACGGGAGAAAATGAGCAACATTAATCACTTAGTGTGCCTCTAAGTCATTTCATGTGTCACAGATTCATTTCCAACGTACCTGCTGCAGATAACTCATGGCATGTATACAAGCGGCGCAGATAAAAAAATGCTGGGAGGAAAAAGAAATCAGCAAACATTATTCTGAGATAAGCATCAGAATTCGGTTCCCGCGGAGGGAAAGTAACTTAACAAACGAGAGGTGAATTAAGAGTAGGACAAGATTTTCGGGTCACGTAACGATGGGCACTTTCTCCTCCTGTAATCTTCAAAATAAATGATCGCCGCAGGTCAATCGGTCCATCGCTTCTCAAACTCGATTTACACCCCTCTTTCTCTCAACGCTTGAGAGTTTACCCTTTGTGTGTGTGGGTAGGGCGCGCCTATGTTTTATAAATTATACTTAAAATGGGCATGGCGCTCCTATACATTTAAAGCTACACTTTTTGTAAATAGGACGCTCCTATGGTTTTCAGACTACTCTCTATATGGGTATGAAGCTCCTATACTTTTAAAACCATTTTATGTGAGTAGGACACGTCTATACTTTTAAAACAGTACTTAAGGTGCGTTTATACTTTTTCTGAACAATAATTTATGTGGGTAGGACGCGCCTATACTTTGTGAGTAGGACGGCTCTAAAACTTTAAAGCTGAGTACTTTATCTGAGTAGCTATCCGCATATAAAGTATGCTTTTAAAAGCATACTTTATATGCAGATAGTAAGCTCTTATACTTTTAAGCTATGAGCGCTATCTTCTCTCTGCTGAGCTTAGAGAGCTTAAGATAAAAACTATACGCTTTTCTGCAGACAATATGTTTTATTTCAGAAACTTTATTAGATTTTATGAAATTTTTGTACATCAATTATCCTACGAAGAATTACGTTTCTTTAACCCTCCAAGTGGTTTCGACGAGATATCTCGTTCATCAAGATCCGACCGATTTTTCTAATGACGAGATACCTCGTCGTCAAGATCTCACCAATTTTGCTTATGACGAGACATCTCGTCGTGAAGACATTTCTTTGATAAAGACAAGATCAAGTCAGTTTTCTTCTAATGACGAGATACCTCGTCCATCAAGATTTGATAAATTTTGCTAAAGTCGAGATACCTCGTCAAGACAACCACCAGGTTTCGAAAAAAGGTTGTCCAAATCTCAAAAAAAATTCAGTGAAAAAGTATTCTAGGAACTAAAAATGCGATAGAATTACGTTATTTGCCGTATGAGCATCATTTCATCTTGCTTCAGAAGCGACGGATTCACGAGTTCAGGTCAAATTTCCACTAAAAATGCGTCCGCCTTCACAGTTCTTCAAAGTTGCGGGCAAAACCCACTTTAAGGTATGAGAGGTTTCATAGACTAATTATATGCACAGCTGTATAGAAAAAGAATCAAACCGCGCCTTTTATTTACGCATCGTTCACAGTAGAGCGATCCTGGCACCCCTAGTTGCTACGCTACTCTACTGGCACCTTTAGCAATTTGTTTACGAGTCTGGATAAGACACACAATTAGAAAAACCCATCGCCCTTTGAGCTATCTGTCAAGCGTCTGACCAAAAAAACTAGAGTTTGGCTGAAAGGAGATAAATCTTAAAATTTCTCTTCGGGGATTTCAAATAGATTATCTCTAGGATCCAGATTCTACCCATCACTCGTCCGGGGTTGCAGTGGGTTCTCAAATTATTTTCTGGAAAGTCGAAAAAAATGTGCACGCAACGAATCGATTTTTTCTAGACGAAATCTAGCTTCGTGTAAATACATCGTCGAGTTTGATTATGGCGAGGAAACCTATCAGCGATTCGCGATACCTCTGGAACAAGTTGGTTCATTTCTCTTCATAGAGATAGGCATTTTTTCGGGGTCTTACTTAACAAAACAACAGGGGTGGATTGGAGCCGAATGAGTCTACCACCTGTTTGCTACTACTAATTTATATAGGTCGCTTTTACCTTTAAAACAACAGCATTCAAGTTACTGGAACTAGAGCACACAAAATACGGTCCGCTAAGAGTACATCTGTTAATACTCCTGATGGCGGTCCATGGTAGCCCAGTTGAAGCAGTAGCGGATTAGTAACCGGAGGATGCGAGTTCGAAACTAGGTCGCGTACACGTGGGCTGGTGCACGTTAAATCTGTCGTGGCCTCAAACGTCCTCAAGTTGGCGGGGTGTGCCAGCTCAGGTGTTCTCGTGATCTGACCGTGATTCAAAATTACGAGGCGCTGTCCTTGGATCTTTCCCTTCGGGATGGATCCCGGACCGTCTCCAATAGCCCGTTGTGCTGCTCCAGTGCGACGTTATTAACTACCTGACCACTCCTGACGGCTGTCTCGACGAGATATCTCGTCATTAGCAAAACTGATCAGATCTTGACGGACCAGATATCTCGTCAGTGGAGAACTGACATGATCTCGATCTCACCACGAAAAGAAAAGGGCAACATCTTCGTCATTCGGAATTCAATCGCATTCTGGATGACGAGATATATATCCATTAGCAAAATTGGTCCAACTTTGAGGGATGGGATACCTCATTGAAACCATTTGGAGGGTTAACAGTGGACAGAACTGCAGAAGGTTACTTTAATTTATTCGGTTTTTAAAAATTTCAGTGGGCTGAATTTTCTAAAAGGCAAAGGAAAAGGAACCCACCTCAGATGGCGAGCTCAACACCTGAGCTGGCACCTCACATTCCAAGCTTCAGCACTACATAAGTGAACATAAGACAGACAATGTCATGTATAAAATGTTGTTAAAGGGAGAGTGGGGAATAGAGTAGTGCGATCTAAAGAAAAATATCTCTTGGGTATCCCGAAAGCGCGACCTCCGTGTCTACTAAAGACAGTTAACCCATGGAAAAGAGAAGATCCATTTATTTACCTCTCTAAAAAAGTACCTCTCCTATCTAATATATCTCCAATCCATCGTGAATTTAGAGCAGCTAAACCCAAATCACAATCTACAAAAGTCGCTTAAAAGGACACCTAATAGCTATCGTGCTGCCATCTATTGGATAAAAAAAGAAATAAATAAGGATCCAGACTTTTGAGAGGCGCCAGCAGATAGAAAGTCCTTGAGCTAAAAAGAAATAAGTAGAAAAGATAAGAACAGCAAAAACGAATTAAAAAAAATATAACAAGTTTTTGACGTTCTTTCTTAGAGTCAATGCACTTTCCTAGTTCGGTAAACAAGTTGGGAGTTTTTTTTACCAAATTTTCCAAGACCACCATCTGAGAGTTAATTTCTATTACAAAGCAGAACTTTCACATTATTTGAGAGTACATAAATGTATTTATGCAATATGATACGTGAATTTATAAATTCTCAAATTAAATTCAAGAAAAAGTGTTTTTCTCATTATTAAAATCTAATCGCTTGTTTTGCAATTAAAAACAATTCTCTTGAAATTCTGCGCATTTATAAATTCTCAATATAAAATTAAACAAAAAGTCTGTTTTTATATTATCAAATCTGATCGCTTGTTTTGCAATTAAAAACAATTCTCTTGAATTTCTGTACATTTATAAATTCTCAAATTAAAATTCTCAAATAAACTCTCAAATTAAAGAAAAGTCTGGTTTCTCATTATTAAAATCTAATCTGTTTGATCTGTTGTTTCTGAATCTGTTGTTTTGAAAATAAATCAATTATCTTGAAATTCTGAACATTTATAAATTGTCAAATTAAAATTCAAGAAAAAGTCTATAGTTTTCTCATTATCAAAATCTGATAGCTTATTTTTCAATTAAAAGCAATTCTCTTCAAATTCTGTGCATTTATAAATTCTGAATATAAAATTCCAAAATTTGTAATCTTCTCATTATCAAAATCTGATTGCTTAGTTTGCAATTAAAGACAACTCTCTTGCAGGTCTGTGTATTTATAAATTTTCAAATTAATATACAAGACAAAGTCTATCATTTTCACAGTATTAAAATCTGATCGCTTATTTTGAAACTAAAAATAATTTTCTTGAATTTCTGTGCATTTATTTATTCTCAAATTAAAATTCTAGAAAAGGTCTGTACTTTTCTCATCAAAATCTGTTCGTTTCTTTTGCAATTAAAAACAATTATATTGAAATTCTGTGCATTTATTTATTGTCAAATAAAAATCCAAGAGAAATTTAAGTTTTCTTTATGTTTTTCTACATAATTATGGTAATTAAGCCGGTTTTCTGTTTTTAAAAATCTTGCATTCCTATAACCTCAATTTCAATATATATTCCATTCTTTTACCCATTAAAAGTTTGGAAGAAAGAAGATCGTGAAATATATTCTAATTCTAACCCGCGAATTTTAAATACATCCAATTAAGTATATTGAATAGAAAGTTATTGTAAAGAATGAGCAAAGTGACAACAAAATGTCTTTCAAATTCTAATTTTTTTCAAATTTGGATGAAATTGTAACTAAACAAACGTACACTGCAATAATTAATACTTGCGCATTTCCTAAAATTCACATTACGTACTAATTTTATATATAAATATAAAACATAAGGGTTCAACTATAATTGTATGGTTCTAAATATATAATTCTTAAACAAACGTACACTGCAATAATTAATACTTGCATATCTTCTAAAATTCACATTAAGGGAAGTATAAATGTAAGGTTCTAAATATATATAAAATTAAACAAACGTACACTGCCCAAATTAATTCTTATGTATTTTCTAAAATTCACATGAAAATACTAATTTCATATATAAATATACGGTTCTAAACATAACTAAATATAAATATGAAATTCTAAATATATATGATTCTTAAACAAACGTACACTGCAGTAATTAATACTTGCGTATTTCTAAAATTCGCATTAAGGTACTAATTTTACATGTAAATATAAACAAGGTTCTAAACATAAAAGCTATAAGCTATTTATCTTAATAAAATATGGAGTAATTATATGTTGTCAACATTGTGGTATTCTATGGGTATAAAATAGAGTAGTTGGTTTTAAGGACACCCAACTATATTGGGGGAAAGTAAGGCGCGCACCTCGGGACACTTGAAATAAGGATCTTTTTCTAAATTTTAATAGCTGGATTTAAAGAACCTATTGAAATAAAGTAGTGCAGACTTTTATGCTTTAAATAAACTTTAACACTCAGAAGGGTTCACACGCATAATTACATCTTTCAACCAGCAGGCTTTCCTGCATGACTTCTGACAAGTTTTGATCTTCTTTACCAATACAACCTTCCCAAGGGATTCTATTTTAACGAAGTGAGTTATAGATTCTTCCCAAAGGATTCTTTTCAAAGAAAAGGAGCAACAGAACCTTCCCAAGGGATTTTATTTTAATGAAGTGAGTTATAGATTCTTCCCAAAGGATTCTTTTCAAAGAAAAGGAGCAACAGAACCTTCCCAAGGGATTCTATTTTAATGAAGTGAGTTATAGATTCTTCCCAAAGGATTCTTTTCAAAGAAAAGGAGCAACAGAACCTTCCCAAGGGATTCTAATCTACATAGTGGGCTAATAGAATCGTTCCAAAGGATACTATTTTAATAAAGTGAGCAATAGAATCGTTCCAAAGGATTCTATTTTAATGAAATGAGCAATAGAATATTCCAAAGGCTTCTATTTTAATGAAATGAACAATAGAATCTTTCCAAAAGATTATATTTCAATGAAGTGAGCAATATAATCTTTCCAAGGGATTCTATTTTAATGAAGTGAGCAATAGATTCTTTCCGAAGGATTATTTTCAAAGGACAGAAGGAACAGAACCTTCCCAAGGAATTCTAATCTACAAAGTGGGCCAATAGAATCGGGTTCCAAAGGATTCTATTCCAATTTCAATTACACCTTCCAACCTACAGTCTTCCCTGCTTGACTTCTGACAAGTTGCGACCTTCTTGACCAATAGAATCTTCCCAAATGATTCTATTTTAATAAAGTGATCAATAGAATCATTCCAAAGCATTCTTTTGAAAGGAAAGGAGCAACAGAATCTTTCCAAGGGATTCTAATTTATATAGTGGGACGATAGTCATTCCAGAGGATTCTATTCCAAGGACCATTAGAATCGTTCCAAAGAAGAATTATATTCTGAGGAAATTACAAATAGAATCTTTCTAAAGGTTGAAGGAATCCATGGATTCCTTATACCAAGATGTGGTTACCTAGCAATTAAGTGTTGCGTGGTAAAAGCAACATTGACTGTAACCTCATCATCAAAACATTTAACGTTACCCCGAATGCTCTCTTTGATTTCTTTAATACCTGTGAAAGACGTGGATGATTCCCGACTACCTTGAAAGAAGCCCGAGTCCTGCTTCTCCAAAACCCAGGCAAAAACACATCGTTCCCAAACTCTCACAGACCGATCTGCCTGTTACCCATTCTGGGAAAGATAATGGAGAAACCCATCATCAATCGCCTAGGCCACTTCTTCCTAACAGTTCTCTCAGCGAAAACCAATGCGTTTTCACAGAGGGGATCGCTACTGAACATGTCATCTTGGACGTCCTGGAAGCCATCCGTCACAATAAAGAAAGTGGTAGCTATAGCGCTGCCATCTCCATCGACATCAAGTGAGTCTTCGACTCTGCTCAATGACCTCCTGCTGGGGAAACTCTCCCACTTCAATTGCCCTCCCTACCTCTTTCATCTAACATCTAGTTTCCTCCATGAAAGATGGATTTTTATTTTATACTCCTCAGCAACACCCAGCAAGTTTGTCTCCCAGGGCAACCTGGAAGGACCCAGACTGGGTTCCCTCCTCTGGAAAATCTTAGCTGATGTAATACTAAAATCTTGGTCAGATTACTGCAAAACCCGTGCATCGGTGGACCACTTTCTGTTCGCAGTGTCTGACAGTTCAAGACTAGAGCTAGAAACCAGAGCAAATGAATGTCGTCAATATTTCCCAGGGCGGGCACAACCACCTCATAAAAACCTGGAAAGAGTCACACGACATCGTCTACAGAAAAAAAGATAGGTAACTATACCGATCACTAGGTCTTTACCCTCAACGGCACAACTATCTGAGTTATTGACACCATTGAATACCTGGGCCTAATAATCGACACACAGTTATGGATTCCCAATGTGAAAATGCTTTAAAGGGCAAATGGCAATAACAAGATTTGCTTCAAAATCTCGGGGCATCAGGGGAGGAATCTTGAAGTTCTGGTATAAATGAGTAGTAGAAAGAATTCTGTCTTACGCTGCAGCCTCCTGGGGCACAAATCCGAAATTCCAGACCTTTAAGCATCTTGCCACAGTTCAGAGATCTTTCCCTCTTAGCATTACCAAGCTTACAAAAACTTCCCCACAGATGCCGTTCTTGTACTGACTGTTCTAGAACCAATAGACCTCTTGGAAGTAAGGGAACCTGGTTACCCACCAATTTCAAACGAAACACCCCAGCCTTCGCAGGAGTCAAACACACAACAAACACACATCATTTATTGCACCAATTCCCCAGCAACTCGCTACCAAATCTACACAGACGGGTCTGAAGCCCAGGATGGAACCGCCACCGCCTATAGTGTGTTCCTGGACAACCGATTGATTTTTGAGTAAGCACACAGACGTCGTCACATCTCAATTTCCAAGCTGAGTTACAAACCAACCGTGCAGCTTCATTCTGGAAATTTCGAAATTGATCAGAAAGTGCATGCATTTACTCGGACAATACATCCAGCGTGACCCTCTTGACCAGCCTTCTTACAACTAACCCGATGGGACAAAGGATACAATATATGATGGAAGGGCAGCTCCATCGATGTGCAACAATGTCTCTTGGGTCAGAGGTCAATGCGAAGTGAAGGAAACGAAGCAGCAGATCATCTTGCGAGAAGTGCCACCGGTAATGTGTCCATCTCTACACACCCACAACTTCTCCCACAATCTTATCTGAAGAGATCCCTCAAGCAAGCATCCATTGTAACGTAGTGGCTAGAGTGGTGTGTCAGGGAACTCAAAGACACAGCCTAAATTACAACAAACTAAACGTTTATATCGATGTGTACAATATTTTAAAATCAGGGATTTGTGTCTCTAGGTCGTGGGGGCGGCAATACAAGCAAAAATGGGATCTCCTCAACGGCCGTGGCTCCAAAAGGAGAACCACAGAAACACCTCTGCTCAGTTCGAGCTCCCTCAAACAAGCTTCCATTGTAACGTTGTGGGCAGAGCACATGCTAAACAGGCACAAATGGGATCTCCTCAACGGCCATGGCTCAAAAAGGAGCACCACAAAAACACCTCTGATCCGCTCGAACTCCCTCAAACAAGGATCCATTGTAACGTAATGGGCAGATCACCTGCAAAACAGGCACAAATGGGATCACTTCAACGGCCATGGCTCCAAAAGGAGCAACCCCCAAAACACCTCTGCTCAGCTCGAGCTCAGTCGAACAAGCATTCATTGAAACGTAGTGGGCAGAGTGGTGTGTCAGTGAACACAACGACATAGCCTAAATTACAACAAACTAAAGGTTTATTTTACAATACGATGAGTACAATATCTTACAATCAGTGATTTGTATCCCTAGATCGTTGGGGCGGCAAAACAGACAAAAATGGGATCTCCTCAACTGCGGAAGCATCAAGAGGAGCACCACAAAAAACAAATCTACTCAACTCGAGCTCCCTCAAAAAAGGATCCATTGTAACGTAGAAGGCAGAGCAGTGTGTCAGTGAACACAACGACACAGACTAAATTACAACAAACTAAATGCTTATTTCACCAGTGGATGTGAAAAATATCTTACAATAAGGGATTTATATCGTTAGGCCGTGGGGGCGGCAAAACAGGCAAAAATGGGATCTCCTCAACGCCCGTGGCTCCAAAACGAGTACCACAAAATACACCTCTGCTCAGCTCGAGCTCCCTCAAACACGAATCCATTGTAACGTTGTGGGCAGAGCCCCTGCAAAACAGGCACAAATGGTATCTCCTCAACGGCCGTGGCTCCAAAAGCAGCACCATAAAAAAAATTACCTCTGCTCAGCTCGAGCTCCCTCAAACAAGCATCCATTGTAACGTTGTGGGCAGGGCACCTGCAAAACAGACACATATTGGATCTCCTCAACGGCCGTGGCACGAAAAACAGTACAACAAAAAACACATGTGATCAATTCGAGCTCTCTCAAACAAGCATCCATTGTAACGTAGTGGGCAAAGTGGTGTGTCAGTGAACACAACTACATAGCCTAAAATACAACAAACTAAACATTTATTTTACAATACGATGAGTACAATATCTTACAATCAGTGATTTGTATCATTAGGTCGTGGGGGCGACAAAACAGGCAAAAATGGGATCTACTCAAAGGCCGTGGCTCCAAAAGGAGCACCACAAAAAAAAACTCTGCTCAGCTCGAGCTCCCTGAAACAAGTATCCATTGTAACGTTGTGGGCAGAGTACCTGCAAAACAGACACAATTGGGATCTCCTCAACGGCTGTGGCTCCAAAAGCAGCACCAGAAAAAAAACACCTCAGCTCAGCTCGAACTCGCTCAAACAAGCAAACATTGTAACGTAGTGGGCAGAGTGGTGTGTCAGTGAACACAACTACACAGCCCAAATTACAACGAACTAGACATTTATTTTACAATACGATGAGTACAATATCTTACAATGAGTGATTTGTATCCCTAGATTGTGGAGGCGGGAAAACAGACAAAAAAGGGATCTCCTAAACGGCCGTGGCTCCAAAAGGAATACCACAAAATACACCTCTGCTCAGGTCGAGCTCCCTCAAAGAAAAATCCATTGTAAAGTTGTGGGCAGAGCACCTGCAAAACAGGCACAAATGGTATGTCCTCAACGGCCGTGGTTCCAGAAGGAGTACCACAATAAACACCTGTGCTCAACTCGAGCTCCGTCAAACAAGCATCTATTGTAACGTAGTGGTCAGTGAAAACGATGCAGCCTAAATTACAACAAAATAAATTTTTATTTCACCATTCGATGTGAACAATATCTTACAATAAGGGATTTGTATCATTAGATCGTGTGGGCGGCAAAACAGGGAAAAATGGGATCTCCTCAACGGCCGTGGCTCCAAAAGGAGTACCACAAAATACACCTCTGCTCAGCTCGAGCTCCCTCAAACAAAAATCCATTGTAACGTTGTGGGCAGAGCACATGCAAAACAGGCACAAACGATATCTCCTCAACGGCCGTGGCTCCAGAAGGAGCACCACAAAAAAAAACACCTATGCTCAGCTCAAGCTCCCTCAAACAAGAATCAATTGTAACGTAGTGTGCGGGAGTGGTGTGTCAGTGAACGCAACAACACAGCCTGAATTACAATAAAATAAACGTTTATTTTACCAATACGATATATACAAAATCTTACAAACATGTATTTGTATCGCTAGGTCATTGGAGGTGCAAAACGGACAAAAATGGGATCTCCTAAACGACAGTGCCCCCAAAAGGAGAGCCACAAAAAACACCTATGTCCAGCTAAAGATCCCTCAAACAAGCATCCATTCTAACGTTGTGGGCAGAGCACCTGCAAAACAGACACATATTGGATCTCGTCAACGGTCGTGGCTCCAAAAAGAGCACCACAAAAAACACCTGCGTTCAGCTCGAGCTCCCTCAAACAAGCACATTTGTAACATAGAGGGCAGAGTGGTGTGTCAGTGAACACAACGACACAGCCTAAATTACAACAAACTAAATGTTTATTTCACCATTCGATGTGAACAATATCTTACAGTCAGGGATTTGTATCATTAGGTCATGGGGGCGGCAAAACAGGCACAAATGGGATCTCCTCAACGTACGTGGC
This sequence comes from Meta bourneti, assembly GCA_933210815.1. Classification (NCBI taxonomy): domain Eukaryota; kingdom Metazoa; phylum Arthropoda; class Arachnida; order Araneae; family Tetragnathidae; genus Meta; species Meta bourneti. Next base: position 77,894,255 of record OW119933.1, on the reverse strand, counting down.
TACAAAAGTAGCACCACAAAAAACACCTCTGCTGTGCTCGAGCTCCCCAAAAAAAGCATCCATTTTAGCGTTGTGGGCGGAGCACCTGGAAAACAGGCACAAGTGTGATCTCCTCAACGGTCGTGGATGCAAAAGGAGCACCACAAGAAACACCTCTGCTCATCTCGAGCTCACTCAAACAAGCATCCATTGTAACGTTGTGGGCAGAGCACCTGCAAAACAGACACATATTGGATCTCGTCAACGGTCGTGGCTCCAAAAAGAGCACCACAAAAAACACCTCTTCTGAGCTCGAGCTCCATCAAACAAGCATCCATTGTAGCGTTGTTTTGGCAGAGAACCTGGAAAACAGGCACAAGTGGGTTCCACTCAAAGATCGTGGATGCAAAAAGAGCACCACAAGAAACACCTCTGCTCAGCTCGAGCTTCCTCAAACAAGCATCCATTGTAAAGTTGTGGGCAGAGCACCTGCAGAACAGATACAGATTGGATCTCGTCAACGGTCGTGGCTCCAAAAGGAGCACCACAAAAAACACCTGCGTTCAGCTCGAGCTCCCTCAAACAAGTACAGTTGTAACGTAGAGGGCAGAGTGGTGTGTCATTGAACACAACTACATAGTCTAAAATACAACAAACTAAACATGTATTTTACAATACGATGAGTACAATATATTACAATCAGTGATTTGTATCCCTAGATCGTGGTTGCGGGAAAAAAGACAAAAATGGGATCTCCTCATCTGCCGTAGCAGCAAAAGGAACACCACAAAAAACACATCTGCTCAGCTCGAGCTCCCACAGACAAGAATCCATTGTAACGTTGTGGGCAGAGCACCTGCAAAACAGGCTAAAATGGGATCTCCTCAACGGCCGTTGCTACAAAAGTAGGACCACAAAAAACACCTCTGCTGAGCTCGAGCTCCCTCAAACAAGCATCCATTTTAGCGTTGTGGGCGGAGCACTTGGAAAACAGGCACAAGTGTGATCTCCTCAACGGTCGTGGATGCAAAAGGAGCACCTCAAGAAACACCTCTGCTCAGCTCGAGCTCCCTCAAACAAGCATCCATTGTAAAGACGTGGGCAGAGTGGTGTATCTCTGAACACAATGACACAGCCTAAATTAGAACAAACTAAATATTTATTTCACCATTCGATGTGAACAATATCTTACAATAAGGGATTTGTATCATTACGTCGTGTGGGCGGCAAAACAGGGAAAAATGGGATCTCCTCAACGGCCGTGGCTCCAAAAGGAGTACCACAAAGTACACCTCTGCTCAGCTCGAGCTCTCTCAAACAAAATTCCATTGTAACGTTGTGGGCAGAGCACATGCAAAACAGGCACAAACGATATCTCCTCAACGGCCGTAGCTCCAGAAGGAGCACCACAAAAAACACCTATGCTCAGCTCAAGCTCCCTCAAACAAGAATCAATTGTAACGTAGTGTGCGGGAGTGATGTGTCAGTGAACGCAACAACACAGCCTAAATTACAATAAAAAAAAAGTTTATTTTACAATACGATATATACATTGTCTTACTATCATGGATTTGTATCGCTAGGTCATTGGAAGTGCAATAGTGGGATCTCCTAAACGGCAGTGCCCCAAAAGGTGAGCCACAAAAAACACATGTGCTCAGCTCGAGCTCCCTCAAACTAGCATCCATCGTAACGTAATGGGCAGAATGGTGTGTCAGTGAACACCACTACACAGACTAAAATACAACAAACTAAACATTTATTTTACAATACGATGAGTACAATATCTTGCAATCAGTGATTTTTATCCCTAGATCGGGGGGGGGGGCGGCAAAACAGACAAAAGTGGGACCTCCTCCACTGCCGTAGCAACAAAAAGGAGCACCACAAAAAACACATCTACTCAGTTTCAGCCCCATCAAACAAGCATCCATTGTGAGCACTTGGAACGCAGGCACAAATGGGAACACTTCAACGGCCGTGGCTCCAAAAGGAGCACCACAAAAAACACCTCTGCTCAGATCAAGCTCCTTCAAACAATCATCAATTGTAACCTAGTGGGCGGGAGTGGTGTGTCAGTGAACGCAACAACACAGCCTAAATTACAATAAAATAAAAGTTTATTTTACAATACGATATATACAATATCTAACAATCATGGATTTGTATCACTAGATCATTGGAGGCGCAAAACAGACAAAAATGGGATCTCCTAAACGGCAGTGCCCCCAAAAGGAGAGCCACAAAAAACACCTATGCTCAGCTCGAGCTCCCTCAAACAAGCATCCATTTTAACGTTGTGGGCAGAGCACCTTCAAAAGAGACACATATTGGATCTCGTCAACTGTCGTGGCTCCATAAAGAGCACCACATAAAACACCTGTGTTCAGCTCGAGCTCCCTGAAACAAGCACCGTTGTAACGTAGTGGGCAGAATGGTGTGTCAGCGAACACAACTACATAGCCTAAAATACAACAAACTAAACATTTATTTCACCATTCGATGTGAACAATATCTTACAATAAGGATTTGTATCATAAGGTCGTGGAGACGGCAAAACAGGCAGAAATGGGATCTCCTCAACGTCCGTGGCTCCAAAAGGAATACCACAAAGTACACACCTGCTCAGATCCAACTCCCTCAAACAAGAATCCATTGTAACGTTTTGGGCAGAGCACCTGAAAACAGGCACAATCGGGATCTCCTCTACGGCCGTGGATGCAAAAGGAGCATCACAAAAAACACCTCTGCTCAGCTCGAGCCCCATCGAACAAGCATCCATTGTAACGTAGTGGGCAAAGTGGTGTGGCAGTAAAGACAAATACAGAGCCTAAATTAAAACAAACTAGACGTTTATTTTACAATACGATGAGTGAATATCTTACAATCAGTGATTTGTATCCCTAGATCGTGGGGGCGGCAAAACAGACAAAAATGGGATCTCCTCATCTGACGTAGCACCAAAAGGAACACCACAAAAAACACATCTACTCAGCTCGAGCTCCAACCAACAAGTATGCATTGAAACGTAGTGTGCAGAGCACATGCAAGACAGGCACAAATGGGAACTCCTCAACGGCCGTAGCTTCAAAGTAGTACCACAAAATACACCTCAGTTCAGCTCGAGCTCCCTCAAACAAGAATCCATTGTAACGTCGTGGGCAGAGCACCTGCAAAACAGGCACAATTGGGATCTCCTCAAATGCCGTGGCTACTAAAACAGCACCGCATTAAACACATGTGTTCAGCTCGAGCTCCCTCAAACAAGCATCCATTGTAACGTAGTGGGCAGAGTGGTGTGTCAGTGAACACAATTACACAGCCTAAAATACAACAAACTAAACATTTATTTTGCAATACGATGACAATCAGTGATTTTTATCCCTAGATCGTGGGGGCGGCAAAACAGACCAAAACGGGATCTCCTGAACTGCCTTAGCACCAAAAGGAGCACCACAAAAAAAACCTCTGCTCAGCTCGAGGTCCCTCAAAGAAGCATCAATTGTAACGAAGTGGGCAGAGTGGTTTGTCAGTGAACACAACGACACAGCCTAAATTACAACAAACTGAATGTTTATTTCACCATTTGATGTGAACACTATCTTACAATAAGGGATTTGTATCATTATGTCGTGGAGACGGCAAAACAGGCAGAAATGGGATCTCCTCAACGGCCGTGGCTCCAAAAGGAATACCACAAAATACACACCTGCTCAGCTCCAGCTGACTCAAACAAGAATCCATTTTAACGTTGTGGGCAGAGCACCTGAAAACAGGCACAATTGGGATCTCCTCTACGGCCGTGGATGCAAACGGAGCACCACAAAAAACACCTCTGCTCTGCTCGAGCCCCCTCGAACAAGCATCCATTGTAATGTAGTGGGCAAAGTGGTGTGGCAGTAAAGACAACTACAGAGCCTAAATTAAAACAAACTAGACGTTTATTTTACCAATACGATGAGTACAATATCTTAGAATCAGTTATTTGTATCCCTAGATCGTGGGGCGGCAAAACAGACAAAAATGGGATCTCCTCATTTGCCGTAGCACCAAAAGGAACACCACAAAAACAGATCTACTCAGCTCGAGCTCCCTGAAACAAGAATCCATTGTAACGTTGTGGGCAGAGCACCTGCAAGACATTCACAATTGGGATCTCCTTAACGGCCGTGGCTCCAAAAACAGCACCGTATAAAACACATGTGCTCAGCTCGAGCTCCGTCAAACAATCATCCATTGTAACATAGTGGGCAGTGTGGTGTGTCAGTGAACACAACTACACAGCCTAAAATACAACAAACTAAACATTTATTTTGCAATACAATGAGTACAATATCTTACAATCAGTGATATTCATCCCTAGATCGTGGGGGCGGCAAACCAGACAAAAATGAGATCTCCTCAACTGCCGTAACACCAAAAGGGGCACCACAAAAAACACATCTACTCAGCTCGAGCTCCATCAAACAAGCATCCATTGTAACGTAGTGATCATATGGAAAACAGGCACAAATGGGAACTCGCGAACGGCAGTGGCTCCAAAAAGAGCACCATAAAAAACCTCTGTTTAGCTCGAGCTCCCACAAACAAGCATCCATTGTAACGTTGTAGGCAGAGTACCTGCAAAACAGGCACAAATGGGATCTTCTCAACGGCCTTGCTCCAAAAGGAGCACACTAAACAAACCTCTGCTCAACTCGAGCTCCCTCGAACAAGCATCCATTGTAAAGTTGTGGGCAGAGCACCTGCAAAACAGACACATATTTGATGAGGTCAACGGCCGTGGCTCCAAAAAGAGCACCACAAAAAACACCTGTGCTCAGCTCGAGCCCCCTCGAACAAGCATCCATTGTAACGTAGTGGGCAAAGTGGTGTGGCAGTAAAGACAACTACAGAGCCTAAATTAAAACAAACTAGACTTTTATTTTACAATACGATATGAACAATATCTTACAATAAGGGATTTGTATCATTAGGTCATGGAGACAGTAAAACAGGCAGAAATGGGATCTCCTCAATGGCCGTGGCTCCAAAAGGAGTACCACAAAATACACCTCTGCTCAGCTCGAGCTCCCTCGAACAAGCATCCATTGTAAAGTTGTGGGCAGAGCACCTGCAAAACAGACACATATTTGATGAGGTCTACGGCCGTGGCTCCGAAAAGAGCACCACAAAATACACATGTACTCAACTCGAGCTCCATCAAACAAGCATCCATTTTAAAGAAGTGGGCAGAGTGGTGTGTCAGTGAACACAATGACACAGTCTAAGTTACAACAAACTATATGTTTATTTCACCATTTGATTTGAACAATATCTTACAATAAGGGATTTGTATCATTAAGTCGTGGGGGCGGCATAACAGGCAAAAATGGGATCTCCTCAACGGCCTTGGCTCCAAAAGAATCACCACAAAATACACCTCTGCTCAGCTTGAGCTCCCTCAAATAAGCATCCATTGTAACGTATTGGGCGGGAGTGGTGTGTCAGTGAACGCAACAACACAGCCTAAATTACAACAAAATAAACGTTTATTTTACAATGCGATATATACAATAACTTACAATCATGGATTTGTATCGCTAGGTTATTGGAGGTGCAAAACAGACAAAAGTGGGATCTCCTAAACGGCATTGGCTCCAAAAGGAGCACCACAAAAAACACCTATGCGCAGCTCGAGCTCTCTCAAACAAGCATTCCTTCTAATGTTGTGGGAAGAGCACATGCAAAACAGGCACAAATGGGATTTCCTCAACTGCCGTGACTCCAAAAGGAGCACCACAAAAAACACCTCTTCTCAGCTCGAGCTCCCTCAAACAAGCATCCATTGTAACGTAGTGGGCAAAGTGGTGTGGCAGTGAAGACAACTACATAGCAACAAACTAGACGTTTATTTTACAATACGATATGTACAATTTATTGCAATCAGTGATTTGTATCCCTTGATCGTGGGGGCGTTAAATCAGACAAAAATGGGATCTCATCAACGGCTGTTGCTGCAAAACGAGCACCACAAAAAACACCTCTGCTCAACTCGACCTCCCTCAAACAAGCATCCATTGTAACGTTGTGGGCAGAGTACTTTCAAAACAGGCACAAATGGGATCTCCTCAACGACCGTGGTATAATGGTTAGTTCTCTGAATCCAGCGATCCGTGTTCAAATCTCGGTGTATAGTGCTGGGGCTGTCGTCTAACAACTATGATAATAACTTAAGAACTAACACGATCTCGCCAGATAAATTAATATTAGAATTCCCTACATCTATAATAGACCCAGACCTCGATGTGTACACGGATGGCTCTGGCATAGACGGTAATGTTGGGGCTTCCGTGTGCATATTCGAGGATAATAAATTATTAACTGTTCTATGCTACAAACGTAACCCTTACAACTCAGTCTTTCAATCAGAATTAACTGCAATATTTAAGGCTATTTTTTACCTGGACTACTAACCATAATAAAAATTCAATATTTACACCGGCAGCCTAAGCTCAATCCATGCCCTCAAATCACATAAAATAAAATCCAGTTTCATCAACAATATAAAATTAAATATTTATAATAAAACTAACTTCGGCCTGGAATTGTTCAGAGCACGTACTGGTGTCCCTGGCAATGAGGTGGCGGACCACTTCGCCAAGTTGGGGACTGTTGGGGGTTAGCTAGTATCCACCGCTGTCCCAAAATCAGATTTAAAAAAGATTTTCCAAATATGAGCAATTTCGGACTGGCAGGGGTTCTATGATAAATCAGAAAAGGCCTCAGGGTAAAGAAATTCTTCCCTGGGGTCAACATAGATCGACTCATCTCCATCAGATATATTACCTGGTTTCTGAGAGGACATGGCCCCTTTGTCGCATACCTGCACCGATTTAAAATCAAAAACTCCAAACTTTGTTCTTGCGGTGCGGTGGGCAACGCCGACCACTACCTCTTCAGCTACCCCGCCTCCTTGTCCTAGCACCTGACCAGGCCTGCAGAGGAATTCAAATCCACTTGGCTGAGAAATATTATCGCCGATCCGCATGCTCTGTTCAGGGTCGGGAGGTGTATTGGGTGGCTGCTGAGGTGGCTGGCCTGATTAGAGCTACTGGTTCGTCCGCCTTCAAATATTCATATGTCTATTTCAACTTATATACATTTTAACTTATTTCTCTATATAATTTTAATCGAGTAACTTGATATTTATTTGGTCCTAAAAAATGTTTATTGTAATGGAATAAACAAAAAAGTTTATCTCCTCTGTATCCACTTTTTCTTATATTTTTATAAATTGAACTTGTTTCAAATGGAAATATTAAAGCGAAATTTACATATTGTAAATCCGTGACCTATTACACTATTGCGACAAATGAATCCCAGGTGGTCCAGTGGTTAGGATACCTGGCTTTCACCCAGGTGACCACCCGGCATGGGAAGGGCGGTTCCATGGTGTAATGGTAAGCTCTCTGAATCCCGCGAAAGGATTTCAAATCTAGGTGAAACCTTTTCTTTGTGAAATTGTAATAGATATAATTTATTAGTCCTAAAAATTGTTTATTGTAATAGAATAAACAAAAAAGTTTATGTGCTCTGTATCCTTTTTTTCTTAAATTTTTATAAATTAAACTTGTTTCAAATAGAAATATTTAAAGCGAAATTTACTTATCGTAAATCCGTGACCTATTACACTATTGCGATAAATGAATCCCATGTGGTCTATTGGTAAGCACACCTGGCTCTAACCCAGGTGGCCCGGGTTCGATTCCCGGCATGGGAAGGGCGGTTCCATGGTGTAATGGTTAGCCATCTGAATCCAGCGATCCGACTTCAAATCTCGGTGGAATCTTTTCTTTGTGAAATTGTGATAGATATATATTGTTAGTCCTAACAAATGTCCATTGTTATAGAATAAATATAAAACTTTACCTCCTCTGTATCCCCTATTTCTTATATTTTTATAAATTGAACTTGTTTCAAATGGAAATATTAAAGCGAAATTTACATATTGTAAATCCGTGACCTATTACACTATTGCGACAAATGAATCCCAGGTGGTCCAGTGGTTAGGATACCTGGCTTTCACCCAGGTGACCACCCGGCATGGGAAGGGCGGTTCCATGGTGTAATGGTTAGCTCTCTGAATCCCGCGAAAGGATTTCAAATCTAGGTGAAACCTTTTCTTTGTGAAATTGTAATAGATATAATTTATTAGTCCTAAAAATTGTTTATTGTAATAGAATAAACAAAAAAGTTTATGTGCTCTGTATCCTTTTTTTCTTAAATTTTTATAAATTAAACTTGTTTCAAATAGAAATATTTAAAGCGAAATTTACTTATCGTAAATCCGTGACCTATTACACTATTGCAATAAATGAATCCCATGTGGTCTATTGGTTAGCACACCTGGCTCTAACCCAGGTGGCCCGGGTTCGATTCCCGGCATGGGAGGGCTGTTCCATGGAGTAATGGTTAGCACTCTGAATCCAGCGAACCGATTTCAAATCTCGGTGGAACCTTTTCTTTGTGAAATTGTGACAGATATATTTTATTAGTCATAAAAATCGTCCATTGTAATAGAACAAAAAAAATGTTTATCTGCTCTGTATCCTCTTTTTTTCTTATAATTTTATAAATTGAACTTGTTTCAAATGGAAATATTAAAGCGAAATTTACTTATAATAAATTCATGACCTATTACACTATTACGACAAATGAATCCCATGTGGTCCAGTGGTTAGGATACCTGGCTTTCACCCAGGTGCACGGGTTCGATTCCCGGCATGGAAAGGGCTGTTCCATGGAGTAATGGTTAGCACTCTGAATCCAGCGAACCGATTTCAAATCTCGGTGGAACCTTTTCTTTGTGAAATTGTGACAGATATGTTTTATTAGTCATAAAAATCGTCCATTGTAATAGAACAAAAAAAATGTTTATCTGCACTGTATCCTATTTTTCTGATATTATTATACATTAAACGTGTTTCAAATGGAAGTATTTAAAGCGAAATTTACATATTGTAAATCCATGACCTATTACAGTATTACGATAAACGAGTCCCATGTGGTTCAGTGGTTAGGATACCTGGCTTTCTCCCAGGTTGCCCGGGATCGATTCCCGTCATGGGAAGGGCGGTTTCATGTTGAAACATGGTTCCATGTATAGCATTCTGAATCCAGCGATCCGAGTTCAAATCTCGGTGGAACCTTTTCTTTGTGATAGATATATTTTATTAGTCCTAACAAATGTCCATTGTAATAGAATAAACAAAAAAGTTTATCTGCTCTTTTGATCATATTTTTATAAATTGAACTTGTCTCAAAAGGAAATATGTAAAGCGAAATTTACTTATAGTAAATCCATGACCTATTATACTATTGCGATAAATGAATCCCATGTGGTCCAGTGGTTTGGATTCCTGGCTCTGGCCCGGGTTCGATCCCCGGCATGGGAAGGCTGGTTCCATGGTTTAATGGTTAGTAATCTGTATCTAGAGATCCGAGTTCAAATCTCGGGGGAACGATTTCTTTGTGAAATTATGACATATATGCTTTATTAGTCATAATATACGTCCATTGTAATAGAATAAACAAAAAAGTTTATCTCCTCTTTTGATCATATTTTTATAAATTGAACTTGTCTCAAAAGGAAATATGTAAAGCGAAATTTACTTATAGTAAATCCATGACCTATTACACTAATGAGACAAATGAATCCCATGTGGTCCAGTGGTTAGGATACCAGGCTTTCACCCAGGTGGCCTGGGTTTGATTCCCGGCATGGGAAGGGCGGTTTCATGGTGTAATGGTTAGCCCTCTGAATCCAGCGATCCGAGTTCAAATCTCGGTGGAATCTTTTCTTTGTGAAATTGTGGCAGATATATTTTATTAGTCATTAAAAACGTACATTGCAAAAGGAAAAAAAAAATGTTTATTTGCTCTATCCTCGTTTCTTTTATTTTCATAAATTGAACTTGTTTCAAATGGAAATATCAAAGCAAAATTTGCATATCGTAAATTCATGACCTATTACACTATTCCGATAAAGGAGTCCCATGTGGTCCAGTGGATAGGATACCTGGCTTTAACCCAGGTGGCCCGAATTCAATTCCTGGCATGGGAAGGGCGGTTTCATGGTGTAATGTTTAGCCCTCTGAATCCAGTGATCCGAGTTCAAATCTCGATGGAAACTTTTCTTTGTGAAATTGTGACATATATATAATTTATTAGCGAAAGGAAGAACAAAAAAGATAATCTGCTCTGCATCCTCTTTTTCTTATATTTTTATAAATTAAACTTGTTTCAAATGGAAATATGTAAAACTAGATTTACTTATAGTAAATCCATTACTTATTACACTTTTGGAACAAACGAATCCCATGTGGTCCAGTGGTTAGGATACCTGGCATTCACCCAGGTGGCCCGGGTTCGATCGCCGGCATGGGAAGGGCGGTTCCATGGTGTAATGTTTAGCACTCTGGACTCTGAATCCAGCGATCCGAGTTCAAATCCCGGGGGAACCTTTTCTATGTGAAATTGTGACAGATATATTTTATTAGTCATAAAAAACGTCCATTGTAATAGAATAAACAAAAAAGTTTATGTGCTCTGTATCCTTTTTTTCTTAAATTTTTATAAATTAAACTTGTTTCAAATGGAAATATTAAAGTGAAATTTACTTATAATAAATTCATGACCTATTACACTATTACGAAAAATGAATCCCATGTGGTCCATTGGTTAGGATACCTGGCTTTCACCCAGGTGCACGGGTTGGATTCCCGGCATGGGAAGGGCGGTTCCATGGTGTAATTGTTAGCGCTCTGAATCCAACGATCCGAGTTGAAATCCCGGTGGAACGTTTTCTTTGTAAACGATATATTTTATTAGTCCTAAAAAATATTTATTTTAATAGAATAAACGAAAAAGTTTATCTGCACTGTATCCTATTTTTCTGATATTATTATACATAAAACGTGTTTCAAATGGAAGTATTTAAAGCGAAATTTACATATCGTAAATCCATGACCTATTACACTATTCCGATAAAGGAGTCCCATGTGGTCCAGTGGATAGGATACCTGGCTTTCACCCAGGTGGCCCGAATTCGATTCCCGGCATGGGAAGGGCGGTTTCATGGTGTAATGGTTAGCCCTCTGAATCCAGCGATCCGAGTTCAAATCTCGATGGAAACTTTTCTTTGTGAAATTGTGACATATATATAATTTATTAGCGAAAGGAAGAACAAAAAAGATTATCTGCTCTGCATCCTCTTTTTCTTATATTTTTATAAATTAAACTTGTTTCAAATGGAAATTTGTAAAACGAGATTTACTTATAGTAAATCCATTACTTATTACACTTTTGGAACAAACGAATCCCATGTGGTCCAGTGGTTAGGATACCTGGCATTCACCCAGGTGGCCCGGGTTCGATCGCCGGCATGGGAAGGGCGGTTCCATGGTGTAATGTTTAGCACTCTGGACTCTGAATCCAGCGATCCGAGTTCAAATCCCGGGGAAACCTTTTCTATGTGAAATTGTGACAGATATATTTTATTAGTCATAAAAAACGTCCATTGTAATAGAATAAACAAAAAAGATTATCTGCTCTGTATCCTCTTTTTCTTATATTTTTATAAATTGAACTTGTTTCAAAAGGAAATATGTAAAGCGAAATTTACTTATAGTAAATCCATGACCTATTATATTATTGCGATAAATGAATCCTATGTGGTCCAGTGGTTAGGATACCTGACTCTCACCCGGGTTCGATCCCTGCATGGGAAGGCCGGTTCCATGGTTTAATGGTTAGCAATCTGAATCCAGCCATCCGAGTTGAAACCTCGATGGAAACTTTTCTTTGTGAAATTGTGACATATATAATTTATTAGTCATAAAAAACGTCCATTGTAATAGAATAAACAAAAAAGTTTATATACTCTTTTTATCATATTTTTATAAATTGAACTTGTTTCAAAAGGAAATATTTAAAGCGAAATTTACTTATGGTGAATCCATGACCTATTACACTTTTGAGGCAAACGAATCCCATGTGGTCCAGTGGTTAGGATACCTGGCTTTCACCCAGGTGGCCCGTGTTCGATTCCTGGCATGGGAAGGGCGGTTCCATGGTGTAACGGTTAGGACTCTGAATCCAGCGATCCGACTTCAAATCTCGGTGGGACATTTTACTTGTGAAATTGTGACAGATATATTTTATTAGTCATTAAAAACGTCCATTGCAAAAGGAAAAACAAAAAAGGTTATCTGCTCTGTATCCTCTTTTTCTTATATTTTTATTTATTGAACTTGTTTCAAATAGAAATATGTAAAGCGAAATTTACTTATAGTAAATCCATGACCTATTACACTTTTGCGACAAACGAATCCCATGTGGTCCAGTGGTTAGGATACCTAGCTTTCACCCAGGTGAACCGGGTTCGATACCCGGCGTGGGAAGGGCGGTTACATGGTGTAATTGTTAGCACTCTGGACTCTGATTCCAGCGATCCGAGTTTAAATCTCGGGGGAACCTTTTCTTTGTGAAATTGTGACAGATATATTTTATTAGTCATTAAAAACGTCCATTGCAAAAGGAAAAACAAAGATGTTTATTTGCTCTATCCTCATTTCTTTTATTTTCATACATTGAACTTGTTTCAAATGGAAATATTAAAGCTAAATTTGAATATTGTATATCCGAGACCAATTACACGATTGCGGCAAACGAATCCCATGTGGTCCGGTGGTTAGGATACCTGTCTTTCTCTCAGGTGGCCCGTTTTCGATCCCCGGCATGGGAAAGCTGGTTCCATGGTTTAATGGTTAGCCCTCTGAATCCAGCGATCCGACTTCAAATCTCGGTGGAAACTTTTCATTGTGAAATTGTGACAGATATATTTTATTAGTCATTAAAAACGTCCATTGCGAAATGAAGAACAAAAAAGATTATCTGCTCTGCATCCTCTTTTTCTTATATTTTTATAAATTGAACTTGTTTCAAATGGAAATATGTAAAGCGAAATTTACTTATAGTAAATCCATGACCTATTATATTATTGCGATAAATGAATCCTGTGTGGTCCAGTGGTTAGGATACCTGACTCTCGCCCGGGTTCGATCCCTGCATGGGAAGGCCGGTTCCATGGTTTAATGGTTAGCAATCTGAATCCAGCGATCCGAGTTCAAACCTCGATGGAACCTTTTCTTTGTGAAATTGTGACATATATAATTTATTAGTCATAAAAAACGTCCATTGTAATAGAATAAACAAAAAAGTTTATCTCCTCTTTTTATCATATTTTGATAAATTGAACTTGTTTCAAAAGGAAATATTTAAAGCGAAATTTACTTATGGTGAATCCATGACCTATTACACTTTTGAGACAAACGAATCCCATGTGGTCCAGTGGTTAGGATACCTGGCTTTCACCCATGTGGCCCGGGTTCGATCGCCGGCATGGGAAGGGCGGTACCATGGTGTAATAGTTAGCACTCTGAATCCGGCGATCCGAGTTCAAATCTCGGTGGAACCTTTCCTTTGTGAAATTGTGACAGATATAATTTATTAGTCATAAAAAACGTCCATTGTAATAGAATAAACAAAAAAGTTTATCTCCTCTTTTTATCATATTTTGATAAATTGAACTTGTTTCAAAAGGAAATATTTAAAGCTAAATTTGCATATCGTAAATCCATGACCTATTACACTATTCCGATTAAGGAGTCCCATGTGGTCCAGTGGATAGGATACCTGGCTTTCACCCAAATGTCCCGAGTTCGAATCCCGGCATGGGATGGGCGGTTCCATGGTGTAATGGTTAGAGATCTGAATCCAGCGATCCGACTTCAAATCTCGGTGGAAACTTTTCTTTGTGAAATTGTGATAGATATATATTGTTAGTCCTAACAAATGTCCATTGTTATAGAATAAATATAAAACTTTACCTCCTCTGTATCCCCTATTTCTTATATACACTGCTGGCCACCCAAATTGCAACACCAAGAAAGACAAGAGATATCACAACAAAATTTATTTTGTAGATAACATGTTGACCAAGTATCAAATGATTAAATTTATAGACTTCTGTGAAGTGTGGTTCCTGCCAAAATCAGTAGCCAGAGTAGCCGCCATTGTTGGAGATCACCGCTGCCACACGCCTCGGCATTGATTCAAAGAGACTTTGGATGTGTTCTTGGGGTACAGCAGACCAAGCAGCTTCCACACGTTGCCAAAGTTGATCTGGTGTGGCAGCTGGGTATGTATTCTGGGTCAATCGTTGAGCAACCATGGACCACATGTTTTCTATCGGCGAAAGATCCGGAGAGCGAGCTGGCCAGGGAAGCAATTCAATCTGGCGATTGACGAAGAACCCTTGGACAATGCGTGCCACGTGTGGTCGCGCATTATCCTGTTGAAATATGGCTGTGGGCAAGCCCTGAAGGTAAGGAAGGACAACTGGCTCCAACACCTCGGAGATGTAGCGCTGGCTGTTTAAAGTACCGGCAATGCGTACTAGAGGAGTGCGAGAGTGATATCCAATACCGCCCCATACCATAATACCCGGTGCAGGACCAGTGTGGCGGTGCATAACGCAGCTGTTCAGCATCCTCTCTCCACGGTGTCTCCAGACTCGAATCCGACCATCGTGGTGTTGCAGACAGAAGCGTGACTTGTCAGTAAAGACAATTTCATTCCATTCTGCCGTCCACATCCTTCTTTCATCGCACCATTGGCGGCGGAAACGTCTGTGGTTTTGCGTCAAGGGTAGACGAAGCAATGGACGTCTTGCGGACAGATCACTCTGCTGTAAACGGCGTCGAATGGTACGCGCAGACACTGGATGATGCGGTACAGACTGAATGTGCTGTGCTATGGTTCGTGATGTGGCTGAGCGATCCGTCACTGTCATACGCACAATATGCCTGTCATCACGTGAAGTGGTGCACTGAGGTGGATGCGATCGAACACGTCGGTCCGTCGTACCCTCCTGCATCCAACGATCACATATCTGCATTATAGTTGTTTGGTTTCCTTCAACACGACTACCGATTTCCCTGAAAGATAATCCACAATCTCGGTAGGCCACTATCCTTCCTCTGTCGAACTCGGATACTTGATCAAAAGATGATCGCTGTTTTCTACGAGGCATAATTGATCGTTTTTTTGAAAAAACCACAAGAAAAACACAATTGCCGTACTTGAAATCGTCGAAATCTCCAAGCCTTAAATAGCGCTTTGAAGTGGCGCCACAGGCGCGCGTGATGTGCGTCTGCGCTGAAATTCTAATCATTTGCATATCTCACCTCCGCTAATGCATGTTGTAAATTTCATATTATTTGCATGCTTCCTTCAGGGTGTTGCATTTACGGTGGCCAGCAGTGTATTTATAAATTGAACTTGTTTCAAATGGAAATATTAAAGCGAAATTTACATATTGTAAATCCGTGACCTATTACACTATTGCGACAAATGAATCCCAGGTGGTCCAGTGGTTAGGATACCTGGCTTTCACCCAGGTGACCACCCGGCATGGGAAGGGCGGTTCCATGGTGTAATGGTTAGCTCTCTGAATCCCGCGAAAGGATTTCAAATCTAGGTGAAACCTTTTCTTTGTGAAATTGTAATAGATATAATTTATTAGTCCTAAAAATTGTTTATTGTAATAGAATAAACAAAAAAGTTTATGTGCTCTGTATCCTTTTTTTCTTAAATTTTTATAAATTAAACTTGTTTCAAATAGAAATATTTAAAGCGAAATTTACTTATCGTAAATCCGTGACCTATTACACTATTGCGATAAACGAATCCCATGTGGTCTATTGGTTAGCACACCTGGCTCTAACCCAGGTGGCCCGGGTTCGATCCCCGGCATGGGAAGGGCGGTTCCATGGTCTAATGGTTAGCACTCTATACTCTGAATCCAGCGATCCGTGTTCAAATCTCGGTGGAACCTTTTCTTTGTGAAATTGTGATATATGTATTTTATTAGTCATTAAAGACGTCCATTGCAAAAGGAAAAACAAAAATGTTTATTTGCTCTATCCTCGTTTCTTTTATTTTCATAAATTAAACTTGTTTCAAATGGAAATATCAAAGCAAAATTTGCATATCGTAAATCCATGACCTATTACACTATTCCGACAAAGGAGTCCCATGTGGTCCAGTGGTTAGGATACCTGGCTTTGACCCGGGTTCTATACCCGGCATGGGAATGCCGGTTCCATGGTTTAATGGTTAGCAATCTGAATCGAGCTATCCGTGTTCCAACATCGGTGGAACCATTTCTTGGTGAAAATGTGACATATATACTTTATATTAGTCATAAAAAACGTCCATTGTAATAGAATAAACAAAAAAGATTATCTGCTCTGTATATCCTCTTTTTCTTATATTTTTATAAATTGAACTTGTTTCAAATGGAAATATGTAAAGCGAAATTTACTTATAGTAAATCCATGACCTATTATATTATTGCGATAAATGAATCCTATGTGGTCCATTGGTTAGGATACCTGACTCTCGCCCGGGTTCGATCCCTGCATGGGAAGGCCGGTTCCATGGTTTAATGGTTAGCAATCTGAATCCAGCGATCCGAGTTCAAACCTCGATGGAACGTTTTCTTTGTGAAATTGTGATCATATATAATTTATTAGTTATAAAAAACGTCTATTGTGTAATAGAATAAACAAAAAAGTTTATCTCCTCTGTATCATATTTTTATAAATTGAACTTGTTTCAAAAGGAAATATTTAAAGCGAAATTTACTTATGGTGAATCCATGACCTATTACACTTTTGAGACAAACGAATCCCATGTGGTCCAGTGGTTAGGATACCTGGCTTTCACCCATGTGGCTCGGGTTCGATCGCCGGCATGGGAAGGGCGGTTCCATGGTGTAATAGTTAGCACTCTGAATCCGGCGATCCGAGTTCAAATCTCGGTGGAACCTTTCCTTTGTGAAATTGTGACAGATATATTTTATTAGTCATTAAAAACGTCCATTGCAAAAGGAAAAACAAATATGTTTATTTGCTCTATCCTCGTTTCTTTTATTTTCATAAATTGAACTTGTATCAAATGGAAATATTAAGGTGTCCGACTACCTTCGGAAAGGATTTTTTGAAATAATTTGAAATTTGACTTTTTTTGTGCATTATGTTATAGAATATGGTTAAAAACTTAGAGAATAACATATAAAAAAAATAATTAATAATTTTTTTAAAATTTAAACCCCAAAAAGGGGTGAGAAATAGACAAAAACTAGCACCACCGCAAAACATGATAACTTAAATTTAAATTAAGATATTCTTATTTTGTAAATTTTATTTTGAAGATTGAAACCTCCTTTAGGGAATGTACCTCTCACATCATTGTAAACCAGTTCTTTTAAAAACTGGAGAGGTTCAAGTACAACCAAGAAGAAAATCTGCCATAAATTATAGCAACGCATAACTTTTATAATTAAAAATAAAAAAACTAATTAATGCACAATTACAGAAGTGGTACATTCCCTTTATAAACTCTTTGAAAGTATTCCTACCAAATTTCATAACATTTGAAGCATAACTTTTTGAGTTTTCATGTTTTGCGTAAAAGCAAAATTCTAAAATGTCAATTTCAAGAAAAAGCTAAAAACAAAATTCAATAATGAATCTTACCTTTAAATGGAAAATGTAGCTCTAAAATGATCCTGATTTATAAAGATCACCTTCTATAGAAGTTAAATCAACTACTTTTTTTTTCCTAATTGCCCTCAAAACCTTCCTGCGCTTCTTTGAAACGGGTGTTGTATGGCGCTTGGAATCACTGATTCTAATGCGATCCAAACTTTGGTAACCTTTTAATGTGAAGTAACCAAGATTTTCAATGTTCATCTTGCTTAAAACACTGGTGCAACCCTCAAATCCATCATTATATTGTATTACTGCATCATAAGCCCCTAATTTTACAGTTTTTAGGCTGACGAAAACCTCCTTCGGAACTCTCTGCCAAATAACACCATTGAAACTTTCATTGGCATTTTGAGTTTTGCCATGCAGACACTTATTCAAAAGTTCTCTGGTGCAAAGCTCTAAATACACTGGTTTGACTACATTTAAAATATTGTTGGGCAAACCAGAATGCTTGAGCTTTTCTGGTTCTTTCCCTTCGCTTACAGCTCGCTGGTAATAGCACCAACTGTCTACACCAATAGGGCACTGGCCATGCATCGGTTTCTTTGGTGATGAAGCACAATGAAACAAAGCTGCAATTACATTTTGCTGCATCATTTGTAAGTTGCCCACGTTAGAGCGAATCGCAATGCCATAATAATTTTGTAGTCTGTCGATAAAGACATCTGATAACTTGCTGCTTTACCAGACAGACCTTTGGTTTTGCTTTTCAATTTTCGCAGACGTGTACCCACCCGTTTTTGAATGTGCCCAATGCATTCCAGTTTTGAAACACTTTTTTCGCCATATGTGTTTTGGACGCACAAATAGCCTTTAGAATCCCCATCACCGTAGTATTTCGTGTACTTCAGCTTCCGAGTGCTCACTGACCTCTTGAAAATTCTGTCGACACCAACAGTTTCCATCTTTGCTGATGACCCTTTAAAATTGCACTGGCATATATGGTCAGCTTCCTGTGATTCAAATGACGGGTTTCTCTTCAGTTTCTGTAATCTTTTGCAAATTCTGCAGTATGAGGACATGACTTCTAAATCGAGAACCTTTCCCGTGTCAATTGAAATGGCAGCAACACAACCATTCAAAGAAGTGTACCCTCTACGCTGCCACGTTCCATCTACAGACACGCCGCATTCACTGTCTTCTCCCTTTGAACCAACTTCATCAGCTGCTTTTAACATTGAAGATTCAGCAACCTCGGACACAACTTTCAAGAGTTTCTCTTCATGGATGTTATACGCAGCTTTAGAAATTGGTGGCAAATTCAGCGTGGTGCACAGTTTATACGCTGAAGAAAATCCCTTTCCAATCTGCCTCATCCCATAAACTATTCTAGAGTTCACTTCAGGTACATTTTTGTTCTTTTTGGAGGAGGCAAAGCCTTTTACAAAATCACAATTGTGACATTTCAAAGAGAAGTGTGAGCACAATCCATACCTGGAGTCTTCAACTAAATGCAAACCAGAAGCAAAGCATTTGGGACATGGAAGCACCAAAAATATATTTATTAAAGTTTCCAGGTCGAAAATCCGATTACCACACAGTTCCTCATTCAAAACTTCGAATTTGGAAGAGCTAGATGCTTGCAGTTTTGAAGCACTGGCTGTGCACACTGGATCTTCAAGACTGTTAGTCTTCAGTGTTTTAGAGTGTTGATTACCTTTGAAGTGGTGTTTCTTCTTCCTGGCAATACTCTTTCCCATTTTGTAAAGAAAAATCACTTTATGCAAGAAGAATTATCAAGTTGTAGAACTTTTTGAACGCACGATCGAAAATCACGAGTTCAAATTGTGTACAAACTGAAACTCAAGTTTGATGCCAGATTGTGAAGTTAAACATGATTGCCAGATGTATTTTTGTGTAAAAAGTAGTTTTTTAATTAATTTTTTTTAATTAATAAAAAAAAATCCACACTTCAGAGCAAATTTTAACGCTTTAATTTGTTAAAATAAGAATGTAAACAAACTTTTACGTTCACTTCCTGTTTGCAGAAAGGCACTTCCGGTTTTAAAAAGTGTCGACTATGTAGTATTAAAAGACCTGTATCTTACGTTCTATGCATGGTAGGAACAAAATTTAAACAGATTTGGAAAGATAAGAAATCGGGCTTTCATATTATATCAAATTTGGAAAATCGCAATTTCCGCCGAAAATCGCGTTTTAAAGGTAGTCGGATACCTTAAAGCTAAATTTGCATATCGTAAATCCATGACCTATTACACTATTCCGATTAAGGAGTCCCATGTGTTCCAGTGGATAGGATACCTGGCTTTCAACCAAGTTCCCGGGTTCGAATCCCAGCACGGGATGGGCGGTTCCATGGTGTAATGGTTAGCCTTCTGAATCCAGCGATCCGACTTCAAATCTCGGTGTAACCTTTTCTTTGTGAACATGTGACAGATATATTTTATTAGTCATTAAAAACGTCCATTGCAAAAGGAAAAAAAAAAGATTATGTGCTCTGTATCCTCTTTTTCTTATATTTTTTTATATATAAATTTAACTTGTTTCAAATGGAAATATGTAAAGCGAAATTTACTTATAGTAAATCCATGACCTATTACACTTTTGCAAGAAACGAATCCCATGTGGTCCAGTGGTTAGGATACCTGGCTTTCACCCAGGTGACCCGGGTTCGATCGCCGGCATAGGAAGGGCGGTTCCATGGTGTAATAGTTAGCTCTCTGAATCCAGCGATCCGAGTTCAAATCTCGGTGGAACCTTTTCTTTGTGAAATTGTGACAGATATATTTTATTAGTCATTAAAAACGTCCATTGCAAAAGGAAAAACAAAAATGTTTATTTGCTCTATCCTCGTTTCTTTTATTTTCATAAATTAAACTTGTTTCAAATGGAAATATCAAAGCAAAATTTGCATATCGTAAATCCATGACCTATTACACTATTCCGACAAAGGAGTCCCATGTGGTCCAGTGGTTAGGATACCTGGCTTTGACCCGGGTTCTATACCCGGCATGGGAATGCCGGTTCCATGGTTTAATGGTTAGCAATCTGAATCCAGCTATCCGTGTTCCAACATCGGTGGAACCATTTCTTGGTGAAAATGTGACATATATACTTTATATTAGTCACAAAAAACGTCCATTGTAATAGAATAAACAAAAAAGATTATCTGCTCTGTATCCACTTTTTCTTATATTTTTATAAATTGAACTTGTTTCAAATGGAAATATGTAAAGCGAAATTTACTTATAGTAAATCCATGACCTATTATATTATTGCGATAAATGAATCCTATGTGGTCCAGTGGTTAGGATACCTGACTCTCGCCCGGGTTCGATCCCTGCATGGGAAGGCCGGTTCCATGGTTTAATGGTTAGCAATCTGAATCCAGCGATCCGAGTTCAAACCTCGATGGAACGTTTTCTTTGTGAAATTGTGACATATATAATTTATTAGTTATAAAAAACGTCTATTGTGTAATAGAATAAACAAAAAAGTTTATCTCCTCTGTATCATATTTTTATAAATTGAACATGTTTCAAAAGGAAATATTTAAAGCGAAATTTACTTATGGTGAATCCATGACCTATTACACTTTTGAGACAAACGAATCCCATGTGGTCCAGTGGTTAGGATACCTGGCTTTCACCCATGTGGCTCGGGTTTGATCGCCGGCATGGGAAGGGCGGTTCCATGTTGTAATAGTTAGCACTCTGAATCCGGCGATCCGAGTTCAAATCTCGGTGGAACCTTTCCTTTGTGAAATTGTGACAGATATATTTTATTAGTCATTAAAAACGTCCATTGCAAAAGGAAAAACAAATATGTTTATTTGCTCTATCCTCGTTTCTTTTATTTTCATAAATTGAACTTTTATCAAATGGAAATATTAAAGCTAAATTTGCATATCGTAAATCCATGACCTATTACACTATTCCGATTAAGGAGTCCCATGTGTTCCAGTGGATAGGATACCTGGCTTTCAACCAAGTTCCCGGGTTCGAATCCCGGCACGGGATGGGCGGTTCCATGGTGTAATGGTTAGCCTTCTGAATCCAGCGATCCGACTTCAAATCTCGGTGTAACCTTTTCTTTGTGAACATGTGACAGATATATTTTATTAGTCATTAAAAACGTCCATTGCAAAAGGAAAAAAAAAAAAGATTATGTGCTCTGTATCCTCTTTGTCTTATATTTTTTTATATATAAATTTAACTTGTTTCAAATGGAAATATGTAAAGCGAAATTTACTTATAGTAAATCCATGACCTATTACACTTTTGCAAGAAACGAATCCCATGTGGTCCAGTGGTTAGGATACCTGGCTTTCACCCAGGTGACCCGGGTTCGATCGCCGGCATGGGAAGGGCGGTTCCATGGTGTAATAGTTAGCACTCTGAATCCAGCGATCCGAGTTCAAATCTGGGTGGAACCTTTTCTTTGTGAAATTGTGACAGATATATTTTATTAGTCATTAAAAACGTCCATTGCAAAAGGAAAAACAAAAATGTTTATTTGCTCTATCCTCGTTTCGTTTATTTTCATAAATTAAACTTGTTTCAAATGGAAATATCAAAGCAAAATTTGCATATCGTAAATCCATAACCTATTACACTATTCCGACAAAGGAGTCCCATGTGGTCCAGTGGTTAGGATACCTGGCTTTGACCCGGGTTCTATACCCGGCATGGGAATGCCGGTTCCATGGTTTAATAGTTAGCAATCTGAATCCAGCTATCCGTGTTCCAACATCGGTGGAACCATTTCTTGGTGAAAATGTGACATATATAATTTATTAGTTATAAAAAACGTCTATTGTGTAATAGAATAAACAAAAAAGTTTATCTCCTCTGTATCATATTTTTATAAATTGAACTTGTTTCAAAAGGAAATATTTAAAGCGAAATTTACTTATGGTGAATCCATGACCTATTACACTTTTGAGACAAACGAATCCCATGTGGTCCAGTGGTTAGGATACCTGGCTTTCACCCATGTGGCTCGGGTTCGATCGCCGGCATGGGAAGGGCGGTTCCAATGTGTAATAGCTAGCACTCTGAATCCGGCGATCCGAGTTCAAATCTCGGTGGAACCTTTCCTTTGTGAAATTGTGACAGATATATTTTATTAGACCTAACAAATGTCCATTGTAATAGAATAAACAAAAAAATTTATCTGCACTGTACCCTATTTTTCTGATATTTTTATAAATTAAACTTGATTTAAATGGAAATATTTAAAGCGAAATTTGCTTATCGTAAATCCATGACCTATTACACTATTACGACAAATGAATCCCATGTGGTCCAGTGGTTAGGATACCTGGCTTTCGGCCGGGTTCGATTCCCGGCATGGGAAGGGCGGTTCCTTGATGTAATGGTTAGCACTCTGAATCAAACTATCCGAGCTGAAATCCCGGTGGAAGGTTTTCTTTGAGCACGATAAATTTTATTAGTCCTAAAAAATATTTATTTTAATAGAATAAACGAAAAAGTTTATCTGCACTGTACCCTATTTTTCTGATATTTTTATAAATTAAACTTGTTTCAAATGTAAGTATTTAAAGCGAAATTTAAATATTGTAAATCCATGACCTATTACAGTATTGCGATCAACGAGTCCCATGTGGTCTAGTGGTTTGGATACCTGGCTTTCTACCAGGTTGCCCGGGATCGATTCCCATCATGGGAAGGGTGGTTCCATGGTTAGCACTCTGAATCCTGCGATCCGAGTTCAAATCTCGGTGGAACACTTTCTTTGTGAAATTGTGATCGATATATTTTATTAGACCTAACAAATGTCCATTGTAATAGAATAAACAAAAAAATTTATCTGCACTGTACCCTATTTTTCTGATATTTTTATAAATTAAACTTGTTTCAAATGGAAGTATGTAAAGCGAAATTTACTTATAGTAAATCCATGACCTATTACACTTTTGCGACAAACGAATCACATGTTGTCCAGTGGTTAGGATACCTGGCTTTCACCCAGGTGGCCCGGGTTCGATTCCTGGCATGGGAAGGGCGGTTCCATGGTGTAATGGTTAGGACTCTGAATCCAGCGATCCGAGTTCAAATCTCGGTTGGAACTTTTCTTTGTGAAATTGTGACAGATATATTTCATTAGTCATTAAAAACGTCCATTGCAAAAGGAAAAACAAAAAAGATTACCTGCTCTGTATCATCTTTTTCTTATATTTTTGTAAATTTAACTTGTTTCAAATGGAAATATGTAAAGCGAAATTTACTGATAATAAATCCATGACCTATTACACTTTGGCGACAAATGAATCCCATGTTGTCCGGTGGTTAGGATACCTGGCTTTTACCAAGGTGGCCCGTTTTCGATCGCCGGCATGGGAAGGGCGGTTCCATGGTGTAATGGTTAGCACTCTGTGCTCTGAATACAGCGATCCGACTTCAAATCTCGGTGGAACCTTTTCTTTGTGAAATTGTGACATATATACTTTATTAGTCTTAAAAAACGTCCATTGTAATAGAATAAACAAAAAAGATTATCTGCTCTGTATCCTTTTTTCCTTATATTTCTATAAATTGAACTTGTTTCAAATGGATATATGTAAAGCGAAATTTACTTATAGTAAATCCATGACCTATTATACTATTGCGATTAATGAATCCCATGTGGTCCAGTGGTTAGGATAACTGGCTTTCATCTCGGGGTTCGATTCCCGGTATGGGATGGGCAGTGCCATGGTGTAATGGTTAGCACTCTGAATCCAGCGATCCGAGTTCAAATCTCGGTGGAACCTTTTCTTTGTGAAATTGTGACAGATTTATTTTATTAGTCAATAAAAACGTCCAATGCAAAAGGAAAAACAAAAATGTTTATCTGCTCTATCCTCGTTTCTTTTATTTTTATAAATTAAACATGTTTCAAATGGAAATATTGAAGCAAAATTTAAATATTGTATATCCGTGACCTATTACGCTACTGCGATAAATGAATCCCATGTGGTCCAGTTGTTAGGATACCTGGCTTTCTACCAGGTGCCCCGGGTTCGATTCCCGGCATGGGAAGGGCGGTTCCATGGTGTAATGGTTAGCACTCTGGGCTCTGAATCCAGCGATCCGAGTTCAAATCTCGCTGGAATGTTTTCTTTGTGAAATTGTGACAGATATATTTTATTAGTCATAAAAAACGTCCATTGTAATAGAATAAACAAAAAAGTTTATCTGCTCTGTATCCTCTTTTTCTTATTTTTTTATAAATTGAACTTGTTTCAAATAGAAATATTAAAGCGAAATTTAAATATTGTAAATCCGTGACGTATTACAATATTGCGATAAATGAATCCCATGTGGTCTCGTGGTTAGCACACCTGGCTCTCACCCAGATCAACCGGGTTCGATTTCCTGGCATGGGAAGGCCGGTTCCATGGTGTAATGGTTAACACTCTGAATACAGCGATCCGAGTTCAAATCTCGTGGAACGTTTTCTTTGTGACAGATATATTTTATTAGTCCTAAAAAATGTTTATTGTAATAGAATAAACAAAAAAGATTATCTGCTCTGTATCCTCTTTTTCTTATTTTTATAATTTGAACTTGTTTGAAATGGAAATATGTAAAGCGAAATTTACTTATAGTAAATCCATGACCTATTACACTTTTGCGACAAACGAATCCCATGTTGTCCAGTGGTTAGGATACCTGGCTTTCACATAGTTGGCCCGGGTTCGATTCCTGGCATGGGAAGGGCGGTTCCATGGTGTAATGCTTAGGACTCTGAATCCAGCGATCCGAGTTCAAATCTCGGTGGAACCTTTTCTTTGTGAAATTGTGACAGATATATTTGATTAGTCAATAAAAACGTCCAATGCAAAAATAAAAACAAAAATGTTTATCTGCTCTATCCTCGTTTCTTTTATTTTTATAAATTAAACTTGTTTCAAATGGAAATATTGAAGCAAAATTTAAATATTGTATATCCGTGACCTATTACGCTACTGCGATAAATGAATCCCATGTGGTCCAGTTGTTAGGATACCTGGCTTTCTACCAGGTGGCCCGGGTTCGATCCCCGGAATGGGAAGGGCGGTTCCATGGTGCAATGTTTAGCACTCTGGACTCTGAATCCAGCGATCCGAGTTCGAATCTCGGTGGTAACCTTTCTTTTTGAAATTGTGACAGATATATTTTATTAGTCATTAAAAACCTCCATTGCAAAAGGAAAAACAAAAATGTTTATTTACTCTATCCTCGTTTCTTTTATTTTCATAAATTAAACTTGTTTCAAATGGAAATATCAAAGCAAAATTTGCATATCGTAAATTCATGACTTATTACACTATTCCCATAAGGGAGTCCCATGTGGTCCAGTGGTTAGGATACCTGGCTTTCACCCATGTGGCCCGGGTTCGATCGCTGGCATGGGTAGGGCGGTTCCTTGGTGTAATGGTTAGCACTCTGAATCCAGCGATCCGAGTTCAAATCTCGGTGGAACCTTTTCTTGGTGAAATTGTGACAGATATATTTTATTAGTCATAAAAAACGTCCATTGTAATAGAATAAACAAAAAAGTTTATCTGCTCTCTATCCTCTTTTTCTTATTTTTTTATAAATTGAACTTGTTTCAAATAGAAATATTAAAGCGAAATTTACATATTGTAAATCCGTGACGTATTACAATATTGCTATAAATAAATCCTAAAAAATGTTTATTGTAACAGAATAAACAAAAAAGATTATCTTCTCTGTATCCTCTTTTTCTTATATTTTTATAAATTGAACTTGTTTCAAATGGAAATATGTAAAGCGAAATTTACTTATATTAAATCCATGACCTATTACACTTTTGCGACAAACGAATCCCATGTTGTCCAGTGGTTAGGATACCTGGCTATCACCCAGGTGGCCCGGGTTCGATTCCTGGCATGGGAAGGGCGGTTCCATGGTGTAATGCTTAGGACTCTGAATCCAGCGATCCGAGTTCAAATCTCGGTGGAATCTTTTCTATGTGAAATTGTGACAGATATATTTTATTAGTCATTAAAAACGTCCATTGCAAAAGGAAAAACAAAAAAGATTACCTGCTCTGTATCCTCTTTTTCTTATATTTTTATAAATTAAACTTGTTTCAAATGGAAATATTAAAGCGAAATTTGCATATTGTATATCCGTGACCTATTACACGATGTCGATAAACGAATCCCATGTGGTCCAGTGGTTAGGATACCTGGCTCTCACCCAGGTGACCCGGGTTTGATTCTCGGCATGGGAAGGGCGGTTCCATGGTGTAATGGTTAGCACTCTGGGCTCTGAATCCAGCGATCCGAGTTCAAATCTCGCTGGAATGTTTTCTTTGTGAAATTGTGACAGATATATTTTATTAGTCATAAAAAACGTCCATTGTAATAGAATAAACAAAAAAGTTTATCTGCTCTGTATCCTCTTTTTCTTATTTTTTTATAAATTGAACTTGTTTCAAATAGAAATATTAAAGCGAAATTTAAATATTGTAAATCCGTGACGTATTACAATATTGCGATAAATGAATCCCATGTGGTCTCGTGGTTAGCACACCTGGCTCTCACCCAGATCAACCGGGTTCGATTTCCTGGCATGGGAAGGCCGGTTCCATGGTGTAATGGTTAACACTCTGAATACAGCGATCCGAGTTCAAATCTCGTGGAACGTTTTCTTTGTGACAGATATATTTTATTAGTCCTAAAAAATGTTTATTGTAATAGAATAAACAAAAAAGATTATCTGCTCTGTATCCTCTTTTTCTTATTTTTATAATTTGAACTTGTTTGAAATGGAAATATGTAAAGCGAAATTTACTTATAGTAAATCCATGACCTATTACACTTTTGCGACAAACGAATCCCATGTTGTCCAGTGGTTAGGATACCTGGCTTTCACATAGTTGGCCCGGGTTCGATTCCTGGCATGGGAAGGGCGGTTCCATGGTGTAATGCTTAGGACTCTGAATCCAGCGATCCGAGTTCAAATCTCGGTGGAACCTTTTCTTTGTGAAATTGTGACAGATATATTTGATTAGTCAATAAAAACGTCCAATGCAAAAATAAAAACAAAAATGTTTATCTGCTCTATCCTCGTTTCTTTTATTTTTATAAATTAAACTTGTTTCAAATGGAAATATTGAAGCAAAATTTAAATATTGTATATCCGTGACCTATTACGCTACTGCGATAAATGAATCCCATGTGGTCCAGTTGTTAGGATACCTGGCTTTCTACCAGGTGGCCCGGGTTCGATCCCCGGAATGGGAAGGGCGGTTCCATGGTGCAATGTTTAGCACTCTGGACTCTGAATCCAGCGATCCGAGTTCGAATCTCGGTGGTAACCTTTCTTTTTGAAATTGTGACAGATATATTTTATTAGTCATTAAAAACCTCCATTGCAAAAGGAAAAACAAAAATGTTTATTTACTCTATCCTCGTTTCTTTTATTTTCATAAATTAAACTTGTTTCAAATGGAAATATCAAAGCAAAATTTGCATATCGTAAATTCATGACTTATTACACTATTCCCATAAGGGAGTCCCATGTGGTCCAGTGGTTAGGATACCTGGCTTTCACCCATGTGGCCCGGGTTCGATCGCTGGCATGGGTAGGGCGGTTCCTTGGTGTAATGGTTAGCACTCTGAATCCAGCGATCCGAGTTCAAATCTCGGTGGAACCTTTTCTTGGTGAAATTGTGACAGATATATTTTATTAGTCATAAAAAACGTCCATTGTAATAGAATAAACAAAAAAGTTTATCTGCTCTCTATCCTCTTTTTCTTATTTTTTTATAAATTGAACTTGTTTCAAATAGAAATATTAAAGCGAAATTTACATATTGTAAATCCGTGACGTATTACAATATTGCTATAAATAAATCCTAAAAAATGTTTATTGTAACAGAATAAACAAAAAAGATTATCTTCTCTGTATCCTCTTTTTCTTATATTTTTATAAATTGAACTTGTTTCAAATGGAAATATGTAAAGCGAAATTTACTTATATTAAATCCATGACCTATTACACTTTTGCGACAAACGAATCCCATGTTGTCCAGTGGTTAGGATACCTGGCTATCACCCAGGTGGCCCGGGTTCGATTCCTGGCATGGGAAGGGCGGTTCCATGGTGTAATGCTTAGGACTCTGAATCCAGCGATCCGAGTTCAAATCTCGGTGGAATCTTTTCTATGTGAAATTGTGACAGATATATTTTATTAGTCATTAAAAACGTCCATTGCAAAAGGAAAAACAAAAAAGATTACCTGCTCTGTATCCTCTTTTTCTTATATTTTTAGAAATTTAACTTGTTTCAAATGGAAATATGTAAAGCGAAATTTACTTATAGTAAATCAATGACCTATTATACTATTGCGATAAATGACTCCTATGTGGTCCAGTGGTTAGGATTCCTGGCTCTCATCCAGGTGGCTCGGGTTCGATCCCCGGCATGGGAAGGCTGGTTCCATGGTTTAAAGGTTAGCAATCTGTATCTAGAGATCCGAGTTCAAATCTCGGTGGAACGTTTTCTTTGTGAAATTGGGACATATATGCTTTATTAGTCATAATATACGTCCATTGTAATAGAATAAACAAAAAAGTTCAGCTCCTCTTAGATCATATTTTTATAAATTGAACTTGTTTCAAAAGGAAATATGTAAAGCGAAATTTACTTATAGAAATCCATGACCTATTACACTATTGCGACAAATGAATCCCATGTGGTCCAGTGGTTAGGATAACTGGCTTTCACCTCGGGGTTCGATTCCCGGTATGGGAAGGGTGGTGCCATTGTGTAATGGTTAGCACACTGAATCCAGCGGTCCAAGTTCAAATCTCGGTGGAACCTTTTCTTTGCGAAATTGTGACAGATAAATTTTATTAGTCAATAAAAAGGTCCAATGCAAAAGGAAAAACAAAAATGTTTATCTGCTCTATCCTCGTTTCTTTTATTTTTATTAATTAAACTTGTTTAAATGGAAATATTAAAGCAAAATTTAAATATTGTATATCCGTGACCTATTACACTACTGCGATAAACGAATCCCACGTGGTCAGGATGTTAGGATACCTGGCTTACTACCAGGTGCCCCGGGTTCGATTCCCGGCATGGGAAGGGCGGTTCCATGGTGTAATGGTTAGCACTCTGAATCCAGCGATCCGAGTTCAAATCTCGGTGGAATCTTTTCTTTGTGAAATTGTGACAGATATATTTCATTAGTCATTAAAAACGTTCATTGCAAAAGGAAAAACAAAAAAGATTACCTGCTCTGTATCCTCTTTTTCTTATATTCTTATAAATTGAACTTGTTTCAAATGGAAATAAGTAAAGCGAAATTTACTTATAGTAAATCCATGACCTATTACACTTTTGCGACAAACGAATCCCATGTGGTCCAGTGGTTAGGATACCTGGCTTTGAACCGGGTTCGATCCCCGGCATGGGAAGGGCGGTTCCATGGTGTAATGGTTAGCACTCTGTGCTCTGAATCCAGCGATCCGACTTCAAATCTCGGTGGAACCTTTTCATTGTGAACATGTGACAGATATATTTTATTAGTCATTAAAAACGTCCATTGCAAAAGGAAAAACAAAAAAGATTATCTGCTCTGTATCCTCTTTTTCTTATATTTTTATAAATTTAACTTGTTTCAAATGGAAATATGTAAAGCGAAATTTACTTATAGTAAATCCATGACCTATTACACTTTTGCGACAAACGAATCCCATGTGGTCCAATGGTTAGGATACCTGGCTTTCACCCAAGTGGACCGGGTTCGATTCCTGGCATGGGAAGGGCGGTTCCATGGTGTAATGTTTAGGACTCTGAATCCAGCGATCCGAGTTCAAATCTCGGTGGAACCTTTTCTTTGTGAAAGATATATTTTATTAGTCATTATATAAAAACGTCCATTGCCAAAGGAAAAAATATGTAAAGCGAAATTTACCTATAGTAAATCCATGACCTATTATACTATTACGATAAATGAGTCCTATATGGTCCAGTGGTTAGGATACCTGGCTCTCGCCCGGGTTCGATCCCGGCATGGGAAGGCCGGATCCATGGTTTAATGGTTAGCAATCTGAATCCAGCGATCCGTGTTCAAATCTCGGTGGAACCTTTTCTTTGTGAAATTGTGACATATATACTTTATTAGTCATACAAAACGTCCATTGTAATACAACAAACAAAAATGTTTATCTGCTCTTGATCCTCTTTTCCTTATAATTTTATATATTGAACTTGTTTCAAATGGAAATATTAAAGCGAAATTTACATATTGTAAATCCGTGAACTATTACACTATTGCCAAAATTGAATCCCATGTGGTCCAATGGTTAGGATACCTGGCTTTCACCCTGGTGGCCCGGGTTCGATTCCCAGCATGGGAAGGGCGGTTCCATGTTGAAATGGTTAGCCCTCTGAATCGAGCGATCCGATTTCAAATCTAGGTGGAACCTTTTCTTTGTGAAAGTGTAATCGATATATTTTATTAGTCCTAAAAATTGTTTATTGTAATAGAATAAACAAAAAATTTATGTGCTCTGTATCCTTTTTTTCTTAAATTTTTATAAATTAAACTTGATTTAAATGAAAATATTTAAAGCGAAATTTGCTTATCGTAAATCCATGACCTATTACACTATTGCGACAAATGAATCCCATGTGGTCCAGTGGTTAGGATACCTGGCTGTCACCCAGGTGACCCGGGTTTGATTCCCGGCATGGGAAGGGCGGTTCCATTGTGTAATGGTTAGCTATCTGGTCTCTGAATCCAGCGATCCGAGTTCAAATCTCGGTGGAACCTTTTATTCGTGAAATTGTGACAGATATATTTTATTAGTCATTAAAAACGTCCATTGCAAAAGGAAAAACAAAAAAGATTATCTGCTCCGTATCCTATTTTTCTTATATTTTTATAAATTAATCTTGTTTCAAATGGAAATATGTAAAGCGAAATTTACTTATAGTAAATCTATGACCTATTACACTTTTGCGATAAACGAATCCCATGTGGTCCAGTGGTTAGGATACCTGGCTTTTACCCAGGTGGCCCGGGTTCGATCCCCGGAATGGGAAGGGCGGTTCCATGGTGTAATGTTTAGCACTCTGGACTCTGAATCCAGCGATCCGTTTTCGAATCTCGGTGGTAACCTTTCTTTTTGAAATTGTGACAGATATATTTTATTAGTCATTAAAAACGTCCATTGGAAAAGGAAAAACAAAAATGTTTATTTACTCTATCCTCGTTTCTTTTATTTTCATAAATTGAACTTGTTTCAAATGGAAATATTAAATCAAAATTTGCATATCGTAAATCCATGACCTATTACACTATTCCGACAAACGATTCCCATGTGGTCCAGTGGTTACCTGGCTTTGACCCGGGTTCGATCCCCGGCATGGGAAGGGCGGTTCCATGGTGTAATGGTTAGCACTCTGAATCCAGCGATCCGAGTTCAAATCTCGGTGGAAACATTTCTTGGTGAAATTGTGACAGATATATTTTATTAGTCATTAAAAACGTCCATTGCAAAAGGAAAAACAGAAATGTTTATTTGCTTTATCCTCGTTTCTTTTATTTTCATAAATTGAACTTGTTTCAAATGGAAATATCAAAGCAAAATTTGCATATCGTAAATCCATGACTTATTACACTATTCCGATAAGGGAGTCCTATGTTGTCCAGTGGTTAGGATACCTGGCTTTCACCCATGTGCCCCGGGTTCGATCGCTGGCATGGGAAGGGCTGTTCCTTGGTGTAATGGTTAGCACTCTGAATCCAGCGATCCGAGTTCAAATCTCCGTGGAACCTTTTCTTTTTGAAATTGTGACATATATACTTTATTAGTCATGAAAAACGTCCATTGTAATAGAATAAACAAAAAAGTTTATCTGATCTTTTTCTTATATTTTTATAAATTGAACTTGTTTCAAATGGAATTATGTAAAGCGGAATTTACTTATAGTAAATCTATGACCTATTACACTTTTGCGACCAACGAATCCCTTGTGGTCCAGTGGTTAGGATACCTGGCTTTCATCCATGTGGACCGGGTTCGATTCCTGGCATGGGAAGGGCGGTTCCATGGTGTAATGTTTAGGACTCTGAATCCAGCGATCCGAGTTCAAATCTCGGTGGAACCTTTTCTTTGTGAAATTGTGATAGATATATTTTATTAGTCATTATATAAAAACGTCCATTGCCAAAGGAAAAACCAAAAAGATTATCTGCTCGGTATCCTCTTTTTTTTTATATTTTTATAAGTTGAACTTGTTTCAAATGGAAATATGTAAAGCGAAATTTACTTATAGTAAATCCATGACCTATTATACTATTACGATAAATGAGTCCTATATGGTCCAGTGGTTAGGATACCTGGCTCTCGCCCGGGTTCGATCCCGGCATGGGAAGGCCGGATCCATGGTTTAATGGTTAGCAATCTGAATCCAGCGATCCGTGTTCAAATCTCCGTGGAACCTTTTCTTTGTGAAATTGTGACATATATACTTTATTAGTCATCAAAAACGTCCATTGTAATACAACAAACAAAAATGTTTATCTGCTCTTGATCCTCTTTTTCTTATAATTTTATATATCGACCTTGTTTCAAATGGAAATATTAAAGCGAAATTTACATATTGTAAATCCGTGAACTATTACACTATTGCCAAAATTGAATCCCATGTGGTCCAATGGTTAGGATACCTGGCTTTCACCCTGGTGGCCCGGGTTCGATTCCCAGCATGGGAAGGGCGGTTCCATGTTGTAATGGTTAGCCCTCTGAATCCAGCGATCCGATTTCAAATCTAGGTGGAACCTTTTCTTTGTGAAAGTGTAATCGATATATTTTATTAGTCCTAAAAATTGTTTATTGTAATAGAATAAACAAAAAATTTATGTGCTCTGTATCCTTTTTTTCTTAAATTTTTATAAATTAAACTTGATTTAAATGGAAATATTTAAAGCGAAATTTGCTTATCGTAAATCCATGACCTATTACACTATTGCGACAAATGAATCCCATGTGGTCCAGTGGTTAGGATACCTGGCTTTCGCCCGGGTTCGATTCCCGGCATGGGAAGGGCGGTTCCTTGGTGTAATGGTTAGCACTCTGAATCCAGCGATCAGAGTTCAAATCTGAGTGCAACATTTTCTTTGTGAAATTGTGATAGATATATTTTATTAGTTCTAAAAAACAAATATCCATTGTAATAGAATAAACAAAAAAATTTATCTGCTCTGTATCCTTTTTTTTATATTTTTATAAATTGAACTTGTTTCAAATGGAAATATGTAAAGCGAAATTTACTTATAGTAAATCCATGACCTATTACACTATTACTACAAATGAATCCCATGTGGTCCAGTAGTTAGGATACCAGGTTTTCACCCAGGTGCACGGGTTCGATTCCCGGCATGGGCGGTTCCATGGTGTAATTGTTAGCACTTTGAATCCAACGATCCTAGTTGAAATCCCGATGGAACGTTTTCTTTGTGCACGATATATTTTATTAGTCCTAAAAAATATTTATTTTAATAGAATAAACGAAAAAGTATATCTGCACTGTACCCTATTTTTCTGATATTTTTATAAATTAAACTTGTTTCAAATGGAAGTATTTAAAGCGAAATTTAAATATTGCAAATCCATGACCTATTACAGTATTGCAATAAACGAGTCCCATGTGGTCTTGTGGTTAGGATACCTGGCTTTCTCCCAGGTTGCCCGGGATCGATTCCCATCATGGGAAGGGTGGTTCCATGGTTAGCACTCTGAATCCTGCGATCCGAGTTAAAATCTCGGTGGAACATTTTCTTTGTGAAATTGTGGTAGATATATTTTATTAGTCTTAACAAATGTCCACATTGTAATAGAATAAACAAAAAAATTTATCTGCTCTGCATCCTTTTTTCCTTATATTTTTATAAATTGAACTTGTTTCAAATGGAAATATGTTAAGCGAAATTTACTTATAGTAAATCCATGACCTATTACACTATTGCGACAAATGAATCCCATGTGGTCCAGTGGTTAGGATAACTGGCTTTCACCTCGGGGTTCGATTCCCGGTATGGGAAGGGTGGTGCCATTGTGTAATGGTTAGCACTCTGAATCCAGCGGTCCAAGTTCAAATCTCGGTGGAACCTTTTCTTTGCGAAATTGTGACAGATAAATTTTATTAGTCAATAAAAACGTCCAATGCAAAAGGAAAAACAAAAATGTTTATCTGCTCTATCCTCGTTTCTTTTATTTTTATAAATTAAACTTGTTTAAATGGAAATATTAAAGCAAAATTTAAATATTGTATATCCGTGACCTATTACACTACTGCGATAAACGAATCCCACGTGGTCAGGATGTTAGGATACCTGGCTTACTACCAGGTGCCCCGGGTTCGATTCCCGGCATGGGAAGGGCGGTTCCATGGTGTAATGGTTAGCACTCTGAATCCAGCGATCCGAGTTCAAATCTCGGTGGAATCTTTTCTTTGTGAAATTGTGACAGATATATTTCATTAGTCATTAAAAACGTTCATTGCAAAAGGAAAAACAAAAAAGATTACCTGCTCTGTATCCTCTTTTTCTTATATTCTTATAAATTGAACTTGTTTCAAATGGAAATAAGTAAAGCGAAATTTACTTATAGTAAATCCATGACCTATTACACTTTTGCGACAAACGAATCCCATGTGGTCCAGTGGTTAGGATACCTGGCTTTCACCCAGGTTGACCGGGTTCGATCCCCGGCATGGGAAGGGCGGTTCCATGGTGTAATGGTTAGCACTCTGTGCTCTGAATCCAGCGATCCGACTTCAAATCTCGGTGGAACCTTTTCATTGTGAACATGTGACAGATATATTTTATTAGTCATTAAAAACGTCCATTGCAAAAGGAAAAACAAAAAAGATTATCTGCTCTGTATCCTCTTTTTCTTATATTTTTATAAATTTAACTTGTTTCAAATGGAAATATGTAAAGCGAAATTTACTTATAGTAAATCCATGACCTATTACACTTTTGCGACAAACGAATCCCATGTGGTCCAGTGGTTAGGATACCTGGCTTTCACCCAGGTTGACCGGGTTCGATCCCCGGCATGGGAAGGGCGGTTCCATGGTGTAATGGTTAGCACTCTGTGCTCTGAATCCAGCGATCCGACTTCAAATCTCGGTGGAACCTTTTCTTTGTGAAATTGTGAAAGATATATTTTATTAGTCATTATATAAAAACGTCCATTGCCAAAGGAAAAACAAAAAAGATTATCTGCTCGGTATCCTCTTTTTTTTATATTTTTATAAGTTGAACTTGTTTCAAATGGAAATATGTAAAGCGAAATTTACCTATAGTAAATCCATGACCTATTATACTATTACGATAAATGAGTCCTATATGGTCCAGTGGTTAGGATACCTGGCTCTCGCCCGGGTTCGATCCCGGCATGGGAAGGCCGGATCCATGGTTTAATGGTTAGCAATCTGAATCCAGCGATCCGTGTTCAAATCTCGGTGGAACCTTTTCTTTGTGAAATTGTGACATATATACTTTATTAGTCATAAAAAACGTCCATTGTAATACAACAAACAAAAATGTTTATCTGCTCTTGATCCTCTTTTTCTTATAATTTTATATATTGAACTTGTTTCAAATGGAAATATTAAAGCGAAATTTACATATTGTAAATCCGTGAACTATTACACTATTGCCAAAATTGAATCCCATGTGGTCCAATGGTTAGGATACCTGGCTTTCACCCTGGTGGCCCGGGTTCGATTCCCAGCATGGGAAGGGCGGTTCCATGTTGTAATGGTTAGCCCTCTGAATCGAGCGATCCGATTTCAAATCTAGGTGGAAAATTTTCCTTGTGAAAGTGTAATCGATATATTTTATTAGTCCTAAAAATTGTTTATTGTAATAGAATAAACAAAAAATTTATGTGCTCTGTATCCTTTTTTTCTTAAATTTTTATAAATTAAACTTGATTTAAATGGAAATATTTAAAGCGAAATTTGCTTATCGTAAATCCATGACCTATTACACTATTGCGACAAATGAATCCCATGTGGTCCAGTGGTTAGGATACCTGGCTGTCACCCAGGTGACCCGGGTTTGATTCCCGGCATGGGAAGGGCGGTTCCATTGTGTAATGGTTAGCTATCTGGTCTCTGAATCCAGCGATCCGAGTTCAAATCTCGGTGGAACCTTTTCTTCGTGAAATTGTGACAGATATATTTTATTAGTCATTAAAAACGTCCATTGCAAAAGGAAAAACAAAAAAGATTATCTGCTCTGTATCCTCTTTTTCTTATATTTTTATAAATTTAACTTGTTTCAAATGGAAATATGTAAAGCGAAATTTACTTATAGTAAATCAATGACCTATTATACTATTGCGATAAATGACTCCTATGTGGTCCAGTGGTTAGGATTCCTGGCTCTCACCCAGGTGGCTCGGGTTCGATCCCCGGCATGGGAAGGCTGGTTCCATGGTTTAAAGGTTAGCAATCTGTATCTAGAGATCCGAGTTCAAATCTCGGTGGAACGTTTTCTTTGTGAAATTGGGACATATATGCTTTATTAGTCATAATATACGTCCATTGTAATAGAATAAACAAAAAAGTTCAGCTCCTCTTTGATCATATTTTTATAAATTGAACTTGTTTCAAAAGGAAATATGTAAAGCGAAATTTACTTATAGTAAATCCATGACCTATTACACTATTGCGACAAATGAATCCCATGTGGTCCAGTGGTTAGGATAACTGGCTTTCACCTCGGGGTTCGATTCCCGGTAAGGGAAGGGTGGTGCCATTGTGTAATGGTTAGCACTCTGAATCCAGCGGTACAAGTTCAAATCTCGGTGGAACCTTTTCTTTGCGAAATTGTGACAGATAAATTTTATTAGTCAATAAAAACGTCCAATGCAAAAGGAAAAACAAAAATGTTTATCTGCTCTATCCTCGTTTCTTTTATTTTTATAAATTAAACTTGTTTAAATGGAAGTATTAAAGCAAAATTTAAATATTGTATATCCGTGACCTATTACACTACTGCGATAAACGAATCCCACGTGGTCAGGATGTTAGGATACCTGGCTTATTACCAGGTGCCCCGGGTTCGATTCCCGGCATGGGAAGGGCGGTTCCATGGTGTAATGGTTAGCACTCTGAATCCAGCGATCCGAGTTCAAATCTCGGTGGAATCTTTTCTTTGTGAAATTGTGACAGATATATTTCATTAGTCATTAAAAACGTTCATTGCAAAAGGAAAAACAAAAAAGATTACCTGCTCTGTATCCTCTTTTTCTTATATTCTTATAAATTGAACTTGTTTCAAATGGAAATAAGTAAAGCGAAATTTACTTATAGTAAATCCATGACCTATTACACTTTTGCGACAAACGAATCCCATGTGGTCCAGTGGTTAGGATACCTGTCTTTCACCCAGGTGACCCGGGTTCGATCCCCGGCATGGGAAGGGCGGTTCCATGGTGTAATGGTTAGCACTCTGTGCTCTGAATCCAGCGATCCGACTTCAAATCTCGGTGGAACCTTTTCATTGTGAACATGTGACAGATATATTTTATTAGTCATTAAAAACGTCCATTGCAAAAGGAAAAACAAAAAAGATTATCTGCTCTGTATCCTCTTTTTCTTATATTTTTATAAATTTAACTTGTTTCAAATGGAAATATGTAAAGCGAAATTTACTTATAGTAAATCCATGACCTATTACACTTTTGCGACAAACGAATCCCATGTGGTCCAGTGGTTAGGATACCTGGCTTTCACCCAGGTGGACCGGGTTCGATTCCTGGCATGGGAAGGGCGGTTCCATGGTGTAATGTTTAGGTCTCTGAATCCAGCGATCCGAGTTCAAATCTCGGTGGAACCTTTTCTTTGTGAAATTGTGAAAGATATATTTTATTAGTCATTATATAAAAACGTCCATTGCCAAAGGAAAAACAAAAAAGATTATCTGCTCGGTATCCTCTTTTTTTTATATTTTTATAAGTTGAACTTGTTTCAAATGGAAATATGTAAAGCGAAATTTACCTATAGTAAATCCATGACCTATTATACTATTACGATAAATGAGTCCTATATGGTCCAGTGGTTAGGATACCTGGCTCTCGCCCGGGTTCGATCACGGCATGGGAAGGCCGGATCCATGGTTTAATGGTTAGCAATCTGAATCCAGCGATCCGTGTTCAAATCTCGGTGGAACCTTTTCTTTGTGAAATTGTGACATATATACTTTATTAGTCATAAAAAACGTCCATTGTAATACAACAAACAAAAATGTTTATCTGCTCTTGATCCTCTTTTTCTTATAATTTTATATATTGAACTTGTTTCAAATGGAAATATTAAAGCGAAATTTACATATTGTAAATCCGTGAACTATTACACTATTGCCAAAATTGAATCCCATGTGGTCCAATGGTTAGGATACCTGGCTTTCACCCTGGTGGCCCGGGTTCGATTCCCAGCATGGGAAGGGCGGTTCCATGTTGTAATGGTTAGCCCTCTGAATCGAGCGATCCGATTTCAAATCTAGGTGGAAAATTTTCTTTGTGAAAGTGTAATCGATATATTTTATTAGTCCTAAAAATTGTTTATTGTAATAGAATAAACAAAAAATTTATGTGCTCTGTATCCTTTTTTTCTTAAATTTTTATAAATTAAACTTGATTTAAATGGAAATATTTAAAGCGAAATTTGCTTATCGTAAATCCATGACCTATTACACTATTGCGACAAATCCCATGTGGTCCAGTGGTTAGGATACCTGTCTTTCACCCAGGTGACCCGGGTTTGATTCCCGGCATGGGAAGGGCGGTTCCATTGTGTAATGGTTAGCTATCTGGTATCTGAATCCAGCGATCCGAGTTCAAATCTCGGTGGAACCTTTTCTTCGTGAAATTGTGACAGATATATTTTATTAGTCATTAAAAACGTCCATTGCAAAAGGAAAAACAAAAAAGATTATCTGCTCTGTATCCTATTTTTCTTATATTTTTATAAATTAATCTTGTTTCAAATGGAAATATGTAAAGCGAAATTTACTTATAGTAAATCTATGACCTATTACACTTTTGCGATAAACGAATCCCATGTGGTCCAGTGGTTAGGATACCTGGCTTTTACCCAGGTGGCCCGGGTTCGATCCCCGGAATGGGAAAGGCGGTTCCATGGTGTAATGTTTAGCACTCTGAATCCAGCGATCCGAGTTCGAATCTCGGTGGTAACCTTTCTTTTTGAAATTGTGACAGATATATTTTATTAGTCATTAAAAACGTCCATTGCAAAAGGAAAAACAAAAATGTTTATTTACTCTATCCTCGTTTCTTTTATTTTCATAAATTGAACTTGTTTCAAATGGAAATATTAAATCAAAATTTGCATATCGTAAATCCATGACCTATTACACTATTCCGATAAGGGAGTCCCATGTGGTCCAGTGGTTAGGATAACTGGCTTTGACCCGGGTTCGATCCCCGGCATGGGAAGGGCGGTTCCATGGTGTAATGGTTAGCACTCTGAATCCAGCGATCCGAGTTCAAATCTCGGTGGAACCTTTTCTTGGTGAAATTGTGACAGATATATTTTATTAGTCATTAAAAACGTCGATTGCAAAAGGAAAAACAGAAATGTTTATTTGCTTTATCCTCGTTTCTTTTATTTTCATAAATTGAACTTGTTTCAAATGGAAATATCAAAGCAAAATTTGCATATCGTAAATCCATGACTTATTACACTATTCCGATAAGGGAGTCCCATGTGGTCCAGTGGTTAGGATACCTGGCTTTCACCCATGTGGCCCGGGTTCGATCGCTGGCATGGGAAGGGCGGTTCCTTGGTGTAATGGTTAGAACTCTGAATCCAGCGATCCGAGTTCAAATCTCCGTGGAACCTTTTCTTTTTGAAATTGTGACATATATACTTTATTAGTCATAAAAAACGTCCATTGTAATAGAATAAACAAAAAAGTTTATCTGATCTTTTTCTTATATTTTTATAAATTGAACTTGTTTCAAATGGAATTATGTAAAGCGGAATTTACTTATAGTAAATCTATGACCTATTACACTTTTGCGACCAACGAATCCCTTGTGGTCCAGTGGTTAGGATACCTGGCTTTCACCCAGGTGGACCGGGTTCGATCGCTGGCATGGGAAGGGCGGTTCCATGGTGTAATGTTTAGGACTCTGAATCCAGCGATCCGAGTTCAAATCTCGGTGGAACCTTTTCTTTGTGAAATTGTGATAGATATATTTTATTAGTCATTATATAAAAACGTCCATTGCAAAGGAAAAACAAAAAAGATTATCTGCTCGGTATCCTCTTTTTTCTATATTTTTATAAGTTGAACTTGTTTCAAATGGAAATATGTAAACGAAATTTACTTATAGTAAATCCATGACCTATTATACTATTACGATAAATGAGTCCTATATGGTCCAGTGGTTAGGATACCTGGCTCTCGCCCGGGTTCGATCCTGGCATGGGAAGGGCGGTTCCATGGTGTAATGGTTAGCACTCTGAATCCAGCGATCCGAGTTCAAATCTCGGTGGAATCTTTTCTTTGTGAAATTGTGACAGATATATTTCATTAGTCATTAAAAACGTTCATTGCAAAAGGAAAAACAAAAAAGATTACCTGCTCTGTATCCTCTTTTTCTTATAAATTGAACTTGTTTCAAATGGAAATAAGTAAAGCGAAATTTACTTATAGTAAATCCATGACCTATTACACTTTTGCGACAAACGAATCCCATGTGGTCCAGTGGTTAGGATACCTGTCTTTCACCCAGGTGACCCGGGTTCGATCCCCGGCATGGGAAGGGCGGTTCCATGGTGTAATGGTTAGCACTCTGTGCTCTGAATCCAGCGATCCGACTTCAAATCTCGGTGGAACCTTTTCATTGTGAACATGTGACAGATATATTTTATTAGTCATTAAAAACGTCCATTGCAAAAGGAAAAACAAAAAAGATTATCTGCTCTGTATCCTCTTTTTCTTATATTTTTATAAATTTAACTTGTTTCAAATGGAAATATGTAAAGCGAAATTTACTTATAGTAAATCCATGACCTATTACACTTTTGCGACAAACGAATCCCATGTGGTCCCGTGGTTAGGATACCTGGCTTTCACCCAGGTGGACCGGGTTCGATTCCTGGCATGGGAAGGGCGGTTCCATGGTGTAATGTTTAGGACTCTGAATCCAGCGATCCGAGTTCAAATCTCGGTGGAACCTTTTCTTTGTGAAATTGTGAAAGATATA
Organism: Meta bourneti; assembly: GCA_933210815.1. Lineage (NCBI taxonomy): Eukaryota > Metazoa > Arthropoda > Arachnida > Araneae > Tetragnathidae > Meta > Meta bourneti. The sequence continues at coordinate 77,852,367 of OW119933.1, read as the reverse complement.
TTTTATTAGTCATTATATAAAAACGTCCATTGCCAAAGGAAAAACAAAAAAGATTATCTGCTCGGTATCCTCTTTTTTTTTATATTTTTATAAGTTGAACTTGTTTCAAATGGAAATATGTAAAGCGAAATTTACCTATAGTAAATCCATGACCTATTATACTATTACGATAAATGAGTCCTATATGGTCCAGTGGTTAGGATACCTTGCTCTCGCCCGGGTTCGATCCCGGCATGGGCAGGCCGGATCCATGGTTTAATGGTTAGCAATCTGAATCCAGCGATCCGTGTTCAAATCTCGGTGGAACCTTTTCTTTGTGAAATTGTGACATATATACTTTATTAGTCATAAAAAACGTCCATTGTAATACAACAAACAAAAATGTTTATCTGCTCTTGATCCTCTTTTTCTTATAATTTTATATATTGAACTTGTTTCAAATGGAAATATTAAAGCGAAATTTACATATTGTAAATCCGTGAACTATTACACTATTGCCAAAATTGAATCCCATGTGGTCCAATGGTTAGGATACCTGGCTTTCACCCTGGTGGCCCGGGTTCGATTCCCAGCATGGGAAGGGCGGTTCCATGTTGTAATGGTTAGCCCTCTGAATCGAGCGATCCGATTTCAAATCTAGGTGGAAAATTTTCTTTGTGAAAGTGTAATCGATATATTTTATTAGTCCTAAAAATTGTTTATTGTAATAGAATAAACAAAAAATTTATGTGCTCTGTATCCTTTTTTTCTTAAATTTTTATAAATTAAACTTGATTTAAATGGAAATATTTAAAGCGAAATTTGCTTATCGTAAATCCATGACCTATTACACTATTGCGACAAATGAATCCCATGTGGTCCAGTGGTTAGGATACCTGGCTGTGACCCGGGTTTGATTCCCGGCATGGGAAGGGCGGTTCCATTGTGTAATGGTTAGCTATCTGGTCTCTGAATCCAGCGATCCGAGTTCAAATCTCGGTGGAACCTTTTCTTCGTGAAATTGTGACAGATATATTTTATTAGTCATTAAAAACGTCCATTGCAAAAGGAAAAACAAAAAAGATTATCTGCTCTGTATCCTATTTTTCTTATATTTTTATAAATTAATCTTGTTTCAAATGGAAATATGTAAAGCGAAATTTACTTATAGTAAATCTATGACCTATTACACTTTTGCGATAAACGAATCCCATGTGGTCCAGTGGTTAGGATACCTGGCTTTTACCCAGGTGGCCCGGGTTCGATCCCCGGAATGGGAAGGGCGGTTCCATGGTGTAATGTTTAGCACTTTGAATCCAGCGATCCGAGTTCGAATCTCGGTGGTAACCTTTCTTTTTGAAATTGTGACAGATATATTTTATTAGTCATTAAAAACGTCCATTGCAAAAGGAAAAACAAAAATGTTTATTTACTCTATCCTCGTTTCTTTTATTTTCATAAATTGAACTTGTTTCAAATGGAAATATTAAATCAAAATTTGCATATCGTAAATCCATGACCTATTACACTATTCCGACAAACGATTCCCATGTGGTCCAGTGGTTAGGATACCTGGCTTTGACCCGGGTTCGATCCCCGGCATGGGTAGGGCGGTTCCATGGTGTAATGGTTAGCACTCTGAATCCAGCGATCCGAGTTCAAATCTCGGTGGAACCTTTTCTTGGTGAAATTGTGACAGATATATTTTATTAGTCATTAAAAACGTCGATTGCAAAAGGAAAAACAGAAATGTTTATTTGCTTTATCCTCGTTTCTTTTATTTTCATAAATTGAACTTGTTTCAAATGGAAATATCAAAGCAAAATTTGCATATCGTAAATCCATGACTTATTACACTATCCCGATAAGGGAGTCCCATGTGGTCCAGTGGTTAGGATACCTGGCTTTCACCCATGTGGCCCGGGTTCGATCGCTGGCATGGGAAGGGCGGTTCCTTGGTGTAATGGTTAGCACTCTGAATCCAGCGATCCGAGTTCAAATCTCCTTGGAACCTTTTCTTTTTGAAATTGTGACATATATACTTTATTAGTCATAAAAAACGTCCATTGTAATAGAATAAACAAAAAAGTTTATCTGATCTTTTTCTTATATTTTTATAAATTGAACTTGTTTCAAATGGAATTATGTAAAGCGGAATTTACTTATAGTAAATCTATGACCTATTACACTTTTGCGACCAACGAATCCCTTGTGGTCCAGTGGTTAGGATACCTGGCTTTCTCCCAGGTGGACCGGGTTCGATTCCTGGCATGGGAAGGGCGGTTCCATGGTGTAATGTTTAGGACTCTGAATCCAGCGATCCGAGTTCAAATCTCGGCGGAACCTTTTCTTTGTGAAATTGTGATAGATATATTTTATTAGTCATTATATAAAAACGTCCATTGCCAAAGGAAAAACAAAAAAGATTATCTGCTCGGTATCCTCTTTTTTCTATATTTTTATAAGTTGAACTTGTTTCAAATGGAAATATGTAAACGAAATTTACTTATAGTAAATCCATGACCTATTATACTATTACGATAAATGAGTCCTATATGGTCCAGTGGTTAGGATACCTGGCTCTCGCCCGGGTTCGATCCCGGCATGGGAAGGCCGGATCCATGGTTTAATGGTTAGCAATCTGAATCCAGCGATCCGTGTTCAAATCTCGGTGGAACCTTTTCTTTGTGAAATTGTGACATATATACTTTATTAGTCATAAAAAACGTCCATTGTAATACAACAAACAAAAATGTTTATCTGCTCTATCCTCGTTTCTTTAATTTTTATAAATTAAACTTGTTTCAAATGGAAATATTAAAGTAAAATTTGCATATTGTATATCCGTGACCTATTACACTACTGCGATAAATGAATCCCATGTGGTCCAATTGTTAGGATACCTGGCTTTCTACCAGGTGCCCCGTGTTCGTTTCCCGGCATGGGAAGGGCGGTTCCATGGTGTAATGGTTAGCACTTTTGGCTCTGAATTCATCGATCCGATTTCAAATCTCGGTGGAACCTTTTCTTTGTGAAATTGTGACAGATATATTTTATTAGTCATAAAAAACGTCCATAGTAATAGAATAAACAAAAAAGTTTATCTGCTCTCTATCCTTTTTTTCTTATTTTTTTATAAATTGAACATGTTTCAAATAGAAATATTAAAGCGAAATTTACATATTGTAAATCCGTGACGTATTACAATATTGCTATAAATAAATCCTAAAAAATGTTTATTGTAACAGAATAAACAAAAAAGATTATCTTCTCTGTATCCTCTTTTTCTTATATTTTTATAAATTGAACTTGTTTCAAATGGAAATATGTAAAGCGAAATTTACTTATATTAAATCCATGACCTATTACACTTTTGCGACAAACGAATCCCATGTTGTCCAGTGGTTAGGATACCTGGCTTTCACCCAGGTGGCCCGGGTTCGATTCCTGGCATGGGAAGGGCGGTTCCATGGTGTAATGCTTAGGACTCTGAATCCAGCGATCCGAGTTCAAATCTCGGTGGAATCTTTTCTATGTGAAATTGTGACAGATATAGTTTATTAGTCATTAAAAACGTCCATTGTAAAAGGAAAAACAAAAAAGATTACCTGCTCTGTATCCTCTTTTTCTTATATTTTTATAAATTAAACTTGTTTCAAATGGAAATATTAAAGCGAAATTTGCATATTGTATATCCGTGACCTATTACACGATGTCGATAAACGAATCCCATGTGGTCCAGTGGTTATTATACCTGGCTCTCACCCAGGTGACCCGGGTTTGATTCTCGGCATGGGAAGGGCGGTTCCATAGTGTAATGGTTAGCTTTCTGGTCTCTGAATCCAGCAATCCGAGTTCAAATCTCGGTAGAACCTTTTCTTTGTGAAATTGTGACAGATATATTTTATTAGTCATTAAAAACGTCCATTGCAAAAGGAAAAACAAAAAAGATTACCTGCTCTGTATCCTCTTTTTCTTATATTTTTATAAATTAAACTTGTTTCAAATGGAAATATTAAAGCGAAATTTGCATATTGTATATCCGTGACCTATTACACGATGTCGATAAACGTATCCCATGTGGTCCAGTGGTTAGGATACGTGGCGTTACCCAGGTGACCCGGGTTCGATCCCGGCATGGGAAGGGCGGTTCCATGGTGTAATGGTTAGCACTCTGAATCCAGCGATCCGAGTTCAAATCTCGGTGGAAACTTTTCTTTGTGAAATTGTGACAGATATATATTTCATTAGTCATTAAAAACGTTCATTGCAAAAGGAAAAACAAAAAAGATTACCTGCTCTGTATCCTCTTTTTCTTATATTTTTACAAATTGAACTTGTTTCAAATGGAAATAAGTAAAGCGAAATTTACTTATAGTAAATCCATGACCTATTACACTTTTGCGACAAACGAATCCCATGTGATCCAGTGGTTAGGATACCTGGCTTTCACCCAGGTGACCCGGGTTCGATCCCCGGCATGGGTAGGGCGGTTCCATGGTGTAATGGTTAGCACTCTGTGCTCTGAATCCAGCGATCCGACTTCAAATCTCGGTGGAACCTTTTCATTGTGAACATGTGACAGATATATTTTATTAGTCATTAAAAACGTCCATTGCAAAAGGAAAAACAAAAAAGATTATCTGCTCTGTATGCTCTTTTTCTTATATTTTTATAAATTTAACTTGTTTCAAATGGAAATATGTAAAGCGAAATTTACTTATAGTAAATCAATGACCTATTATACTATTGCGATAAATGACTCCTATGTGGTCCAGTGGTTAGGATTCCTGACTCTCACCCAGGGGGCTCGGGTTCGATCCCCGGCATGGGAAGGCTGGTTCCATGGTTTAAAGGTTAGCAATCTGTATCTAGAGATCCGAGTTCAAATCTCGGTGGAACGTTTTCTTTGTGAAATTGGGACATATATGCTTTATTAGTCATAATATACGTCCATTGTAATAGAATAAACAAAAAAGTTCAGCTCCTCTTTGATCATATTTTTATAAATTGAACTTGTTTCAAAAGGAAATATGTAAAGCGAAATTTACTTATAGTAAATCCATGACCTATTACACTATTGCGACAAATGAATCCCATGTGGTCCAGTGGTTAGGATAACTGGCTTTCACCTCGGGGTTCGATTCCCGCAATGGGAAGGGTGGTGCCATTGTGTAATGGTTAGCACTCTGAATCCAGCGGTCCACGTTCAAATCTCGGTGGAACCTTTTCTTTGTGAAATTGTGACAGATAAATTTTATTAGTCAATGAAAACGTCCAATGCAAAAGGAAAAACAAAAATGTTTATCTGCTCTATCCTCGTTTCTATTATTTTTATAAATTAAACTTGTTTAAATGGAAAGATTAAAGCAAAATTTAAATATTTTATATCCGTGACCTATTACACTACTGCGATAAACGAATCCCATGTGGTCAGGATGTTAGGATACCTGGCTTACTACCAGGTGCCCCGTGTTCGATTTACGGCATGGGAAGGGCGGTTCCATGGTGTAATGGTTAGCACTCTGAATCCAGCGATCCGAGTTCAAATCTCGGTGGAATCTTTTCTTTGTGAAATTGTGACAGACATATTTTATTAGTCATTAAAAACGTTCATTGCAAAAGGAAAAACTAAAAAGATTACCTGCTCTGTATCCTCTTTTTCTTATATTCTTATAAATTGAACTTGTTTCAAATGGAAATAAGTAAAGCGAAATTTACTTATAGTAAATCGATGACCTATTAAACTTTTGCGACAAACGAATCCCATGTGGTCCAGTGGTTAGGATACCTGGCTTTCACACAGGTGACCCGGGTTCGATCCCCGGCATGGGAAGGGCGGTTCCATGGTGTAATGGTTAGCACTCTGTGCTCTGAATCCAGCGATCCGACTTCAAATCTCGGTGGAACCTTTTCATTGTGAACATGTGACAGATATATTTTATTAGTCATTAAAAACGTCCATTGCAAAAGGAAAAACAAAAAAGATTATCTGCTCTGTATCCTCTTTTTCTTATATTTTTATAAATTTAACTTGTTTCAAATGGAAATATGTAAAGCGAAATTTACTTATAGTAAATCCATGACCTATTACACTTTTGCGACAAACGAATCCCATGTGGTCCAGTGGTTAGGATACCTGGCTTTCACCCAGGTGGACCGGGTTCGATTCCTGGCACGGGAAGGGCGGTTCCATGGTGTAATGTTTAGGACTCTGAATCCAGCGATCCGAGTTCAAATCTCGGTGGAACCTTTTCTTTGTGAAATTGTGATAGATATATTTTATTAGTCATTATATAAAAACGTCCATTGCCAAAGGAAAAACAAAAAAGATTATCTGCTCGGTATCCTCTTTTTTTTATATTTTTATAAGTTGAACTTGTTTCAAATGGAAATATGTAAAGCGAAATTTACTTATAGTAAATCCATGACCTATTATACTATCACGATAAATGAGTCCTATATGGTCCAGTGGTTAGGATACCTGGCTCTCGCCCGGGTTCGATCCCGGAATGGGAAGGCCGGATCCATGGTTTAATGGTTAGCAATCTGAATCCAGCGATCCGTGTTCAAATCTCGGTGGAACCTTTTCTTTGTGAAATTGTGACATATATACTTTATTAGTCATAAAAAACGTCCATTGTAATACAACAAACAAAAATATTTATCTGCTCTTGATCCTCTTTTTCTTATAATTTTATATATTGAACTTGTTTCAAATGGAAATATTAAAGCGAAATTTACATATTGTAAATCCGTGAACTATTACACTATTGCCAAAATTGAATCCCATGTGGTCCAGTAGTTAGGATACCAGGTTTTCACCCAGGTGCACGGGTTCGATTCCCGGCATGGGCGGTTCCATGGTGTAATTGTTAGCACTCTGAATCCATCGATCCTAGTTGAAATCCCGATGGAACGTTTTCTTTGTGCACGATATATTTTATTAGTCCTAAAAAATATTTATTTCAATAGAATAAACGAAAAAGTATATCTGCACTGTACCCTATTTTTCTGATATTTTTATAAATTAAACTTGTTTCAAATGGAAGTATTTAAAGCGAAATTTAAATATTGCATATCCATGACCTATTACAGTATTGCAATAAACGAGTCCCATGTGGTCTAGTGGTTAGGATACCTGGCTTTCTCCCAGGTTGCCCGGGATCGATTCCCATCATGGGAAGGGTGGTTCCATGGTTAGCACTCTGAATCCTGCGATCCGAGTTCAATTCTCGGTGGAACGTTTTCTTTGTGAAATTGTGACATATATGCTTTATTAGTTGTAATATACGTCCATTGTAATAGAATAACCAAAAAATTTATCTCCTCTTTGATCATATTTTTATAAATTGAACTTGTTTCACAAGGAAATATGTAAAGCGAAATTTACTTATAGTAAATCCATGACCTATTACACTATTGCGACAAATGAATCCCATGTGGTCCAGTGGTTAGGATAACTGGCTTTCACCTCGGGGTTCGATTCCCGGTATGGGAAGGGCGGTTCCATGGTGTAATGGTTAGCATTCTGAATCCAGCGATCCGAGTTCAAATCTCGGTGGAACCTTTTCTTTGTGAAATTGTGACAGATATATTTTATTAGTCAATTAAAACGTCCATTGCAAAAGGAAAAACAAAAAAGATTACCTGCTCTGTATCCTATTTTTCTTATATTTTTATAAATTAAACTTGTTTCAAATGGAAATATGTAAAGCGAAATTTACTGATAGTAAATCCATGACCTATTACACTTTTGCGACAAACGAATCCCATGTTGTCCAGTGGTTAGGATACCTGGCTTTCACCCAGGTGGCCCGGGTTCGATTCCTGGCATGGGAAGGGCGGTTCCATGGTGTAATGCTTAGGACTCTGAATCCAGCGATCCGAGTTCAAATCTCGGTGGAATCTTTTCTATGTGAAATTGTGACAGATATATTTTGTTAGTCATTAAAAACGTCCATTGCAAAAGGAAAAACAAAAAAGATTACCTGCTCTGTATCCTATTTTTCTTATATTTTTATAAATTAAACTTGTTTCAAATGGAAATATTAAAGCGAAATTTGCATATTGTATATCCGTGACCTATTACACGATGTCGATAAACGAATCCCATGTGGTCCAGTGGTTAGGATACCTGGCTCTCACCCAGGTGACCCGGGTTTGATTCTCGGCATGGGAAGGGCGGTTCCATAGTGTAATGGTTAGCTTTCTGGTCTCTGAATCCAGCAATCCGAGTTCAAATCTCGGTAGAACCTTTTCTTTGTGAAATTGTGACAGATATATTTTATTAGTCATTAAAAACGTCCATTGCAAAAGGAAAAACAAAAAAGATTATCTGCTCTGCATCCTATTTTTCTTATATTTTTATAAATTAATCTTGTTTCAAATGGAAATATGTAAAGCGAAATTTACTTATAGTAAATCCATGACTTATTACACTTTTGCGATAAACGTATCCCATGTGGTCCAGTGGTTAGGATACCTGGCGTTACCCAGGTGACCCGGGTTCGATCCCGGCATGGGAAGGGCGGTTCCATGGTGTAATGGTTAGCAATCTGTATCTAGAGATCCGAGTTCAAATCTCGGTGGAACGTTTTCTTTGTGAAATTGGGACATATATGCTTTATTAGTCATAATATACGTCCATTGTAATAGAATAAACAAAAAAGTTTATCTCCTCTTTGATCATATTTTTATAAATTGAACTTGTTTCAAAAGGAAATATGTAAAGCGAAATTTACTTATAGTAAATCCATGACCTATTACACTATTGCGACAAATGAATCCCATGTGGTCCAGTGGTTAGGATAACTGGCTTTCACCTCGGGGTTCGATTCCCGGTATGGGAAGGGTGGTGCCATGGTGTAATGGTTAGCTCTCTGAATCCAGCGGTCCGAGTTCAAATCTCGGTGGAACCCTTTCTTTGTGAAATTGTGACAGATAAATTTTATTAGTCAATAAAAACGTCCAATGTAAAAGGAAAAACAAAAATGTTTATCTGCTCTATCCTCGTTTCTTTTATTTTTATAAATTAAACTTGTTTAAATGGAAATATTAAAGCAAAATTTAAATATTGTATATCCGTGACCTATTACACTACTGCGATAAACGAATCCCATGTGGTCCAGTGGTTAGGATACCTGGCTTTCACCCAGGTGACCCGGGTTCGATCCCCGGCATGGGAAGGGCGGTTCCACGGTGTAATGGTTAGTACTCTGTGCTCTGAATCCAGCGATCCGACTTCAAATCTCGGTGGAACCTTTTCATTGTGAACATGTGACAGATATATTTTATTAGTCATTAAAAACGTCCATTGCAAAAGGAAAAACAAAAAAGATTATCTGCTCTGTATCCTCTTTTTCTTATATTTTTATAAATTTAACTTGTTTCAAATGGAAATATGTAAAGCGAAATTTACTTATAGTAAATCCATGACCTATTACACTTTTGCGATAAAAGAATTCCATGTGGTCCAGTGGTTAGGATACCTGGCTTTTACCCAGGTGGCCCGGGTTCGATCCCCGGAATGGAAAGGGCGGTTCCATGGTGTAATGGTTAGCACTCTGAATCCAGCGATCCGAGTTCAAATCTCGGTGGAAACTATTCTTTGTGAAATTGTGACAGATATATTTCATTAGTCATTAAAAACGTCCATTGCAAAAGGAAAACCAAAAAAGATTACCTGCTCTGTATCCTTTTTTCTTATATTTTTATAAATTTAACTTGTTTCAAATGGAAATATGTAAAGCGAAATTTACTGATAGTAAATCCATGACCTATTACACTTTTGAGACAAATGAATCCCATGTTGTCCGGTGGTTAGGATACCTGGCTTTCACCAAGGTGACCCGTTTTCGATCGCCGGCATGGGAAGGGCGGTTCCATGGTGTAATAGTTAGCACTCAGTGCTCTGAATCCAGCGATCCGACTTCAAATCTCGGTGGAACCTTTTCATTGTGACATATATACTTTTTTCGTCTTAAAAAACGTGCATTGTAATAGAATAAACAAAATAGATTATCTGCTCTGTATCCTTTTTTCCTTATATTTTTATAAATTGAACTTGTTTCAAATGGAAATATGTAAAGCGAAATTTACTTATAGTAAATCCATGACCTATTATACTATAGCTATAAATGAATCCCATGTGGTCCAGTGATTAGGATTCCTGGCTCTCACCCAGATGGCCCGGGTTCGATGACCGGCTTGGGAAGGCTGGTTCCATGGTTTAATGGTTAGAAATCTGTATCTAGAGATCCGAGTTCAAATCTCGGTGGAACGTTTTCTTTGTGAAATTGTGACATATATGCTTTATTAGTCATAATATACGTCCATTGTAATAGAATAAAAAAAAAGTTTATATGCTCTGTATCCTCTTTTTCTTATTTTTTTATAAATTTAACTTGTTTCAAATGGAAATATGTTAAGCGAAATTTACTTATAGTAAATCCATGACCTATTACACTTTTGCAACAAACGAATCCCATGTGGTCCAGTGGTTAGGATACCTGGCTTTCACCCATGTGGCCCGGGTTCGATCTCCGGCATGGGAAGGGCGGTTCCTTGGTTTAATGGTTAGCACTCTGAATCCAGCGATCCGAGTTCAAATCTCGGTTGAACCTTTTCTTGGTGAAATTGTGACAGATATATTTTATTAGTTATTAAAAACGTCCATTGCAAAAGGAAAAACAAAAATGTTTATTTGCTTTATCCTTGTTTCTTTTATTTTCATAAATTGAACTTGTTTCAAATGGAAATATGTAAAGCGAAATTTACTTATAGTAACTCCATGACCTATTATACTATTGCGACAAGTAAATCCGATGTGGTCCAGTGGTTAGGATTCCTGGCTCTCACCCAGGTGGCCCGGGTTCGATCCCCGGCATGGGAAGGCTGGTTCCATGGTTTAATGGTTAGCAATCTGTATCTAGAGATCCGAGTTCAAATCTCGGTGGAACCTTTTCTTTGTGAAATTGTGACAGATATATTTTATTAGTCATTAAAAACTTCCACTGCAAAAGGAAAAACAAAAAAGTTTATCTGCTCTGTATCCTCTTTTTATTATATTTTTATAAATTAAACTTGTTTCAAATGGAAATATTAAAGCAAAATTTGCATATTGTATATCCGTGACCTATTACGCTACTGCGATAAATGAATCCCATCTGGTCTCGTGGTTAGCACACCTGGCTCTCACCCAGATCGCCCGGGTTCGATATCCTGGCATGGGAAGGCCGGTTCCATGGTGTAATGGTTAACACTCTGAATACAGCGATCCGAGTTCAAATCTCGTGGAACGTTTTCTTTGTGACAGATATATTTTATTAGTCCTAAAAAATGTTTATTGTAATAGAATAAACAAAAAAGATTATCTGCCTGTATCCTCTTTTTCTTATATTTTTATAAATTGAACTTGTTTCAAATGGAAATATGTAAAGCGAAATTTACTTATAGTAAATCCATGACCAATTACACTTTTCCGACAAACTCATCCCATGTGGTCCAGTTGTTAGGATACCTGGCTTTCACCCAGGTGGCCCGGGTTGGATTCCTGGCATGGGAAGGGCGGTTCCTTGGTGTAATGGTTAGGACTCTGAATCCAGCGATCCGAGTTCAAATCTCGGTGGAACCTTTTCTTTGTGAAATTGTGACAGATATATTTTATTAGTCACTAAAAACGTCCATTGCAAAAGGAAAAACAGAAAACGTTATCTGCTCTGTATCCTCTTTTTCTTATATTTTCATAAATTGAACTTGTTTTAAATGGAAATATGTAAAGCGAAATTTACTTATTGTAAATCCATGACCTATTACACTTTTGCGACAAACGAATCCCATGTGGTCTAGTGGTTAGGATACCTGGCTTTCACCCAGGTGACCCGGGTTCGATCCCCGGCATGGGAAGGCTGGTTCCATGGTTTAATGGTTAGAAATCTGTATCTAGAGATCCGAGTTCAAATCTCGGTGGAACGTTTTCTTTGTGAAATTGTGACATATATGCTTTATTAGTCATAATATACGTCCATTGTAATAGAATAAACTAAAAATTTTATCTCCTCTTTGATCATATTTTTATAAATTGTACTTGTTTCAAAAGGAAATATGTAAAGCGAAATTTACTTATAGTAAATCCATTACCTATTACACTATTACGACAAATGAATCCCATGTGGTCCAGTGGTTAGGATAACTGGCTTTCACCTCGGCGTTCGATTCCCGGTATGGGAATCGCGGTGCCATGGTGTAATGGTTAGCTCTCTTAATCCAGCGATCCGAGTTCAAATCTCGGTGGAACCTTTTCTTTGTGAAATTGTGACAGATACATTTTATTAGTCAATAAAAACGTCCAATGCAAAAGGAAAAACAAAAATGTTTATCTGCTCTATCCTCGTTTCTTTTATTTTTATAAACTTGTTAACTTGTTTCAAATGGAAATATTAAAGCAAAATTTAAATATTGTATATCCGTGACCTATTACACTACTGCGATAAACGAATCCCATGTGGTCCAGTTGTTAAGATACCTGGCTTTCTACCAGATGCCCCGGGTTCGATTCCCGGCATGGGAAAGGCGGTTCCATGGTGTAATGGTTAGCTCTCTGGGCTCTGAATCCAGCGATCCGACTTCAAATCTCGGTGGAACATTTTCTTTGTGAACATGTGACAGATATAGTTTATTAGTCATTAAAAACGTCCATTGCAAAAGGAAAAACAAAAAAGATTATCTGCTCTGTATCCTCTTTTTCTTATATTTTTATAAATTTAACTTTTTTCAAATGGAAATATGTAAAGCGAAATTTACTTATAGTAAATCCATGACCTATTACACTTTTGTAACAAACGAATCCCATGTGGTCCAGTGGATAGGATACCTGCTCTCACACAGGTGGCCCGGGTTCGATCGCCGGCATGGGAAGGGCGGTTCCATGGTGTAATAGTTAGCACTCTGAATCCAGCGATACGAGTTCAAATCTCGGTGGAACCTTTTCTTGGTGAAATTGTGACAGATATATTTTATTAGTCATTAAAAACGTCCATTGCAAAAGGAAAAAAAAATGTTTATTTGCTTTATCATCGTTTCTTTTATTTTTATAAATTGAACTTGTTTCAAATGGAAATATGTAAAGCGAAATTTACTTATAGTAACTCCATGACCTATTATACTATTGCGATAAATAAATCCCATGTGGTCCAGTGGTTAGGATTCCTGGCTCTGACCCAGGTGGCCCGGGTTCCATCCCCGGCATGGGAACGCTGATTCCATGGTTTAATGGTTAGCAATCTGTATCTAGAGATTCGAGTTCAAATCTCGGTGGAACCTTTTCTTTGTGAAATTGTGACAGATATATTTTATTAGTCATTAAAAACTTCCACTGCAAAAGGAAAAACAAAAAAGTTTATCTGCTCTGTATCCTCTTTTTCTTATATTTTTATAAATTAAACTTGTTTCGAATGGAAATATAAAAGCAAAATTTGCATATTGTAATGGTTAGCACTCTGAATACAGCGATCCGAGTTCAAATCTCGGTGGAACATTTTCTTTGTGAAATTGTGACAGATATATTTTATTAGTCTTATAAAACGACCATTGTAATAGAATAAACAAAAAAGATTATCTGCTCTGTATCCTCTTTTTCTTATATTTTTATAAATTAAACTTGTTTCAAATGGAAATATGTAAAGCGAAATTTACTTATAGTAACTCCATGCCCTATTATACTATTGCGATAAATAAATCCCATGTGGTCCAGTGGTTAGGATTCCTGGCTCTGACCCGGGTTCGATCCCCGGCATGGGAAGGCTGGTTGCATGGTTTAATGGTTAGCAATCTGTATCTAGAGATCCGAGTTCAAATCTCGGTGGAACCTTTTCTTTGTGAAATTGTGACAGATATATTTTATTAGTCATTAAAAACTTCCACTGCAAAAGGAAAAACAAAAAAGTTTATATGCTCTGTATCCTCTTTTTCTTATATTTTTATAAATTAAACTTGTTTCGAATGGAAATATTAAAGCAAAATTTGCATATTGTATATCCGTGACCTATTACGCTACTGCGATAAATGAATCCCATGTGGTCCAGTTGTTAGGATACCTGGCTTTCTACCAGGTGCCCCGGGTTCGATTCCCGGCATGGGAAGGGCGGTTCCATGGTGTAATGGTTAACACTCTGAATACAGCGATCCGAGTTCAAATCTCGTGGAACGTTTTCTTTGTGACAGATATATTTTATTAGTCCTAAAAAATGTTTATTGTAATAGAATAAACAAAAAAGATTATCTGCTCTGTATCCTCTTTTTCTTATATTTTTATAAATTGAACTTGTTTCAAATGGAAATATGTAAAGCGAAATTTACTTATAGTAAATCCATGACCTATTACACTTTTGCGACAAACGAATCCCATGTTGTCCAGTGGATAGGATACCTTGCTTTCACCCTGTAGGCCCGGGTTCGATCCCCGGCATGGGAAGGGCGGTTCCATGGTCTAATGGTTAGCACTCTGGACTCTGAATCCAGCGATCTGAGTTCGAATATCGGTGGAACCTTTTCTTTGTGAAATTGTGACAAATATATTTTATTAGTCATTAAAAACGTCCATTGCAAAAGGAAAAACAAAAATGTTTATTTACTCTATCCTCGTTTCTTTTATTTTCATATATTGAACTTGTTTCAAATTGAAATATCAAAGCAAAATTTGCATATCTTAAACTTTATGACCTATTACACTATTCCGACAAAGGAGTTCCATGTGGTCCAGTGGATAGGATACCTGGCTTTCACCCAGGTGGCCCGGGTTCTATTCCCAGCATGGGAAGGGCGGTTCCATGGTGTAATGGTTAGCCCGCTGAATCCAGAGATCCGAGTTCAAATCTCGGTGGAACCTTTTCTTTGTTAACATGAGAGAGATATATTTTATTAGTCATTAAAAACTTCCATTGCAAAAGGAAAAACAAAAAAGATTATCTGCTCTGTATACTCTTTTTCTTATTTTTTTATAAATTGAACTTGTTTCAAATAGAAATATTAAAGCGAAATTTACATATTGTAAATCCGTGACGTATTACAATATTGCGATAAATGAATCCCATGTGGTCTCGTGGTTAGCACACCTGGCTCTCACCCAGATCGCCCGCGTTCAATTCCCGGCATGGGAAGGCCGGTTCCATGGTGTAATGGTTAACACTGTGAATACAGAGATCCGAGTTGAAATCTCGTGGAACGTTTTCTTCGTGACAGATATATTTTATTAGTCCTAAAAAATGTTTATTGTAATAGAATGAACAAAAAATTTATCTACTCTTTATCGTCTTTTTCTTATATTTTTATAAATTGAACTTGTTTCAAATGGAAGTATTTAAAGCGAAATTTACTTATCTTAAATCCATGACCTATTACACTGTGGCGACAAATGTGTCCCATGTGGTTCAGTGGTTAGGGTACCTAACTTTCACCCAGGTGGCCCGGGTTCGATTCCTGGCATGGGAAGGGCGGTTCCATGGTTTAATGCTTAGGACTCTGAATCTAGCGATCCGAGTTCAAATCTCGGTGGAACCTTTTCTTTGTGAAATTGTGACAAATATATTTTATTAGTCATTAAAAACGTCCATTGCAAAAGGAAAAACAAAAAAGATTATCTGCTCTGTATCCTCTTTTTCTTATATTTTTAAAAATTTAACTTGTTTCAAATGGAAATATGTAAAGCGAAATTTACTGATAGTAAATCCATGACCTATTACACTTTTGAGACAAATGAATCCCATGTTGTCCGGTGA
Source organism: Meta bourneti (assembly GCA_933210815.1). Taxonomy (NCBI): domain Eukaryota; kingdom Metazoa; phylum Arthropoda; class Arachnida; order Araneae; family Tetragnathidae; genus Meta; species Meta bourneti. The sequence goes on along the minus strand of OW119933.1, from coordinate 77,836,612 downwards.
TTAGGATACCTGGCTTTCACCAAGGTGGCCCGTTTCCGATCGCCGCAATGGGAAGGGCGGTTCCATGGTCTAATGGTTAGCACTCTAGACTCTGAATCCAGCGATCCGAGTTCAAATCTCGGTGGAACCTTTCCTTTGTGAAATTGTGACAGATATATTTTATTAGTCATTAAAAACGTTCATTGCAAACGGAAAAACAAAAAAGATTATCTGCTCTGTATCCTCTTTTTCTGATATTTTTATAAATTTAACTTGTTTCAAATGGAAATATGTATAGCGAAATTTACTGATAGTAAATCCATGACCTGTTACACTTTTGCGACAAATGAATCAAATGTTGTTCGGTGGTTAGGATACCTGGCTTTCACCAAGGTGGTCCGTTTTTTATCGCCGGCATGGGAAGGGCGGTTCCATGGTGTAATGTTTAGCACTTCGGGTTCTGAATCCAGCGATCCGAGTTCAAAACTCGGTGGAACCTTTTCTTTGTGAAATATTGACAGATATATATTTTATTAGTCATTAAAAACGTCCATTGCAAAAGGAAAAACAAGAAAGATTATCTGCTCTGTATCCTCTTTTTCTTATATTTTTATAAATTAAACTTTTTTCAAATGGAAATATGTAAAGCGAAATTTAGTTATAGTAAATCCATGACCTATTACTTTTTTTCGACAAACGAATCCCATGTGGTCCAGTGGTTAGGATAGCTGGCTTTCTCCCAGGTGGCCCGGGTTCGATCCCCGGCATGGGAAGGGCGGTTCCATAGTCTAATGGTTAGCACTCTGGTCTCTAAATCCAGCGATCTGAGTTCGAATCTCGGTGGAACCTTTTCTTTGTGAAATTGTGACAAATATATTTTATTAGTCATTAAAAACGTCCATTGGAAAAGGAAAAACAAAAATGTATATTTACTCTATCCTCGTTTCTTTTATTTTCATAAATTGAACTTGTTTCAAATGGAAATATTAAAGCAAAATTTGCATATCGTAAATCCATGACCTATTACACTATTCCGACAAACGAGTCCCATGTGGTCCAGTGGTTAGGATACCTGGCTTTCACCCAGGTGACCCGGGTTCGATCCCCGTTATGGGAAATGGGGTTCCATGATGTAATGGTTAGCACTCTGAATCCAGCGATCAGAGTTCAAATCTCGGTGGAACCTTTTATTTGTGAAATTGTGACAGATATATTTTATTAGTCATAAAAAACGTCCATTGCAAAAGGAAAAACAAAAAAGATTATCTCCTCTGTATCCTCTTTTTCTGATATTTTTATAAATTAACTTGTTTCAAATGGAAATATGTAAAGCGAAATTTATTTATAGTAAATCCATGACCTATTACTTTTTTTCGACAAATAAATCCCATGTGGTACAGTGGTTAGGATACCTGGCTTTCACCCAGATCGCCCGGGTTCAATTCCCGGCATGGGAAGGCCGGTTCCATGGTGTAATGGTTAACAATCTGAATCCAGCGATCCGAGTTCAAATCTCGGTGGAATCTTTTCTTTGTGAAATTGTGACAGATATATTTCATTAGTCATTAAAAACGTTCATTGCAAAAGGAAAAACAAAAAAGATTACCTGCTCTGTATCCTCTTTTTCTTATATTCTTATAAATTGAACTTGTTTCAAATGGAAATAAGTAAAGCGAAATTTACTTATAGTAAATCCATGACCTATTACACTTTTGCGACAAACGAATCCCATGTGGTCCAGTGGTTAGGATACCTGTCTTTCACCCAGGTGACCCGGGTTCGATCCCCGGCATGGGAAGGGCGGTTCCATGGTGTAATGGTTAGCACTCTGTGCTCTGAATCCAGCGATCCGACTTCAAATCTCGGTGGAACCTTTTCATTGTGAACATGTGACAGATATATTTTATTAGTCATTAAAAACGTCCATTGCAAAAGGAAAAACAAAAAAGATTATCTGCTCTGTATCCTCTTTTTCTTATATTTTTATAAATTTAACTTGTTTCAAATGGAAATATGTAATGCGAAATTTACTTATAGTAAATCCATGACCTATTACACTTTTGCGACAAACGAATCCCATGTGGTCCCGTGGTTAGGATACCTGGCTTTCACCCAGGTGGACCGGGTTCGATTCCTGGCATGGGAAGGGCGGTTCCATGGTAAAATGTTTAGGACTCTGAATCCAGCGATCCGAGTTCAAATCTCGGTGGAACCTTTTCTTTGTGAAATTGTGAAAGATATATTTTATTAGTCATTATATAAAAACGTCCATTGCCAAAGGAAAAACAAAAAAGATTATCTGCTCGGTATCCTCTTTTTTTTTTATATTTTTATAAGTTGAACTTGTTTCAAATGGAAATATGTAAAGCGAAATTTACCTATAGTAAATCCATGACCTATTATACTATTACGATAAATGAGTCCTATATGGTCCAGTGGTTAGGATACCTTGCTCTCGCCCGGGTTCGATCCCGGCATGGGCAGGCCGGATCCATGGTTTAATGGTTAGCAATCTGAATCCAGCGATCCGTGTTCAAATCTCGGTGGAACCTTTTCTTTGTGAAATTGTGACATATATACTTTATTAGTCATAAAAAACGTCCATTGTAATACAACAAACAAAAATGTTTATCTGCTCTTGATCCTCTTTTTCTTATAATTTTATATATTGAACTTGTTTCAAATGGAAATATTAAAGCGAAATTTACATATTGTAAATCCGTGAACTATTACACTATTGCCAAAATTGAATCCCATGTGGTCCAATGGTTAGGATACCTGGCTTTCACCCTGGTGGCCCGGGTTCGATTCCCAGCATGGGAAGGGCGGTTCCATGTTGTAATGGTTAGCCCTCTGAATCGAGCGATCCGATTTCAAATCTAGGTGGAAAATTTTCTTTGTGAAAGTGTAATCGATATATTTTATTAGTCCTAAAAATTGTTTATTGTAATAGAATAAACAAAAAATTTATGTGCTCTGTATCCTTTTTTTCTTAAATTTTTATAAATTAAACTTGATTTAAATGGAAATATTTAAAGCGAAATTTGCTTATCGTAAATCCATGACCTATTACACTATTGCGACAAATGAATCCCATGTGGTCCAGTGGTTAGGATACCTGGCTGTGACCCGGGTTTGATTCCCGGCATGGGAAGGGCGGTTCCATTGTGTAATGGTTAGCTATCTGGTCTCTGAATCCAGCGATCCGAGTTCAAATCTCGGTGGAACCTTTTCTTCGTGAAATTGTGACAGATATATTTTATTAGTCATTAAAAACGTCCATTGCAAAAGGAAAAACAAAAAAGATTATCTGCTCTGTATCCTATTTTTCTTATATTTTTATAAATTAATCTTGTTTCAAATGGAAATATGTAAAGCGAAATTTACTTATAGTAAATCTATGACCTATTACACTTTTGCGATAAACGAATCCCATGTGGTCCAGTGGTTAGGATACCTGGCTTTTACCCAGGTGGCCCGGGTTCGATCCCCGGAATGGGAAGGGCGGTTCCATGGTGTAATGTTTAGCACTTTGAATCCAGCGATCCGAGTTCGAATCTCGGTGGTAACCTTTCTTTTTGAAATTGTGACAGATATATTTTATTAGTCATTAAAAACGTCCATTGCAAAAGGAAAAACAAAAATGTTTATTTACTCTATCCTCGTTTCTTTTATTTTCATAAATTGAACTTGTTTCAAATGGAAATATTAAATCAAAATTTGCATATCGTAAATCCATGACCTATTACACTATTCCGACAAACGATTCCCATGTGGTCCAGTGGTTAGGATACCTGGCTTTGACCCGGGTTCGATCCCCGGCATGGGAAGGGCGGTTCCATGGTGTAATGGTTAGCACTCTGAATCCAGCGATCCGAGTTCAAATCTCGGTGGAACCTTTTCTTGGTGAAATTGTGACAGATATATTTTATTAGTCATTAAAAACGTCGATTGCAAAAGGAAAAACAGAAATGTTTATTTGCTTTATCCTCGTTTCTTTTATTTTCATAAATTGAACTTGTTTCAAATGGAAATATCAAAGCAAAATTTGCATATCGTAAATCCATGACTTATTACACTATCCCGATAAGGGAGTCCCATGTGGTCCAGTGGTTAGGATACCTGGCTTTCACCCATGTGGCCCGGGTTCGATCGCTGGCATGGGAAGGGCGGTTCCTTGGTGTAATGGTTAGCACTCTGAATCCAGCGATCCGAGTTCAAATCTCCATGGAACCTTTTCTTTTTGAAATTGTGACATATATACTTTATTAGTCATAAAAAACGTCCATTGTAATAGAATAAACAAAAAAGTTTATCTGATCTTTTTCTTATATTTTTATAAATTGAACTTGTTTCAAATGGAATTATGTAAAGCGGAATTTACTTATAGTAAATCTATGACCTATTACACTTTTGCGACCAACGAATCCCTTGTGGTCCAGTGGTTAGGATACCTGGCTTTCTCCCAGGTGGACCGGGTTCGATTCCTGGCATGGGAAGGGCGGTTCCATGGTGTAATGTTTAGGACTCTGAATCCAGCGATCCGAGTTCAAATCTCGGCGGAACCTTTTCTTTGTGAAATTGTGATAGATATATTTTATTAGTCATTATATAAAAACGTCCATTGCCAAAGGAAAAACAAAAAAGATTATCTGCTCGGTATCCTCTTTTTTCTATATTTTTATAAGTTGAACTTGTTTCAAATGGAAATATGTAAACGAAATTTACTTATAGTAAATCCATGACCTATTATACTATTACGATAAATGAGTCCTATATGGTCCAGTGGTTAGGATACCTGGCTCTCGCCCGGGTTCGATCCCGGCATGGGAAGGCCGGATCCATGGTTTAATGGTTAGCAATCTGAATCCAGCGATCCGTGTTCAAATCTAGGTGGAACCTTTTCTTTGTGAAATTGTGACATATATACTTTATTAGTCATAAAAAACGTCCATTGTAATACAACAAACAAAAATGTTTATCTGCTCTATCCTCGTTTCTTTTATTTTTATAAATTAAACTTGTTTCAAATGGAAATATTAAAGTAAAATTTGCATATTGTATATCCGTGACCTATTACACTACTGCGATAAATGAATCCCATGTGGTCCAATTGTTAGGATACCTGGCTTTCTACCAGGTGCCCCGTGTTCGTTTCCCGGCATGGGAAGGGCGGTTCCATGGTGTAATGGTTAGCACTTTTGGCTCTGAATTCATCGATCCGATTTCAAATCTCGGTGGAACCTTTTCTTTGTGAAATTGTGACAGATATATTTTATTAGTCATAAAAAACGTCCATAGTAATAGAATAAACAAAAAAGTTTATCTCCTCTCTATCCTTTTTTTCTTATTTTTTTATAAATTGAACTTGTTTCAAATAGAAATATTAAAGCGAAATTTACATATTGTAAATCCGTGACGTATTACAATATTGCTATAAATAAATCCTAAAAAATGTTTATTGTAACAGAATAAACAAAAAAGATTATCTTCTCTGTATCCTCTTTTTCTTAAATTTTTATAAATTGAACTTGTTTCAAATGGAAATATGTAAAGCGAAATTTACTTATATTAAATCCATGACCTATTACACTTTTGCGACAAACGAATCCCATGTTGTCCAGTGGTTAGGATACCTGGCTTTCACCCAGGTGGCCCGGGTTCGATTCCTGGCATGGGAAGGGCGGTTCCATGGTGTAATGCTTAGGACTCTGAATCCAGCGATCCGAGTTCAAATCTCGGTGGAATCTTTTCTATGTGAAATTGTGACAGATATATTTTATTAGTCATTAAAAACGTCCATTGCAAAAGGAAAAACAAAAAAGATTACCTGCTCTGTATCCTCTTTTTCTTATATTTTTATAAATTAAACTTGTTTCAAATGGAAATATTAAAGCGAAATTTGCATATTGTATATCCGTGACCTATTACACGATGTCGATAAACGAATCCCATGTGGTCCAGTGGTTATTATACCTGGCTCTCACCCAGGTGACCCGGGTTTGATTCTCGGCATGGGAAGGGCGGTTCCATAGTGTAATGGTTAGCTTTCTGGTCTCTGAATCCAGCAATCCGAGTTCAAATCTCGGTAGAACCTTTTCTTTGTGAAATTGTGACAGATATATTTTATTAGTCATTAAAAACGTCCATTGCAAAAGGAAAAACAAAAAAGATTACCTGCTCTGTATCCTCTTTTTCTTATATTTTTATAAATTAAACTTGTTTCAAATGGAAATATTAAAGCGAAATTTGCATATTGTATATCCGTGACCTATTACACGATGTCGATAAACGTATCCCATGTGGTCCAGTGGTTAGGATACGTGGCGTTACCCAGGTGACCCGGGTTCGATCCCGGCATGGGAAGGGCGGTTCCATGGTGTAATGGTTAGCACTCTGAATCCAGCGATCCGAGTTCAAATCTCGGTGGAAACTTTTCTTTGTGAAATTGTGACAGATATATTTCATTAGTCATTAAAAACGTTCATTGCAAAAGGAAAAACAAAAAAGATTACCTGCTCTGTATCCTCTTTTTCTTATATTTTTACAAATTGAACTTGTTTCAAATGGAAATAAGTAAAGCGAAATTTACTTATAGTAAATCCATGACCTATTACACTTTTGCGACAAACGAATCCCATGTGATCCAGTGGTTAGGATACCTGGCTTTCACCCAGGTGACCCGGGTTCGATCCCCGGCATGGGTAGGGCGGTTCCATGGTGTAATGGTTAGCACTCTGTGCTCTGAATCCAGCGATCCGACTTCAAATCTCGGTGGAACCTTTTCATTGTGAACATGTGACAGATATATTTTATTAGTCATTAAAAACGTCCATTGCAAAAGGAAAAACAAAAAAGATTATCTGCTCTGTATGCTCTTTTTCTTATATTTTTATAAATTTAACTTGTTTCAAATGGAAATATGTAAAGCGAAATTTACTTATAGTAAATCAATGACCTATTATACTATTGCGATAAATGACTCCTATGTGGTCCAGTGGTTAGGATTCCTGACTCTCACCCAGGTGGCTCGGGTTCGATCCCCGGCATGGGAAGGCTGGTTCCATGGTTTAAAGGTTAGCAATCTGTATCTAGAGATCCGAGTTCAAATCTCGGTGGAACGTTTTCTTTGTGAAATTGGGACATATATGCTTTATTAGTCATAATATACGTCCATTGTAATAGAATAAACAAAAAAGTTCAGCTCCTCTTTGATCATATTTTTATAAATTGAACTTGTTTCAAAAGGAAATATGTAAAGCGAAATTTACTTATATTAAATCCATGACCTATTACACTTTTGCGACAAACGAATCCCATGTGGTCCCGTGGTTAGGAAACCTGGCTTTCACCCAGGTGGACCGGGTTCGATTCCTGGCATGGGAAGGGCGGTTCCATGGTGTAATGTTTAGGACTCTGAATCCAGCGATCCGAGTTCAAATCTCGGTGGAACCTTTTCTTTGTGAAATTGTGAAAGATATATTTTATTAGTCATTATATAAAAACGTCCATTGCCAAAGGAAAAACAAAAAAGATTATCTGCTCGGTATCCTCTTTTTTTTTATATTTTTATAAGTTGAACTTGTTTCAAATGGAAATATGTAAAGCGAAATTTACCTATAGTAAATCCATGACCTATTATACTAGTACGATAAATGAGTCCTATATGGTCCAGTGGTTAGGATACCTTGCTCTCGCCCGGGTTCGATCCCGGCATGGGCAGGCCGGATCCATGGTTTAATGGTTAGCAATCTGAATACAGCGATCCGTGTTCAAATCTCGGTGGAACCTTTTCTTTGTGAAATTGTGACATATATACTTTATTAGTCATAAAAAACGTCCATTGTAATACAACAAACAAAAATGTTTATCTGCTCTTGATCCTCTTTTTCTTATAATTTTATATATTGAACTTGTTTCAAATGGAAATATTAAAGCGAAATTTACATATTGTAAATCCGTGAACTATTACACTATTGCCAAAATTGAATCCCATGTGGTCCAATGGTTAGGATACCTGGCTTTCACCCTGGTGGCCCGGTTCGATTCCCAGCATGGGAAGGGCGGTTCCATGTTGTAATGGTTAGCCCTCTGAATCGAGCGATCCGATTTCAAATCTAGGTGGAAAATTTTCTTTGTGAAAGTGTAATCGATATATTTTATTAGTCCTAAAAATTGTTTATTGTAATAGAATAAACAAAAAATTTATGTGCTCTGTATCCTTTTTTTCTTAAATTTTTATAAATTAAACTTGATTTAAATGGAAATATTTAAAGCGAAATTTGCTTATCGTAAATCCATGACCTATTACACTATTGCGACAAATGAATCCCATGTGGTCCAGTGGTTAGGATACCTGGCTGTGACCCGGGTTTGATTCCCGGCATGGGAAGGGCGGTTCCATTGTGTAATGGTTAGCTATCTGGTCTCTGAATCCAGCGATCCGAGTTCAAATCTCGGTGGAACCTTTTCTTCGTGAAATTGTGACAGATATATTTTATTAGTCATTAAAAACGTCCATTGCAAAAGGAAAAACAAAAAAGATTATCTGCTCTGTATCCTATTTTTCTTATATTTTTATAAATTAATCTTGTTTCAAATGGAAATATGTAAAGCGAAATTTACTTATAGTAAATCTATGACCTATTACACTTTTGCGATAAACGAATCCCATGTGGTCCAGTGGTTAGGATACCTGGCTTTTACCCAGGTGGCCCGGGTTCGATCCCCGGAATGGGAAGGGCGGTTCCATGGTGTAATGTTTAGCACTTTGAATCCAGCGATCCGAGTTCGAATCTCGGTGGTAACCTTTCTTTTTGAAATTGTGACAGATATATTTTATTAGTCATTAAAAACGTCCATTGCAAAAGGAAAAACAAAAATGTTTATTTACTCTATCCTCGTTTCTTTTATTTTCATAAATTGAACTTGTTTCAAATGGAAATATTAAATCAAAATTTGCATATCGTAAATCCATGACCTATTACACTATTCCGACAAACGATTCCCATGTGGTCCAGTGGTTAGGATACCTGGCTTTGACCCGGGTTCGATCCCCGGCATGGGAAGGGCGGTTCCATGGTGTAATGGTTAGCACTCTGAATCCAGCGATCCGAGTTCAAATCTCGGTGGAACCTTTTCTTGGTGAAATTGTGACAGATATATTTTATTAGTCATTAAAAACGTCGATTGCAAAAGGAAAAACAGAAATGTTTATTTGCTTTATCCTCGTTTCTTTTATTTTCATAAATTGAACTTGTTTCAAATGGAAATATCAAAGCAAAATTTGCATATCGTAAATCCATGACTTATTACACTATCCCGATAAGGGAGTCCCATGTGGTCCAGTGGTTAGGATACCTGGCTTTCACCCATGTGGCCCGGGTTCGATCGCTGGCATGGGAAGGGCGGTTCCTTGGTGTAATGGTTAGCACTCTGAATCCAGCGATCCGAGTTCAAATCTCCTTGGAACCTTTTCTTTTTGAAATTGTGACATATATACTTTATTAGTCATAAAAAACGTCCATTGTAATAGAATAAACAAAAAAGTTTATCTGATCTTTTTCTTATATTTTTATAAATTGAACTTGTTTCAAATGGAATTATGTAAAGCGGAATTTACTTATAGTAAATCTATGACCTATTACACTTTTGCGACCAACGAATCCCTTGTGGTCCAGTGGTTAGGATACCTGGCTTTCTCCCAGGTGGACCGGGTTCGATTCCTGGCATGGGAAGGGCGGTTCCATGGTGTAATGTTTAGGACTTGAATCCAGCGATCCGAGTTCAAATCTCGGCGGAACCTTTTCTTTGTGAAATTGTGATAGATATATTTTATTAGTCATTATATAAAAACGTCCATTGCCAAAGGAAAAACAAAAAAGATTATCTGCTCGGTATCCTCTTTTTTCTATATTTTTATAAGTTGAACTTGTTTCAAATGGAAATATGTAAACGAAATTTACTTATAGTAAATCCATGACCTATTATACTATTACGATAAATGAGTCCTATATGGTCCAGTGGTTAGGATACCTGGCTCTCGCCCGGGTTCGATCCCGGCATGGGAAGGCCGGATCCATGGTTTAATGGTTAGCAATCTGAATCCAGCGATCCGTGTTCAAATCTAGGTGGAACCTTTTCTTTGTGAAATTGTGACATATATACTTTATTAGTCATAAAAAACGTCCATTGTAATACAACAAACAAAAATGTTTATCTGCTCTATCCTCGTTTCTTTTATTTTTATAAATTAAACTTGTTTCAAATGGAAATATTAAAGTAAAATTTGCATATTGTATATCCGTGACCTATTACACTACTGCGATAAATGAATCCCATGTGGTCCAATTGTTAGGATACCTGGCTTTCTACCAGGTGCCCCGTGTTCGTTTCCCGGCATGGGAAGGGCGGTTCCATGGTGTAATGGTTAGCACTTTTGGCTCTGAATTCATCGATCCGATTTCAAATCTCGGTGGAACCTTTTCTTTGTGAAATTGTGACAGATATATTTTATTAGTCATAAAAAACGTCCATAGTAATAGAATAAACAAAAAAGTTTATCTCCTCTCTATCCTTTTTTTCTTATTTTTTTATAAATTGAACTTGTTTCAAATAGAAATATTAAAGCGAAATTTACATATTGTAAATCCGTGACGTATTACAATATTGCTATAAATAAATCCTAAAAAATGTTTATTGTAACAGAATAAACAAAAAAGATTATCTTCTCTGTATCCTCTTTTTCTTAAATTTTTATAAATTGAACTTGTTTCAAATGGAAATATGTAAAGCGAAATTTACTTATATTAAATCCATGACCTATTACACTTTTGCGACAAACGAATCCCATGTTGTCCAGTGGTTAGGATACCTGGCTTTCACCCAGGTGGCCCGGGTTCGATTCCTGGCATGGGAAGGGCGGTTCCATGGTGTAATGCTTAGGACTCTGAATCCAGCGATCCGAGTTCAAATCTCGGTGGAATCTTTTCTATGTGAAATTGTGACAGATATATTTTATTAGTCATTAAAAACGTCCATTGCAAAAGGAAAAACAAAAAAGATTACCTGCTCTGTATCCTCTTTTTCTTATATTTTTATAAATTAAACTTGTTTCAAATGGAAATATTAAAGCGAAATTTGCATATTGTATATCCGTGACCTATTACACGATGTCGATAAACGAATCCCATGTGGTCCAGTGGTTATTATACCTGGCTCTCACCCAGGTGACCCGGGTTTGATTCTCGGCATGGGAAGGGCGGTTCCATAGTGTAATGGTTAGCTTTCTGGTCTCTGAATCCAGCAATCCGAGTTCAAATCTCGGTAGAACCTTTTCTTTGTGAAATTGTGACAGATATATTTTATTAGTCATTAAAAACGTCCATTGCAAAAGGAAAAACAAAAAAGATTACCTGCTCTGTATCCTCTTTTTCTTATATTTTTATAAATTAAACTTGTTTCAAATGGAAATATTAAAGCGAAATTTGCATATTGTATATCCGTGACCTATTACACGATGTCGATAAACGTATCCCATGTGGTCCAGTGGTTAGGATACGTGGCGTTACCCAGGTGACCCGGGTTCGATCCCGGCATGGGAAGGGCGGTTCCATGGTGTAATGGTTAGCACTCTGAATCCAGCGATCCGAGTTCAAATCTCGGTGGAAACTTTTCTTTGTGAAATTGTGACAGATATATTTCATTAGTCATTAAAAACGTTCATTGCAAAAGGAAAAACAAAAAAGATTACCTGCTCTGTATCCTCTTTTTCTTATATTTTTACAAATTGAACTTGTTTCAAATGGAAATAAGTAAAGCGAAATTTACTTATAGTAAATCCATGACCTATTACACTTTTGCGACAAACGAATCCCATGTGATCCAGTGGTTAGGATACCTGGCTTTCACCCAGGTGACCCGGGTTCGATCCCCGGCATGGGTAGGGCGGTTCCATGGTGTAATGGTTAGCACTCTGTGCTCTGAATCCAGCGATCCGACTTCAAATCTCGGTGGAACCTTTTCATTGTGAACATGTGACAGATATATTTTATTAGTCATTAAAAACGTCCATTGCAAAAGGAAAAACAAAAAAGATTATCTGCTCTGTATGCTCTTTTTCTTATATTTTTATAAATTTAACTTGTTTCAAATGGAAATATGTAAAGCGAAATTTACTTATAGTAAATCAATGACCTATTATACTATTGCGATAAATGACTCCTATGTGGTCCAGTGGTTAGGATTCCTGACTCTCACCCAGGTGGCTCGGGTTCGATCCCCGGCATGGGAAGGCTGGTTCCATGGTTTAAAGGTTAGCAATCTGTATCTAGAGATCCGAGTTCAAATCTCGGTGGAACGTTTTCTTTGTGAAATTGGGACATATATGCTTTATTAGTCATAATATACGTCCATTGTAATAGAATAAACAAAAAAGTTCAGCTCCTCTTTGATCATATTTTTATAAATTGAACTTGTTTCAAAAGGAAATATGTAAAGCGAAATTTACTTATAGTAAATCCATGACCTATTACACTATTGCGACAAATGAATCCCATGTGGTCCAGTGGTTAGGATAACTGGCTTTCACCTCGGGGTTCGATTCCCGCTATGGGAAGGGTGGTGCCATTGTGTAATGGTTAGCACTCTGAATCCAGCGGTCCACGTTTAAATCTCGGTGGAACCTTTTCTTTGTGAAATTGTGACAGATAAATTTTATTAGTCAATAAAAACGTCCAATGCAAAAGGAAAAACAAAAATGTTTATCTGCTCTATCCTCGTTTCTATTATTTTTATAAATTAAACTTGTTTAAATGGAAAGATTAAAGCAAAATTTAAATATTTTATATCCGTGACCTATTACACTACTGCGATAAACGAATCCCATGTGGTCAGGATGTTAGGATACCTGGCTTACTACCAGGTGCCCCGGGTTCGATTTACGGCATGGGAAGGGCGGTTCCATGGTGTAATGGTTAGCACTCTGAATCCAGCGATCCGAGTTCAAATCTCGGTGGAATCTTTTCTTTGTGAAATTGTGACAGACATATTTTATTAGTCATTAAAAACGTTCATTGCAAAAGGAAAAACTAAAAAGATTACCTGCTCTGTATCGTCTTTTTCTTATATTCTTATAAATTGAACTTGTTTCAAATGGAAATAAGTAAAGCGAAATTTACTTATAGTAAATCGATGACCTATTAAACTTTTGCGACAAACGAATCCCATGTGGTCCAGTGGTTAGGATACCTGGCTTTCACACAGGTGACCCGGGTTCGATCCCCGGCATGGGAAGGGCGGTTCCATGGTGTAATGGTTAGCACTCTGTGCTCTGAATCCAGCGATCCGACTTCAAATCTCGGTGGAACCTTTTCATTGTGAACATGTGACAGATATATTTTATTAGTCATTAAAAACGTCCATTGCAAAAGGAAAAACAAAAAAGATTATCTGCTCTGTATCCTCTTTTTCTTATATTTTTATAAATTTAACTTGTTTCAAATGGAAATATGTAAAGCGAAATTTACTTATAGTAAATCCATGACCTATTACACTTTTGCGACAAACGAATCCCATGTGGTCCAGTGGTTAGGATACCTGGCTTTCACCCAGGTGGACCGGGTTCGATTCCTGGCATGGGAAGGGCGGTTCCATGGTGTAATGTTTAGGACTCTGAATCCAGCGATCCGAGTTCAAATCTCGGTGGAACCTTTTCTTTGTGAAATTGTGATAGATATATTTTATTAGTCATTATATAAAAACGTCCATTGCCAAAGGAAAAACAAAAAAGATTATCTGCTCGGTATCCTCTTTTTTTTATATATTTATAAGTTGAACTTGTTTCAAATGGAAATATGTAAAGCGAAATTTACTTATAGTAAATCCATGACCTATTATACTATCACGATAAATGAGTCCTATATGGTCCAGTGGTTAGGATACCTGGCTCTCGCCCGGGTTCGATCCCGGAATGGGAAGGCCGGATCCATGGTTTAATGGTTAGCAATCTGAATCCAGCGATCCGTGTTCAAATCTCGGTGGAACCTTTTCTTTGTGAAATTGTGACATATATACTTTATTAGTCATAAAAAACGTCCATTGTAATACAACAAACAAAAATGTTTATCTGCTCTTGATCCTCTTTTTCTTATAATTTTATATATTGAACTTGTTTCAAATGGAAATATTAAAGCGAAATTTACATATTGTAAATCCGTGAACTATTACACTATTGCCAAAATTGAATCCCATGTGGTCCAGTAGTTAGGATACCAGGTTTTCACCCAGGTGCACGGGTTCGATTCCCGGCATGGGCGGTTCCATGGTGTAATTGTTAGCACTCTGAATCCATCGATCCTAGTTGAAATCCCGATGGAACGTTTTCTTTGTGCACGATATATTTTATTAGTCCTAAAAAATATTTATTTCAATAGAATAAACGAAAAAGTATATCTGCACTGTACCCTATTTTTCTGATATTTTTATAAATTAAACTTGTTTCAAATGGAAGTATTTAAAGCGAAATTTAAATATTGCATATCCATGACCTATTACAGTATTGCAATAAACGAGTCCCATGTGGTCTAGTGGTTAGGATACCTGGCTTTCTCCCAGGTTGCCCGGGATCGATTCCCATCATGGGAAGGGTGGTTCCATGGTTAGCACTCTGAATCCTGCGATCCGAGTTCAAATCTCGGTGGAACGTTTTCTTTGTGAAATTGTGACATATATGCTTTATTAGTTGTAATATACGTCCATTGTAATAGAATAACCAAAAAATTTATCTCCTCTTTGATCATATTTTTATAAATTGAACTTGTTTCACAAGGAAATATGTAAAGCGAAATTTACTTATAGTAAATCCATGACCTATTACACTATTGCGACAAATGAATCCCATGTGGTCCAGTGGTTAGGATAACTGGCTTTCACCTCGGGGTTCGATTCCCGGTATGGGAAGGGCGGTTCCATGGTGTAATGGTTAGCATTCTGAATCCAGCGATCCGAGTTCAAATCTCGGTGGAACCTTTTCTTTGTGAAATTGTGACAGATATATTTTATTAGTCAATTAAAACGTCCAATGCAAAAGGAAAAACAAAAATGTTTATCTGCTCTATCCTCGTTTCTTTTATAGGGGGCCGCGGTGGCCCGGTTGGAAGAGTAACGGACTAGCAACCGAAGGGTTGCGAGTTCGAATCCAGCCAAACACCGTCGTGTACAAAGGGGGCTGGTGCACGTTAAATCTGTCGTGGCCTCAAATGTCCTCACGTTGGCGTGGTGTGGAAGTTTGGAGAGTGGGGTGCCAGCTCAGGTGTTGCCTCGTCATCTGACCGTGGTTCAAAATTACGTGGTGTTGTCCTCGGATCTTTCCCTCTGGGATTGATCCCGGACCGTCACCAATAGCACATTGTGTTGCTCCAGTGTGACGTTAATTGAAAATACCAAATACCAAATACGTTTCTTTTATTTTTATAAATTAAACTTGTTTCAAATGGAAATATTAAAGCGAAATTTACATATTGTAAATCCGTGACGTATTACAATATTGCTATAAATAAATCCTAAAAAATGTTTATTGTAACAGAATAAACAAAAAAGATTATCTTCTCTGTATCCTCTTTTTCTTATATTTTTATAAATTGAACTTGTTTCAAATGGAAATATGTAAAGCGAAATTTACTTATATTAAATCCATGACCTATTACACTTTTGCGACAAACGAATCCCATGTTGTCCAGTGTTTAGGATACCTGGCTTTCACCCAGGTGGCCCGGGTTCGATTCCTGGCATGGGAAGGGCGGTTCCATGGTGTAATGCTTAGGACTCTGAATCCAGCGATCCGAGTTCAAATCTCGGTGGAATCTTTTCTATGTGAAATTGTGACAGATATATTTTGTTAGTCATTAAAAACGTCCATTGCAAAAGGAAAAACAAAAAAGATTACCTGCTCTGTATCCTATTTTTCTTATATTTTTATAAATTAAACTTGTTTCAAATGGAAATATTAAAGCGAAATTTGCATATTGTATATCCGTGACCTATTACACGATGTCGATAAACGAATCCCATGTGGTCCAGTGGTTAGGATACCTGGCTCTCACCCAGGTGACCCGGGTTTGATTCTCGGCATGGGAAGGGCGGTTCCATAGTGTAATGGTTAGCTTTCTGGTCTCTGAATCCAGCAATCCGAGTTCAAATCTCGGTAGAACCTTTTCTTTGTGAAATTGTGACAGATATATTTTATTAGTCATTAAAAACGTCCATTGCAAAAGGAAAAACAAAAAAGATTATCTGCTCTGCATCCTATTTTTCTTATATTTTTATAAATTAATCTTGTTTCAAATGGAAATATGTAAAGCGAAATTTACTTATAGTAAATCCATGACCTATTACACTTTTGCGATAAACGTATCCCATGTGGTCCAGTGGTTAGGATACCTGGCGTTACCCAGGTGACCCGGGTTCGATCCCGGCATGGGAAGGGCGGTTCCATGGTGTAATGGTTAGCAATCTGTATCTAGAGATCCGAGTTCAAATCTCGGTGGAACGTTTTCTTTGTGAAATTGGGACATATATGCTTTATTAGTCATAATATACGTCCATTGTAATAGAATAAACAAAAAAGTTTATCTCCTCTTTGATCATATTTTTATAAATTGAACTTGTTTCAAAAGGAAATATGTAAAGCGAAATTTACTTATAGTAAATCCATGACCTATTACACTATTGCGACAAATGAATCCCATGTGGTCCAGTGGTTAGGATACCTGGCTTTTACCCAGGTGACCCGGGTTCGATCCCCGGCATGGGAAGGGCGGTGCCATGGTGTAATGGTTAGCTCTCTGAATCCAGCGGTCCGAGTTCAAATCTCGGTGGAACCTTTTCTTTGTGAAATTGTGACAGATAAATTTTATTAGTCAATAAAAACGTCCAATGTAAAAGGAAAAACAAAAATGTTTATCTGCTCTATCCTCGTTTCTTTTATTTTTATAAATTAAACTTGTTTAAATGGAAATATTAAAGCAAAATTTAAATATTGTATATCCGTGACCTATTACACTACTGCGATAAACGAATCCCATGTGGTCCAGTGGTTAGGATACCTGGCTTTCACCCAGGTGACCCGGGTTCGATCCCCGGCATGGGAAGGGCGGTTCCACGGTGTAATGGTTAGTACTCTGTGCTCTGAATCCAGCGATCCGACTTCAAATCTCGGTGGAACCTTTTCATTGTGAACATGTGACAGATATATTTTATTAGTCATTAAAAACGTCCATTGCAAAAGGAAAAACAAAAAAGATTATCTGCTCTGTATCCTCTTTTTCTTATATTTTTATAAATTTAACTTGTTTCAAATGGAAATATGTAAAGCGAAATTTACTTATAGTAAATCCATGACCTATTACACTTTTGCGATAAAAGAATTCCATGTGGTCCAGTGGTTAGGATACCTGGCTTTTACCCAGGTGGCCCGGGTTCGATCCCCGGAATGGAAAGGGCGGTTCCATGGTGTAATGGTTAGCACTCTGAATCCAGCGATCCGAGTTCAAATCTCGGTGGAAACTATTCTTTGTGAAATTGTGACAGATATATTTCATTAGTCATTAAAAACGTCCATTGCAAAAGGAAAACCAAAAAAGATTACCTGCTCTGTATCCTTTTTTCTTATATTTTTATAAATTTAACTTGTTTCAAATGGAAATATGTAAAGCGAAATTTACTGATAGTAAATCCATGACCTATTACACTTTTGAGACAAATGAATCCCATGTTGTCCGGTGGTTAGGATACCTGGCTTTCACCAAGGTGACCCGTTTTCGATCGCCGGCATGGGAAGGGCGGTTCCATGGTGTAATAGTTAGCACTCAGTGCTCTGAATCCAGCGATCCGACTTCAAATCTCGGTGGAACCTTTTCATTGTGACATATATACTTTTTTCGTCTTAAAAAACGTGCATTGTAATAGAATAAACAAAATAGATTATCTGCTCTGTATCCTTTTTTCCTTATATTTTTATAAATTGAACTTGTTTCAAATGGAAATATGTAAAGCGAAATTTACTTATAGTAAATCCATGACCTATTATACTATAGCTATAAATGAATCCCATGTGGTCCAGTGATTAGGATTCCTGGCTCTCACCCAGATGGCCCGGGTTCGATGACCGGCTTGGGAAGGCTGGTTCCATGGTTTAATGGTTAGAAATCTGTATCTAGAGATCCGAGTTCAAATCTCGGTGGAACGTTTTCTTTGTGAAATTGTGACATATATGCTTTATTAGTCATAATATACGTCCATTGTAATAGAATAAACAAAAAAGTTTATATGCTCTGTATCCTCTTTTTCTTATTTTTTTATAAATTTAACTTGTTTCAAATGGAAATATGTTAAGCGAAATTTACTTATAGTAAATCCATGACCTATTACACTTTTGCAACAAACGAATCCCATGTGGTCCAGTGGTTAGGATACCTGGCTTTCACCCATGTGGCCCGGGTTCGATCTCCGGCATGGGAAGGGCGGTTCCTTGGTTTAATGGTTAGCACTCTGAATCCAGCGATCCGAGTTCAAATCTCGGTTGAACCTTTTCTTGGTGAAATTGTGACAGATATATTTTATTAGTTATTAAAAACGTCCATTGCAAAAGGAAAAACAAAAATGTTTATTTGCTTTATCCTTGTTTCTTTTATTTTCATAAATTGAACTTGTTTCAAATGGAAATATGTAAAGCGAAATTTACTTATAGTAACTCCATGACCTATTATACTATTGCGACAAATAAATCCGATGTGGTCCAGTGGTTAGGATTCCTGGCTCTCACCCAGGTGGCCCGGGTTCGATCCCCGGCATGGGAAGGCTGGTTCCATGGTTTAATGGTTAGCAATCTGTATCTAGAGATCCGAGTTCAAATCTCGGTGGAACCTTTTCTTTGTGAAATTGTGACAGATATATTTTATTAGTCATTAAAAACTTCCACTGCAAAAGGAAAAACAAAAAAGTTTATCTGCTCTGTATCCTCTTTTTATTATATTTTTATAAATTAAACTTGTTTCAAATGGAAATATTAAAGCAAAATTTGCATATTGTATATCCGTGACCTATTACGCTACTGCGATAAATGAATCCCATCTGGTCTCGTGGTTAGCACACCTGGCTCTCACCCAGATCGCCCGGGTTCGATATCCTGGCATGGGAAGGCCGGTTCCATGGTGTAATGGTTAACACTCTGAATACAGCGATCCGAGTTCAAATCTCGTGGAACGTTTTCTTTGTGACAGATATATTTTATTAGTCCTAAAAAATGTTTATTGTAATAGAATAAACAAAAAAGATTATCTGCCTGTATCCTCTTTTTCTTATATTTTTATAAATTGAACTTGTTTCAAATGGAAATATGTAAAGCGAAATTTACTTATAGTAAATCCATGACCAATTACACTTTTCCGACAAACTCATCCCATGTGGTCCAGTTGTTAGGATACCTGGCTTTCACCCAGGTGGCCCGGGTTGGATTCCTGGCATGGGAAGGGCGGTTCCTTGGTGTAATGGTTAGGACTCTGAATCCAGCGATCCGAGTTCAAATCTCGGTGGAACCTTTTCTTTGTGAAATTGTGACAGATATATTTTATTAGTCATTAAAAACGTCCATTGCAAAAGGAAAAACAGAAAACGTTATCTGCTCTGTATCCTCTTTTTCTTATATTTTCATAAATTGAACTTGTTTTAAATGGAAATATGTAAAGCGAAATTTACTTATTGTAAATCCATGACCTATTACACTTTTGCGACAAACGAATCCCATGTGGTCTAGTGGTTAGGATACCTGGCTTTCACCCAGGTGACCCGGGTTCGATCCCCGGCATGGGAAGGCTGGTTCCATGGTTTAATGGTTAGAAATCTGTATCTAGAGATCCGAGTTCAAATCTCGGTGGAACGTTTTCTTTGTGAAATTGTGACATATATGCTTTATTAGTCATAATATACGTCCATTGTAATAGAATAAACTAAAAATTTTATCTCCTCTTTGATCATATTTTTATATATTGTACTTGTTTCAAAAGGAAATATGTAAAGCGAAATTTACTTATAGTAAATCCATTACCTATTACACTATTACGACAAATGAATCCCATGTGGTCCAGTGGTTAGGATAACTGGCTTTCACCTCGGCGTTCGATTCCCGGTATGGGAATCGCGGTGCCATGGTGTAATGGTTAGCTCTCTTAATCCAGCGATCCGAGTTCAAATCTCGGTGGAACCTTTTCTTTGTGAAATTGTGACAGATACATTTTATTAGTCAATAAAAACGTCCAATGCAAAAGGAAAAACAAAAATGTTTATCTGCTCTATCCTCGTTTCTTTTATTTTTATAAACTTGTTAACTTGTTTCAAATGGAAATATTAAAGCAAAATTTAAATATTGTATATCCGTGACCTATTACACTACTGCGATAAACGAATCCCATGTGGTCCAGTTGTTAAGATACCTGGCTTTCTACCAGATGCCCCGGGTTCGATTCCCGGCATGGGAAAGGCGGTTCCATGGTGTAATGGTTAGCTCTCTGGGCTCTGAATCCAGCGATCCGACTTCAAATCTCGGTGGAACATTTTCTTTGTGAACATGTGACAGATATATTTTATTAGTCATTAAAAACGTCCATTGCATAAGGAAAAACAAAAAAGATTATCTGCTCTGTATCCTCTTTTTCTTATATTTTTATAAATTTAACTTTTTTCAAATGGAAATATGTAAAGCGAAATTTACTTATAGTAAATCCATGACCTATTACACTTTTGTAACAAACGAATCCCATGTGGTCCAGTGGATAGGATACCTGCTCTCACACAGGTGGCCCGGGTTCGATCGCCGGCATGGGAAGGGCGGTTCCATGGTGTAATAGTTAGCACTCTGAATCCAGCGATACGAGTTCAAATCTCGGTGGAACCTTTTCTTGGTGAAATTGTGACAGATATATTTTATTAGTCATTAAAAACGTCCATTGCAAAAGGAAAAAAAAATGTTTATTTGCTTTATCATCGTTTCTTTTATTTTTATAAATTGAACTTGTTTCAAATGGAAATATGTAAAGCGAAATTTACTTATAGTAACTCCATGACCTATTATACTATTGCGATAAATAAATCCCATGTGGTCCAGTGGTTAGGATTCCTGGCTCTGACCCAGGTGGCCCGGGTTCCATCCCCGGCATGGGAACGCTGATTCCATGGTTTAATGGTTAGCAATCTGTATCTAGAGATCCGAGTTCAAATCTCGGTGGAACCTTTTCTTTGTGAAATTGTGACAGATATATTTTATTAGTCATTAAAAACTTCCACTGCAAAAGGAAAAACAAAAAAGTTTATCTGCTCTGTATCCTCTTTTTCTTATATTTTTATAAATTAAACTTGTTTCGAATGGAAATATAAAAGCAAAATTTGCATATTGTAATGGTTAGCACTCTGAATACAGCGATCCGAGTTCAAATCTCGGTGGAACATTTTCTTTGTGAAATTGTGACAGATATATTTTATTAGTCTTATAAAACGACCATTGTAATAGAATAAACAAAAAAGATTATCTGCTCTGTATCCTCTTTTTCTTATATTTTTATAAATTAAACTTGTTTCAAATGGAAATATGTAAAGCGAAATTTACTTATAGTAACTCCATGCCCTATTATACTATTGCGAAAAATAAATCCCATGTGGTCCAGTGGTTAGGATTCCTGGCTCTGACCCGGGTTCGATCCCCGGCATGGGAAGGCTGGTTGCATGGTTTAATGGTTAGCAATCTGTATCTAGAGATCCGAGTTCAAATCTCGGTGGAACCTTTTCTTTGTGAAATTGTGACAGATATATTTTATTAGTCATTAAAAACTTCCACTGCAAAAGGAAAAAGAAAAAAGTTTATATGCTCTGTATCCTCTTTTTCTTATATTTTTATAAATTAAACTTGTTTCGAATGGAAATATTAAAGCAAAATTTGCATATTGTATATCCGTGACCTATTACGCTACTGCGATAAATGAATCCCATGTGGTCCAGTTGTTAGGATACCTGGCTTTCTACCAGGTGCCCCGGGTTCGATTCCCGGCATGGGAAGGGCGGTTCCATGGTGTAATGGTTAACACTCTGAATACAGCGATCCGAGTTCAAATCTCGTGGAACGTTTTCTTTGTGACAGATATATTTTATTAGTCCTAAAAAATGTTTATTGTAATAGAATAAACAAAAAAGATTATCTGCTCTGTATCCTCTTTTTCTTATATTTTTATAAATTGAACTTGTTTCAAATGGAAATATGTAAAGCGAAATTTACTTATAGTAAATCCATGACCTATTACACTTTTGCGACAAACGAATCCCATGTTGTCCAGTGGTTAGGATACCTTGCTTTCACCCTGTAGGCCCGGGTTCGATCCCCGGCATGGGAAGGGCGGTTCCATGGTCTAATGGTTAGCACTCTGGACTCTGAATCCAGCGATCTGAGTTCGAATATCGGTGGAACCTTTTCTTTGTGAAATTGTGACAAATATATTTTATTAGTCATTAAAAACGTCCATTGCAAAAGGAAAAACAAAAATGTTTATTTACTCTATCCTCGTTTCTTTTATTTTCATATATTGAACTTGTTTCAAATTGAAATATCAAAGCAAAATTTGCATATCTTAAATTTTATGACCTATTACACTATTCCGACAAAAGAGTTCCATGTGGTCCAGTGGATAGGATACCTGGCTTTCACCCAGGTGGCCCGGGTTCTATTCCCAGCATGGGAAGGGCGGTTCCATGGTGTAATGGTTAGCCCGCTGAATCCAGAGATCCGAGTTCAAATCTCGGTGGAACCTTTTCTTTGTTAACATGAGAGAGATATATTTTATTAGTCATTAAAAACTTCCATTGCAAAAGGAAAAACAAAAAAGATTATCTGCTCTGTATACTCTTTTTCTTATTTTTTTATAAATTGAACTTGTTTCAAATAGAAATATTAAAGCGAAATTTACATATTGTAAATCCGTGACGTATTACAATATTGCGATAAATGAATCCCATGTGGTCTCGTGGTTAGCACACCTGGCTCTCACCCAGATCGCCCGCGTTCAATTCCCGGCATGGGAAGGCCGGTTCCATGGTGTAATGGTTAACACTGTGAATACAGAGATCCGAGTTGAAATCTCGTGGAACGTTTTCTTCGTGACAGATATATTTTATTAGTCCTAAAAAATGTTTATTGTAATAGAATGAACAAAAAATTTATCTACTCTTTATCGTCTTTTTCTTATATTTTTATAAATTGAACTTGTTTCAAATGGAAGTATTTAAAGCGAAATTTACTTATCTTAAATCCATGACCTATTACACTGTGGCGACAAATGTGTCCCATGTGGTTCAGTGGTTAGGGTACCTAACTTTCACCCAGGTGGCCCGGGTTCGATTCCTGGCATGGGAAGGGCGGTTCCATGGTTTAATGCTTAGGACTCTGAATCTAGCGATCCGAGTTCAAATCTCGGTGGAACCTTTTCTTTGTGAAATTGTGACAAATATATTTTATTAGTCATTAAAAACGTCCATTGCAAAAGGAAAAACAAAAAAGATTATCTGCTCTGTATCCTCTTTTTCTTATATTTTTAAAAATTTAACTTGTTTCAAATGGAAATATGTAAAGCGAAATTTACTGATAGTAAATCCATGACCTATTACACTTTTGAGACAAATGAATCCCATGTTGTCCGGTGAGTAGGATACCTGGCTTTCACCAAGGTGGCCCGTTTCCGATCGCCGCAATGGGAAGGGCGGTTCCATGGTCTAATGGTTAGCACTCTAGACTCTGAATCCAGCGATCCGAGTTCAAATCTCGGTGGAACCTTTCCTTTGTGAAATTGTGACAGATATATTTTATTAGTCATTAAAAACGTTCATTGCAAACGGAAAAACAAAAAAGATTATCTGCTCTGTATCCTCTTTTTCTGATATTTTTATAAATTTAACTTGTTTCAAATGGAAATATGTATAGCGAAATTTACTGATAGTAAATCCATGACCTGTTACACTTTTGCGACAAATGAATCAAATGTTGTTCGGTGGTTAGGATACCTGGCTTTCACCAAGGTGGTCCGTTTTTTATCGCCGGCATGGGAAGGGCGGTTCCATGGTGTAATGTTTAGCACTTCGGGTTCTGAATCCAGCGATCCGAGTTCAAAACTCGGTGGAACCTTTTCTTTGTGAAATATTGACAGATATATATTTTATTAGTCATTAAAAACGTCCATTGCAAAAGGAAAAACAAGAAAGATTATCTGCTCTGTATCCTCTTTTTCTTATATTTTTATAAATTAAACTTTTTTCAAATGGAAATATGTAAAGCGAAATTTAGTTATAGTAAATCCATGACCTATTACTTTTTTTCGACAAACGAATCCCATGTGGTCCAGTGGTTAGGATAGCTGGCTTTCTCCCAGGTGGCCCGGGTTCGATCCCCGGCATGGGAAGGGCGGTTCCATAGTCTAATGGTTAGCACTCTGGTCTCTAAATCCAGCGATCTGAGTTCGAATCTCGGTGGAACCTTTTCTTTGTGAAATTGTGACAAATATATTTTATTAGTCATTAAAAACGTCCATTGGAAAAGGAAAAACAAAAATGTTTATTTACTCTATCCTCGTTTCTTTTATTTTCATAAATTGAACTTGTTTCAAATGGAAATATTAAAGCAAAATTTGCATATCGTAAATCCATGACCTATTACACTATTCCGACAAACGAGTCCCATGTGGTCCAGTGGTTAGGATACCTGGCTTTCACCCAGGTGACCCGGGTTCGATCCCCGTTATGGGAAATGGGGTTCCATGATGTAATGATTAGCACTCTGAATCCAGCGATCAGAGTTCAAATCTCGGTGGAACCTTTTATTTGTGAAATTGTGACAGATATATTTTATTAGTCATAAAAAACGTCCATTGCAAAAGGAAAAACAAAAAAGATTATCTCCTCTGTATCCTCTTTTTCTTATATTTTTATAAATTTAACTTTTTTCAAATGGAAATATGTAAAGCGAAATTTACTTATAGTAAATCCATGACCTATTACACTTTTGTAACAAACGAATCCCATGTGGTCCAGTGGATAGGATACCTGCGCTCACACAGGTGGCCCGGGTTCGATCGCCGGCATGGGAAGGGCGGTTCCATGGTGTAATAGTTAGCACTCTGAATCCAGCGATACGAGTTCAAATCTCGGTGGAACCTTTTCTTGGTGAAATTGTGACAGATATATTTTATTAGTCATTAAAAACGTCCATTGCAAAAGGAAAACCAAAAAAGATTACCTGCTCTGTATCCTTTTTTCTTATATTTTTATAAATTTAACTTGTTTCAAATGGAAATATGTAAAGCGAAATTTACTGATAGTAAATCCATGACCTATTACACTTTTGAGACAAATCAATCCCATGTTGTCCGGTGGTTAGGATACCTGGCTTTCACCAAGGTGACCCGTTTTCGATCGCCGGCATGGGAAGGGCGGTTCCATGGTGTAATAGTTAGCACTCAGTGCTCTGAATCCAGCGATCCGACTTCAAATCTCGGTGGAACCTTTTCATTGTGACATATATACTTTTTTCGTCTTAAAAAACGTGCATTGTAATAGAATAAACAAAATAGATTATCTGCTCTGTATCCTTTTTTCCTTATATTTTTATAAATTGAACTTGTTTCAAATGGAAATATGTAAAGCGAAATTTACTTATAGTAAATCCATGACCTATTATACGATAGCTATAAATGAATCCCATGTGGTCCAGTGATTAGGATTCCTGGCTCTCACCCAGATGGCCCGGGTTCGATGACCGGCTTGGGAAGGCTGGTTCCATGGTTTAATGGTTAGAAATCTGTATCTAGAGATCCGAGTTCAAATCTCGGTGGAACGCTTTCTTTGTGAAATTGTGACATATATGCTTTATTAGTCATAATATACGTCCATTGTAATAGAATAAAAAAAAAGTTTATATGCTCTGTATCCTCTTTTTCTTATTTTTTTATAAATTTAACTTGTTTCAAATGGAAATATGTTAAGCGAAATTTACTTATAGTAAATCCATGACCTATTACACTTTTGCAACAAACGAATCCCATGTGGTCCAGTGGTTAGGATACCTGGCTTTCACCCATGTGGCCCGGGTTCGATCTCCGGCATGGGAAGGGCGGTTCCTTGGTTTAATGGTTAGCACTCTGAATCCAGCGATCCGAGTTCAAATCTCGGTTGAACCTTTTCTTGGTGAAATTGTGACAGATATATTTTATTAGTTATTAAAAACGTCCATTGCAAAAGGAAAAACAAAAATGTTTATTTGCTTTATCCTTGTTTCTTTTATTTTCATAAATTGAACTTGTTTCAAATGGAAATATGTAAAGCGAAATTTACTTATAGTAACTCCATGACCTATTATACTATTGCGACAAATAAATCCGATGTGGTCCAGTGGTTAGGATTCCTGGCTCTCACCCAGGTGGCCCGGGTTCGATCCCCGGCATGGGAAGGCTGGTTCCATGGTTTAATGGTTAGCAATCTGTATCTAGAGATCCGAGTTCAAATCTCGGTGGAACCTTTTCTTTGTGAAATTGTGACAGATATATTTTATTAGTCATTAAAAACTTCCACTGCAAAAGGAAAAACAAAAAAGTTTATCTGCTCTGTATCCTCTTTTTATTATATTTTTATAAATTAAACTTGTTTCAAATGGAAATATTAAAGCAAAATTTGCATATTGTATATCCGTGACCTATTACGCTACTGCGATAAATGAATCCCATCTGGTCTCGTGGTTAGCACACCTGGCTCTCACCCAGATCGCCCGGGTTCGATATCCTGGCATGGGAAGGCCGGTTCCATGGTGTAATGGTTAACACTCTGAATAAAGCGATCCGAGTTCAAATCTCGTGGAACGTTTTCTTTGTGACAGATATATTTTATTAGTCCTAAAAAATGTTTATTGTAATAGAATAAACAAAAAAGATTATCTGCCTGTATCCTCTTTTTCTTATATTTTTATAAATTGAACTTGTTTCAAATGGAAATATGTAAAGCGAAATTTACTTATAGTAAATCCATGACCAATTACACTTTTCCGACAAACTCATCCCATGTGGTCCAGTTGTTAGGATACCTGGCTTTCACCCAGGTGGCCCGGGTTGGATTCCTGGCATGGGAAGGGCGGTTCCTTGGTGTAATGGTTAGGACTCTGAATCCAGCGATCCGAGTTCAAATCTCGGTGGAACCTTTTCTTTGTGAAATTGTGACAGATATATTTTATTAGTCATTAAAAACGTCCATTGCAAAAGGAAAAACAGAAAACGTTATCTGCTCTGTATCCTCTTTTTCTTATATTTTCATAAATTGAACTTGTTTTAAATGGAAATATGTAAAGCGAAATTTACTTATTGTAAATCCATGACCTATTACACTTTTGCGACAAACGAATCCCATGTGGTCTAGTGGTTAGGATACCTGGCTTTCACCCAGGTGACCCGGGTTCGATCCCCGGCATGGGAAGGCTGGTTCCATGGTTTAATGGTTAGAAATCTGTATCTAGAGATCCGAGTTCAAATCTCGGTGGAACGTTTTCTTTGTGAAATTGTGACATATATGCTTTATTAGTCATAATATACGTCCATTGTAATAGAATAAACTAAAAATTTTATCTCCTCTTTGATCATATTTTTATAAATTGTACTTGTTTCAAAAGGAAATATGTAAAGCGAAATTTACTTATAGTAAATCCATTACCTATTACACTATTACGACAAATGAATCCCATGTGGTCCAGTGGTTAGGATAACTGGCTTTCACCTCGGCGTTCGATTCCCGGTATGGGAATCGCGGTGCCATGGTGTAATGGTTAGCTCTCTTAATCCAGCGATCCGAGTTCAAATCTCGGTGGAACCTTTTCTTTGTGAAATTGTGACAGATACATTTTATTAGTCAATAAAAACGTCCAATGGAAAAGGAAAAACAAAAATGTTTATCTGCTCTATCCTCGTTTCTTTTATTTTTATAAACTTGTTAACTTGTTTCAAATGGAAATATTAAAGCAAAATTTAAATATTGTATATCCGTGACCTATTACACTACTGCGATAAACGAATCCCATGTGGTCCAGTTGTTAAGATACCTGGCTTTCTACCAGATGCCCCGGGTTCGATTCCCGGCATGGGAAAGGCGGTTCCATGGTGTAATGGTTAGCTCTCTGGGCTCTGAATCCAGCGATCCGACTTCAAATCTCGGTGGAACATTTTCTTTGTGAACATGTGACAGATATATTTTATTAGTCATTAAAAACGTCCATTGCATAAGGAAAAACAAAAAAGATTATCTGCTCTGTATCCTCTTTTTCTTATATTTTTATAAATTGAACTTGTTTCAAATGGAAATATGTAAAGCGAAATTTACTTATAGTAACTCCATGACCTATTATACTATTGCGATAAATAAATCCCATGTGGTCCAGTGGTTAGGATTCCTGGCTCTGACCCAGGTGGCCCGGGTTCCATCCCCGGCATGGGAACGCTGATTCCATGGTTTAATGGTTAGCAATCTGTATCTAGAGATCCGAGTTCAAATCTCGGTGGAACCTTTTCTTTGTGAAATTGTGACAGATATATTTTATTAGTCATTAAAAACTTCCACTGCAAAAGGAAAAACAAAAAAGTTTATCTGCTCTGTATCCTCTTTTTCTTATATTTTTATAAATTAAACTTGTTTCGAATGGAAATATAAAAGCAAAATTTGCATATTGTAATGGTTAGCACTCTGAATACAGCGATCCGAGTTCAAATCTCGGTGGAACATTTTCTTTGTGAAATTGTGACAGATATATTTTATTAGTCTTATAAAACGACCATTGTAATAGAATAAACAAAAAAGATTATCTGCTCTGTATCCTCTTTTTCTTATATTTTTATAAATTAAACTTGTTTCAAATGGAAATATGTAAAGCGAAATTTACTTATAGTAACTCCATGCCCTATTATACTATTGCGATAAATAAATCCCATGTGGTCCAGTGGTTAGGATTCCTGGCTCTGACCCGGGTTCGATCCCCGGCATGGGAAGGCTGGTTGCATGGTTTAATGGTTAGCAATCTGTATCTATAGATCCGAGTTCAAATCTCGGTGGAACCTTTTCTTTGTGAAATTGTGACAGATATATTTTATTAGTCATTAAAAACTTCCACTGCAAAAGGAAAAACAAAAAAGTTTATCTGCTCTGTATCCTCTTTTTCTTATATTTTTATAAATTAAACTTGTTTGGAATGGAAATATTAAAGCAAAATTTGCATATTGTATATCCGTGACCTATTACGCTACTGCGATAAATGAATCCCATGTGGTCCAGTTGTTAGGATACCTGGCTTTCTACCAGGTGCCCCGGGTTCGATTCCCGGCATGGGAAGGGCGGTTCCATGGTGTGATGGTTAACACTCTGAATACAGCGATCCGAGTTCAAATCTCGTGGAACGTTTTCTTTGTGACAGATATATTTTATTAGTCCTAAAAAATGTTTATTGTAATAGAATAAACAAAAAAGATTATCTGCTCTGTATCCTCTTTTTCTTATATTTTTATAAATTGAACTTGTTTCAAATGGAAATATGTAAAGCGAAATTTACTTATAGTAAATCCATGACCTATTACACTTTTGCGACAAACGAATCCCATGTTGTCCAGTGGTTAGGATACCTTGCTTTCACCCTGTAGGCCCGGGTTCGATCCCCGGCATGGGAAGGGCGGTTCCATGGTCTAATGGTTAGCACTCTGGACTCTGAATCCAGCGATCTGAGTTCGAATATCGGTGGAACCTTTTCTTTGTGAAATTGTGACAAATATATTTTATTAGTCATTAAAAACGTCCATTGCAAAAGGAAAAACAAAAATGTTTATTTACTCTATCCTCGTTTCTTTTATTTTCATAAATTGAATTTGTTTCAAATGGAAATATTAAAGCAAAATTTGCATATCGTAAATCCATGACTTATTACACTATTCCGATAAACGGATCCCATGTGGTCCAGTGGTTAGGATACCTGGCTTTTACCCAGGTGACCCGGGTTCGATCCCCGGCATGGGAAGGGCGGTTCCATGGTGTAATTGTTAGCCCGCTGAATCCAGAGATCCGAGTTCAAATCTCGGTGGAACCTTTTCTTTGTTAACATGTGAGAGATATATTTTATTAGTCATTAAAAACTTCCATTGCAAAAGGAAAAACAAAAAAGATAATCTGCTCTGTATACTCTTTTTCTTATTTTTTTATAAATTGAACTTGTTTCAAATAGAAATATTAAAGCGAAATTTACATATTGTAAATCCGTGACGTATTACAATATTGCGATAAATGAATCCCATGTGGTCTCGTGGTTAGCACACCTGGCTCTCACCCAGATCGCCCGCGTTCAATTCCCGGCATGGGAAGGCCGGTTCCATGGTGTAATGGTTAACACTGTGAATACAGAGATCCGAGTTGAAATCTCGTGGAACGTTTTCTTCGTGACAGATATATTTTATTAGTCCTAAAAAATGTTTATTGTAATAGAATGAACAAAAAATTTATCTGCTCTTTATCGTCTTTTTCTTATATTTTTATAAATTGAACTTGTTTCAAATGGAAGTATTTAAAGCGAAATTTACTTATCTTAAATCCATGACCTATTACACTGTGGCGACAAATGTGTCCCATGTGGTTCAGTGGTTAGGGTACCTAACTTTCACCCAGGTGGCCCGGGTTCGATTCCTGGCATGGGAAGGGCGGTTCCATGGTTTAATGCTTAGGACTCTGAATCTAGCGATCCGAGTTCAAATCTCGGTGGAACCTTTTCTTTGTGAAATTGTGACAAATATATTTTATTAGTCATTAAAAACGTCCATTGCAAAAGGAAAAACAAAAAAGATTATCTGCTCTGTATCCTCTTTTTCTTATATTTTTATAAATTTAACTTGTTTCAAATGGAAATATGTAAAGCGAAATTTACTGATAGTAAATCCATGACTTATTACACTTTTGAGACAAATGAATCCCATGTTGTCCGGTGATTAGGATACCTGGCTTTCACCAAGGTGGCCCGTTTCCGATCGCCGCAATGGGAAGGGCGGTTCCATGGTCTAATGGTTAGCACTCTAGACTCTGAATCCAGCGATCCGAGTTCAAATCTCGGTGGAACCTTTCCTTTGTGAAATTGTGACAGATATATTTTATTAGTCATTAAAAACGTTCATTGCAAACGGAAAAACAAAAAAGATTATCTGCTCTGTATCCTCTTTTTCTGATATTTTTATAAATTTAACTTGTTTCAAATGGAAATATGTATAGCGAAATTTACTGATAGTAAATCCATGACCTGTTACACTTTTGCGACAAATGAATCAAATGTTGTTCGGTGGTTAGGATACCTGGCTTTCACCAAGGTGGTCCGTTTTTTATCGCCGGCATGGGAAGGGCGGTTCCATGGTGAAATGTTTAGCACTTCGGGTTCTGAATCCAGCGATCCGAGTTCAAAACTCGGTGGAACCTTTTCTTTGTGAAATATTGACAGATATATATTTTATTAGTCATTAAAAACGTCCATTGCAAAAGGAAAAACAAGAAAGATTATCTGCTCTGTATCCTCTTTTTCTTATATTTTTATAAATTAAACTTTTTTCAAATGGAAATATGTAAAGCGAAATTTAGTTATAGTAAATCCATGACCTATTACTTTTTTTCGACAAACGAATCCCATGTGGTCCAGTGGTTAGGATAGCTGGCTTTCTCCCAGGTGGCCCGGGTTCGATCCCCGGCATGGGAAGGGCGGTTCCATAGTCTAATGGTTAGCACTCTGGTCTCTAAATCAGGCGATCTGAGTTCGAATCTCGGTGGAACCTTTTCTTTGTGAAATTGTGACAAATATATTTTATTAGTCATTAAAAACGTCCATTGGAAAAGGAAAAACAAAAATGTTTATTTACTCTATCCTCGTTTCTTTTATTTTCATAAATTGAACTTGTTTCAAATGGAAATATTAAAGCAAAATTTGCATATCGTAAATCCATGACCTATTACACTTTTTCGACAAATGAATCCCATGTTTTCCAGTGGTTGGGATACCTGGCTTTCACCAAGGTGGCCCGTTTTCTATCGCCGGCATCGGAAGGGCGGTTCCATGGTGTAATGGTTAGCACTCTGAATCCAGCTATCCGAATTCAAAACTCGGTGGAATCTTTGTGAAATTGTGACAGATATATTTTATTAGTCATAAAAAACGTCTATTGTCATAGAATAAACAAAAAAGATTATCTGCTCTGTATCCTCTTTTTCTTATATTTTTATAAATTGAACTTGTTTCAAATGGAAATATGTAAAGCGAAATTTACTTATAGCAAATCCATGACCTATTACACTTTTGCGACAAACGAATCCCATGTTGTCCTGTGGTTAGGATACCTGGCTTTCACCCAGGTGGCCCGGGTTCGATTCCTGGCATGGGAAGGGCGGTTCCATGGTGTAATGGGTAGCTATCTGGTCTCTGAATCCAGCGATCCGAGTTCAAATCTCGGTGGAACCTTTTCTTTGTGAAATTGTGACAGATATATTTTGTTAGTCATTAAAAACGTCCATTGCAAAAGGAAAAACAAAAAAGATTATCTGCTCTGTATCCTCTTTTTCATATATTTTTATAAATTAAACTTGTTTCAAATGGAAATATGTAAAGATAAAATTTATTTATAGTAAATCCATGACCTATTACTTTTTTTCGACAAACGAATCCCATGTGTTCCAGTGGTTAGGATACCTGGCTTTCACCCAGGTTGCCCGGGGTCGATCCCCGGCATGGGAAGGGCGGTTCCATGGTCTAATGGTTAGCCCTCTGGACTTTGAATCCAGCGATCCGAGTTCGAATCTCGGTGGAAACTTTTCTTTGTGAGATTGTGACAAATATATTTTATTAGTCATTAAAAACGTCCATTGCAAAAGGAAAAACAAAAATGTTTATTTACTCTATCCTCGTTTCTTTTATTTTCATAAATTGAACTTGTTTCAAATGGAAATATTAAAGCAAAATTTGCATATCGTAAATCCATGACCTATTACACTATTCCGACAAACGAATCCCATGTGGTCCAGTGGTTAGGATACCTGGCTTTCACCCAGGTGACCCGGGTTCGATCCCCGGAATGGGAAGGGCGGTTCCATGGTGTAATGGTTAGCGCTCTGTGCTCTGAATCCAGCGATCCGACTTCAAATCTCGGTGGAACTTTTTCATTGTGAACATGTGACAGATATATTTTCTTAGTCATTAAAAACGTCCATTGCAAAAGGAAAAACAACAAAGATTATCTGCTCTGTATCCTCTTTTTCTTATATTTTTATAAATTTAGCTTGTTTCAAATGGAAATATGTAAAGCGAAATTTACTTATAGTAAATCCATGACCTATTACACTTTTGCAACAAACGAATCCCATGTGGTCCAGTGGTTAGGATACCTGGCTTTCACCCAGGTGGCAAGGGTTGGATTCCTGGCATGGGAAGGGCGGTTCCTTGGTTTAATGGTTAGGAATCTGAATCCAGCGATCCGAGTTCAAATATCGGTGGAACCTTTTCTTTGTGAAATTGTGACAGATATATTTTATTAGTCATTAAAAACGTCCATTGCAAAAGGAAAAACAAAAAAAGATTATTTGCTCTGTATCCTCTTTTTCTTATATTTTTATAAATTAAACTTGTTTCAAATGGAAATATGTAAAGCGAAATTTATTTATTTATTGTAAATCCACGACCTATTACTTTTTTTCGACAAACAAATCCCATGTGGTCCAGTGGTTAGGATACCTGGCTTTCACTCAGGTGGCCCGGGTTCGATCCCCGGCATGGGAAGGGCGGTTCCATGGTGTAATGGTTAGCCCTCTGAATCCAGCGATCCGAGTTCAAATCTCGGTGGAACCTTTCCTTTGTGAAATTGTGACAGATATATTTTATTAGTCATTAAAAACGTCCATTGCAAAAGGAAAAACAAAAATGTTTATCTGCTCTATCCTCGTTTCTTTTATTTTCATAAATTAAACTTGTTTC